>OX336391.1:479224495-479849495 GCA_946902985.2 Meconema thalassinum
GTGGATTTATTTGGCCCGATCGTTAAAGGACAGTACGGCTACGAGTACATTTTTATAGTTATTGACGCTTTTAGTAAGTATGTCAAGCTATATCCGCTAAGGAAAGCCAGGGGACTAGCGTGTAGCCGTCTGATCATTAATAAGTATGTACCTGAGTTTGGCATTCCTCTCAGGATACTATCTGACAGTGGACCACAGTTTACTGCAAAGAAATGGAGAACCAGTATGCAGGAAGCTGGTATAACACACGTTCATTCCTCTGTAAGGTACCCTCAGGGTAATTCTGCAGAGCGTCCATTAAGGGAAGTGGCTCGTCTTTTTCGGACTCTAGTGCATGACAAGCATGCGGCCTGGGTTGGACATCTTCCCAAGGTCGAGACTTGGCTGAATTCTGTCCAGCATGAGAGCACGAAATTGACGCCATACGAAGTTCACTTCGGAAAAAGACCACAAAATGAACTAGCGAGGGTGTTGGGATTAAATGAGGGTAAGCAACCGGGGATGGATTACATTGTCCAGTTGGCGAAACAGAATTTATCTAAGTCAGCACAAAAGAGAATTCGCCAACAAAAAGAAACTAAATTTGACCTATTCGAGCCGGGAGACAGAGTCTTACTTAGAGTGCCGAAACAGTCAAATAAGCTAGAGAAAGTCATGTCCAAGTTCTTTTATCTCTACGAGGGCCCATTTATAGTTTCCAAACGTATTGGCAAAACAGCATATGTGCTGGAGAATAGTGAGGGAAACAGATTATACGGGACGTATAATATACATAGTCTCCGAAAGTATGTGTCATAAAGTGAGGATGTTTAGCTGGCGAGCCAGCCTATCAAATGAGTAAGTGTGGTATTTGGTGCGTGGGAGGAGATGGTCTTCCAGGCAGGCGTATCAGAAGTCACAAAGGGGGGTAGTATGTAAGTAAATGAGAGTTTTTAAGGTACAGGGAAATATGACGGGATTGTCGGATGCTGTTGAGCACTAAATTGTCTCGATGCACCAAGGCCATTTTGGCAGCGCTGATGGGTTCCCATTTATCTCCAAGAGATGGGGGAGCGCTTGTATAGGGCTTGTTAGCTTAAGGCGTCCACGAGATAAAAGATGGGCCATCAGAATGCGAGACAGTCCTTCATGAAACTCATACATATCAGCACACGTGATTTCTGTTTACGGCCTCGCCATGTAAGATTTGTAAGTGTGTAATTTAAGGCAATTTGTATAATGGTATTATTTGTAGGAGGAGAACGGGTCTGTGTTGAGAACTAGTATTAAGTAGAATATGGTCTACGGGAACTTAACAAGACAGGGCGATTACGGCACAGAAATATTTGGTGTTATATGTAATGCGCATTTACTGTTTTTTTTTCAGAAGTCAATATTAATTTAATCTACTTTAAAGAGAGATTAAGTATTATGGTCACGAGGCGCTGCCACAATAGTGTGATCGTGTGCTCAGTGATAAGGGGGATAAATTTCACAATAAGGAAGGAACCTCCTGTGAAATTAGAAAGTTCTATGGTGATATAAATATATCAGAACACCTTCAATGCGTGTGATATGACATCATAAATACATAGTGCTCACACATTAATTATGTCTATTTCTCCAACATAGAGAAATTTGAGAGGCGGAAATAACCGTGGAACACTATTCCATATGTAAAACATTGGACTGGTTGCAAAGTGCAATCCATAGTGACAACAAACTTTGACGCAAAGTGCGTGATGAAAAATTATGAGTGTATATATCTGTAATTTAGGGTGATTTCATTTATGTAATATGTATTTTGGATGGGGTTTATTAACGTGTCTGGGATAATCGGATAATGGACCGTCGTCACGGTAAATCATCCGATGATCCGAGGCGAATATGTAACGTGTTTTTCGAGGGGTTTTATGCAACTGGCATAAGTCAGTAGGAAGCCATTCTATATTTATTTACGCGGCAAATTGTTCAGCCAAGAGAATTTTTCATGTTAATTTATTATTATTATTAATTTATTATAATTATTATTTAGATATTTTCGGAGCATTTTATAAAAATTATAAGCATACAGATAGGTTTTCTATGTCTTAGAAAACGCTATCAAGCAAATTATTACGAACGACGATATCATAGAAAATTATATGATTACGGAATTTTACAGAGTTTTCGTCAGTTAGGGTATATCGAGAGACGTGACTCACTGGGATTTCAAGTACACGCTGAATCTTGTCGGGAAGTATTACGCAAGGCTGGGTCGCAAGGTCTAGAAAAGGCGAATTGTTGAAACGGAACTCTCGCGCGCCGAGTGTAATGAGGCAGAGGAGGGGAACTAGCGGCGTGCTCAACCAATCAGTGAGGACCACGCAAGCTGAAGCCGGCTGAAGAGTGGGGGAGCCAACGTGTGCATATATCGTTCGACGCGCCGTGAAACGAGGACAATCTGTGAAACACTTGCAGAGTACGGTCGCAAGTGCGTGTCGCTCCGATGTTCAGTGGAGTTAGCGACGAACTTTTGTAAAACTTGGTTGTACGAGCGTTTGGGTCCGATGTACGGACCATAGAATTATCTAATCTACCAGAATATCATCAAATTTCGACGGAGATGACGACGTCCAGGAGACTGTGGGAAGCACACAGCATCAGCAAGTACGAGGGAAATGCCTTGGCAATTTCCAATGGTAAGCGCAAATGACGCAGAAATACGCAATCTCTCATTTTTCTTTGTTTTACATTTCATATTTCAGTAACTTCATAGCTTGGAAATAAGAGTAAAATCAATTTATCAGACTCCGTTTTCACGTAATTTTCTATCGGTAATATTAAAATCGCAACGCTCCAATTTAAATTTTATACTTATTATTATCAATTTTGCTATACTTGTTTTATATAATAAATTCATTTCTTTCACAATGCAATCTTTGCTTTCAGTAGGTAGCATTAGATATAGACCAATTCCTTCTCCTGATACAATTGTTTGTTGGGTTAATGATCAAATCATACCACGATCTGAGTGAATAGATTCTTGACGGTGTTCTACCAGAGCTAGACGTTGTTAAATACAAATTTAGATTTCAGCATTGCATTGAGGTCTTGGCGCCCATTAAAACAACATAGCTTAGGCAAAGGTAAACAATTACATTTATTACCCAACAGTGTGGGCTAGCGAAACAGTTACATTTGTCGCTACCAACATGGGGCACTAATTCCCGTTACAATATAAGGCAGATAGGAAAGTGAAAGAGGAGGGTGTCCGTCCCAGAGGTAATGGAAAAAAGGGGGAAAACCGGACCCAGCTCAGGAATCCCTCGGGGTCGCCAACTCCAAAAACCACCAGCCGTGAGCCGCTGAGGGTGTAGCAATATACAGGGTGCACCAGAAATGGTGGGGCTACATACACCCGGCCTCCTTGAGGGCCTTGAGCAGAGGGCAGGGGATAACATGAAAAGGAGGCTGACCCCTCGCAGAAGGAGGGTATCAGAAAAGATGAGACAAGGGTCAATTAAGGCCGAAAAGGAAGAGACTCCCTAGGCCTCGGATACCCTAACACCGTCGGGGTCGGAAGAGAACAAGAATTGACCAAGTGCGGTCGACAGGAAAGAATACGGAGAGGAGCCCGGCACATTTAAATGGAAGCAATGCTGGACTCAGCTGGGGCCCCGTTGTCGCCAACCCACGTCCCACTAGATGTGAGACCCTGGGGAGAGAGAAGAATGCTAACGTTTGTTCATGTGAATATAGACTACATTGTTGGATGGAAATGTGGACAATATCATTAACAGTAGTATGGCCCTTTAATATTTAACCAACCAAAATCGAATCCATTCAAAGCTCATAACTATTCTTCGGTTAAGCGCCAAATCGTATTTTAGCAAATATTTTTGATAGCACCAACCACCAACCATTGACCAAAGGGGTGGGAAAAATAGTTTTGAGAAAAAACATAATGTAGGTACCTTCCTTAATAGGCACAATATTAAAACTGTTTAAAATGGTCGCTAGTTCTCTAAAAGGTACCTAGAACCTTTGTCTGAAAGAACTATTGATATGATGATAATAATAATAAAAATACTATCGTATGGCCTCGGGTGCCAGATGCAAGCATTGTTACTTGCGCCCAGAGGGCAGCTTCCATGTCGAATGTTGTCGTTCCTTGGAGCGCTATGAAAGTCAAGATGGTTAAATATCTAAGCTCCTTGACTCTATAGCGCTTTCTAGTAGAGAAAGGAGGAACTTTGTGTTGGTAGAAAATCCCGAGATTGATTTTGCCATTATGAACACGGCCTACTGAATTCAAATGGGTTCTTTAACATGCCAACAACGTATGACATGCATGCCGAGATTTTTGTCGCCTTTCAAAAATCACTTACCACGGCCAGGAGTGAACCTGCAAGCTTGGGGTTGGTAGTCCAACACGATGACCCACCCTTACTCCAAGGGATGAGAAAAATGTCTTGGGAATTATAAGATGCGGCTTCTTGTTTGCTAAACACTTTCGTAGGTATAGGCTACAACAATTGGCAAATTTGGTGAATTTGGAATATTCTCCTTTGTTCGTTGAAATCTACCTGCGCCATCCGGCGTGCCGAGTAAGATGTTTTAAAAAAATAACTTCATTAGATTGTCTTTGCTGCTTTTCAGTCGGTCAACATGATTGTGCCCAATGAATTGGGTGGGATACAAAGTTATAAATATGTAAACACACTCCTGGAAAAAAATTCATATATTAGTTAGTTGTCACTAGGGCTTGGATGTTGATGACATGTCATCCTTTTACCGAGCTGTCTAAGACAATGCTGAAGTACATATAAACTCCGGACGGGCCACACCGTCTTTAAATATGTAATTTTTTGCATTTGTTGCTATTTTCCATTTTAAGAGCATTTTGTTTAAGTTTGGAAGATTTTTTTGGTCATATTTTAGAGAAATCGGCCTTTTAAGGTCATTTTTTTTTCAATTTAGTATGTTACAGCTTTATATGAGGGAGTTACGTCTCTCAGAGTTTAGAGGAAGGTAGTAGCTGGTACAGGATAATTTAAAATATTGAAATGAAAATCCACAGCCTGCTTCCAGTCTCCGACCGGGTCAGGAATGGAATGAATGAAGCCCCCATCTAGCGGCGAGGATATAGACTGTACCGGCTGCCGAGGCCTGACGCACTCCTCTGGGGCAATGATTAAATGAATGACAGATGAAATTAAATTATAGTGGAGAGTGTTGCTGGAATGAAATTTTGGCAGGGAAAACCGGAGTACCCGGAGAAAAACCTGTCTGCCTCCGTTTTGTCCAGCACAGATCTCACATGGAGTGACCGGGATATGAACCACGGACCCAGTGGTGAGAGGCCGGCGTGCTGCCGCCTAAGCCACGGAGGCTTAATTTAAAATATTGAAATAACATATTTCAGTATTGCTATTAGTAGAAAAATAGGTATCTTGGATGCAGAAGAACGGTACCGTAGGTATACAGACGCCCTTGTTTTCGTCGCAAGCCAGTTATTAGTGGAATGGAATGTTACCTGCTCTGTTGACCAAGGTCAGCTCTGGCGGGGTAGAATGGGGAAGGGGTGTATATTCTTGTCTCAGTTCTCTTGTCCATTTTAAAGTGCATTTTTCGATTTTTTTGGTCATTTATTCCAGACGTTTTTGAAAAAATTAAGTGCTTTTTTTTACTTTCTACAGCATCAACATCCGAGCCCTAGTGATAACTAACTAATACATGTCATTTTTCCAGGAGTGTGTTTACATATTTATAATTTTGTACCCCGCCCAATTTACTGGGCACAATCGTGTTCACCGACTGAAAAGCAGCAAAGACAATTTGTGTAGGCAACATTAAATAAATAATGGCTTCTAATTTCCACATTTCATTAGATTGGTTATCAGGTGCATGGTTCGTCACAACATTAGAGTAACTAAGAG
Source organism: Meconema thalassinum (assembly GCA_946902985.2). Taxonomy (NCBI): domain Eukaryota; kingdom Metazoa; phylum Arthropoda; class Insecta; order Orthoptera; family Tettigoniidae; genus Meconema; species Meconema thalassinum. The sequence continues at coordinate 479,230,396 of OX336391.1, forward strand.
ACTGGATGACCATGAAGAGGGGCTATGTATTCTTCCTCACATACATTTACCCTTTCGGGGCTCTTCGTGGTTTATTTGAACTCCGTGTGACAAACTCTTGAGGATAGTGTACTGCTCGAGTCTAAGCTGCGTGGACCTGAGAGGAATTTGCATCGCAGACTATTAGTAGTGGTGGTGACGAGTGATGCGGTTTCTCGGTCCTTGCGTAGTAACAGAAGCAAATACATTAGTCGGTGACTCAGTCACTCATTCCCAACGCCACACTGGTTTCAGAAAAGACCCATGTTAGCAGTATTGGAATAGACGAGAATGTCAGGTAACATGGCGGGCTGTCGACAGGCTTCTCAATTCTCGCCTGCTCCTACACTGCCTCTGCCCTTCATCCCGCAAGTTCACAGAGCTTGGAACCGAGCAGTACAGGTTCGAACTGTAGTTGATGCAGAAGTGGTAACAGTTCAACTCATGCTATATTGCTACAGGTACTCACTTCGGTAAAATGTCACATCCGGCTCCCAATATAGAACCCATGGAGAACCATAAGCAGTTGACTAAATTGAAGTTGTTCTCCAGTTCCTCAGGATCCGATGTGCAAGGATGTGGATTGTCCCACTCATACGGCGTTGTTCTGTAACAGCAAACAGTTTACAATGAGCTTTCTACAATTAGGAAGTACGTGTTGTTAATAATTAGTTTTAGGAGCTAGGAACATCTCCGTTATTAGTTCTGTGGAATTGAGTGTGTGTTGAATGTTTCCGACAACCTGTGTTTCTTCAGTGGCTGTAATGGCCTGTGTAACTGGAACTATTAGGCCTATGGGTCTAGGACTCGGGTAGGAACTCCTGTATTTTAGATAAACTACCATCCTGGCATATACTTGGTGGGAGTGTGGAAAGCGCAATAATAACACACTAAGAATGGCTGCTGGCCTCATCGGGATTCGAACCTTCCTAGAAGATGACCTGTGATTTACCACTATTAGTCCTACCAGATGCTATGATGGTTTCTAACTTAAACCCACATCACCTATTTCTATAGCACTAGCTATAGTATTTCCACAGGAAATGAATCTGTTGGCATCATATATAGATTTAGGTATTAGGAAGTCATTTTTGAAAGCCTATGTCTGTAGCGTGGCACTCTAGGGAAGTGAAACTTGGACTGTTGCAGCTGCAGAAAAGAGGAGAATTGAAGCGTTTGAAATGTGGTGTTACAGGAGAATGATGAAGATCAGATGGGTAGATAGGTTTACAAATGAAGAGGTATTAAGACTAGTGGGAGAGGCGAGATGTTTCTGGCGACTGCTAATGAAGAGAAGAGATAGGTTGGTAGGACACGTACTAAGACACCCAGGAATAGCAAACATAGTTATGGAAGAAAGGGTCGGGGATAAGAACTGTAGGCATAGACCAAGGTTAAAATATGTCAAACAGATTGCTTCAGATGTAGGGTGTGGTAGCTATTTAGAGATGAAACGATTAGCTCAGAACAGGGAAGCATGGAGGGCTGTATCAAACCAGTCAAAAGACTGAAGACTCAAACAATAACTGATACTAATACACACTGACTCACATGTACCACATTAACAAAATCCTCATAGGTTTAAAACATTCTTGCCACATAGGTTAAGACAGTCAAGTTTTATGAGCAATTAACAAATATCTGTCTGTTAGGTAGTCAGCTCGGAGGTTGGTCGGATCCTCAAACGTACCACCGTAGGTTATGTGAGTTGATACGCACAAAAACCCAAGGTAGCGGTTTATTGAGGCATACAAGGCAAGATGAGGAGTGAGATAGTTTACAATTGCTTTCCTTACTGAGTCAGAAGAACAGCACTGGCCTTATGAGTTGAACCTTTCGCAGCATCCATAGACGCTATACTCTGTATTACCAATAATGAACGGTGACAGCTGTCAAAGCTAGCACGTGGGGAAATGCTGTGTTGCCACTGAGGCAGATCATGACTCATTCTCATAACATTCCAAGAGGCTTACAGGAAGACACAAATACCGGGGAAGTAAGCCCCCTGCTTGGCGGTCTAATGACCATGACGAGTCAAGGCACAGTAGAACACTAAGTCAAACCATGTGCTCACTGCTGTCTGCATACATTGCAACACTGCTGAGACCGTTACCCCTCTCGTCTCCACTCCTCACCTCACCCTTCAAGCGGATGACAGCTTTCACCGTTCATCTTTTGTAAATCAGAGTATAGCTATGCAGTGCATGACGTTACTCAGCACCACTCATACGTCAGTAATTTCCATATAATCACAGTCATGAATAAAATGGAGACCGGCAGCTTTTCATTCGCTCTGATCTTCTCAGGCGTTCCTCATCTGTAAAAACCATTCAAGAGTAAAAATACTGTATGGTGTTTGTCTATTTTTGCTTGAAAATTTATTTTTATATCTTTCAGTTTTCTTAAATGATTTGTTTTGTTTCGCAAGTTATCCAAGGTTATTCCTAATTCTTTCATATCTTCTCTAATTTCCTTAATCCATCATACTTGTTGTTTCATATTCCAAAGTTTCTCTACAATTATTCTAAATAATCTGGTTTCTGGTGTCCTCGTAATGTGACCAAAAAGAGAAATCCATTTCTTCCGAATATGTAGTACCAGTGATGGGCTCAAGTTCTCTGTATACCACTTCATTTGGTACTATCCGCCATTGTCCATCTTTCTGAAATTTTTAGCCTACTTTTCGTATTTTGTAAAAAATGAGGAAAAAGTAGACTTATGAGATCCATCCGGGAAAATGTGTGTATGTCTGTCTGTCCTTCTGTCTGTCTCTCTGTCCTTCTGACTGTCTGTCTGTCTGTCTGGCTGAGTGTGTGTCTCCCCCTATCGACTCCTAAACGGCAGTAACAATCGAACCCAAATTTGGTTTGAGTAAAGATATCTGAATATCTCAATGTTGTAATTGAAAATGATGCCTGTGCTACCAACTGCTGAAAAATTGCAATTGAAATTTCAGCTCCATGTTGTATATCTTGGAAGGTAAGCATGGGAGTCATACCAAAATTGGCACACAAATATATAATAATATTCCAGTTTAATTTCCAAGAGGCCATACATGACAGTGTTGTCAAAATGATTCAAACCCTGCTGATAGGTCCAATTTTTAAATGCATATAACTTCTACACTATCAATTAGATTTCAACCAAATTTCGTATGTACTATGTGTAAATAGACAGATATGACTGAGGGTAATCTTAAGAGCTAACAGGGCTGACAACTGTTAATAAATGCACTCTCTATTGTTTTTATCCAAACACCAATATATCAGAAAGTATGCAAGCCGACAGCTTTAAACTATGCACACGTATATTACCTGACATTCTAGATTAATTTGAAGTAATTAATGGACCTCAGTACTACCAACATGATTCTAAGCCTGCTGAAAGAACCAATTAACTTCTATACTATCAATTGGATTTCAACCAAATTTCGTATGTGCTATGTTTACTATAACATATATGACTATGTGTATTCTTAAGAGCAACCAGGGCTGCCAACTGTTAATAAATAATGTCTCTATTTTTCACTAATATCAATATTTCAGAAAGTATTCAAGCCAACAGCTCTAAACTTTGCACACGTATAGGCTAGTACCTTACATTCTAGATTAATTTGGAGTAAATAATATACGTCAGTGACTCCATCATGATTCTAAGCCTGGTGAATGGTCCAATTTTAAAATAAATGTAACTTCTATACAAATAAATGGATTTCATCCAACATTGGCACAACAATAGATCATAATAGTTCAGATTATTTCTGGCCAACACATGCATGACATTGTTGCCAACATGATTTTACGCTGATAGGTCCAATGTCTAACTAGATGCAATGTCCATGCTATCCATTGGACTTCAACCAAATTTTGTATTCGGTACCTTAAGAGATGGAACTAAGAATATATTCAGACACCAAGGCTGACGACTGTAGTGCTCTATTAGGCTACATTATGTCAGTTATACTTCGAACTAATTAGAAATTTCGATATTACCAACTCAATTTCGTCATTATTCTAATTAGGTCCATATAGATTAATCATTGTAATGAATCTTACATTTCGAGAAAAGTAGGCTCTTTAGTTCGTCACGGAACTTCTTGTTTATTAATGCATGTTCTAGCTATTCTGCTTTCTGCTTTTAAAATTTTGTCGATTCTGTTTTTGTGATTAACTTTAAAAAGAGCTTCGCTTCATAATAATATTATCATATTAAATTTAAATAATTAAATGATCCATTACTGACATGGAATAGATATTTAGGAAAATACGAACATTGTTGACCACACATCGAATACACCACTTCACATTAACATGGATGTTCTTAGCCTATATCTGAGTGTAACATTGATAAACATATTCGTTTTGAAATAATAATAATAATAATAAGGCGTACAGACTACTGTAACGTTGAATTACTACAACAAAAGTGTTGCATCGCATAACGCAAAATTACGACACGACAAGACAGTTGTTTTGCCGGAAGCTTTATACGCCTCAAAAACCATATCTCTCGGTGGTCACTCTAAAATTATAAAAATAGAAAGCAAGAACGGAAAATTCTCTGGAAAATTTAAGGGCTCACGAGAGAAAATGGAATGTGGATTAAGAGGAGAACAGCGGACCTGTATTCCTTCACTGACAGGTTCACTGATGCCGTACGCATGAGACGTCTGAAATTCTATGACCATATCTATAGAATGGACAACGACAGACTAACCAAAATATTACCGTATTAAAAGTAATCAACTCAAAGATGGTCAAAATAAACTGGTTAGTTAGTTATTGAGGGTTTTACGGGCGGAACTACGAGATCATCTGGCAAGAATAAACTAAGGCGGACCTCCAAGAAATAACTATCTCAAACGACATCATAGAAAATCGAGGAGCCTTTAGTGCAATAGTACTCGTGCACAAGTTCGTGGAGAAACCTAAAAAGAAAACTGGAAGGAAGTGGTCGACAGAACGCAAGATGTAACACAGTTCATTCATGAAGAGATTTTGGGAGGATACGGAGGGGAAAACCATCTGGCCAACTAACAAGTACAAACGCGCTCTTTGATTGGGCATAACGAATATTATTAATAATAATAATAATAATATTAAGAAGAAGAAGAAGAAGAAATATGAACTTGAAGACATCAAGAAAGAAGAAAGAAAAATAATTAGGAAAATACTAGGAACAAGACTCACCCCTGACGGGCACCGACTACAGTCAACCATGACAACTGAAAATTACTCAAACAACGAAGTCGACATCAGAAAAAGACGATTGAAATTCTTCGGGCACGTAAGTAGACTGCCGAATACCCAACTAACCCAAAGAATACTAGATTACATATCATAACTCAAAAGTACAACACCATGGATGAACGAAGTACAAAAACACATGCGAACTGCTAATATAACCGACACATCAGACAGAGACTCCTTCCGTAAAAAAGTGAACAACTGGGAAGTCCAACCAGAGCTACCAAAACCTACACCTTACAGACCTCAATGGTCTGACGAAAGAAAATTGGCATTCTCCAACAGAATGAAACAATACTGGCAAAATAAGAAGAACGTCATGGATTGAGTCAATATTTTCTCCAATATTGAGAAAATACGCTGTAAATAAATAAATAAATAAATAAAAAAATAAATAAATAAATAAATAAATAAATAAATAAATAAATAAATAAATAAATAAATAAATAAATAAATAAATAAATAAATAAATAAATAAATAATAATAATAATAATAATAATATCAGTAGTGCTAGGTTGTATGTTCTGTAACCCAGCCTACTTTCCTACGGACATTGCCGATATCTCCCGAACGCATGGTCGGATTTTAACAAACGAGGTGTTGTTGGCGTTGGGGTGCCGTCCTCTGTGCTAAGAATGTGTGTTGGTATATATTTTTTGAAATGTTTGTTTTTGATATTGGCGCTATTTTGGAAAGGGTGAATTTTAGAAAAAAGGTTTGTTTGACGTCAATGAAAGGTCCCTAGCTCCTCTAGGCAGAAACCAAGTTTCAAGTCTGTAGGACAAAATAAAATGATTTTGAAACAAGATGTTCAGTAAAGAACAAATAGCCTACTTTCTCCTAAATGTATGGGTATTGTTATAACTCTTTTTCCTTTTCAAGGAGTTTAATTGAATGTTGGCTGTAGTAGCTCGTTGAAATACAACGTGTTATACGGATATTAAACATGAATATGAGGTGCCCTTTGCTAGTGCTACCTCTGTACAAAATTTCATTTAATTCGGTTTCACCGTGAATTGATATAGTGAATCGTTTTGCACACATACATGGCTGATATCTGCAAACTATTGGGCTGATGACCTTGTATTTCAGTCAAAAGATGCTTCCCACAAAAATGTATGTTGTTGCAAAATTTGGTAGGGATCAGATTATTAGGTTGGTCGTAATTTGATTTAATCTTTTAACATTTGGGTGGCCGCCATTACGTTTCCGTCAAGATAACGACGATATAAAACATGACACTGAGTTGCCTTTTGCAAGTGCTACCTCTGTACCAAATTTCGTTCAATTCGTTTTCACTGTGTCTGAATTAATCGGGGGAATCGATTTGCACTTATTCATGGTCGCTATGTGTCAACTATTGGGCTGATGACCTTGTCGTTTGGTCATAAGTAGCTTACCACATGAAGGTATGCTTTTGCAAGATTTAGTAGAGATCAGATGATTAGGGTGGTCTTAATTTGATTTAAGTTTATAACATTTGGGTGGCCGCCATTACGTTTCCGTCAAGATAGCGGTGATATAAAACATGACAATGAGGTGCCCTTTGCTATTGCTACGTCTGTACCAAATTTCGTTCAATTCGGTTTCACCGTGTTTGAATAGATAGGGGGTATCGATTAGCACACAAATATGGCCGCCATCCGCAAATTATTGGGCTGATGACCTCGTAGATTGGTCATACAAATTTTAATATGAAAAGGTATAATGTTGCAAAAATTGGTAGAGATCAGATGATTCGTTTGGTCGTAATTTATGCTTTCAATATTTGGGAGGTCGCCATTACGTTTTCGTCAAGATGGCGGCGATATAAAACATGACAATGAGGTGGCCTTTGTTAGTGCTACCTCTCTACCAAATTTCGTTCAATTCGGTTTCACCGTGTTTGAATAGATAGGGGGAATCGATTTGCACACAAACATGGCCACCATCCGCAAATTATTGGGCTGATGACCTTGTAGATTGGTCAAAAGATTCATCATATGCAAAGGTATAATGTTGCAAAAATTGGTAAGATCAGATGATTCGTTTGGTCGTAATTTTATTTAAGCTTTCAACATTTGTGTGGCCGCCATTACGTTTCCGTCAAGATGGCGGCATTATAAACCATGACACTGTGGTGCCCTTTGCATGTTCTACCTCTGTACCAAATTTCGTTCAATTCAGATTCACCATGTTCGAATTGATAGGGGGGGGGGCAGACATTCAGAGTACGCACACTCACACATACACACACACACACACACACACACACATAGAGAGAGACACACAAACAGACACACAATTTTTCGCCCAGTGTTGATCTCATAAGTCTACTTTCATTTTTTGCAAAAATCGAAAGTAGGCTAAAAACGGGGCCTATTTTGGGAACGGCGAAGTTGATAAAAACGTTTGTTTGTCATAAATGAAAGGTGTTGTTGTCCTCTTTACAGGGATGTAGGTGTTAAAAAGGTGAAAAGCTGGATTTTTTTTTTTTTTTGGTCGAAAATGCGTTTCTGTTATTTTTCGAGACATTTGGGAAACGGAAAATATTTACTGAACCCATGGTCGGATTTAAACATATGGGGTGTCGTAAGACTCGTGATGAACTCCCCTTTTCTATGGACGAGGTATGTCCACCCCAAAATAAAAACTACCCTGACCCGGGGTTAAATAATATTTTTTGTATGTGTGCGCACTGACGGCTTTGGTCAAAAGGCCTAACTACACTTTTGTTAATATTTTCTGAACCCCTGATGGGATTTTGCCACACGCAGTAACCTAGCACTTGTCGTGACGCCCCGTTTTTATATGTATGATTAATTTTTGTCAAAAGGGCCTAACTACACTTTTGTTAATATCTCGCGAACCAATCATGCTAGGAACTTGTATGAGGGGTCCTAGCACTTGGGGTGATGCCCCCCTTTGGGGGGTGAAATAACCCCCCAAAATGGAAAAATCATTATCCTGGAAACTAAGAACCCTAAAATAAGGCGTGATAGCTGAAAAATAGGTGATGACATAGGCTTTTACCTCGATTGGTCATTTCACCCCTAAAACAGTAAATAGTCATGTTATGGAAAGAACAACGTGTTGAACACTTAAAAATGATAAATAAACCTAAGATCTTTTGTTTTTGATGAAAAATAGCAGAGGGGTGTAAACTACCCCCTAAATTGAAAAATTGATACCGGTACTGCACCCGTTCATCTGAGGTATGCGATGACTCATCTGCCATTACATCGCATACCTGGCAACCCAGGCCAGAGTGGAGATAAATGAACAAAAATTAAAATAAGGAATGTGTTGGAAATTGAGTTGAAATATCAAAAAAAGCAGACGGTAGCATGAGATAAAATATCTCCAGGGTCGTTAAGGGCTAAAATTTAGTTATAATATCAAGTTAGAAATGGGTGCCATCAACTGAATACCTATCAAACCACATCCTTCCTAGTTAAGCCTTAAATATGACAAAGGAAAGGATTGGGAAAACACATCATCATGAGATCACAACTAAGATAAAATAAAATTTATTTAACTTGAGTGGTCGGACAGAAATAAAATAAAATCCTGCCTAGGAGTATGGTCGAATCTAACAGTTATGATGACAATGTCCTCACAAATCGAACCATCTCCTCACTACATCAAAGAAACATTATTATCCACATGCAAAAAATTAAAAAAACTAGAGTTCTCTTGAGTTCTCAGGGCCACCGTAGTACTATGACTTTCGTCACTGACATTTTGTGATCCCTGAGACCTATCTTAGGTTAATATAACATCAGGCATGTGGATTTAATTAAATGTTAAGCTTTCTATCACACAATAAAATTTTATAATAACACTAACATATAAATAATCATTCATAAATGACTCGAATGTCATTGTTCTGTATGTTGGAATCCCAACAATCACTCCTGAGATTAATAATAAATTTGTACATATTGTTTACATCACCTCTAACCACTACTCGATTGTGAATCAAAGATCCTTCTCTAATCATTTGTTATCATCATCATCATGTAAAAATAATTAAATGCTACTCACATCAGCTATCATTCGGTTATCTGTTCTACTCAAATCAGAATGATTAATTTCATTATCATTAGATCATTTAAATAATTATTATATTCATCAACTCATTAAATCATTTGGAAATCGTCCACTTACTTTTATTTCATCATCTCATTTAAATTAAATTATCTCAATGCATCCATTTAAATTATTTAATTCATCAATTTACATTATTTAATTCATCCATTTAAATTATTTAATTCATTTAACTTATTCAAATTTATTTATATTTATTTTAATTATTTGTCCCTTTAATTAATTATCATTTTTATTCATTTATTTATCAGCTGTTTAATCAATTATTATTCGTTTAATTTATCAGGTCAGGTCATTAATATGTTTAAACTTCAGATAGTAATTCCATAAATCATTATTATTGTTATTATTATAATTAGAGAATCTTGGATTATAAAATTTATATTTCCAGAAAATATCGGTTACCGAACGTTGTCTTAAAAAATCCACCAGTTCCCTTAATCAATTACCATGCCAAAAATATGTTGCCTCTACAAAATCATGTTGGATCTCACCATCCAAAACTGCACCATTTAAATTCATTTAGTCTAAATAAATATCACATTTGAACACCATTACTATTTCACATAATACCACAATTATTCAGCCCACAGCATGAACTTCAAAAATACACTAGACTGGGTTCGACGACCTCATGTCTGCATCAAAACTCTTATTGGCAATATTATAAATCTTCTTCTGGCAACCTCACAAACTCTAATCAAAATGCCTCAACTCATCATATAGAATGATCCACAAAAATTATAACTGGCTTCAGACTGTGGACAAATCGGATCTACAGAAACTGTAGTCAGTATTGTCATGTCCAGACAACTTATTAAACAACTGGAAAATTACCAGAGTAATCGTAATCCAATCCATGATTTGGTTTAATTCACAGTATAAAATCTCTGTTAAGATCCTCAAAATTTACTTCAAAAAGGACACCAATGTGTTATATTAACTCATATCAATAATATCTGTTCATCATCTGCCTGTAATAAATTCCTAATACTGAATAACTCGTCTTACAAGACTCAATTACTTGAAATCCTTCTCAAATGTATGAAATCACTCACAAAGGAGTATCAAATTACTAAATGTTAAATGAATGTACTCTCAAAAGAGTAATGCAACAAACTATTGGATTGGCAAGACAAGAATTACGAAGTGTAACCCTGCTGACATTTATTTCTGAATTATTTAAAAAGATCAACTGATATGTGACTGGTAGTTTATTGTTTAATCCTCTTATGATCATAATTACACACGGATGATAATATGGTAGCCCTATAGCGACGGGTAAGGCGAATAACACCACACAGCTACTCAAGGTAACAGGCCCCGTCTCCGTAGACTAAGATGATAAATCCCTATAACGACGGGTAAGGCGAATAACACCACACAGCTACTCAAGGTAACAGGCCCCGTTTCCGTAGACTAATGAGAGAGTGTACATGATTGGAATCAACAATATTCTACTTGTCACATAAAAGCGATACTGATCCGCTTGAGCGAATTTACTTCCATATCTCAAAAAAAAACCAATAGAAGAAATATCACTGCTGATGAACTCCACATACTCGCTAGTATGCAATAAGCTGACAAAAATCTAAACTATCCGACTGCAGATCTCGAGTTTCGAAATACTCGATAAAAATATCCATAATCAAAAGTACTATCATTCAAGAAAAATATTAAGATCAAACTCCTGCTTAATAAAGTCAATCAATAGTGAAAACGTCGGATAAATGTGCCTGATATCTCATATGGTAACACCATATTTTAGCAAACGAAGTAATAAATCATTCAAGCCATGTCGAAAATAACACTCCTAAAGAATATACTAGTGTGCCCAGGATCATGCTAAAAATCATATCAGTCATGTCATAGCTCTCACAATACCATCATATTCCGGACGTTAATAAATTATTTCAAGATCGTCGATTATCCAAGCGAATATAACAGATTTCTCGAAAGATCGGCGAAATCGTTGTATTTGCCACTGAAATCACATTTGGCTCCATCCAAATGTACATCGTGTTGTAGTTATCCTCCTCGTTAGGAACCGAATCCATCGCTCTGAGCTGCCATCACGTCTCTTCATACACCTAGCCCCACATGGTGAAATGAATGATATCCATCACGGATATTGTCCAATAGTCTCCACAAAAGTTCAATTTAACTGGGTACCCCATTCTATCTGCGGGTGTGTTACGCCACTGTTCAATGAAAAATGCTTGATCGACATCTCTCTATATATAAAAATGAAAGTTTGTCTGTTTTTTTTTCGGAATTTCCACGGAATTTTGAGTTATTAACGCGTTTCAGACTGGTTTATGACGGTTGCGCGCAAAAACAATTTTTTGTCTGTCTGTCTGTTTGTCTGTTTGTTTGTCTGTGTACAAACTTGCACGCGCATCACTCGAGAACGGCAAGGTGGATCAACGTAAAATTTGGTACAGAAGTCCATCAGAGGCACGAAAGTAATCATTGATATAACTCTTCTCCGTACCTCTCATAAAAGAGGGCCTACCCCCCTTAAAATGCATGCGGAAATGGGCGTAGACAAACGTGACAAAGCTCATTTTCAGCGTCTCAATGTGAGAATCAATACTCGGGAGCCCTACGGGCCCCAAAAACCACATTTTAAGGTCCTAAAACAAACAGTTTTTGAGATATACCCAGAAAACTAATTTCATTTATTAAGGTATTAAAAGAATGCAAGCCGGTAACCATGGCAACACGATCTCAGAAGTCCATCTATTTCTGTAAGACGCAATGCCATTCCATTTATTAAATTACTGTGAACGTTCGTAAACGGCTATAAGGCTATCACGGAACCAAGTTAAGCTGTAAAATTCATTAATACGTATATAATGCACTTAAGGGTGTCAAGGGGTGCTAAAGAACTATTATATCCCTATCCCTATATTATTAAATTATTATTATGATTATTATTATATTATGACGTACAAGGACGATCAAACCCCATTTTCAGCCCCTCAGTGGCTCGGAGGCTACTACGTTTTAAGGCTCTAAAACCACGTTTCTGAGATATTCCCAGAAAACTAATTTCATTTAATAAACTAATAATGACCACCTCGTGGCGCAGTGGCTAGCATTGTTGGATGTAACCCCCGAGGTACCGGGTTCGATCCCGGCTCTGCCAAGAATTTAAAAGTCTTGGTATTGTCTGGTACGGGGTCTCCCAGCCTCGTGATACAAAATGGGAACTTGATGGATGCTATGGTAGGAGGAGGAGTGGAAAGGAACTGGCCACCCTACCACACGCAAACTCCGGCTCGGGATGCCTGGTTAGTAATCCCTTGACTTAGTCAAGGGCTCTTATTCAGGTCGCCTACGTCCCTGGAGGGGATATGGCACTATTTTATTTTATAAACTAATAAATAGATGAGTACAGAAGAAGACCAAATCAGGAGCTATATAGATATACTGAGAAAATCACAGATGTGGCCAGGAAGAGACGTCTGGCTTTCTATGGACATGTCTCATGGATGAACCGAACACGTCTAACAAACCGGCTTCTCAACTACTGGGGGAAGAGAAAGAGTGTGAGACCTTCGCTAACATTAGTTAACAAGGATATCCAAGAACTGAAGATAATGAAAAGTGATATTAGAAGCCGATCACATCTCAGAAAGATACTTAAACAGAAGATTTTTCAGGACAGACCACCCTGTAAGAAAACCGGCATCATCTGGACAAAAGAGAGGAGAATGCGCGAATATTGGGCAAACATCAAGTCCCTCGCCAAGCTGAAAAGTTGAACGACGTGGCCCTTAGCTGGCCCATCCGAAAGAAGAAGAAGAACTAGAAGAAACTAATGAAGTAATGCATGCCGGTAACCATGACAACAGTGTCACAAGATGTGACATCCAACTTTCCATCAATTTCTGTAAGAAGCAATGCCACTCAATTTATTAAATTTCTGTTAAAGTTTGCAAATGGCTATAAGGTTATCGTCGAATCAAACATAGACTGTAAATTTCAACAATGCGATTAAGAGGGTCAAGGGGTACCCTAGAATTTTTACACGCGACATACACGTGCGATATGCGATATGTTGTACAGAAGGTCTATTATATCTCCAAACAGCAACATTATTTTCAAAATTCCTGAATTGTAATAGTCTTTTTTGCAGCTTTTGGGAATTTGGGCCATTGGAGGCTAAAAATCCCGAATTTTCATGCACCACGAGCCTTTATAATTTATTAAAGGGGTCTTCCTGGGGATGGGAACTTACCACAACGGTGAGGGCCAGTTTTAATTTGACATATATTGCGTTTCGTCTACGAGGTTTTCAATTTTATTTTCACGTCAGGAAGTACACGTTAGGTGAATTTAGTTTGAGAGCACATTTTAAGTAATCATATTTTTGTCGACAAACGGGTTCATCGTAAAGATGATTTTGTTTGATACTGTGTGGTTGATATTCTATATGTTTTTGTACGCCTATAATTCATGTTCGGGTGCTTTGAGCATCGTAAAATTAGGTATTGTAACCATGAGTCAATACACCAATCATTTAGAAAACTCTTGAACGTACTTCTCATAGAAGAGTGGGTATAAGGAACAACTTTTCAAAATATATGCTAAAATAGGCGAAAAATAAAAATTCTCCTAGGACGACAAAAGTATATGTTGCGCTTCTCAAAGTGTGATACCAAACTAGGGAGTCTATAAAGGGTCTCCGAAAACCACATTTTACGGCCCTTGAATTAACAGTGTCTGCGATATACCCAGAAAACTAACTTCGTTCTGATAAACTTATGAAGGAATGACAAGCCCCTAACCATTGGAATAGTATCTCAATTGATAACGTCTGGTTGTTAATACCGAAGGCCGTTCGAAGAGCGGGTACTTCTGCTAGTTCACTAATAACGTTCATCTTCACTGCGATCGAATTGTATCGACAGAAAAATATAACTTCAAAAAGTGTATATGTTTACCAGACACCCTGTATCTGCGTTCGTTGTATGAATACATTTCATAAATGTTCATGAAGTAAAGTTATTAATAATAATAATATCGTATGGCCTCGGGTGCCTGGTGCAAGCTTTGCTATTTGACACCCAGAGGGTAGCTTGCATGTCGAATTTCGTAGTTCCTTGACTATGAAAGTCAAGGAGGTTAGATGTTAGATATCTAATCTCCTTGAACACAATAGCGCTTTCTAGTAGAGAAATGAGGAACTTTGTGCTGGCGGAAACTCCCGAGATTAATTTTTCCATTATGAACTCGGCCTACTGAATTCAAATGGGTTCTTTGACATGCCAACATCGTATGACATGCGTATCGTATTTTTGCCGCCTTTCAAAAATCACTTACCACGGTCAGGGGCGAACCCGCAATCTTGGGGTTAGTAGACCGACACGCTATCCACTCACCCACCGTGGCAAGCTAGTAAAGTTATTTAATGCACATGTCACTATTGCATAAAGTGCATGAGATCCATGTCCCATTTGGCATAATGCAGCAATGTGTGAACGGCCCCATGGTCGCTTTAAATACGCCCCGTTTAAACACATCATATTTTATGCTGTAATATCGTTGAAATAACCTTAAGTCCATCTGACTATCCGTTGAATGTTTGTAAATTGCAAATGTAATAAATATCTGGAATGCTGAAACCTAAGTCCAAACATCAAAAACTTAAAATGTCAGAATGCAATGTTCCACTCGATGACTATTGAACTGTTACAAAATGCCGCCCAATGCACGACAAGTTCTGCTTCACTGTCTATGTATAACTTGAAGTTAATCACTAGCCTCATTGTAATGCTTCGGTAGGCGATTATTCGTTGTGAATACAGCCATAATAATGTCCGTTATTCCTAGTGAAATACTGCTTGTTTCTACTGCAAGTTATAAGCTTGTAAATGCGTTGCTATTTAAAATACATGTGAATGCAACTCCAATGTTCAAAACTAGGATGTTTCCCTTTCACCGGCCTCCTGCGTATCGCTCTCTGCCATGGCGACTCAACCTCCGGTTGGCCTTCTTTTACTGTACCGGGCTCTTAAAATCACAATGCTAACTTCGCTTAGTGATCCTGCCATGCAGGTTAATGTCACGGTACTGCACTGCGTTAGATAATGTCGCGCCCCGACTTGCTATTCGAGCAGAATGCAATAGAACAACTGATGAACGGATTCCTCGTCACCGCGTGCTGCCACAGCTCACCTCGCCAAGCACGTGCCTTGTCATCCCCTTCCGCTGTTCTCTCTGACGTCACAGATCTAACCTCGGCCCATATCTTCTGTTATGAAGCCGTTACAACTCAACTCCCACGAAAGGTAGGGTGTATATAGCCCCACCACTTTTGGTGCACTCTGCATATGGCTACACCCTCAGGGGGCTCACATCTGATCAGTTCGAAAGTTGGCGACCCCAAGGGATTCCAGAGCTGGCTCCGGTTTTCCCCGTTTTACCCATTACCTCTGGGGTAGAGCCTATCCTCTTTTACTTTTCTATCTGCCTTTCATGGCTCTCCTTCCCTTAACTTCCTCAATCCACATTATTCGGGGGTTAAAGGGCATTTTTATTCCTCCTGTCCATTATTTGCCTTATTGTCCTTTTGTCATCCATTTCTTTTCCTTGTCTATTAGTGTGTAGTTAGTTTTAGTTATAGTTTACATTCTATTCTTCATCTTTGCCATCAACCAAATCATTAGGGGTCGATAACCTAGATGTTAGGCACCTTAAAACAACAACAACAATCATTATCATCATCATCATCATCATCTTTATTTGCAAGAACCTGGAAAATGTTTGTTTTCTTTTTTTTTGTCAAGGAAAGGTTTCAAAACGTGTTGGTATGTGACCAGAGTAACTCATGCAAGAAAGACTGTTTATCATTTTAAATAGTACAGTTTAGTGGTTAAGTTTATACATGGTTTGTCTTTTGTCCAAAAGAACACCAGCTTCAATTCCTGGCTGAGTAGTCAATTTTGATTTTAACTGTGGTGTACAGTGCAGAATTGGAAAGAGGTTGGCCGTAGCTTTTCAATTAAAACTATCCTACCGTGGAGGCAGGTGATAAAGGAGGCCAAAGTTCTTCAGGGACTGTAGCGCCGAGCAGTAAGAAAGTAAGTAAGTAAGTAAGTAATTAAGTAGTGTTTGTTTAGGTATAAATAAAAGTTTAAGCCTAATGTAGGTCATGAACTGTTATTTTAATTAAGTTTTGTATATGCTAACCTGTGCTATTGCAATGGCTGTATTAGTGTGTGTATTAGTATGCAAGTCAGCATTGTCAAGGATGTAGCATGGATCGCCATGCTGAATTTTCTTGGCCATAGCGTTATATTCTATGACAACAATTTATTTTGGTAGGTTCATTATTCATTGACAGTAAACACAATAATTCACTGTTTAAAACAAGCTATAAATCGTTAACGTGTACCTATACGTCCACTAACATATAATAATAATAATAATAATAATAATAATAATAATAATAAATACATAAATAATTAATAAATAATAATTAAATAAAACATCAGTGTCTCTCCTACTTATAAAACGTTTGTATTCCTGGTTGTCGGTCTGATGCACTTTTACTAGTTTATTTTCTTTTTGTAAAGAACCAAAATGCATGCCTTATACTACTGCCTCTGAACTACTGTCACAGAAACACAATGGCGCTTGTTTAAACTCCACATCCGCTAGCCACCATCATCCGAGTAAGCTGATACTAGCTGGTAACACCGCACATTCCTTCCGTTATCAGCAGCTCTTCCCAAACCAGCAAGCCCGTGTGTCTCTACAACCAGAACCCGGCGAAAGCATGAACGCATGTGTCTCGACTGCCATCACAAAGGTCCAGGTTTCATTCAGCGCTACATCAAGACATTTTATCTCTGGTGTAAGGCTTGGAACAGGGTACACTAAGTCTTGACAGCTAAAACTTTTGTCTCAAGTCGTGGACCATGACAAAGGTTTGGCCATCCTCAGTTGTACAACACCTCATACAAATGTTTACTATTACTGGTTAGTTACCTATACACACATTAATCCATAATTACCTAATAATAATTATTATTATTATGAAAATAATAATAATAATAATAATAATTAAAAAGCCGTCATCCTGCGTACACACATCAATTAAAGCATGGTTTCACAAAACTCATATGCTTTTTAGGTGTTAAATACCTTTTCCCCTGTAACATCACTATTACTGTTTTAGGGGTGAAATGATCTATCCAGGTAAAAGTGTATGTCATGACCTATTTTTGAAGCTATCACACCTTATTTTAGGGTTCTCAGTTTCCAAAGTATCGATTTTGCAATTTGGGGGGTAGTTTTCGCCCCCTTGCTTTTTTTCATCAAAAACAAAAGATCTTAGGTTCATTTATCATTTTTAATTGTTTAATACGTTTTTTTCCCCATAACATGACTATTTACTGTTTTAGCGGTGAAATGACCAGTCGAGGTAAAAGCCTATGTCATCACCTCCTATTTTTTCAGCTAACACGCCTAATTTTGGGGTTCTTAGTTTCCAAGGTATTGATTTTTCAATTTAGGGGGTAGTTTCACCCCCCCCCCCAAGGGGGACGTCGCCCCAAGTTCTAGGACCCCTCATACAAGTCCCTAGCATGATTTGTTCGCGAGATATTAACAAATGTGTAGTTAGGCCCTTTTGAAAAAATGACTCATACATTCAAAAACGCGTCACCCCAATGCTAAGATACTGCGTATGGCAAAATCCCATCAGGTGTTCAGAAAATTTTAACAAAAGTGTAGTTAGGCCCTTTTGACAAAAGCCGTCAGTGCGCACACATACAAACAAGTAGTTCCGTGAAGAACTATACAGCCTATTTTCATATATCGTACTTATGTTAATTGCCACTATCAACATACACAATTTCAGTTTGATTGCTGTAATAGATTCGTAGATATTGAGAACCGACTAAATATTTCGGATGGTCGCCATGTTGGATTTTATATATGTAGGTCCTAGAGTTATGTACTGTTACATGCAGATTATTGTGAACGTGTAGTATTCAAACTTCAATCGCATAATTAGGACACAAGAAGTAACAAGGAGATTTTAAAATTTTTCACAGCTGCCATCTTGAGGTCATGGAAACAATTGAAATAAATTAGATGCCAGTGGATTAACATTCGTATAAGGATTTGCTGTACCAAGTTTCACTGCACGCGGATGGTTAAATTGCGAGAAACGTCCATGTGAATATTTATAATTCGCATCGCCGCCATGTTGGATTTGTGATCACCAGGTTATTTAAAGTCCTATAGGTGAACTTAAGTTCATAACCCCTATGAACATTAAAAATGCAGTTTGATTGCTAAATAGATTCGTAGATATTCAGTATCGTCTAAATATTTCGGATGGTCGCCATGTTGGATTGTTAAATGTAGTCTATAGGCCATAGAGTCATGTACCATTAAAGGAAAATTATTGCGTAGGTTCATTATTCAAACTTTCACTTCGATCGCATGACTACATCACAAGAAATAAAAACTTAATTTTAAAATTCGCACTGCCGCCATCTTGAGGTTATGTAAACAATTGAACTAAATTAGATACCAGTGGATTACAATGTGTATAAATATTTCCTGTACCAGGTTTCAGTGCGCTTGGAAAATAAATCGCGAAAAAGATCAATTTAAAATTTTCAAATTCGCTTGGCCGCCATGTTCGTTTTGTAGTTAACCGGTTTTTGAAAGTCTTATAGATGGACTTCCAGTAGTGCCCTTTATCTCCGTACAAAATTTCATGGAGATACGGCTAATAGTTTCAGAGATATAGAATGCCAGTGAAATATTTCGCACATCCGCCATCTTGTGATTATGTAAACAATTAAACGAAGTTAGATGTCGGTGCATTACAATGTATATAAACATATACTGTACCAAGTTTCATTGCGTTTGGTTAGTCAAATCGCGAGAAACGTCTATTTAAAAGTCGCAAATTCGCTTGGCCGCCATGATAATTTTGTAGTTACCAGGTTTTCAAAAGCCACATAAGTGAACTTATAGTAGTTCCCGCTATCACCATAGAAAATGTCAGGGTAATATCGGTAATAGTTTCGGAGATATTGAATGCTGGTGAAATATTTCGCACAGCCGCCATGTTGGATTGGTGAGTCGTAACAAAATTTGAAGGGCACGATCGAGGTCGCTCGGAATAGTGCTATGAACTTTCCAAGTTTCATTGAAATCGTTCCTACCGTTTAGATTTTATTAGGGGGGGACACACACACGAATCACACACACACACACACGCACACACACACGGACAAAAGGTGACCTCATAAGCCTATTTTTTTTTTTCAAAATTGAAAATAGGCTAAAAATATTATTTACCCCCGGGTAAGGTTAGATTTATTTTGGGGTGGACATACCTCATCCATAGGAAAGGGGTGTTCACCATGAGTCTTAAGACACCCCATATGTTCAAATCGCATTATTGGTTAGCGAGATACTAAAAAGCGGATGACCTATTCGTTTTTTGTTGTTCTTGAATAAATACTGGCAGAAGTACACGTTCTTCGAACGGTGTTTGGTGTTAACACCAGACATTATCAATTGAGCTACTGTTGCAATGGTTAGCGGTTTGACATTCCTTCATAAGTTTATCAGAACGAAGTTAGATTTCTGGGAATATCACACACACTGTTAATTTAAGGGCCTTAAAATGTGGTTTTCAGAGACGCTTTATAGACTCCTGAATTTTGTGTCTCACATTGAGAAGCGCAACTTATGCTTCGGTCGTCCTTCTAAGATAATATTTTTACATTTCACCTATTTTAGCATGTATTTTGAGAAGTTTTTCCCTATATCCACCCTTCTACTGTATGAAAAGTACGGTGAAGAGTTTTATAAATGATTGGTGTATTGACTCATGGTTACCATACCTAATTTTACGATGCACCAAGCATCCAAACACGAGTTATAGGCGTATATTAAGATACACAGAAAGACAGACAGACAATTCTATTGTCTACAACAAATCACCCAGATATCCAAATATGGGTAGCCTTTTTTCTACCACACAGTATCAAACAAAATCATCCTTACGATGAACCCGTATGTCGAAAAAAAAAAGAGATTAGTTAAAATGTGCTCTCAAACTAAATTCACATAACGTGTACTTCCTGACGCGAAATAGAATTGAACGCCATGTAGACGAAACGCAATACACGTCACATAAAAACTGACCCTCTACGTTGTGTTAGGTCCCCATACACAGGAAGACCTCTTTCATAAATTATAAAGGCTTGTGGTGCATGAAAATTCAGGTTCTTTGGCCTAAAATGGCCCAAATTCCGAAAAGCCGCAAAAAATGCTGATTCAATTCAGGAATTTTTAAAATAATGTATGGAGAAATAATAGACGTTCTGTACTATATGTCGCACGGGAAAATTGCATGAAAAAATTCTAGGTTACCCCTTGACCCCCTTAATTGCATTGATGAATTATAGAGTCTAAGTTGGTTCCGTGATAATCTTATAGCCATTTGCAAACGTTCACAGAAATGTAATAAATGGAGTGACATTGCTTCTTACGGAAATAGATGGAAAGTTGTATGCCACCCCTTGAGATAATATTGTCATGGGTACTGATTTGCATTCCTTCATTAGTTTGTTAAATTAAATTAGTTTTCTGGGAATATTTCAGAAACTGTTGTTATTAGAGCCTTATAATGTAGTTTTCGAGGACCGTTTAGGGCCCCCAAGTTTTCTTTCTGTCACCGAGGGGCTTTGTCTCGTCGTTGTACGCCATAATATAATACTAATAATAATAATATAATATAGGGATAGGAGTATAATAGACCTGCCGTTCCACACCCGCAGGTGTAAATCGCGTGAAAACATTCTAGAGTACCCTTTGACCCCCTTAAGCGCATTATACGTATTGATGAATTGTATAGCTTAATTTGGTTCCGTGATAACATTCTAGCCGTTTTCAAACTTTCACACTTATGTAATTAATGGAATTGCATAGCGTCGAGCAATATATGGACCTCTGAGAATCTGTTGCCATGGTTACCGGCTTGCATTCGTTCAGTAGTTTATTAAATGAAATTTGTTTTCTGGGAATATCTCAAAAACGGTTGGTTTTAGGGCCTTAAAATATGGTCCGAGGATCGTCTCTCACATTGAGGGGCTGAAAATGAGCTTTGTCTCGTCCTTCTACTCCTGTTTGAGCATGTATTTTAAGGGGGTAGGCCCCCCTTTGTGAGAGGTACGGAGAAGAGTTACATCAATGATTAGTGTCGTGCCTCCGATGGATATCTTTACCAAATGTTACGTTGATACACCCAGCCGTTCTCGAGTTATAAGGGAACCAAATTGTCCGCAGACAAACAAACAAACAGACAGACAGACAGACAGACAGACAAAAAAATATTTTCGCGCGCGTCCATTATAAAACAGTCTGAAACGCGTAAATAACTGAAATTTCCGTAGAAATTCAGAAAAAAACAGACAAACTTTCATTTTTACTAGCCTACTTTTCACATTTTGCAAAAATGAGGAAAAAGTAGACTTATGAGATCGGGCAAATGTGTGTCTGTCTGTCTGTCTGTCTGTCTGTCCTTCTGTCTGTCTGGCTGGCTGTGTGTGTGTCCCCCCCTATCAACTCCTAAATGGCTGCAGCAATCGAAACAAACTTTGGTAGGAGTAAAGATCTACACCTGAATATCTCACGGCCATATTTGAAAATGATGTCAGTGCTACCAACTGCTAAAAAATCGCAATTGAAATTTGAGCTCCATGTTGGATATCTTGGAAAGTATGAATGGGAGCTATTTCAAAATTGGCACACGTACAGATGATAATATTTCAGTTTAATTTCCAGGAGGCCAAACATGGCAGTGTTGCCAAAATGATTATAAGCCTCCTGATAGGTCCAATTTTTAAATGCATATAACTTCTACACTATCAATTGGAATTCAACCAAATTTCGTATATAGTATGTGTACATAACCAGATATGACAGCGTATTCTTAAGACCTACCAGGGCTGCCAACTGTTAATAAATGCTCCTAATTTATTTTATCCAAATACCAATATATCAGAAAGTATGCAAGCCAACAGCTTTAAACTATGCACACGTATAGTACCTGACATTCTATATTAATTTGGAGTAATTTATATACGTCAGTGCTACCAACATGATTCTAAGCCTGCTGACAGGTACAACTTTAAATACATGTAACTTCCATACTATCATTTGGATTTCATCCAAATTTCGTATGTGCTATGTGTACCATAACAGATATGACTATGCGTATTCTAAGGAGCAACCAGGGCTGCCAACTGTTAATATGTGCTGTCCCTGTTTTTGTTACCCTAATATCAATATATCAGAAAGTATGCAAGCCAATAGCTCTAAACTTTGCACACGTATAGTACCTGGCATTCTAGACGAATTTGGAGTAACTAATATACGTCAGTGCTGCCAAATGATTCTAAGCCTGCTGATAGGTCTAATTTTAAAATGCATGTAACTTCTATATTAACTATTGGATTTCATTCAAAATTGGCACAACAATTGATCATATTATTTCAGATTATTTCTGACCAATACATGCATGACATTGTTGCCAACATGATTTTACGCGCGCTGTTAGATCCAATGTTTAACTGCATGTAACGTCCATGCTATTCATTGGACTTCAACCAAATTTTGTATTTTGTACCTTAAGAGATGGAACTAAGAATATATTCAGTCATCAGGGCTGCCAACTGTAGTGCTCTATTAGGATACATTATGCCAGGTATACAGTATTTCGAACTAATTGGAAATTTCGATATTAGCAACTTAATTTCGTCATTATTCTAGATAGGTTCATATTCTGTAGAATAATCATTGGCATGAAAAGTAGGTTGTATAGTTCTTCACGGAACTTCTTGTTAAATAGTGCAAAATATCGAAATCAAAAGTATCCTATATGTAAACCTGGTAAATCAGCTACACCCATGCAAAATTTCATTTAAATTGGACCAGTGGTTCTTGCGTTATTGAGTAACACACAGACAGATAGACAGACAGAAAGACACACACCATCTCATTCTTATTGTTAGCCTACTTTTCACATTTTGCAAAAATGAGGAAAAAGTAGACTTATGAGATCGGGCAAATGTGTGTCTGTCTGTCTGTCCTTCTGTCTGTCTGTCTGGCTGGCTGTGTGTGTCCCCCCCCCCCTATCAACTCCTAAACGGCTGCAGCAATCGAAACAAAATTTGGTAGGAGTAAAGATCTATACCTGAATATCTCACGGCCATATTTGAAAATGATGTCAGTGCTACCAACTGCTGAAAAACCGCAATTGAAATTTGAGGTCCATGTTGGATATCTTGGAATGTATGAATGGGAGCTATTACAAAATTGGCACACGTATAGATAATAATATTGCAGTTAAAATTCCAGCAGGCCATACACGGCAGTGTTGCCAAAATGATTAAAAGCCTGCTGATAGTTCCAAATATTAAATGCGTATAAGTTCTACACTATCAATTGGATTTCAACCAAACTTCGTATATGCTATGTGTACATAAACAGATATGACTGAGCGTATTCTTAAGAGCCACCAGGGGTGCCAACTGTTAATAAATGCTCTCAATTTTTTTAAATCCAAATACCCATATATCAGAAAGTATGCAAGCCGACAGCTTTAAACTATGCACACGTATAGTACCTGACATTCTATATTAATTTGGAGTAACTTATATAAGTCAGTGCTACCAACATGATTCTAAGACTGCTGAGAGGTCCAAATTTAAACACATGTAACTTCTATACTATTATTTGGATTTCAACCAAATTTCGTGTATGCTATGTGTACCATAACAGATATGACTATGCCGATTCTTGAGAGTAACCAGGGCTGCCAATTGTTATTAAATACTGTCTCTATTTTTGTTACCCTAATATCAAAATATGAGAAAGTATGCAAGCCAATAGCTCTAAACTTTGCATACGTATAGTACATGGCATTGTAGATTAATTTGAATTAACTAATATAGGCCTATGTCATTGTTGCCAACATGATTTACGCGCGCTGTTAGATCCAATGTTTAACTGCATGTGACGTCCATGCTATCCATTGGACTTCAACCAAATTTTTGTATTCTGTACTTTAAGAGATGGAACAAAGAATATATTCAGTCACCAGGGCTGCCAACTGTAGTTCTCTATTAGGCTACATTATACCAGGTATACATTACTTCGAACTAATTAGAAATTTCGATATTACCAACTTAATTTCGTCATTATACTAGATAGATCCATATAGATTAATCATTGGCATGAATCTTACATTTTAAGAAAAGTAGGCTCCTTAATTCGTCACGGAACTTCTTGTTATATATAAGTATGATAAAGAAACTCATCTATAAATAGTCATTTATAAAGACCTCTCTCTTGCAAAAGCCCTCCAAGTGCGCATGCATACAAAATAAAATCACTACTTCACCCCCGGGTAAGGGTAGTTTTTATTTTGCGGTGGACATACCTCTTCCATGGAAAAGGGGATTTCACCACGAGTCCTACGACACCCCATATGTTTATTTCGCATTTTTTTTTTAGCGTTTGGCTGTTAGTGCCGGGAGTGTCCGAGGACATGTTCGGCTCGCCAGTTTTGTAGCTGCTTCGAGACGGACACCCAATGGGTGAGCTACAAGTACCGTTGGGGAGGAAAGTTGGAATGTAAGGACTAGGAGTTGAAAGGTAGCGGCTGTGGCCTATAGTTAGGGACCAACCCCGGCATTTGCCTGGAAGGAAGATGGGAAACCACAGAAGACCATCTTCAAGGTTGCCGGCGGGGGGATTCGAACCTCCTCGCCTCCCGGATGTGTGCGACTGCCAGCAGTCATGCCGTAACGACCACGGCTAACTCACCCGGTATTTCGCATTATTGGTTAGCGAGATACTAAAAAGCGGATGACCTATTAGTTTTTTTGGTTCTTTAACAAATATTAAACAAGTAGTTCCGTGAAGAACTATACAGCCTATTTTCATATTTCCTGCTCATGTTAATTGTCTCTATCAACATACAAAATTTCAGTTTAATTGCTGTAACAGATTCGTAGATATTGAGAACCGTCTAAATATGGTCGCCAGGATGGATTTTTATTTTTGTACTATTACATTAAGATTATTGTGTACGTGTGGTATTCAAACTTCAATCGCATGATTAGAACACAAGAAGTAAAAACGAGATATTAAAAGTACGCACACCAGCCATCTTGTGATGATGCAAACAATTGAAATAAATTACATGCCAGTGGATCAACATTTGTATAAGTATTTAACGTGCAACGTTTCACGGTACTCGGATAGTTAATTCGCGAGAAACGTCCATTTAAATATTTATACTTTGCGTCGCCACCATGTTGGATTTGTGCTCACCAGGTTACTGAAAGTCCTATAGGTGAACATATGTTCATAGCCTCTATGAACATAAAAAAATTCAGTTTGGTTGCTGTAAAAGATTCATAGATATTGAGAACCGTCTAAATATTTCGGAAGCTCGCCATTTAGGATTGTTATATGTATAGGCCATAGAGTTATGTACCATTCAAGGACAATTATTGCCTAGCTTCATTATCCAAACTTTCACTTCGATCGCATGATTACGACACAAGAATAAAAATTTAATTTTAAAATTTCGCACAGCCGCCATCTTTGGGTTATGTAAACAATTGAATTAAATTAGATGGCAGTACATTACAATCTGCAAAATCATTTACTGTACCACATTTCACTGCGCTCAGAGAGTTAAATCACGAGAAAAGTCTATTAAAATATTTCAAATTCGCTTGGTCGCCATGTTCGTTTTGTACTTTACAGGTTTATGAAATATACATAGGTAAACGTGTATCAGTACCCTTTATCACCATACAAAATTGCATGATGATATCTGTAATAGTTTCGGAGATATAGAATGTCAGTGAAATATTTCGCACAGCCGCCATTTTGAGGTTATGTAAACAATTGAACTAAATTAGACTCCCGTGCATTACAATGTGTATAAACATTTGCTGTACCAAGTTTCATTACGTTTGGATAGTTAAATCGCGAGAAATGTCTATTTAAATGTCTCAATTTCGCTTGACCGCCGTGTTGGTTTTGTAGTCACCAGGTTTTTGAAAGTCTCATAGGTGAACGTCTAGTAGTGCCCTTTATCACCGTACACAATTTCAGGGCGATATCGGTAAGAGTTTCGGAGATATTGAATGCTAGTGAAATATTTCGCACAGCCACCATGTTGGATTGGTGAGACATAACAAAATTTGAAGGGCACGGTCGAGGTCGCCGGGAATTGTGCTATGAACTTACCGAGTTTCATTGAAATCGCTCCAGCCGTTTAGATTTTATTAGGGGGACACACACACACACATCTCTCTCTCTCTCTCTCTCTCTCTCTCTCACACACACACACACACACACACGCACACACGGACAAAAGGTGATCTCATAAGCCTATTTTTTTTCAAAATTGAAAATAGGCTAAAAAATAACTCATCCATAAATAATCATTTAAAAAGCCCGCCGTCTTACAAACGCCCCCCACCCCTCAAGTGCGCATGCATACAAAATCACTATTTCAACCCCGGGTTAGGGTAGTTTTTATTTTAGGGTGGAAATAAGTCGTCCATAGGAAAGGGGGGTTCACCACGAGTCCTACAACATCCCATATGTTTAAATCCGACTATGGGTTCAGTATATATTTTCCGTTTCCCAAATATTAGAAAATATATTCCGTTTCCCAAATATATCGAAAAATAACAGAAACGCATTTTCGATTAAATTTTTTTCCCATCTTTTCACCTTTTCAACACCTACATCCCCGTAAAGAAGACAACAACACCTTTTATTTATGACAAACAAACGGTTTTGTCAACTTGAACGTTTTCAAAATAGACCCCATTTTTTCAAAATTCATTTTCTTTTGTCCTACAGACTTGAGACTTGGTTTCTCCCTAGAGGGGGTAGGGACCTTTCATTGACGTCATACAAACTTCTTTCTAAAATTTGCCGTTTCCAAAATAGCGCCAATTTCAAATACAAATATATATATTTTTTTAAATACCAACACTTATTCATAGCAAAGAGGACGTCCCCACAACGCCAACAATACCTCATTCGTTAAAATCCAACCATGCGTTTGCGAGATATTCGCAAAGTTCGCAAGAAAGTAGGCTAAATTATTATTTTGTCCTACATACTTGAAACTTGCTTTCATTGACGTCAAATAAACTTTTTTTTTATAAAATTCACCGTTTCCAAAATCGCGCCAATTTCTAAAACAAACATTTTCAAAAAAAAAAAAAAAACCAACCCACATTCACAGCAAAGAGGACGTCACCACAACGCCAACAACACCTCGTTCGTTAAAACCCGATCATGCGTTCGGGAGATATCGGCAAAGTTCATTGGAAAGTAGGCTGGGTCACAGAACATACAACCTAGCACTACTCGTATCCATGAATCAACGTATCTCAGTATTGCGGAGGAACTTGTACTTTTCATTTTGATTTTAAATGGCGGCTGATCTTTGATTGTTGAGATCCGGGTGCGAGGCCAGGCGAGTTGGGAGACCAGCTTTGCTATTTTAATAAGAGATTAAGCTTTCTTTTTTAAATTTAAAGTCAGTAAATATCCATGAATTAATATCGTAATAGACTAATCTGATGTCTCTCTGGCGAATGGTCTAGTAATAATTAAACTTGAAGCCAGATTCTGTTTTTAACGGATGAAAGCTCATCATTTTGGTTTAAAACTCAACGTTGTAAGACGTAGCCAATGAACAGTGTTTATTTGTGCTCACTCTATAGCTACAAGTAAGAAAAACGTATTTAGAGAGATTTCCAGAAAACACGGGATAAAATACATCCGATGACTTTTAGGTGATTTGCCTGATGACTTAAGGTATAACGAAGTCTTTTTGCTATAGATTTACTCACCAAGAAGGAGTTCAAATATTCACTAGAGGTAAACCGTAAATTTATTAGTAAACTCTCGTTCGTTATTGTCCACAAGCGGTCATGCCCCGAACACAGGTAGGCTATTGAGGCCTAGACCACCGGTTATCGACCTAGAAAAATCCTCAGTGAACTTGTCAAAATAAACTCTGCAGAATATACTAAGGAGCAACATCCCTCCAGATGTACGAACACCTTACCTAGATGCCACGAAGAGAACGACAGATACTGCCAGCGAGGCTGTCACCAAGTATATCCACACTTCAAAAGAAAATGGTTCCAGGAACGAGAAAAGATTCGCCTCGCCTTTCTCAGACTTCTTGTAAAGTATGCTGATACCTGGAAGAGAAAGAGTTATATAAACTTTTATTTATGTTTTAAGCAGTGGTTAATTCAGTGAAGAGGATTGGCTCGTTAAGTTCATTTATCTTTTCAATTTTCTCATGAAATATTAAACATAAAAGGTATGCTATAGGTATATTTTTGGCCTATTTCACCATGGGCACAAGATATCACCTTATGTCCGTGTGTGTATCCTCCCCAATAAAATCTAAATGACTTGAACGATTTCAATGAAACATGGCAAGGCCTTCCTTCCGCCTCGTCCGACCTCGACCGTTCATACAAATTTTAATAAGTGTCACCAATCGAACATGGCGACCACGTGAATTATTCCACCAGCATTCAATGTGTCCCAACCTATTATTGCTATCAACATGAAAGTGTATAAGCTAGGGTGATAGAATATTCTTTTTCTCATTATAGATATACACCCACCCAAATGCTCGGGACTAAATGATCACGATGTCCAAGCCTCTTAAGTGAAACAACAACAAGACAACAACAAGCAAGTTTAACTATGCGACTTCAAAAACGTAATAACTACAAAACCAACATGGTGGCCATACGAAGTTCAGATATTTGAGGGAACTTTTGGCGCGATATAATCTGTCGAGTGCAATGAAACTTAACTTGGTAAATATTTATACAGAACGTATCTCTACACTGTATGAAACAAAGTCCCCGATTCTTGGATGTAACGGGTAATCTCGAGAACCACTGGATAGATTTTCATGCTGTTTTTACCATTCTGTTAAGTATTTCTCGAGGAAGGTTTCTGTACAAAAACATTCATATATGCCTAAAGGAAGCCGAGCAGTAACAATATCAGTGAATCTATTCGAAGAAAACCCTACCATTTGTGCGCCATTTAAGCTTACGCTGGGTAATCCATTAAAAATATCTATATACTATGGTGAAATAATTGGTCAGCATGAAAAGCTCTGCAAAAGGTCCGTTACAGAATATCTCCATCTTTAATACATCGCCCAGTATAAGTGTACTTACGTTGTCATTACTTCCAACAATTTGCATTTATTGGAAATTTAAATTACTGTAATAGCTTCGGAGTGAGCGAGTCTATCACCCCAGTTCCGGCCAACATCAAACTGCCGAGTCGTGTCGAAAGAGAAGAGTATATGTGTTTGGAGTTTCGCTGTTCACCTCGACTTTTTTGAATTGCGTCAGGGACCGTGCGCGTTTTAAGCTTACGATGGGTAAACCGTTAGAGATACCGGGCGAAGTTGCTAGTATACTTATACATGGAAATGACCAGCGAGATATATGACAATAGACTATAACTCCACATGCAGTATCTGCTGAGTGGATTGAGTAATTCAGCGGTAACTGTTGCCGATCCCAAGCCCGGATAAATGAGGTGGGTTATCTTAAAGCCGTAAAACAGTAGCCAATAATAACTCAGGCCCTCTGAGGCTAACAACCATAGTTGTATTTTGGGTAGAGTAAGGTCTACTCCGAAATCTGAGCACATTTCTCAACTGCTCAAAATGAAGCATGATGGATAAAACGTCAAACGGAAATATTACCCCAGGTGGTAGCATATCCACCGGCTCTCAGGGAGTCGCAAGCAGACAGGAGTTTGGGGAGTCTGCACCCTCATGCTTGAAGGAGAAGTGTGAGTCTCCTGAACTATCTGTTGCATCCAAACTCAAGTAAAGTATTTCTCGAGGAAGGTTTCTGTTGAAAAACATTCATTTATGACAAAAGGAAGCCGAGCAGTAACAAATTCAGTGAATCTGCAAGAAAATCCTCATAAGAGGCCCTCATTGGCATTGGTTTCATTGTTAGTAACAAAGTCCTCGGATCAATCATCAGTTTCAACCCCATATCCAATAGGCTATCCACTCTTTGTGTCAAATGTGCCAATTAAGCCTACACGTTTGTCAATGTCCATGCACCCATCAACCAAGACAACAAATGTAACCCAGAGACTGTGGAAATCTTCTGGGAAATATTGTATGAAATCCTATCTAAAATTCCTAAATCACATTCCACCGTTCTCTTTGGCGACTCCAATGCTCAAATTGGTAAAGAACGAAAATACAGGCATATAGTTGGTGATTATCCAGCACATTCCAGAACCAACCGGAATGGAGAACGCTTAATTGAACTGTGTGGGAATTGAAGCATTTCTATTTTGCTCCTCAAGTAAATCTAAGATGAGTGTCTGTTGGAGATGCATGAGATCACTGATGTAATGGTTCTTAGTTTCACCGCTAGAGACCACCTGTGTACTGTTTCTGCAGTGGTGACCGATCGAAGCGCGACCTAGCTGTAACTGGTATAAACTGTTTCCTCGTGCTAGTATCTTGCGTTTTTGTTGTTAGAAAGATGTGGTTTGTACGGCATGAAAATGAAGGTCGTTAATGAGTATTTGTATGAAAGCAACTTGGTGTTTGACTTTAACTGAGACAAGATGTATTATGTTACGACAGGGCAGCTCGTCGGAAAGCCAATAGACTGGTGGCTATTTGGTACTTCCAATCCTTATTTCGGAAATATGGCCTACTCGACTAAAAGTACGTTTGGAATAGCTTTAAAATATTAAGATAACTTTGGTTTGTAAAAGGCAAGTCAGTGATTACTTTAACTTCGTGTGCTCTGAAATGGAAAAGGGGCTTATGACCAAGAAATATGAGGTTTGTCTGATATGTTTGTGTTCGTCGCAATTGGAGTGCCTTTATTATTAAATTTAATATGTAGTCTATGCTACTTAAAGGAACCTCTGATTAGTCGTCTTGATTATTTTAGGCTTGCTTCGAATATTGTGAGATAGTGCGAGTAAGTATTTTGCTCGGTATTGGTCTAGGTAATGTACTATGCCCTTGTTTTATTTTATGTACACACGTGTTAGTAAGTTCATAAATATTTCTATTTTGGTCCATCCCGTGAGTTTTCGAGCAGGGTTGCCATTCACGTTGTCTTTGTGGAAAAGTTTCTTTTTATGTATGTTTTGTTTGTAATTATCTCTCAGTCCCTTTTCTTTGTAGTATGCCTTCGGGCCTGTAATTCTTTATTTTATTCGTATGGGTAGGGATGGGTTGCGAACGGAGTCGCGAAGAGTCGAGACTGCTGCCGCTGGAACCGATACTCTCGACTCCAGTGTCGACTCCGCTGATGCACTAACGCCATCTAACAACTGTTTTTGGAACTGCTTGAACATGTATGCTGGCAGAAACGTTGTTCGCTATCGCTGTGGCAAGTTTAAAATACAGCTGAATAAATCTTGCTGCTAGCTTGCCAGTGATACTATTTTGGTATTGAAATGTATGGCAAACTATTATAACCTGCAAAACGATTCAATAGAATAATTATATGCATAGTCGTTCTTTGTTATGATCTACTGTAGAATTCTACAGTATGAGAATATGCTGGATAGGCGTAGTTGATGCATAGTGATAGGATATTTATTTTGCCGGCAAGATCGTTATATGGAATGTCGAGTACCAATTACGAAATTCTTGGAACTGTGTGTGTTATTCTTACTTTCATTATAGGGTGTTTCATTTCCGTGTCTCCAATAACAAAATGTGGGTGTTGAATTAATGAAAGATTTGGCCCATGTTATGGTTTATTAATTGCTTTGTTTAAGATGTGCGCACAGGCCTCTCATATTGTGACGGTCTTGTTATCCGTCCACGTTTGTCCCTTGATACCTTGTTTTACGATGAATACAATAGGATTATTAGCCAGCAAACATGGATGATTGTTTCGGGTTATCATCGGTAATGTTGTAGGCGTAATTGTTATTGTGTTTATTATGATGATGATTATTAATAACAATAATAGTAATACAACCTGCCAAAAGTGCAATATCACAACAATTTGGTACAATGATTGTAAATAATAATAATAATAATGAGAGATTCGGATAAAAAGCGACTGTGTGCCCCCCGCAATACTCATCAGATGAGCTTGGAGTCGCGAGGCTTCATGCGAAGCGACACCGCAATACTCATCAAGGAAGCTTGTGGTCGCGAGGCTTCATGCGAAGCGGCCCCGCAATACTCATCAGATGAGCTTGGAGTCGCGAGTCTTCATGCGAAGCGGCCCCGCAATACTCTACATGGGAGCTTGGAGTCGCGAGTCTTCAAGCGAAGCGGCCCCGCAATACTCATCAGATGAGCTTGGAGTCGCGAGTCTTCATGCGAAGCGGCCCCGCAATACTCATCAGGGGAGCTTGGAGTCGCGAGTCTTCATGCGATGCGACCCCGCAATACTCATCAGGGGAGCTTGGAGTCGCGAGGCTTCATGCGAAGCGGCCCCGCAATACTCATCAGATGAGCTTGGAGTCGCGAGTCATCATGCGAAGCGGCCCCGCAATACTCAACAGGGGAGCTTGGAGTCGCGAGGCTTCATGCGAAGCAGCCCTGCAATACTCATCAGGGGAGCTTGGAGTCGCGAGGCTTCATGCGAAGCAGCCCTTAATACTCATCAGGGGAGCTTGGAGTCGCGAGTCTTCATGCGAAGCCGACCCGCAATACTCAACAGGGGAGCTTGGAGTCGCGAGGCTTCACGCGAAGCGACCCCGCAATACTCATCAGGGGAGCTTGGAGTCGCGAGTCTTCATGCGAAGCGGCCCCGCAATACTCATCAGGGGAGCTTGGAGTCGCGAGTCTTCATGCGAAGCGGCCCCGCAATACTCATCAGGGGAGCTCGGAGTCGCGAGTCTTCATGCGAAGCGGCCCCGCAATACTCATCAGATGAGCTTGGAGTCGCGATTCTTCATGCGAAGCGGCCCCGCAATACTCATCAGGGGAGCTTGGAGTCGCGAGTCTTCATGGGAAGCGGCCCCGCAATACTCAACAGGGGAGCTTGGAGTCGCGAGTCTTCACGGGAAGCGGCCCCGCAATACTCATCAGGGGAGCTTGGAGTCGCGAGGCTTCATGCGAAGCAGCCCTGCAATACTCATCAGGGGAGCTTGGAGTCGCGAGGCTTCACGCGAAGCGACCCCGCAATACTCATCAGGGGAGCTTGGAGTCGCGAGGCTTCATGCGAAGCGGCCCCGCAATTCTCAACAGGGCAGCTTGGAGTCGCGAGGCTTCATGCGAAGCAGCCCTGCAATACTCATCAGGGAAGCTTGGAGTCGCGAGGCTTCATGCGAAGCAGCCCTTAATACTCATCAGGGGAGCTTGTAGTCACGAGGCTTCACGCGAAGCGACCCCGCAATACTCATCAGGGGAGCTTGGAGTCGCGAGGTCTCATGCGAAGCGGCCCCGCAATTCTCAACAGGGCAGCTTGGAGTCGCGAGTCTTCATGCGAAGCGGCCCCGCAATACTCATCAGGGGAGCTTGGAGTCGCGAGTCTTCATGCGAAGCGGCCCCGCAATACTCATCAGGGGAGCTTGGAGTCGCGAGTCTTCATGCGAAGCGGCCCCGCAATACTCAACAGGGCAGCTTGGAGTCGCGAGTCTTCATGCGAAGCGGCCCCGCAATACTCATCAGGGGAGCTTGGAGTCGCGAGTCTTCATGCGAAGCGGCCCCGCAATACTCATCAGGGGAGCTTGGAGTCGCGAGTCTTCATGCGAAGCGGCCCCACAATACTCATCAGGGGAGTTTGGAGTCGCGAGGCTTCATGCGAAGCGGCCCCGCAATACTCATCAGATGAGCTTGGAGTCGCGAGTCTTCATGCGAAGCGGCCCCGCAATACTCAACAGGGGAGCTTGGAGTCGCGAGTCTTCATGGGAAGCGGCCCCGCTATACTCATCAGGGGAGCTTGGAGTCGCGAGGCTTCATGCGAAGCAGCCCTGCAATACTCATCAGGGGAGCTTGGAGTCGCGAGGCTTCACGCGAAGCGACCCCGCAAAGCCAATAGACTGGGGGCTATTTGGTACTTCCAATCCTTATTTCGGAAATATGGCCTACTCGACTAAAAGTACGTTTGGAATAGCTTTAAAATATTAAGATAACTTTGGTTTGTAAAAGGCAAGTCAGTGATTACTTTAACTTCGTGTGCTCTGAAATGGAAAAGGGGCTTATGACCAAGAAATATGAGGTTTGTCTGATATGTTTGTGTTCGTCGCAATTGGAGTGCCTTTATTATTAAATTTAATATGTAGTCTATGCTACTTAAAGGAACCTCTGATTAGTCGTCTTGATTATTTTAGGCTTGCTTCGAATATTGTGAGATAGTGCGAGTAAGTATTTTGCTCGGTATTGGTCAAGGTAATGTACTATGCCCTTGTTTTATTTTATGTACACACGTGTTAGTAAGTTCTTAAATATTTCTATTTTGGTCCATCCCGTGAGTTTTCGAGCAGGGTTGCCATTCACGTTGTCTTTGTGGAAAAGTTTTTTATTATGTATGTTTTGTTTGTAATTATCTCTCAGTCCCTTTTCTTTGTAGTATGCCTTCGGGCCTGTAATTCTTTATTTTATTCGTATGGGAAGTTTTGTGATGAAATGATCTTTGCGTTGTGTTAGTCTTTTGTCTCCTTGTGGACGGTTTGTTGGTGCTTACAAGACTGAGTGCTTGTCAGCTGTTACGGAGACAGTAGAAGGAGTGACCTACCATGACAGTTCGTGAGAGTTTTTGATTTGATATCGATCGGCTTCTGGATTCTGATTTTAAGGGAATAATTAGTAAACGATGAGCAATTTGTCCATTAGGACATTATCCCTATTTGTGGATATTATACGACATCGTGAAGAATTATTTCTACTAAATGATTGTATTAAGGATCAGATCTACGAATACTCTAATTGAGGGGTTCCTTCTAATATCGAGCTTCTTGTTGGCAACTACCTTGAAGGGTAAATGATATTGGAGAAAAATATAATTACTGACGCTTAAGAAGGTTGATCATGACATTTCTAAGAAACGTTTTAATGGTTAAAGGGAGAAAACCCACGTAAGAAGTAAGTAATGATATATTTGTCATATCCACACCTTTGCATGTTAATTTATATTGTATCTTTGAAATGTTTATGACTTGTAAGTGTTATGCATGATTAATAGAGGTTATATGTCACTCTTATACAGTGTATTATTTCTGGGTGCTGGGTTTCTCAATAGTTCCATGGTAGCAAACCTCTAGGGTATAAATAAGTGGCCTGGCCGTACACATTGTAAAAGAGGGGTAAAAAAAGTTGCGCAGGAATAACAAACTAGTGCTAAAATCCACGTTTTTCAAACATCTTCCATGTAAGCGAATAACATGGACATCTCCATACACTTTACGTGGAGAATTTCAACTTGACTATGTAGCCATTTCTGTCGGATCCTCAAAAGAAATATAGAATGTCAAAATCCTTCGAAGCGCCAATCTTGACTCAGATCATTACATGGCTAAAATCAAGTTTAAATTCATTCCGAAAAACACACGGAATAGTTGCGGACACAAAATTCTTCGACCCGACACAGAGAAACTCAAATTACTTCAGAATGAATTCTCAGAAAAAATCCCCACTCTAACCTCACCAGATCTTGAACGACTGGAGTCTTCCATGGAAAAATCAGCTCTCGAAATTGCGCCTCAAACACGGAAACCTAGACACTCTTGGTGTAACTTACAATAAAATTAAGCCCTGAATGACAGAAAACGAGCTTAGCCTCCCTGGAAATCTCACAAAACAGAGAATAAATATGAACACTTCAATGAATCGAGAAGGAGGACTTCTCGAGTTATTCGGAACGCAAGAAGAATTCCACAAAAACGAACTGACCAACATCGAGTTGAATTTCCAGAAGCATAACTCCAGAAACTTCTTCCAAACGTTCAAGACGAATCTAACAAAATACAATCCTCCTAATGTGTGCTTCCACGACCCGATCACCTACCAGATCGCTCACAGTGACAAGGGTAATTGTCAAATTTTTACTACATTCGTTAAAAGCCTTCTCAACTGTGATCCACCGGAGTTGACTTTCACTCCAATTTCGAATCCAGTTTCAACTAATCCAGACTCTTCTCCGCCAGACATCTCTGAGCTGCGAAAGATCATCATTTCACAAAAAAAAAAGATACGAGCCTTACAGTAGTCGCATATGATGTGTAACATCTGACATGTTATCCTACTCGTATACTACACAGCTTGGACATTCTTA
Organism: Meconema thalassinum; assembly: GCA_946902985.2. NCBI lineage: Eukaryota > Metazoa > Arthropoda > Insecta > Orthoptera > Tettigoniidae > Meconema > Meconema thalassinum. Next base: position 479,267,118 of record OX336391.1, read on the forward strand.
AAATGTTAATTTACACTCCATTTTCATACTGGTACTATGATGAATGTATAGATTGAATTGGAGATATGCTACTTCCACATTTGTGGCGCAACGGTCAAGCTGTTAGTCTCTCACCCAGGTAGACCGGGTTTGATTCCCGGTCAATACATGTGAGATTTTCGAATTGAAATGCCATGTCCTGTGGTTCGCATTCCACGTAAAAGGGAGGTACCGTGGATCATGATCGTGAGATTAACGGACACGCAAAACTACAAGATTCCTTACTTCCTTTTACATTAATAATTCATAATAACAAAGTGACACACAACGTCGACAGTACTCTCAAATATTGTGAGCACATTCCTCAGTAACTATAACATTCATTATTCTCAAGGCTCTCATACAGTTCGTCGTAAACAATCAAAACATGGCTTCCTACAATCATGAAATGACCTAGTCTCACATATGATGAAAATACAGCTTTTATTTCACTCATATAACTACATTCTATTATGCATTTAATATTTGACTACTCACCCACAGCTTGACAATAATGCCACTTACTTAAATGTCATTTGTCGTCTTTGTCCTACCCCATGTGATATTCAACCTTGAACGTGAAGCTTCATAAACTGCTCAATGACAAATGAAAGTCGGTGAAACATTTGCCACTGTGCTCGTCAAATGCACTGCATACTGTATCACCATAACATTCACGCGCTACAGAGCACACACTGCCTTGTTTCCAATACACACATTTTCAATTGTACATCCAGCTGGCAGTGCGTCTTCACTTCCGTCCGATCCACTTCCGTTCGATCCACTCCCGCCCGATTCACTTCCGTCCCATTTTTTGGCAGTGCGTCTTCACTTCCCTCCGATCCACTTCCGTTCGATCCACTTCCACCCGATTCACTTCCGTCCCCAATTTTCAAAATCACTCCCACAAAACTATCCAGCAACCGAGCGGAAAGATGTTACACATCAACAGTTCCTTGGGCGAGGATTCAGCAATCGCAGAACACTGGAAGCTCCTGGATGATAACGCACTAGAACCTCTCGTTCTAACTCTCCAACAGGTTTGGAAAACTACTGAGATACCATCTAAATGGACCACAGCTCTTATTCATGCGTTTCATGAAAAAGGTGAAAAGTCAGACGTCTATAACTATCGGGGCATTTCTCTCCATCCAATCACCTACAAGATCCTACAAGCCTTACTTACTAGAGCCGAGGAACAACTAGACTCACAAGTAGGCGAGTACCAGGCCGGCTTTAGAAAATCCAGATCATGTGCTAAACAGATCCTGAATCTGAAAATGACCATCGCTTTTCAGAAACTGAGAACTAGACCATTCGTCATCGTCTTCGTAGACGTTCAGAAAGCTTACGACTCCATTGACCGAGCAACTCTTCTCCAACTGCTCCATGAATTTGGTCTTGACAATAAGACTCGAATGATAATCCAGAGTACGATTTCTGTTACAACTTCCAAAGTAAAGTTCAGATCCGAGATTTCTGAACCTTTCCTCATTCAATCAGGTGTTCGACAGAGTGTTGGATTATCACCACTGCTTTTCAACTGTGCCCTTCAGGGAGTCATAAGAGAATGGAGACACGTCCTTCAATCCAAAAGATTTCCTAATGGAGTACAAATAGGCAGATCTCGGGATAACATCAATATGTTTTGCCTCGCATTTGCTGACGACCTCGCTTTGTTTGCTTCCTCTCCAGAAATAGCCATTCAACAAGTAAATTACTTACATGATTGTGAAACCAAAATAGGACTCAAGATACTGTATCTTACACTAAAAACCCAATTCATCTCCAATATAAAAAAAGCTCCAGCTCATCTTCAAACCACCCACGGCCAGATCTTAAAAGTTCAAAGGTTTAAATATCTTGGTGAGTGGATCGAACCAAATAATTCTGAAAAGTTCGCCATCTCAGCAAGAGTCAGTAAATTCGAAACAGCCTTCCGCCTCACTCGCCAACTGTACAATAAAAAGTCCATCTATGGGAATGCAAAGTTCAGACACTATCAAACTGTGATTAGACCGGAAGCACTGTATGCAGCGGAATGCCTAACAAACCGCGCAGCTGGCCCGATCGAGAGACTTGTAGGTAAGGAAAGAAAGATCATTAGGAACATTCTTGGTCCTAAGTTCAATGATGGAGGTTACAAGCTCTGGAGTAATTCAGAAATATACTCCCACACTGAAAAGAACTCAAGTGTAATCCGGAAACAGAGAATAACATTCTATGCCGACCTCCTGAGAATGCCAGTTAGTAGATTCTCCATCCGTCTATTATCTTACTTCCGAGGTTTAAAGGCGATGCCTCTTTGGTTGGTGAAAGGACTTATTAAAGTTTGAAATTTCTGAATCAGATATCTTGCTCAGAACCCTATTGAAACAAAAACTCTAACAGGTTCATCAGGAGGAAGTAAAAATTAGCAAGAGATATGTTCACTCGGATGAATGGAAGAAATCCCATTCCGAAAGGATGAAGGTGTGGTGGGCTAACAAGAAGAAAAACAGTTGAGATCTCGCGGTCCATAGTGACCACAACGATAGAAGTAAAGTTAGTAAGAAAATAGACTATTTAGCTCTTCACGAAACCTTTAGATGTCTTGGGGTTGTTGTCGTTGTTTCAATTCAGAGGCTTGGACATTGTGTTCAATTAGTCCCGTGTACTTGGAGATATGAGTATATACAGTACCTGGTCAAATTATTATAATCAAGTACCGGTACACGATTGTGGCGGTATTTTCTTCGTGTTCTGCTTTTCTCTATCCTCTGATATCCGAAATCGGGCCATTTATTATTATTTTCTTGATCTATCCCACAGAAATTCTCCACTGTACTTGCCTATTTGTTGGCATATTTATGCATGTAATGGCTCGTAATTTGCTAGTTGCACGTAACCAGAGGCTTTTCTTTTCCAGAGTGAATGAATTGTTAATTTTCCCATCATAATGAAGATTAAGTTATGTCAAATGCACAAATAATTGAGAGCAATATAAAGGACTTTCAGCAAAGAGCAACCACAAATTCACTCTTATCTACAAAACAGCTTTAATCAAAAACCTACAAAAGCTAAAGACTCACTGAAACACTTAGGCCCCTATATAATCGCTCACCAAAACCAGTTGAGTAACTCCAAGCGCTCTACAAAAATACCAACAAACGTGGCAGAGAGATAGTCATCTTCCTTTAATTAAAATCTCCTATATAGGGGAAACAAAGCTAATAATAGACAAATAAAAGAAATCTACGAGTGATCATAATAATCTGGTCAGATACTATAAGTTATATATAAGCAAAGCCAACTCCGTACAGGCCATGGAGGCCCTGGGAGTAGTGGAAGGTAGAGGCTTCCACTTTTTGTGACATCGGCACTAAATGGGATGGAGTTGTCAGCTTCATGCCCGGCCGTCATTGCTCCCAGGAATTACCCCGGTACTCATTTCTGGTGTAGGCTGAGTGAACCCCAGGGCTATTTGCGTTTCCGAAAATGGTAGGTTTGTTTCTAAAATCCACTACCTGGGTGGGGATCGAACCCACTCCCTTTCAGTTAGAAGCTCAGCGCCTCTACCGACTGCGCCACGCAGCCCCCTATAAGTTACATATATACAGTATATATGTAGAGAGAGAGAGAGGAAATGCATATGATTATCTGTGTTATTGGGAGTGACTGTACTAGTGTGTGTATTTGAATTCAGGTGAGGATTGAGAAAAAAAGGTGACCCTGGCCTTACGTTACGAACCATCCCGGTATTTATCTGGAATATAAATGAGAAACCACCGAAAACCATTTCCAGGATGGCCGAGGTGAGAAGCGAACCCACCTCTTTTCAGTTTTTGCCTCACATGGCGGTATGTACCCCGTTCCTGCCCTCACACCAGAATTAAATTTCTTGGCAGAGCCGGGAATTGAACCCGGACCTCTAGGGCGTCTAGCCACTACACCACGAGGCCAATTAAAAGGTAGCATCGAGGCATTTTCATGGAGATGAAAAATGAAAAGCACTTTTAGGATGGCTGAGGTGAGAATCTGAACCACTTCTTCACAGTTTGTGTACCTCATTCTCGCTCTCGGATCTAAATTAAATGTCTTCACTACGCCAGGAATCGAACCAGGATCTCGAGGATAACAGCAAACAATGATAACCACTCTAGACCAAGAGGTGGTCTAGTTTTGAAAGCGCGCCAAAGTGATACAATGTTATTAGGCTTTGTCACAATACTTACCTAAGTTCATGAAGGGCATGGTGAAGTCTACTGCTTTCTCTCTCTCGTAAGTGATGGTCAAATCACAAAGAGCCATATCGGCTCTCTGAAAGTAGAAAAAGGTTCAATTTATAAGGCTTGGTTTTAGAACAAAGAATCTAAACTAGGCAAGAGGGAGGGCAGGAAGGCAGGATGACAAGCAGGCCGGTATGCAGGAAGGAAGGACGGGAGCCAAAGCGAAAACCAAAGCTTGAAGGTTGGTAGGCCTGTGGGTAGGGTTGCCACACGTTCCGTTTAACCCAGAACAATTCCATTTTTTCTTGTTATTTTTTCCGCGTTCCGTTTTAATCTTTAACAGAACGCCAAATATTCCGTATTTTGGTTAATTTGATAATATACATGGGTTGGTTTTTTAGTTTTGGCACCTTAGTTATAAATGGATTAATAACTCTCTTAGATGGTTCCAAGTTTCACAGGCCCTCGATGTAGTGCCCACCGTTGCGTACAACGTGTTCCCAGTGATGCGGAAGTCGTTGGATCCCGTTGGCACTGCCCAATCTACTGATGGCACGAAGAGAGTGCTCGGCAGCCTGCTTAACGTCATTGTCATCTTCATCTTCGGGATGAGATCATAGTCGCAGGGACTGATGTCGGGAGAATATGGGGTGTGATAGAGGACCTCCCAGCCCCAGCGATCCAACATTACCGACACAACGCCTGCTGTGTGTGCCCTATCATTGCCATGCAGAACGAAGGGCGGTGTTACAATGTGGTGGCGCCGTTTCCTTCTCAGAGCTCCTCGGAGATGGTCTTGCAGAAACGAACAATAGTACGCCGCATTAACGGTTTGCCCTTGGGGAACAGTATGGCAGCGCTTCCGTACCATTGAAGACGTTAATCAGGCTGCCGAACACTCTCTTCGTACCATCAATAGATTGGGCAGTGCCAACGGGATCCAACGACTTCCGCATCACTGGGAACACGCTGTACGCAACGGTGGGGACTATATCGAGGGCCTGTGAAACTTTGAACCATCTAAATGAGTTATTAATCCAGTTATAACTAAGGTGCCAAAACTAAAAAAAACAACCCATGTAATATATTCAATTTTGCACCAATTTTCAAATGTCCCGCTTCAGAATTGATTGTAATATCTAGCTTGTTTTTTGGTGATACAGGTGCAAGTTTGAAAGAGGAAATGATTTCTAGGTCTGTGTCAGATAGATGGGTACATGTTATAGATTTATTAGGGGCAACAAAATGAAGGCATATCTTAGTCCTTGTGAAGTTAATACTCAGCATTCTCCCCTCCAACGCTTTTACGGAGAGAGTTTTTCCTGTCATAAATATCAAATGGAGAGATGATAGAAACAGAAGCTCAATTAGTTTGATAAAACAAGAATTGTTCACATATTACAATTATGACGAACATTGTAGTGAATTTTATCAGACGGTACTTACAAATAAAAAATAAAAAAACCTTGCAAAGGGTCGTTCAAATGAGAAACATTTGTAAGTTGCTGGTGTCATAAGCCTATATGATAATATGTCAGCAATATGCAGTTTTAATCTTGTGTAATTGATCACGTAATGCTTATTTAATACATATGTGTATTACCGTATGTATTACAACATTTAACAACCTTGATAACAAAATTGTTTTGGGACTTGTATTCCGTTTTTCCATTCTTGAAATCTGACAACCCTACCTGTGGGCGTGCGGGCAGGAAGAACGGTATTACACTATCAATGAAATTTGGCAAAGAAATATTATGAAATATTTTATAGAGCTGAACTTTTATAACAGTTATACAAAGCAATCATCACACCATTACACTACATAACATATTTTGTCATAGTTGAGCAAAATGGATGAAGGACAGTTCCTAGCTAACTTTACTCTATTATGGTAGTTGAAATTCTGTAGTGGCAATACTGGCATGTAAACGGAACGGAAAGATAAAGTAAACGTTTATGGGTTAAACCATGAGTCACGCACGTGACAAGAAATATAGTATTTACGATCCGAATAAAGTCTTGGCGAATGAGCTCCAGTACAAGGACTTGAAAAATTACATTAATATTTAATTACTATTAATTAGAGTAGCTTCGGTAGTGTAGTCGGTAGCACTCTGAACGACTATGCCCAAGATCGCGGGTTCAAATGCAGTCGAAGTCGTCAGATTATTTGAGAGCGTTAAAAATCTCTCAGAATCCCTTACTTCGGAGGGGAAGTAAAGACGGCGGGCTTTTTCATGGCATGAAAAAGAACCTACCACTACAATTGGTAATGTGTAGCCAAATTTGTATAAGGTGCGTTCAAAAAGTAACGAGCCGGAGGCATAAGTACAGAAACCAGTACCTGTATGTTAGAAGTATTGGCCCTGGCTGTTGAGGCACTTGTCCCACAGTGACACGAGGTGGTGAATGGCTGCCTCATAAAATTCCCTGGGCTGCGATGTGAACCAGTTCCGCACATACAGTTGGACGTCGGCGTCTGAGGTGAATCGTTGGCCCCGCAGAGCCCTTTTCATGGCGTAATCACAGGGAGAGAAGTCTGGACTGTATGGAGGGTGGCCGAGAACCTCCCATTTGAATTTCTGCAGGAGTGCCGCGACTGTGTTGGCCGTATGAGGTCGTTCATTGTCGGGGAGCGACCACGGCGGCTATGGCGTTCACTGTCACTCAGCGGTCCTGGGTAATGAGTGCATCAACCAGCTGGACGTTGTCATCGGTAATGCAGGGGGGTGCCCCAGACTGGGCATCATCGGCTAACGACACCCGTCCTTCCCTGAAGCGCTTGTGCCACGCCTTGACCCTTCCAAGGGACATGCAGTGTTCGCCATACACTTGTAACATTCGGCGAAGAATGTCCGTTCCCCCTACTTCTTCCGCTGTCGGAAACCGAACAACAACTCTTTGCTCTTCGGTTGACGCCTCCATGTCACTGTTTGCAATGTGACTGGCAGCGTTGGACGATTGATGCATGCTGCTGCTCGCTTTGTATCGTCACGTGACGTGCACGCGTGCGCTCTAGCGACGGGCTGTGACTTTCCACGCTTTGTTCGGAACCACACCTCTTTACACACGCCACGATTAGGCGATGTAGTCACCGGTTTGCGCATTCCAGCCTCTGGCTCGTTACTTTTTGAACGCACCTTATAGGTTATATTAGTAACGCTCTATCACATTCCAACTTTCGTTGCTAGGTGTCAGTGGCATCTGGTAGCCAAAGTTGGAACTACTTGAAATTGAACTTGCTCATTCATCTTCATTCATTTCATCTCATCCACACGTGATGGTACTTGTATAAGGGGTGTTCAAATGAGAAGGTACGAAACGATACTGTGGGTACAATTTATTCGTTATTCAAAAGTAATCACCCCAGGTCTGTGCACAGGTGTTCCATTGCTTCACTAGCCGCAGGATTCCCTGTTCCCAGAAGTCTTGTGGTTGTGACAGGAGCCAATCCTATACGGTGTCCTTTAGTTCGTCGTCCGATTGGAAACGTTTTCCCTTGAGACGAACCACAGTGACTTGTATTGTGCCACACTCCGTAGCCTACGCAAGTCCATCAAGAACAAACGGCCTAGACTGCTCAAGAATAACAAGGTCCTTCGTCGGATGGAAGAGCAAAGAGAACTAGCCTTCTCTTTTTTTATTTTTCCATTTATTTTACGCTCACATTAGAGCACTACAGTCAAGTCTTAGGAATATTAGTTACAAATTTGGCTTCTTCTTCTCCCAGAACTGTTTAATTCTGATTGACCTTGCGGCCCGTTCTTCGTCAGTTATGGTGTATGGTTTGCGTTTAGAAGTTTTTAGACTAAGTCTTACGTCTTTGTTTCTCAGGATCCTCTTCTCTTCCCAGTGTTCAATTTGTTGCATTATCAAGCCTAATTCATCTAAATCATCGAGGACTTCTTTGAACCAATGATTTTTGGTTTTACTTTTCCAAAAGTATTGGAATAGCTGTTTGAGTATCCTGGTCTCTGGTAATCGTGATATGTGACAGAAAAAAGAAACTCTCCTTTTCCTCATTGTATCTTTATAATAAAGCAATGAAAATCAACATAATTGGGACAGGTTATGACAGGTGAAAGATACCAGTTACTACAACTAATTATTGAAGGGAAAATTCAGAGAAAAAGGTCTATTTCAAGACGAAGATAGTCGTGGCTGAAGGATATCCGAAGATGGCATTGTTGCACGTCAGAATAGGCCTTTCGTGCAGCAATGTCATGATCAGAGACGACGTTTTATGAAAAATAATAATAATAAATAAATAATAATTATTAATTATGATGAACTGAATGAATGATGACGACGTTCCAAACAACCACTGCACAAGCAAAGAAAATTAACCGCCTCTACGGGAAGCGTCCTAGACCTGGGAACATCGAATCGGAAGGGATACAACTGGTGAGGTGGGACTGGCACCTCGCCCAGGTGGCCTCACCTGCAAAACGAACAGGGGCCTCATGAGGGAAGGTAAGGGATGGTTAGGATGGATAGACAAGGAAGAGGGAAGGAGGCGGTCGTGACCTTGAAGAAGGTACCATCCCGGCATTTTCCTGAAGACGAAGTGGGAAACCACGGAAAACCACTTCGAGGATGGCTGAGGGGGAATCGAACCCCCTCTACTCATTTGGGCCACCCGAGGCTGAGTAAACCCCGTTCCAGTCCTCGTACCACTTTTCAAATTTCGTGGCAGAGCCGGGAATCGAACCCAGGACCTCCGGGGCGGCAGCTAACCATGCTGACCGCTACGCTACGGAGGCGACTAAGCTGTATTACCGGCTGCAATTCTTGCTTTTATTTCTTCTCTTGTGCTATTATCTTCAGTAACCAGTACTCCCAAATACTTAAAACTTTCACACCACTCAAAATTCACCCATTTAGGTTTATAAATAATTGTATATATTATCTTTCTCCACAGTATTTCTCCTAGATAGTAATAAATATTGAGTTTTGATGTAGTTCACTCGTAATCCAACTTCTTGTGATTCATTTTCTAACCGTCCCATCCCTTCTTCAAGATCCTTCAGTCTTCGTGACAGCATACCTTCATCATCAGCATACGCTAGATTTTGGCTCATACGGTTTAACAGCGTGCCTCCTGGATTGCTAATACCCACCTTCCTCAACACTCTCTCTAGTTCCCTCATCGGTTCTAAAATAAAAGAAAACCAAAAGATTATTATTAGGGCTAGGAATTGAATGCCCTATGAAACATTGAAAAATGTACTTTAAATAAGTAGTTCCGCGAAGAACGACGGTATATAGCCTATCTTCATCTCTCCTATTAGTCTTCTCTACTAAACATTCTCCCACCTATGAAAAAGATCGCCATGTTGGATTGTTCTGTATGTAGACCGTAGAGTTATGTACCATTAGATGAAGATTATAGCATAGGTTCATTATTCAGACGTTCACTTTGGTCACATGGTTGGGACACAAGAAATGAAAACTTAATTTTGAAACTTCGCCCATCCGCCATCTTGTAGTTATGAAAACAATTGAATTTAATTAGATGCCAGTAGATTAAACCTTGTATTAGGCTAACATTTGACGTACCAAGCTTCACTGCGCTCGGATGATTAAATCGCGAGTAAATTCCATTTAAATGTTTTAAATTCGCTTGGTCGCCATGCTGGTGTTGTACTTCCCAGGTTATTGAATGTACAATAGGTGAACTTTTATTAATAGCCTGTATCAACATACAAAATTTCAGTTTGATTGCTGTAATAGATTCGCAGATATTGAGAACAGTCTAAATATTTTGGATGGTTGCCATGTTGGATTGTTATATATGTAGACCCAAGAGTTATGTACCATTAGATGAAGATTAATGCGTAGGTTCATTATTCAAACTTTCACTTAGATCGCAAGATGAGGACTCAAAAAATAAAACATAATTTTAAAATCTCGCACAGCCGCCATCTTGAGGTTATGAAAACAATTGATTTAAATTAAATTCCAGTGCATTAAAATATGTATATACATTTACTGCACCAAGTTTCACAGCACTCGGATGGTTAAATCGCGTGGAAGAATCCATTAAAATATTTCAAATTTATTTGGCCACCATGTTCATTTTGTACTTAACAGGTTTCTGAAAGTCATATAGGTGAACTTGTTAGTAGGCCTAATGCCCGTTATCACTATAAAACATTTCGGGATGACATCTGTTACCGTTGCGGAGATATAGAATGCCAGTGAAATACTTCGTGTATCCGCCATGTTGAATTGGTGAAACATATCAATATTTGAAAGGCACAGTCGACGTTGGACAAAGCAGTAGTATGTACTTACCGAGTTTCATTGAAATCGCTTCAGCCATTTAGATTTTATTAGACACCACATACACACACTATATACGTTAACACACATACAAGGACAAAAGGTGATTTCATAAGCGTCTTTACTTTCATAAATGAAAATAGGCCAAAATTGCAGTTCAGACCTAAAAATATCCAAATATAATGCCCTATAATAATTATAAAATGTCCTTAAAATGGCAAACATTTTACTCTATTATCTGTTCTTTGAATATAAATTCGACAATACATAGAATAAAATAGTACAGCTTAGTAAAGATCAAGTTTATTTAATGAATTCACAGAAGTTTAAAATAATATCACACACACAATTGACGTAATGATTCGATTTTCGTATTACTGACAAGTATTGAGCGTTCATCTCGTCAGTCCTGAATTGCAATGTGCAGTAAAAAATTGCAGATTTTAAAAGCAAAATGACTGCCTATTGTCAGCTAACAATGCCTTGTACATCGAGAAGCTCCTTTCCACTTCTACTGATATTAGAGGAGCATACTTAATAGTACATTATGCAACGAGCCTATAATGGCTATAATTAAGACACGAGTATTTTTATGAAACGAGCGTATGCGAGTTTTATTATTTCCATACGAGTGTCTTAATTACCATTATAGGCGAGTTGCATACGACTGTTTATGTTAGACGATAATTATAACTTTATTATATGTTTTAACATAAATATTCATAAATATCTCTTCGGTCACTAGAATGTTGTGATTGGGTGCTGCGGTGAGTAGTATATCTCTGTTTTCCAAGCTCTCTGGCCAACCGACGCATGCGCTCTGCGTGCTTCAATGCCATTATGTTCAGATTGTGTATTCAGTAAAAATGTCACCGAAGTCGTTTCAATACAACGCGCTGTGTAGAAATTGGATTTGAGGATATTAAGGTACAGTGCTATTTCTTGTCTCATATTCACAAGTTTATTTACGCGAACATATGGACGGTGCACTTTCGGTAATTTATATAGACATGTTGGATTTTGAGCGCATGCGCGAAGGTATCCTTATATAATTGGTCACACAACTGTTTCTTGAGCTCTGATTGGTGGGAGAAACTGTTTCATAATGAAAAATAGTGTTATAATGAGCCTCATTATGATACAGTTTTCTGACATATAATAGTTAAGTTCGAACATAAAGTAAATTATAACACTTGCTTCTAACTCTCCTGGTAGTTCTCCAAAAGAGAATTTCTCACTTGACAGAGCATCTGTAATTGAAGACAACATAGCAAAGCCTTTATTTCTGTTCAAAAGCAAAATCAATCTTTGCTACATCCTTCCCAACGTTGCCTTTTACATTTTATAAGTCACTCGCCATTTGTTTTTCAACAAGTCTCTCTGCTCCACTAATCGAACTCCAGATTTTTCTAAGCAAGTTATACGCGTAGCACCAGGCAGGAATCCAAAAAGGTAAAATACAACCTATAAATACTTCAAATGCATATAAAATGCAATAAACCCCGATAAGAATTGAAAAATGCAAAAAAAAATGCAATTTGAAAACCTAACATGTAGTTCCGTGACGAACTGAAGATCCTACTTTTCCTAAACTTTAAGATTCATGCCAATCTATATACACCTATCTAGAATAATGACGAAATCAAGTTGGTAATAGTAACATTTCTAAGTACTGCAGTTTGAAATACACCTGAGATAGTGTAGCCTAAGAGAGTAACTTACAACAGTTGGCAGCCCTGGTGACTCTGAATGTATTCTTAGTTTCATACATACAAAATTTGGTTAAGGTCCAATGGATAGTATGGATGTAGACTACTAAAGGAATAATCCCCCACACACAAATAACAAGTAGTTCCGTGACGAACTAAAGAGCCTACTTTTCTTAAAATTTCAGAATGATGCCAATCTATATAGATCTATCTAGAATAATAACGAAATCAAGTAAAAGAGTAATAGAGTAAATTACTACAGTAGGCAGCCCTGGTGACTCTGAATAGTCTGACTTAGTTCTATCTCTTAAGGTATAGAATGCACATACAAAATTTGGCTGAAGTCTAATGGATAGTATGGGCGTTATATGCTTTTTGATATTGGATTTATCAGTGCGCGTAAACTCATGTTGGTAACCATGGCATGTATGTGATGCTCAGAATTAATCTGAATTATTACGATCTATTATAGTGCCAATTTTGGATAAAATCCATTTCTTAACATAGAAGTTACATGTAAATAAAAATTGAAACTATCAGAAAGCTTAGAATCATGTTGGCAGCACTGATGTATATTATTTACTCCAAATTTATATTGAATGTCAGGTACTATACGTGTGCAAAGTTTAGAGATGATGACTTGTATACTTTCTGTTATATTGATATTAGGATTAAACAAATAGAGAGAGTATTTATTAATAGTTGGCAGCCTTGCTTGTTCTTACGAATACACATTGTCATAACTGTTATGGTACACAAAGCAAATACGAAATTTGGTTGAAATTCATTTACTAGTATAGAAGTTATATGCATTTAAAAACTGGACCTATCAACAGGCTTAGAATCATGTTGGCAGCACTGATGTATATAAGTTACACCGAACTAAGGTAGAATATTAGGTACTATACGTGTGCAAAGTTTAGAGCTGTTGGCTTTCATACTTTCTGATATATTGACATTACGGTAAAATCATAGTGAGAGTATTTATTAACAGTTGGCAGCCCTGGTGGCTCATTAGAATACGCACAGCCATATCTGCTGTAGTAAACATAGTACATATGAAATCTGGTTGATATCCAATCGATAGTATAGAAGTTACATGCATTTAGAAATTGGACCTATCGGCAGGCTTAGAATCATGTTGGCAATACTGGCACGTATGGTCTTCTGAAAATTAATCTGGAATTCTATTGTCTATGTGTGTGCCAATTTTGAAATAGTTCGCTTGTATAACTTCTGAGATATCCAACATAGAGCTCAAATTACAATTGCGATTTTTCAGCAGTTGGTAGCACTGACGTCAATTTAAAATATGGCCGTGAGATATTCAGGTATAGACTTGAAAGGGGGACACACACACACACAGCCAGACAGACAAACAGACAGACAGACAGACACACACACATTTTCCCGGATCGATCTCATAAGTCTACTTTTTCCTCATTTTTGCAAAATGTGAAAAGTAGGCTAAAAATCATTTTTTTAAACCCTTCGTCAGGCGCTCCTGTTTGTGTCACACGACCAGGCGCATGCAGCACTCAATGCGGCATTCACTGTTTGTCTTTTCAACCATGAAATCTTCTCTTTGTGATGTAGGAAAAGGTACTGAATAAGTAATTTATGTTTTCCTGGGTTAAAAATTCATATTTTCCATTAAAAAACTTACGTAATTAATATTTTTATAACCCTAAAATCAGTTTAATAATATATCAATCAATGTGGCTTTTCACCGATGTCTCAGTCTCATTTATAGCTGTGATTATATGGAAGCTACTGAGTTATGGCCTCAGGGCACAATCAGTGTCTGTGAATTGTTGTGAAAGGTTCTGCTCATAGGGTTAGTACAGCTGTACTGACTCAGTGAGGAAAGCAATGGCAAACTACCTCACTCCTCACCTTGCCTGATACGCCTCATCATAGTGCTGCCTCAGTTTTGTGGGTTTCTACCACATAACCTATGGTGGTGCTTTTTGAGGATCCAACCAGCCTTCAGGCTGACAACCTAACATACAGACAATCAATAAACACTTTTTTGACTTTGAGAATCAAGGAACATAGAGTAAAATAATAAACGACACGCTAGTGATCCTGGCAGTCGATGCGGGTATATAAAAAACAACAACAAGTAAACTAGATTTTTTTCAAGGAATAGTCAAAGAAGCAAAAAAAATATATATGTTGTATAGGTAAGAAATTGCTAAAACGAATAATAACACTCAATCGCCAGCACTACTGTCTTGTGGTAGAACTAGTTGGCTTTAATTAGCCTAGGGCTCATTTTATACTGCTCGAGCGATTGAGCGGTATTTGCCAAAAAACAATCACGCCTGTACGGAGTGCGGGGGCGTGCCTGCCGAGGATTTAATATCTACGAGGTTGCAAGACTTCACTCCAGACCCCAGTGGTCTTCATTAGACACTCACCCTTTTGAGCAGCTCTCCCAACAGTCCAGTCCACTCCCCCGTGGTGGCGTCCAGTTTCCCATACTCGCCGTCAGGGACTAGCCGGAACTCGTACTTGAACTTCTTGATGCGGGCGATCTCGTCAATCAGGTCAATGGAGAAGCCCTCGAACCTGTCGTTCCCGAAGAGCGTCGGAGGATCCGTTTGGTTTCGTTCTGTGAGATAAGGAGCTCCCTGGACACACAATAAACTTTCTGTAGTTGTGGGAATGGTGACTGTGTTTGCAAGGGGTTCAACATCAAGTTGTAGAGAAACAGATTCCAAACAGTAGGCTAATAATTGGAGTTAATTTCCAAAGTGTCTTAACTCTATGAGATGGCAAACTCAAGAACTTAGTTTAAATGTTGAAATAGTACATTAGGCAACGAGGATATAATGTCAATAATTAAGACACGAGTATGTTTATAAAACGACCGAAACGAGTTTTATAATTTCCATACGAGGGTCTTAATTACCATTATAGGCGAGCTGCAAACGACTGTTTATGCTCGACGATAATTATAACTATTTTATGTTCGAACATAAGTATTCATAAATATCTGTCGAGATTTCGCCAGTTTTATGTACTGAACAGGGCGCATGGGACGCAGAGAATACCTTGTATTTGACCATGGCCTCCTAAAATACCCCACTATGACACTAGCCACGCAGTGAAATTTAAAATAGAAGGCAGTGGAAGCCAGCGCAGATTCGATGCTATCCTTACCTAATTGGTCACACAACTGTTTCTTGAGCTCTGATTGATGGGAGAAACTGTTTAAAAATGAAAAATAGTGTTATAAAGACCCTCATTATGATGCAGTTTTCTGACATATAACAGTCAGGGTCGATCATAAACATATCTTAGCAGACAAAGTAGGGGTACCCATCATAGGAGAAACGTAAAATTAAGCAATTTCTTCAATTGTGCCAAAGGTCGAAGGACTAAAGGGCCAGGAAAAGTTTCAAATTGTGAGTCTTGAAGAGCTCTATCAAATTAATCAAGTAGTTCCGTGACGAACTAAAAAGCCTACGTTTCTTAGAATTTATGAATTAATCTAAAATTTTATGATCTATTATTGTGCCAATTTTGGATGAAATCCATTTGTTAGTATAGAAGTTACATACATTTAAAAATTGGACTTATCTGAATGATTAAATAATGTGGCAGCATTGACGTACATTAGTTACCCCAAATTAATTTAGAATGTTAGGTACTATACGTATGCAAAGTTGAGAGCTGTTGGCTTGCATATATTCTGATTTATAAATATTAGGGTAAAAAGATCGAGAGCATTTATTTACAGTTGGCAGCCCTGCTGGCTCTTAAGAATGAGTTATGGTACAAAAGTCACATACGAAATTTGGTTGAAATCCATTTCTTAGTAGAGTAGTTAGGCTACATGCATTTAAAATTTGGACCTATGAACAAGCTTAGAATCATGTTGCCAGTACTGACCTATACTATACACTCCAAATTAATGTAGAAGGTCATGTACTATACGTGTGCAATGTTTCGAGCTCTTGGTTTGCATACATTCTGATATATTGGTATTAGGATAAAATGATAGAGAGAGGATTTATTAACAGTTGGCAGCCCTGGTTGCTCTTAAGAATACACACAGTCATATTTGTTATTGTACACATCGTACATACGAAATTTGGTTGAAATCCCATTGATAGTGTAGAAGTTACATGCATTTAAAAATTAGACTTATCAGCTGGCTTAGAATCATGTTGGTAACACTGTCATGAATGGCCTCGTATCTAAGACGGCGGCAATGTGAAATTCAAATAATAAACTGGACTTTTCACGCAATTTATTCACCCGACCGCAATGAAACCTGGTATCATCAAACTTTAAGCAATACTTAATATACTGATATCTAATTTAATTCAATTGTTTTAAGAATACTAACATGGTGACTGTGAGAAAATTTAAACATATGTCTTAATTTCTTGTGTCTTTATTAAGCGATTGAAGTGAAAGATCGTATAATGAACCACCCATATCTTTATATAGTGGTTCATAAATCTATGGCCTACATACAAAAGGAACCTAACATGGCGGCCGTGATAAATATTTCACCTGCTCTCAATATTTACGAATCTATCACAGCAATCAAACTGGAATATTATGGCGATAGAGACCTTTAAAATGAAATAATCTATGAAACTTTCAAGACCTGACGAGTACAAAATCATCATGGCGGCCACGCAAATTTTTAATATTTAAATGTGCTTATCTCATGAATTAATCATCCAAGCGCAATGAAACTTAGCATGGTAATACTTGATATACTGTACTACATTAGTGTATAATTTAATTTAATTTTAAAGGAAATTTTAAGATGGCAGTTTTACGAAATTTAAAAATCAGGCTTTTTATTCTTTTCAGACCCATTCAGGCGATCGAATAGGAAGTTTTTATGATGACCTACAATAACAATCTTAATCTGCTTATAATTAATTCTATGGTCTGCACATAAAACAATCGAAAATAAAAATGCCAAGGATAATAGTCAGCAGTGGAAAATCCTATTCAGGAACAGACTAATGGTTTAATGTAGAGTCATATAATGAAAGATCTGCAATGATAATTACTAGTCTTGAAGAGACGATCATCAGTTTTTTACCCAGCGTAGCTGAGATCTGAATGTCTAGGTCTTCGTGTGATCTCGTGCTGATGTAGCCGTCTATTGAGTTCCACTCGCCGATCTTGTGAAAGCCTTCCAGACCCAGTTCCACAGTATCAAGAGAGAATGAAGTGCGGCGACCGTTAGTATCCAGCTCGATCAGGCCCGTCATCCCTTGAACCTGTCTCTGGAACACAAACACGACAATCATTGTTGTTGATGGGACATCATGGTCATCAGGAGCGAGCTCCAGAGCATCAGTAGAAAATTAGGTATGACCCCATTTGTGTCCAGCACGATCAGTGCCATCATCCCTTGAAACTGTCTAAGTTGTTGTTTGAGTCTTCAGTCATTTGACTGGTTTGATGCAGCTCTCTACGCCTCCCTGTCCTGAGCTAATCGTTTCATCTCTACATAGCTACCACACCCTACGTCCGAGGCAATCTGTTTAACATATTCTAACCATGGTCTACCCCTACAGTTCTTGTCCTCGACCCTTCCTTCCATATCTAAGCTTGCTATTTCTGGGTGTTTTAGTATGTGTCCTACCAACCTATCTCTTCTCTTCATTAGCAGTCGCCAGAAAAATCTCTCCTCTCCCACTAGTCTTAGTACCTCTTCGTTTGTAACTCTATCTACCCATCTGATCTTCATCATTCTCCTGTAACACCACATTTCAAACACTTCAATTCTCCTCTTTTCTGCTGTACCAATAGTCCAAGTTTTACTTCCATAGAGTGCCACGCTCTAGACAATGGCCTTCAAAAATGACTTCCTAACACCTCAATCTATATTCGATGTCAACAGATTCCTTTTCTGTAGAAATGCTTTCTCTGCCTGAGCTAACCTACTGTTTATATCCTCTTTGCTTCGTCCATCACTGGTTATTTTGCATCCTAAGTAACAGAAGTCACCTACTTCCTTTAGTTTTTCACCTGCCAATTTGATGTCCATAGAGGATTCTGATTTATTTCGACTGCATTCCAATATTTTTGTTTTACATTTATTAATCTTCATCATGAATTCTTTCCTGTCTATATGGAACTGAAATTTGACGTTCATTGTTGTTAATTGACTTAGGAATATGGGACATCATGGTCATCAGGAGCGAGCTCCAGAGCATCAATAGAGAATGAGGTATGACACCGTTAGTGTCCAGCACGATCAGCCCCATCATACCTTGAACCTGCCTATGGAAATTAAATTTGACTTTCATTTGTACACTTTTGGTTATTTAATTTATTGTCTTGGGATATCATGGTCAGCAGCTTCATAGTCCCCTGGCCCTGTCTATAGAACATAACAAGTGTTCGAAATGAACGTCATGTTTATTTCGCTTAGGATTTGGGATATCACGGTCATCAGCCCCATAATCCCCTGGTCCTGTCTCTTGAACATAGGCCTATACATGATGTTCATTTGGAACACTTGTTATGGGACATCATATTTAAACACAAATTGTGCTAAATGTTCCGGCATAACTCAACAAAATGACAGTGTCTTGGTGAGGTGTGCTTTAACCAACTGAAGAGCCCAATTGCACACCGGGGCGAAACACTGTCATTTTGTTGAGTTATGCCGGAACATTTAGCACAATTTGTGTTTAAATATATAATGGCTCAACGGACAATACATATTTTTCTGTTGAAAATTATATATTCAATGCCAAGGTAAGGTTATAATTGCTTTGGAGTGGAGTTTCGACTCCCATAGTGCACTGGCTTTGCTCGTGACGTGGATACACATGTATCAAATACGTCTTGCAATGGCCTTCCCAGTGTGTACTAGACAGTGTCTTGGTGAGGTGTGCTTTAACCAACTGAAGAGCCCAATTGCACACCGGGGCGAAACACTGTCATTTTGTTGAGTTATGCCGGAACATTTAGCACAATTTGTGTTTAAATATATAATGGCTCAACGGACAATACATATTTTTCTTTTGAAAATTATATATTCAATGCCAAGGTAAGGTTATAATTGCTTTGGAGTGGAGTTTCGACTCCCATAGTGCACTGGCTTTGCTCGTGACGTGGATACACATGTATCAAATACGTCTTGCAATGGCCTTCCCAGTGTGTACTAGACAGTGTCTTGGTGATGTTTGCTTTAACCAACTGAAGAGCCCAATTGCACACCGGGGCGAAACACTGTCATTTTGTTGAGTTATGCCGGAACATTTAGCACAATTTGTGTTTAAATATATAATGGCTCAACGGTCAATACATATTTTTCTTTTGAAAATTATATATGGGATATCATGGTAATCGGTCCCGTCATCCCTTGAATCTGTATCTGGAATAAAAACATGAAGGTCATTTGGGACACTAATTTATTATTTCACTTAGGGGTAGAGTGGCCAGGCGGTGAAATAAAAACCACTGAACCCTTATTGATTTGCCGATCAATAAGTCTTCATGATTTTTATTATTTTTATTACTTATATCCAGGCAGTGCCTGTTGGAGTGGACAACGGAAGACAGGTAGTGTGTCGCAACGCTTGCAACAGAGGTGGCGTGGTAGTTATTCCTGGGGGTGACCGGGTAAGCCCAGTTCAAGGACAAATTCAGAGTGAACGCGCATCCAATATGGCGTCATTATGGGTGTGCCAGAGGTGAATTTCCAACCGATACACGATTAAATCATCGAATCAGGAGAGAGGACACTTAACCACGCGGAGATGTGCGTACCAAAAGAAAGGCCCTGAAAACACGTGTATGAAGAACCGCCGATACGATAGGATATCGCATGAGTGCATTGAGACTTTGAAATAAAAAGAAGTTTGATACTAGTCCCAAGTCTGTGAGTTGAAAATTACAGATTATTTTCTCAGATTGACCCCACTCCACTCCATTATGCCAGTTTCTAATAAACTGATCGGTGATGAGTGGTTTGACACACAACTTTATCGAGCTCTGAGGAGCATCGTTCACGCCAGTTTGAGACACGATTTTATCAGACTCTGGTGAGCTTAGTTCACGTCAGTCTGAACGAATATTTTATTGTGCTCTTGGGAGCAGAGTTCATGCCTAGCGGAGGGGAGATCTCTAGTTGAGATAAGCGCTACTCGGCATACGAAATTTGTGAGACTTGCTAAATGCCAGCTGCGCGGCGGACTAAGACTGTAATGTTCTTCTGTAAATTTCGTGTTATATTTTTGTGTGATGTATATGTGCGTGTGAAGTAAGCAAATGCTTAGATAGGGCCAGTTCAACGTGGAGTAATCGCCCAGGACTCTTGAGTGAAAGTCAGTAGCTCATAGCGATTCTAGCTAGGTAGAATTTTAATTTTGAACATTTCTTTTCAAGAAGCCACGCCAAGATATCAACAGCAAGGTCGATTGGTGGAATGATGTGCTACGCCTCTACCAGAATGTCGACGATGACGGAGTAGATTTCCCGTGGGGGAATGCACTGGGATGGAGGTTGATTTTCTGCAGGCTGGACGGTGATGTACAAACCATTGATTTATTCAATATGTAGCTAGATTAGACGCGGGAACGTGTAAATAATTTTATGCATGGTTTTTCTTGTGTATTTTTGATTTAGTGCTCCGACACTCTTGTCTTTTAAATGTACGTTGGCACGTGGCCAAGATTTTGTGTGATTGTATATTTTTCTTATGAGTCATTATTAGTATGCACGGCGCGTGCATTTGGATTTTATTCATGTGAATGCTGAGTTCGTCATGGTCGATTAATGGTGCTGTATTCAAATTCATTTTAAGTAGGAGAAGGGGGTAAAAGTTGTTAGATGTTTTACGAACAGGTTTTATTCATACTTGGATTGCCGAGCGCAACACGTAAGATGTCACTGTAGAACACCTTAGTTCTATATTTTTGAGTTTCTTATATCCCTTTTCAGGTTCTTCAGTCACGGACTAGACTGGGAACGCAAGTCGGTGGAAATATTTATGTCTTTTATTTCAGGTTTCTGTCAAACCCATACGTGTGATTCTGGTGTGTGTATTGTGTCAAGGAGTGTGTATTTGATTCTTCGTGATGAGGGGTAGAATGTGTCTACTGCCCTCAAATTTTGATGGTAGTTTTATGGAAAGGCAGAGCGCTCTTGGAGTCTACTGTACCGTGTCCTGTGCTGATTCTTGGATTTCCTTGGGAAATGCTAAGATATTTATTTGACACACACACGTATATTATGTGCTATTGGGAGCACGCTTCTTCGAGACTCGAGCCATTGCTACGGCAGGTCGAGGTATGTTTACACGTGGGTTGACAGATGTGCAGATTCCACCTTGCGCCCATCTATGTCTGGTGATTCATCGTTTAGGCAGTCCAGCTGACCGACTGACCTGTAAGCTATCTGTAGCAAACCTGTTCTTTTAATGATCGTTGGATCATAATATTAATTTGGGAGTTCGCCATGGCCGTTACGAATTACCGCATATCGTATGAAATGAAATGTAAATGTTGGCTTTGAGCCTAGTGATTTCTGTGACTCATTTCATTTGCTTATGTGTTAGATTGTTGTTTGTTGTGACACCGATGGGTGTATTTCGTATTTTCATGTAAAAACGGCAAGCGGCCATGTGTGTGTTTTTCTAGATTGGTCACGTGTTGATTTACTTGTGTTGATTAAAAAAGTCCTAATTTTAGGCGTTAGTGTGGATTGCTATGGCAATTCTTTGATTCCAATTTCATGCGGAAATTATTTTGTCTTATTCAGTGTAGGAAGTGTCGGACTTAGTTTAATTAGTGTTTAGTGTGTTCCTAGTGTCTGTCTAGCTCTAAGACAATGCAGATTCGTCCCCTGAAGGTTTACTGGATGGTAACGAATCTCGCATTAATTTGTACACATCGTACCGCATGCAGAGAAGCCGCACACGCACATGTCATTGCAGTAAGTTGGGACATTTGGTCCAGATGTCTACGATCTCTCCTGAGATCAGGCCAAATTTGGCATTTTTATTTATTCAAGAGGGTGTCTTTTGGGAGTCCTTGTGTTTTTTTTGCTGTAAATAGTGTAAATTTGTTGATCTGTTTATTAAATTCATATGTTTTAATCCTGGTATTCACTTTATCCTGCATGTTATTTTGTTATATGTTACCCTGCATGTTATAAGAAGCGCTTAACTACAACTTTACGAAGTGGACTGTTACACCCCCCGAAATTGAGTCTCATATGCTTCTTTGCAAGGGTTCACCACGTAATCGCTATCTTCCTTAAATTTATGTCTCTATTATTTTCCTTGCACGGCTGCTTACTGTGCAGATAGAGACTAACGGAATAAGCGATACAAGTAGTTTTGTGAAGAAATAGACCATTCTCTTACGAGTATTATACCATCATTAAATTTTGCGTTAAATGTGCTATTATATGAAGGTTGGTTGGTTGGTTCCATAGTTTAGAGGCTGCGACAACGCGGTCTTGTACCCCCATGTACTTCAGGTGTGTGTAAAATTTGTCTGATAACCAGTGTTAATTCTGATGGCTGTATTAGTGTGTGTTATCTGTGATTCAGGTGGAAGGACAATTTTCCAAGTATTTCCTACTTTTGATACCAAATGCTACCGTCCACGACACCTTGCTGCGGACATTGCTACTAGATGCCATCTCAGCCAGCACCTGATGACGAACGTTGAAACTTATATAGCGCTATCAAACTAACCTACAAATTTTAGCTTCCACAAGTTAGTGTATTTAGTGGAAGGTTCTTTTTCATGCCATAAATCTATGACATGGGACTGCCGGCCTTACTTCCCCTCCGAAGGCATACTGAGGGATTTTTAATGCTCTTAAAAATCTGAAGACTTCAGCCGGGTTTGAACCTGCGATCATGCGCATAGAAGTTCACCATATTACCAACAACGCCACCGAAGCCACCCTATTACATCGTGAGCTAATAATATTCTAATTTTAAGAACACCCGCAGCCGTCATCGTGAATGTATGGAGTCCTTGTTCTTTTTACTTGGTCTTAGGAACACACTTAAAATGTGCTACAGGGCGCCCGGGAATCTTCTCCGCAGTTGCTACGTGCAGCTGCGAGTGGTTGCGTCATCAGTTTAGTTGTCAGCACTGTGTCCTTGAAAGGAGGACTCCCGCGCGTGTGGGCTGTAGGCTGTCGAAATCGTCAGTGTGTATTGCGATAAGCGAGCGTGTATGTCTTCAGTGTGTATTGCAGTAAGCAAGCGTTCAGATGGATTATGGGAAGAGTGCAACAGTACACAGGCGCTAATGTTTACTACTGGAGAGAGAGAGAGAGTTATTTTGGCGGAATACGTTTTTCGCGAAGGTGATCGATTTTCAGAAAATGTAAAATTAAGATTTCAGGCGCGGTTTCCCAATTCAAAGTGTCCAAACCGTGATACCGTTCGGGATTTGATAAGTAAATTTCATGTGAACGCCTCAGTTCACGATGTACCGGGAACGGTCAAGTCTAAGCTTTTAACAGAAGAAAAACTTGATGAAATCTCCGATATAATGCTGCGTAGTCCAAGTAAATCAAAACGAAAATTAGCTCAACTTAAAGTGAATATAATTAATTATATGCAGTCCATTCCGCAAGAAGCTTTAATGAAAGTCTTCAACAATATGTGTAGACGTGTTGATGTCTGTCTTCGAACACAAGGACAACACTTCCAGCATCTGTTACGCATGGCTGTGGTGAGTACAAAGTTTACTGTTTGTTTGTTATGATGCAAGCGGCAGCCGTGCTGCCAACGTAACTGCTGTAGCTAGCTCTCCCAGACGCATGTAGGCGCTGCGGAGAACATTCCCGGACTCACTGTATATTACTATTCTGCCGGCCCCATGGTGTTGGGGTAGCGCGCTTGCCTCTCACCCGGAGGCCCCGCGTTCGATTCCCGGCTCCCTAAGGGATTTTAGAAACTGATGTGAGGGTTGGAACGGAGTGCACACAGCCTCGTGAGGACAATTGAGTAGCTGTCTGACAGTGAGGCAGCACTCCAGTCACGAAAACCAAGATAAACGGCCGAGGGGACCTGATGTGCTGACCACGCTTCATCCCAATATCTGCAGACCAAGCGGTTGCTTGGTAGGTCTAGGCTCTTCATGGGCTGTAGTGCCAGGGGTTATATTATATTACTGTACGTTCGTTATTGTATCTTCAAAATATGTTTTAATAGTATGCACAGCTGCCATCTTGAATATTTGGATTCGGTGTTATTCCGCTTTAGGCATACGATACCATACATAAGTTTCTACCTTCGTTATAAATGAACATAAATGTTATTTATTTTTAAATTTTGAAAATTCAGGATGGTCGCTACGCGCTAAATTCTGTGTGATAAATTTATTTCTAACGCTAGTGAGGCCTCTTATATAATACTTCTCTTCTACTAAGTTTCGTTGTATTATTTTCTGAATTACGGTAATAATTTACCGCCATTTTGAAGGTATCTCAGTGTTGTTTTCTTAGGGCATATCAAGCGACTTATATGGTTCTACCTCATTACTTGACTACATTTCATTTTAATAGTTCTAAGATTCTCAGAGTAATTAGTTAATTTCGAAATTTCAAGATGGTCTCTGTAAGTTATATTCAGTGTGATCATTTTATTTATTAACACAGGTGAGAACCCTTATGATACTAGGGGTAGATGACCTCACTGTTCCGCCTCTTAAAATAATAATAATAATAATAAATAACGTTATTTAGCTCATCTCTTACCAATATTCGACCTAATTACGTAGATTTTGAGTTGCGTATTTTAAAGTTCTACCGTATTAGTCGCCACCATGAATGTATGAAACCTCTTTTCTTTTGCCTCGTCCATACGAGATGACACATACGGTGACTTTATTACTGTCGCTCTTAAGTGTTGAGAGTTATTTACTTTTATATGTTATAGTTTTAAGATGGTGGCTGCGCATGATGTTCACTCTCATATAGGCGTTACCCCTCATAGGGGCAGATGACCTCGTAGTTCCGCCACTTAAAACAACAATAACTAACTAGTCGTCACCCATCGATAACAGAGGGCTCTTATATAAAACTACCTGAATGCCAAGTACTGTGAGCATTGATTCATTGGATTATAATTATAATGCTTGATTCGCATGGCCACCATCCTGAAACTAATCAGCTCATGACTTAATCGTTAAGGCCTCGGATGGTTCCCGTATGATGATATGGTAGAATGCAATGAATAGTTTAGTTGGTATTTGATTCGAGGATTGAACACTCGGATGGCCTCCATTTTGTAATGGTTATGATGGTGGCAATATACTGTAATACATGACTTTTAAGTGCCACCTCTGTATCAAATTTGGTTCAATTCTGTGTCGTCGTTTGGAAATTAATGAAGAGACAAACTCGTGGACATTTTGCATGTGTAGACCTCATAAAGCTAGTTAATTTTATTTGTATAATTAGAAAGTAGACAAAACTTGTGCTTTAATTTTGTGGTTGGCAGGATATACGTCACATAATATTTTTTTTGTATATATTGTAAATAAGTTGATTTTTTACTAAAGAATTTGAATCAGGACATTGGCTTTTGTTCAATCGATCGTATATTTTATGGATAAAGATCATCAAGGTGTAAAGGTAAGATAACTCCCTCCCATCTTTCTTTCCGCCTCTGGAACTGCCGCCTGATTGTGCTGTTGAGAACACGATATGGATTTTGCTGCCATATAAAGAAACTGTCTTACCCAGCGCATAAAGTTACTTATGTCGAGTCCTTTCCGCCACTTCCCGGCTTCTCGGCACTCCAAAGGCTCCTGAAGGATGTGCTCGGACGTATTGAGAAGTACAACAGCCTCGGTGTACAGCAGTACCGCATCGTACATGAGAGCTGTCTCCGTCTGGAACAACCAAAAAAAAAAAAAGTGATAATAAAACCTATCAATCTTCGACATTCTCTGACATTCGGCTAAAGCGTGTCTCGAATCAGTCAGATGATTAATTAGTTCAAATACCTGGGGTAAAATAAATAAACTAATATCTGTCCAAGCGAAAAATACAAAACAGACACTGGAAAGACACAAAATTCAAAGTTACTTCTCCTTTAATAAATATTTAAAATTTATTACAAAGAAATTGATTTTTCATCAATAAGGTGGTGTCCAATATATTTGTCAGTTAAATATCAAAAGGAGTATAAAATTATTTTTTAAAAGAACTGGTAACCGTTACTTACAAAATAACATGAGTGAAATAAACCGCAGTTTATTTTGCATGAATATTAAGAGCATTACGATAGTTTCTTTAACTCATCAATTTATAGCCAATCTTCATGTATGTAAAACAGGTAGTTTCGTGAAGAAATAAAGCCTATTTTCATATATCCTACTTATGTTAATTGCCTCTATCAACATACAAAATTTTAGTTTGAATGCTGTAATTGATTCGCAGTTATTGAGAACCGTCTAATATTTCGGATGGTCACCATGTTGGATTTTATATATGTAAGTCTTAGAGTTATGTACTATTACATGAAGATTATTGTGTACGTGTAGTATTCAAACTTCAATCGCATGATTAGGACACAAGAAATAAAAACGAGATTTTAAAAGTTCGCACAGCTGCCATCTTGTGGTTATGAAAACAATTGAAATGAATTAGATGCCAGTGAATTAACATATGTATAAGCATTTACCGTACCAAGTTTCACTGCTCTCGGATGGTTAAATCGCAAGAAACGTCCATTTAAATATTTATAGTTCGCGTCGCCGCCATGTAGGATTTGTGCTCACCAGGTTATTGAAAGTCCTATAGGTGAACTTATGTTCATAGGCTATATGAACATTAAAAAATCACTTTGATGGCTGTAAAAGATTCGTAGATATTGAGAACCGTCTAAATATTTCGGATGGTCGCCATGTTGGATTGTTGTATGCCAGAGTTATGTACCATTAAAGTAACATTATTGCGTAGGTTCATTATTCAAACTTTCACTTCATCGTTTGATTACGACACAAGAAATTAATTTTAAAATTTTGCACAGCCGCCATCTTGAGGTTATGTAAACAATTGAACTAAATTAGATGCCAGTGCATTACAATGTGTAGGCCTATAAACATTTTGCTGTACCAAGTTTCATTGCGTTTGGTTGGTTAAATCGCGAGAAAAGGCTATTTAAAAGTCTCAACTTCGCTTGGCCACCATGTTAATTTTGCAGTTACCAGGTTTTTGAAAATCTAATAGGTGAACTTTTGGTAGTGCCGTTTATCGCCGTACAAAATGTGAGGGTGATATCAGTAATAGTGTCGGAGATATAGAATGCCGGTGAAATATTTCCCACAGCCGCCATGTTGGATTGGTGAGACGTAATACAATTTGATGGGCCCGGTCGGGTTCGGCCGTGATAGTACTATGACCTTACCGAGTTTCATTGAAATCACTCCAGCCGTTTAGAAGCCACTAAGGGAGGACACACACACAGACACACACACACACACATATGGACACACACACGGACAAAAGATGATCTCATAAGCCTATTTTTTTCATAAAATGTAAACAGGCTGAAAATTGGCTTATGAGATCACCCTTTGTCCGTGTGTGTGTGTGTGTGTGTAGGCTATGTGTGTGCGTACGCCTGTGTCCCCCCCCCCTAATAAAATCTAAACGGCTGGAGTGATTTCAATGAAACTTGGTAAAGACATAGTACTATTTTGTACGACTCCGACCGAGCCCTTTAAATTTTGATGTCTTACCAATCCAACATGGCGGCTGTGCGTAATATTTCGCCAGCATTCTATATATCCGAAACTACTGATGATATCACCCTGAAAGATTGTACGGTAATAAAAGATACTACTAGAAGTTCACCTGTGTAACTTTCAGAAATCTGTTAAGTACAAAACGAATATGGTGGCCAACAAATTTGAAACATTTAAATAGACGTTTCTCACGATTTAACCATCCAAGTGCTGTGAAACGTCGTACACCAATTGTTTATACGCATTTCAATGCACTGAAATCTAATTTAGTTCAATTGTTTGCATAACCTCAAAATGGCGGCGGTGCGAAATATTTAACCGGCATTCTATATCTCCGAAACTATTACTGATATTACCCTAAAATTTTGTATGGTGATAAAGAGCACTACTACAGGTTTATTTGTGCAACTTTCAAAAATCCAACATGGCGACGATCCGAAACATTTGGAAGGCTCTCAATATCTACTAATCTATGACAACAACCAAACTGAAATGTTGTATGCTGATAAAAGCTATCAACATGAGTTCACATATGGACATTTCAATAACCTGGTCAGCACAAATACAACAAGGTGGCGAAGCAAAATTAAAATATTTAAATGAACGTTTCTCGCGATTTAAGCATCCGAGTGCGGTGAAACTTGGCCCGGTAAATGCTTGTACAAATTTTAATCCGCTGATGTGTAATTTACAGTATTTCGATTGTTTTCAAAACCTCAAGATGACGGCTGTGTGAAATTTTAAAATCTCATTTTTATTTCTTGTGTCCTAATTATTGGATTGAAGTTTGAATAATAAACCTACGCAATAATCTTCATCTAATAGTACATAACTCAATGGCCTACATATATAAGAATCCAACATGGCGACCATCCTAAGTATTCAGTCGGTTCTCAATATCTACGAATCGAACTGAAATTTTGTATGTTGATAGAGGCAATTACCATAAGTAGGATTTATGAAAAAAGGCTATTTAGTTCTTCACGGAACTACTTGTTATATTTCAGTTGGATTTGGGGACACCGGCAATGTAGAAAATAAAACAGAAAATTATGTAAACTAGCTACAAATAATACATGAATAATATATTGAACCCTTATCATTGTGTCCAATAATAATGTTTCATATTAATAAAAACGATGGAAATACTAAATACATGATATGATGGATATTTGAGTAATATTGATGTAGCAAGAAATCTGGACTTGGTAAGACATGCTACGTGCTGGCTGGAAATGACCAATAGTTTCACAACCAATGTTATTCTTGGATTTCTGAGAAAATCAGATATGACGCTGTGGCGTACGTGACCATAAAAGGCCACAATGCTGCGTACAAGGCAAGGAGTGAGAGAGAGGAGAATAGTCGTGACGTGAAAATAAGGGCGGGATTTGTAAGGTCAGAACTCCGAAGCCAACTTATCTGACCAATAAGAAAACATGACGCCAGAACATAGCGTCAGTGTGTTTTGCGCGGCAATCGGATATAAAAAGATCTAGCGATCGGTTTGCATGTTCGACGGCAGATTCGCGACCTGTGAGAAAATACAAGATTTTTGAGAGGTCACACATAATTATAGGCCCATTACTTAAAATATTGAGGAGCTGTTTTACTCCCACCATTGAAACTTTAGGCTTTCTGTATATATACAAATGTCTGAGATGAAACGGGACACACTCCTAATTATTCTTCGACAGTCATTTTAAGACGTCCTTAAGACGATATGGTTTTAAAATTATAGTTGTGTGTCGGCAACGAAGTTGGAAATTTTCATAAATTGTGAGATGGCAATTAGCCATAGAATAGGGAAAGTCGACGATTCTGCATAGGACGATCTGAGGAAATAAAATACTTAGAACGCAGATAGAACAGTTTAAAAACTTTGATTTAATTGTGTTTTAACAGCAGCAAAATGTCGACCATGGAGAGAAGACAGCAAGTTTCATCCTCCATTACCATCAGTGTTATGGGCTAACGGCCTAATGATGGGAATTGACGAGGCGGGAGGCCTCTGGAAAGCAGTTTAAGTGATGAGTATTAAAAAATTGATTTATTGATTTTGGACGAGGGGAATCGCGAGAGATGTGTGGAACTTTGTATAGATTTTATTTGTGTGATTTAATTTAAATTTTAGGGTTTGATTTCTTAACTGACATGCGTGTAGTAATTTTTGGCATTGCGTGACAATTATGTTGTACAGTAAATTTTGTAATTTAAATGTTTTCCTTATGTATACGTAATTCTTATAGCGAAACGGCCGCATCGATTAACGTATCTATAAAAAGTGTAGCCATGAATGAGAACCTAGGAACGACAATGATAAATGGACTGATTTAATGATATGTTAAACTAATTACTACGTGGGGGGAATATTTGCATTTTGTTGCTTTGATAACTCGGGCTAGGACTGATCCTGTTATTTATTCTTTATTGTCATTTGGACATGTTGTGTGTCATTATCTGAGAGGTGTGCTGATTAATGCTACGACGTGATCTTCGAGAAATGTGCCACGTATTTTTGGGTGTAAGTGATGATGATGAGGAGAGGTAAAGCCTGTCCATGACTGCGATATCATTCCGGCAAACTAGTTATCCGTGGGGATAAGTTTGACCTGGGAATGTATTCTTAAAAATTCCTGAGAGGATGTTTTGAGATAATGTGTTATTTATTTGTACGCGTTTAACAGGTGGCGATTAGCAAAGGTGCTGTACGCTGGCTATGGGCCAGAATCTATATTTAGCATGGCACTAATTACTACTTGGGGGAAGAAATCAGCCACTCTCTCGGTGATGCGATAACAGGCCCGGTTGTCTCCAGCTCGTTATGACACGTTATGTTTGCTTTAAAGCCTAATGAGTTAAGGTTATTTTATTTGGTTTAATTTGGGAAGTTGCCATGTTGTCGATCCAAGTTTCTTTTATCATTACTACGACTTATTTGTTCATTGTTTTAAAACGCCGAACTTTCCGGCGTAAAAATTAAAAGTTGTATTTTGTTGTTGTTGGCTCTTATTTTCAAGGCCATTGTATTCATATAAATATAATTTGGCAACCGGCCAAACTTGTTCATGTCATGTTATGCTATCCTAGTGTTTAAGGTATAAGACGGTAATTCCGCAGCCCTTATTTTAAATAATACACACGTGTATTTGGTTGTGGTAATCTAAGGTTAGAGCATGTCAGTAGTGTATATAAATATGTAATTGTTGTTCCCACATTTCCGTAATTCGTCCTTCGCAGTACGGAGTCCGTTCCCGAACCAACTGTTTTGGTCGGAAACGAGCGCCCGTCAAAATGCTCATTACTTGAACTAGTCTTAAAACCCGTGTCGCTCATAAATATTAAATTTTTGTACTATTTTATTTGTTTGTTATATTTGGATCTTGTGATCCGTTTTCTTTTGTTACTTTGACTTAAGTGACATTGCAGTCACAATGCTTGTTGACAGCTGTCATGCCATGTCGTCATGGTACGTCAGGCTGGTCAGTGTTAGATCTGTTCACGCGAGTGAACAATAAAAGGGTGGTTATAGTTTTCTTTTTTATGTTTGATTCAGTTAATAAATTTCATTTGTTAGTAGATCCTGTTGTTTTTCTTGGCTTTATCATAATAATAAGTTAACCTTATGAATCCTGGAAGTTATGTTGATAGCAAAACCTCTAAATCACATTCACAAGAATCCATTACGACCCCGAAATTTTGAATCTTGTCTACATGCTATTTTCCAAAGGGTTTATAAGAGTTACTTTGGCTTCCGAACGTGTGGCATTTGTGTTTTAGAGTAAAAAAAAAATAGATCACCGGCATGTGATAAGTTTATTAACGTAAGTTAGGCGAAGATAGTACCGCCAAATGTTTGAAAATATAAAGTCATGGAGTTTGCAATAAAGTAAATGTGGAACAAGTTAAGTGTTTGAACTTTGATTAAAATTAGAACAAACTGTTCCAGGCGCCCAATAAAATTAAATTAGCTTTGTGTAGAAAAGCCAAACTCAAAGAATTATTTGACAGGAAGGTTAGACCTTAAAAACTAATTAATACTCTATTAATTGGTTAAAATTTGTAAGTAAAGTAAGGTCAGGAAGATTATAACTGAATCAAAGGGTTAAAATTAAATGGAATAATAAGTAAATTATACTCAGTGATGCTATAGTTTGTGGGAGTAATTTAAAGTAAATGAACTGAGTATGTAAAGGGTTAATGTGTGTATATTTAATATGTGTGAGCGCACGTATCCAGGGCTCCGCCCTTATGTCATTTCCCTATGTCTCAAATATATTATTGTTGTGATGGCAACTCTGGGAGAAATCCGCGAAGTGATTGAATTAGCATCCGCTCGTACGCGAGAACAACTTAGTGAGATGAGAAAGGACATAACCAATGAAATACAGACACAGTTAGCGGCGAATAGTGAAGAAACGCAGACACAGTTGGCGGCAAATAATGTAGAAATGCAGACACAGTTAGCGGCAAATAGTGAAGAAACGCAGACACAGTTGGCGGCAAATAATGTAGAAATGCAGACACAGTTAGCGGCAAATAGTGAAGAAACGCAGACACAGTTGGCGGCAAATAATGTAGAAATGCAGAAACAGTTAGCGGCGAATAGTGTAGAAATGCAGACACAGTTAGCGGCAAATAGTGTAGAAATGCAGACACAGTTAAACACAAAACTATCTGAAGTTAACGAGAATATAAATCAGAAAATCGCTACACAAAACATTCTGGTTAGGGAGCAATTACATAGGCAGTCTGAGAAAAACAATGAAATGTTAAACGCACAAGACGAAAGGAACACTCAAAATCTAGCTGCGCTAACGGTAGAAATCAAAGAGCACACAAAAGAACAGCTAATCCAATTAGCAAAGGACGTTAGCACTAACAATACCAAACAATTAGGAATAATAAAAGGTATCGAAGATTCGTTTAAAAAGGAAATAAAAGGAATGGATGAGACTGTTATGGCAAAACTAGCACAAATCGAGCAAGCGTGTTTGACCAGCTCATCTGAGATTAAAGAAGCACACACAAACTTAGAAAAAAGGTTTGAGAATATCGAACGAGGGACACAGGGTATGCAAGATCAGATAATTACAGTAGATAACAATATCACGGGCTTAGTGACGGAACTCAACAAATTAGAAATACAATCAATTAAGAAATGGAAAAAGTTAGAAATTGACCAGGAAGAAATTAAACAAACATTAGAACAGAACAACATTTCTCTGGGAGAAAGGATAGATAAACTTGAAGATAATCAGGAGGCTAATCAACAGGAAGTCGAAAAACGCTTTGTTAAATTGAAGGATACTATTAGGAAAGATTGGACCAAGATGAGCGCTGATTCAAAAGATGAACGGCTCGCAGTAAGCAAGAAGCTAGGGGAAAATAACGCGAAAATACAGGCGTTAGAAGAAAATATGAAGTTAAGATTTCAAATTCAAGAGGACCGCATGATAAAATCGGAGTTGCAGTCACTTGGACATAATACGATGTTTGCGACACTAATGGAAAAGGGGAAAGGGGAGAATGCGGAAAGAGAGCACACAATAGACAGCCACGAGCTTGGGCAAAGTCCAAGAACGGTAGACACGCAAGCATTCCAGAATTATGAGGGTCGTAGCTCGACACCTCAAAACACACAACTTCCCACGCAAGTTATACAAGTCATCCGTGGAAACGAATTTAAACCGAATAAGTTTTTACCAGAGAGCGGAGGGACACCTAAACCTTTCTTAAGGGAACTGACAGAATATTTTTCGGACCAAAATGTTAGCTCAACGCGACAATTAAGAATGGTTGAAAAATTTTTGGCGGGCTCAGCACTTACCTGGTATCTTGGATTTAAGAACACATTTAAATCAATGGAAGGTTTCCACAAGGCCTTCCTAAGCAAATACTGGAGTGGGTCGTATCAACAAAGCTTGCGAATGGACTTATACTCGCGCAAATACCATTCCACGCATCAGACGAAATATGCAGATTTTTTCGCCATGCAACTTGTCAAATTGCAGGATCTTGATAATCCCCCGAGCGAAATGGAGCTAATAACTACTATAGGAAAGCAGATGCCTATTAGCGTTCAGCAATTCTTGGTGGCGGCAAATATTACGACCGTGGTCCAGGCAGAAGAGGTATTAAGGAAGATAGATGAAACCACTAATTATATCAACCCGAGAGAGAAGAGACAGATAGAGTTAGTTAATGCAGTCGAAATAGTCAAGACACCGAACAAAAACACGAGGTCGCAAGCTACAAACACTGGGGATAACCAAAGACGGCAGAGCACCGAAGAATATGAGCCGAGATCTCAACCGAGATACGAAAATAGGGACAGAAACCATAACAATCAGGAAGGAACTAACCGCTACCGGAACACAAACAATCAGCAGTGGCGAGATAATAGGAGATACCAAACGTCATACCATAGGAATAATAATAACGCACCTTACAATCGAGGATGGCGTGGAGGACACTATAATCAACAATATAGGCCCAGAGACAATAGGCGTTACAACCAGCAACATAACGCACAAGATAACCAGCGGTTTAACGAGCAATCGGATCCAAGGGACGATCAGAGAAATTGGAACGAGAGACACGCTGAGTCACAACAGTACCTAGAAGAACTACATAACATACAGGGAAACAATAAGAATAAATGGGAACGAGCGATGGAACACAGAGCAAATCCGGACACCCACACTAACGGGGCGGAAGGTATGCTAATGCAGCAGGAAAGACAGGACGGGTGGCACCAAGACCAGGGCGAGGGTCAAGGCGCGAAAAAAAAAGTTTAATTGAAGGGAAAGGAGACAGCCTCAGAAGCGAATGGTGTGATGGTCGTGATGGTTGGGTGACAGCGCTCATTACAGAGTGGATTGCGATGCCTGAAGATTGCTTGGAAGAAATCGTGAGGCCACAAAACGAACAATTAAAGCAATTACCAATAATATATGCTAGGATTGATGGATTGAAGGTCAAATGCTTAGTTGATACAGGAAGTCAGGTCAGCCTGGTATCTGAGGCCTTGATCAAAGAAATAGGACGGAATCATAAAGTTCCAATGATACCGGTCCCGCAAATTAAAGTACGGGGTATAATTCCTGAACGATCGGTTACTTGTAAGCAGCAGGCATATCTCGAATTAGAAATTCTGGAACACACCTTCGCTCAAACTTTCATAGTTATGACGAAAATGAACTTCAATATCATTCTAGGGGCAAACTTCATCTGCGAATATCAGGCCGTCATAGATCTACACAAAAACACCATAAGCTTCAAAAACATCGAAGGGATGACGAACATAGGACTGCATATGGACGAGATAACATCTGGCAAGGAGGCGCATACTTGGATGTTACAGGCAATTAGTGAAGAAGGGGCCGAGATCACGCAGCAGGCTATTTTAAACAAGACGGACAAGGAAATAATTGAGGCATATAGCAAGGACACCACTACAGCTGTAATTGAACTTAATGAAGAGGAAGAAACGCGAGATATCTGGGCATTGTTGGCTGAAGAGGACGACAGCAATAATGAGTTTGAAGAGCTACTACAGGAGCGGCTTAAGGAAGTCAAACTAGGGGTTATGGAAAAGAAGCAACTTGAAGATATTTTAAGAAAACACCAACAGGTTTTTGATACAGTACCGGGCAAGATTCTCAACTTTAAATATTCCATGCAGGTAGATGATTGGTCACCATTCAGAAGTAGGTTATATCCGATTCCGGAAAAACATCATTCACAAGTTAAAGAAATTATTGACGGAATGTTACATGCAGGCGTAATAAAAAAGATGCCCACACCTTTTTTAAATGCAATTTTGGCCGTTATCAAACCAAACGGATCTATACGGCTATGTCTCGACGCAAGAATGCTCAACCTTCGATTGTTGCCGGAATACGATAAGGCACCCATAATTAGAGACGTCCTCAAGGGATTTAAAGGAAAGAGCATCTATTCAAGTGTGGACTTAACGAGCTCCTTTCACCATATCGAATTGGACGAGAAGTCGCAATTGTTAACAGGCTTCTTGTTCGACAATCAGACGTATACATTTGGAAGAATGCCGTTCGGCGTGAAAACAGCTGGCTGTGCCCTAATTCGAGCATTAGACCGAAACCTTACTGAGGAGGTTAAGGAGATGACGACTAGGTACATAGATGATATTTTATTGGCTTCCGACAACATCAATGAACACATGGAAAACTTAGATAAACTGTTAGAAAATTTACGCACCACAAATTTCAAAATAAACCTAAAGAAATCCCACTTCTTTAGGGATGAAATTTTATATCTAGGCCACATTATCGATCAGGACGGCGTCAGACCAAACCCTGCCAAAATTGATGCAATCAAACATTTCCCCATTCCTACAAGAATAAAACATGTCCGTGCCTTCCTTGGTGTAACGGGGTTTTTCAAAGAAAACTGTCCCGGGTACACGGAAACTGTAGCCCCTATGCAAGAACTACTAAAGAAAAATAATAAATGGTCTTGGAATGACGAATGCAACCAATCTTTCCAAGCTACTAAATTATTGTTACAAAATTGTATCAAACTGGGATACCCAGATTTCGGCCTAAAGTTTGTAATTCAGGCAGACGCTTCGATTATTGGGGTCGGAGCAATGTTGTATCAGGAAGATCCAAGCAACCTACAGAAAAGATCTTATCTTGCCTTTGTAAGCCGTAAGTTACGGAAACACGAACGGAATTACACTGTTACAGAGTTGGAGCTCCTAGCTATTCTTCACGCCCTTCAAAAATGGAGAAAACTAGTATTTGGGTATCAAATTATTATCAGGACAGATCATAAGGCCCTCACATTTCTTTTTAAAACTAACATGGTTAGTGAACGTATCACCAGATGGTCGATCTACATTCAACAGTTCGATATAGAAATTGAACACTGCCCTGGAAAACTAAACATCATCCCAGACGCTCTCAGCAGAAACCCGGAAGAAGACGTGGAAGAAGAGGCCTTGGTTCAACACATAGAACTGACACCTAAGGATCACGAGTTCTTGAATGAATTAAAGGAATTAAAGAAAGAGCAAGAAGGTGAGCCCTGGATGCGGCAAATGATCATGTATTTTAAGGGAGAACTTCAGCCTGGATCTGCAGCTCATCGTGAGGCCCGGAGCAAAGAAGGAAAATATCAATATGTGAACAATCTGTTACACAAATTCATTAATGAGGAGCATACCAAAATGCGCATCTTGTTACCTGCTTCATTGCAACGTGGTTTGACCTGGCATGTCCATGAAAGCCTAGGCCATATCGGAATAGACAAGGCAGAAGCGACCATGGCTGAAACTTTCACATGGCCACGCATGCGAACTACCATATGCGAAGTGGTTAAGACTTGTGACGCTTGCCAACGCACTAAGCCTAACAACTATTTAATGAAGCAATACCCGAAACCAATATTACCCCAGAAACCATTGGAAATAGTGGCGATCGACACATTTGGTCCAATTCCGAAGGGAAGGAGAGGGTGCAGGCATCTACTTGTGTGTCTGGACGTATTTTCCAAATTCGTGGTTCTATGCCCTATCCAGAAAACCACCACTAAACAGATTCTAAGTAGAATAATACACAAGGTGATACCGACTCTTGGTAAGCCTGAGTTTACATTATCGGATCATGGCGCATATTTCACTAGTGCCCAGTTTAAGAAAGGAATGGCAGATTTGAATATAAAACACGTTCTCTCATCAATAAGACATCCCCAAGGAAATTCTAGCGAACGCGTAATCCGTGATATTTCTAAGTTCTTCCGGGTATTTATTCCCAAGGAACATTACAAATGGGTAGACCGAGTGAGTGACATTGAGATATGTATGAATTCCACTCGTCATGAATCTACAGGGCAAATTCCCATGGTTTTACACCACAACCAGTTTCCAGTGAGATCTTGGAACACTATTGTAACATGTCCTAACGACCCAGTACCAACACACGATCTACGGATCCAGAACACCATTGTGCATATGAGAAGGCAGGCGGACCGTAGATTAAGAAGAGTACGCGGAAAGAAGTTTCATCGGGAGTTGATCGAAGGGGAATTGGTCTTGATTAAGAAGCCACCGATATCTGATCCAGCGAACAAGATACTAAACAAATTTTGTGAAAGGTATGTGGGACCGTTCAGCATCGTGAGGAATTTAGGTAACAACGCCTACAGAGTCCGAGAGGTGAGCACAGGAAACATGGCAGTGTATAATATCTCAAATTTAAAATTGTATCATCAGAGAGAGCCATACGAACCGAGAAATAATGTTACTGCAGCAAATTAAACATTCGCGTGATAACATACAACAAAAGATACGGGGGTACTCGAATGGTGAAAGCGCTCAAAAGACAGCTCTGACGTGTTTACAAGTTCAGGCGGAAGTCGTTAATGAATATGTTGATGTTTTGA
The DNA here is from genome assembly GCA_946902985.2 of Meconema thalassinum. NCBI lineage: Eukaryota > Metazoa > Arthropoda > Insecta > Orthoptera > Tettigoniidae > Meconema > Meconema thalassinum. The sequence continues at coordinate 479,305,491 of OX336391.1, forward strand.
AAGAGTGAGAGGGGAGACGAGTAGCAAGGAAAGAGGCCGGAGGGCATAAGTATACAGGAATTTCCTAATGAGTTTGGAACGAGACGGCTACTGAAACAGACAGAGGCGGACAGTCATTATATTTGAGGGTGACCAGCAACTTCAAATTTGAGCCAGAAAAGTAGGGGATGTGAAATTCGACTTCATCTGAGTTCGAATTTCATCAACTAGGGGTCAGATGAACCCTTATCATTGTGTCCAATAATAATGTTTCATATTAATAAAAACGATGGAAATACTAAATACATGATATGATGGATATTTGAGTAATATTGATGTAGCAAGAAATCTGGACTTGGTAAGACATGCTACGTGCTGGCTGGAAATGACCAATAGTTTCACAACCAATGTTATTCTTGGATTTCTGAGAAAATCAGATATGACGCTGTGGCGTACGTGACCATAAAAGGCCACAATGCTGCGTACAAGGCAAGGAGTGAGAGAGAGGAGAATAGTCGTGACGTGAAAATAAGGGCGGGATTTGTAAGGTCAGAACTCCGAAGCCAACTTATCTGACCAATAAGAAAACATGACGCCAGAACATAGCGTCAGTGTGTTTTGCGCGGCAATCGGATATAAAAAGATCTAGCGATCGGTTTGCATGTTCGACGGCAGATTCGCGACCTGTGAGAAAATACAAGATTTTTGAGAGGTCACACATAATTATAGGCCCATTACTTAAAATATTGAGGAGCTGTTTTACTCCCACCATTGAAACTTTAGGCTTTCTGTATATATACAAATGTCTGAGATGAAACGGGACACACTCCTAATTATTCTTCGACAGTCATTTTAAGACGTCCTTAAGACGATATGGTTTTAAAATTATAGTTGTGTGTCGGCAACGAAGTTGGAAATTTTCATAAATTGTGAGATGGCAATTAGCCATAGAATAGGGAAAGTCGACGATTCTGCATAGGACGATCTGAGGAAATAAAATACTTAGAACGCAGATAGAACAGTTTAAAAACTTTGATTTAATTGTGTTTTAACAGCAGCAAAATGTCGACCATGGAGAGAAGACAGCAAGTTTCATCCTCCATTACCATCAGTGTTATGGGCTAACGGCCTAATGATGGGAATTGACGAGGCGGGAGGCCTCTGGAAAGCAGTTTAAGTGATGAGTATTAAAAAATTGATTTATTGATTTTGGACGAGGGGAATCGCGAGAGATGTGTGGAACTTTGTATAGATTTTATTTGTGTGATTTAATTTAAATTTTAGGGTTTGATTTCTTAACTGACATGCGTGTAGTAATTTTTGGCATTGCGTGACAATTATGTTGTACAGTAAATTTTGTAATTTAAATGTTTTCCTTATGTATACGTAATTCTTATAGCGAAACGGCCGCATCGATTAACGTATCTATAAAAAGTGTAGCCATGAATGAGAACCTAGGAACGACAATGATAAATGGACTGATTTAATGATATGTTAAACTAATTACTACGTGGGGGGAATATTTGCATTTTGTTGCTTTGATAACTCGGGCTAGGACTGATCCTGTTATTTATTCTTTATTGTCATTTGGACATGTTGTGTGTCATTATCTGAGAGGTGTGCTGATTAATGCTACGACGTGATCTTCGAGAAATGTGCCACGTATTTTTGGGTGTAAGTGATGATGATGAGGAGAGGTAAAGCCTGTCCATGACTGCGATATCATTCCGGCAAACTAGTTATCCGTGGGGATAAGTTTGACCTGGGAATGTATTCTTAAAAATCCCTGAGAGGATGTTTTGAGATAATGTGTTATTTATTTGTACGCGTTTAACAGGTGGCGATTAGCAAAGGTGCTGTACGCTGGCTATGGGCCAGAATCTATATTTAGCATGGCACTAATTACTACTTGGGGGAAGAAATCAGCCACTCTCTCGGTGATGCGATAACAGGCCCGGTTGTCTCCAGCTCGTTATGACACGTTATGTTTGCTTTAAAGCCTAATGAGTTAAGGTTATTTTATTTGGTTTAATTTGGGAAGTTGCCATGTTGTCGATCCAAGTTTCTTTTATCATTACTACGACTTATTTGTTCATTGTTTTAAAACGCCGAACTTTCCGGCGTAAAAATTAAAAGTTGTATTTTGTTGTTGTTGGCTCTTATTTTCAAGGCCATTGTATTCATATAAATATAATTTGGCAACCGGCCAAACTTGTTCATGTCATGTTATGCTATCCTAGTGTTTAAGGTATAAGACGGTAATTCCGCAGCCCTTATTTTAAATAATACACACGTGTATTTGGTTGTGGTAATCTAAGGTTAGAGCATGTCAGTAGTGTATATAAATATGTAATTGTTGTTCCCACATTTCCGTAATTCGTCCTTCGCAGTACGGAGTCCGTTCCCGAACCAACTGTTTTGGTCGGAAACGAGCGCCCGTCAAAATGCTCATTACTTGAACTAGTCTTAAAACCCGTGTCGCTCATAAATATTAAATTTTTGTACTATTTTATTTGTTTGTTATATTTGGATCTTGTGATCCGTTTTCTTTTGTTACTTTGACTTAAGTGACATTGCAGTCACAATGCTTGTTGACAGCTGTCATGCCATGTCGTCATGGTACGTCAGGCTGGTCAGTGTTAGATCTGTTCACGCGAGTGAACAATAAAAGGGTGGTTATAGTTTTCTTTTTTATGTTTGATTCAGTTAATAAATTTCATTTGTTAGTAGATCCTGTTGTTTTTCTTGGCTTTATCATAATAATAAGTTAACCTTATGAATCCTGGAAGTTATGTTGATAGCAAAACCTCTAAATCACATTCACAAGAATCCATTACGACCCCGAAATTTTGAATCTTGTCTACATGCTATTTTCCAAAGGGTTTAATATGTGTACATTAAGTACACTTTGTTCAGTGAGACTCTGCTAGCAGCAGAGTAGTGCCCAACTACTTTAACACATTTACACTTTTTAACATATTTAATTACTTACACGAATTTCAGAGTAGTACCTGGAAATGCTGTCCTTCATTATCTAAACACACACTGCACCAACGTAGGAAGTTTTGGTACTGTACCGTTTTTTATAAGGTTTTTGTCCAGACACTGTAATAGGGTGGCCAGGAGGCGCGAAGCAGTTGAACCCGCGGGACAGGCCATGCTATGGTTGAGACTATGAGAAGGATCATTCGGTTACAGATCGGAAGTTACGAGCATTTCCGAGTGGATTGACCCATAGCCTGGCTGATCAATAAATCCATATATAACGTCATGTCATGTATCGACCACGGCTAGGGGATAATCTTTACTGTTTTGAAGCTAATCAGAGTTCTAGAAGACCTTTCGAAGACTGTAGAACGTGGATTACCATAGCAGAAAGCTATTATGTATGAGGAATAGAATCTAACAATTGAAACGAAGGAATAAAATCTGTAAGGATCAAGCCACAAGCGAGATATTGACATATCGATATTTCGATTAAGAAGAAAGTAGTGGGGGCAGCTTCACGGGTCGTGTCGCAGCCAGGAAGAGAGGGTTACTCTTTGTCCGATTGCCAAGTGTACAGTTACGTGACTCAGCCGGTGAGATATTCGCAGGTGCGAGGCGAGTGAAAGTTCCTTCGTGTCGAGGCGGCTAGCATTTTTACTTGGCTAGGCCGAACGTGTTCTTTGAATTGTGTTGTCTCCGGATTCGAATTTTAAGTCTCGACAAGCGGCCGTGTACTGTGTGCGAATACTTACCGCAGCTACCATATCGTAATTGAATTGAGACACTTGCAGTACAGTTCTAATACAGAATGTCGTCTCAAGGAAGACTAGTTTTAAACGTAGCGCGGACTGATATATATATTTCTCTGTCTAGCGGTGTCCGTATTGAGGCAGCCATCACGGGACCCTGTGTGGTTTCTCTTACATGGTTTAGTAACATGTAGTTCCGAGCCAGTTTATGCCGACATCATGTTTCTTTTACGCAGTGCATCATGCGAACATTGATAGGCATATTGTCATTTGAGATTTCGGTGGGGAGGATATACGTTCATGTTATGACTTCCAGAATGGCTGGTTAAAAGATATGGGGTAGCTACATGTGGAACGCATAAGTGAGATGCCTGCAAGCCACAAACTGCATTTCCCTTTTAGGAAAGGAGACTACTTTCTCAGTACTCCGGTGGTTGCTAGCTGATGACTTCGCAAGCTATGACATGCAGAAAAGTACAATTTCACGGGCGCATTATAACTTTTCAGTCATGAATGACGAGGGCACGGACGGCCACCCGACCAATGGTCGTGTGCGTCGCGTACTCGGGTTCGAATCCCAGCTCCAAGGAAGAAGAATGTATTATCTGATGATAACGTGGAGATTCATCAGATACTTATATCCTTTTAACAACGCTACGAGAGGCAACGAAAAGTACTGGACCAGCAACTTCTTTATCGTAGTCTAGTGAGGGCATTTTGTTAGCAATTACAATTGCCACACTTATCTTTTTGTAGATTAAATGGGCATGCACGAGTTTAGCTTCGAAGTTTCTGTCGAAACTGATTTGTTTCATTCCCGGGATTTTGTATTCACTTAATGAATTCATCCCTTGCGTATTAATAGTCTTGATATTTAATCAGTAAATTCAGTAGTATTTTAGTTAGTAGTGCGTATTTTTATTTGCCGTGAAGAAGTTTAGGGGAAGAACTTCAGATTTTTGTATAAGTATAGTTTTAATCTCATTTTGTTGAATAGTGTTTAGAACACTATTTTCTTTATGGCCAGTACATATTTTCATGTACTACTGATGAGTCGGGAACTTTGTTTTCTCACAGCGATTTGAATCTTGGAAAGCTTTTCCTGGTGTTAAATGCCTTTATAGTTTTAATCCACTTTTCGGATTATTTTCATGGGGAGCACTTCGCTTTTGTGTGTGAAGATTTATTAGTGGATTTACTTAATGATTGTCATTGGATTAACCAGTGAAGTTATCTTGCATTCATGGTGTAAGTTTTATCCACTGATATTTCGAAACTCACCAAGGTTGTAGGCTATCCTGATTTAGGGAAGAATCAGTTTCACCTTCTATAAGGTATTAATTTGAGAGTAACTTAATAATTTGATGTCATTTCGAGACATTCATTTTCTATTTTGACTAACGTAAATAATTGCATTTAGTGCAATTGTGTGAGTGAGAGATAAGTACAGCATTTTGAACACCATCCTGAATTTTCATTAAATTATTCCAGGGAAGCTTGACTTTGAGTCAAGAGATGAAACTGTATATTTATTATACATCATTGTGAGGCCTAATAGTTTATTTTTGCCAGTGAAATGCGTTAGTTTCATGACTTTGAACAACGTGCTTGAGGTTAGTGTGAGGTTTAAGCATGTTTTGTAGGTTTTTGAGATAGTAATGAGATTTAATAATGGTGTTTGAAGGTTCTTATAACCTTATTTTGTGATTCGAATGCATATCCGGGATTATGCTGTAGTTTTGAGATTTTATGCTTATTGAAGCATTAGGACAGTTTTTGATTGAGCCAATAAGAGCTTTTTAAGCCAGTGAGTGCCAATCTGTTTTGGACTTCGAGTAGTCCAACACCCATGTTTGGTGTTATATAAACCTAGGTGAAGTTTTCTTGTGTTTTCATGTCTCTTTGAGACATTGGTGTTGTCGATCTGCTAGATCGAGCCTACATGCTTTTCTTCACCTAACTATGAGCAATGCTTGGATAATCTGTTTATGTAACTTAAGGCATTTCCACAGCTGATAATCAAAACCTCTACAATTTTACACAATTTTACTTTCTACATGAAACATGAACGTAGACCATTGATTTTCTACTTAGCTTAATCGCTTGGTAAAATGTAACCCTGTTTAATGAATATTTCTTTCTTTAATATGTAACGATGCGAATGCTATGACCCAGATCAGATACTAAATTGAAACATATGAGTGTCCAAAGACACATTTTTGTATAAATCCTTGTAAATTCATTGTATATAATTTTGATAAATGCTATTGCATTAGATGATCGTTTAGACGATTCACACATAATCTATTCATGCTGATTTATTTTTATTCATCGTCCAGTCTACGAAATATCATTGTGAGATTAACTCGTCATATTTGTGTAATATATTGCTAGTTATAATGTCTAGGATCACTCCAGCGGGTAGGTGATCATTATAATCCATTCTTGGATTTCTTTAGGTTTTCTTGACACAGTTTTGGTAACTGTGACTTTGGTCGTTTGACGACAGGGTATTTGATTTTTTTCTTTTCTTGTTTCGTTATCTTGTCCTTTTTGGAATAAAGTTTGTTTTCCCAATTTTAAATCATGGCGTGATATTTTAAAGAAGAGATGGGAGGTCGTGTTAAGATGGCCATCGCTTGGAATCTTCAGCGTATTCCACCTTTGAGATAGTTCTTTTTAGAGTTGTTTTTCGTGTTCTTGAGCTAGTTTTTTTATTCATTTCTCCTTCGAAGCCATGGTCATTCTTAAAGACAGCCTGTTAGGATGACTAGTTCCCCATTCACTCCTTTACTTGGTGGTAGGACCTGGGAGGGTTTTTCGCCGGGCATTTTCAGATTCTAAGATCCAGAGACCATCGAGGGATTTCACCAGGTATTGGTAAGTGTTTCGGGTACACAGTTATGTGGCGGCCAACGTTTTGGGTTCGAATAAACCTGGCTTACCAGATTTATAGACATAGTTAGGTGGTGAACCATCGTTTTGGGCCCGAAGTAACTGGAATTCCATATTGATATCTAGTTATGGGGTAGCGACAGTTGTAGGACTAAAATAAAATTGGAACACCAAGGAATGGAGACCAATTTTATTATCATGCTATACCGAGCACGAAATAGGACATCGTGATTCGTTATGGTAGTGATGAAGGCAAATGGATAATGGTGAATCAATATTTTGGCACAAATTATTGAAATTCCTGTGGAATAAAGCAATTACGATGTTACTCGAACTACTTGACATTTTGGTAGTATTGCAACCATTACCAGATTTTTTATTTAAATGTATTGAAGTGGTGCCACACTTGGTATTTAGTGATAAACGACTAGAACCTGTTCAATGAGAGTTATTCACACTAATCTTCTTTGACATGTTCAGTCGAGTTTGACGCTTATTGTAACACACGTGTGAGTTACATATGGGTGATTTGTCCTAATTTACTCCGGCTGATGATAGTTGCTGACATCATCTATAAGATAGGATGCTTCGAGTAAGCTTAATTTCGTTTTATTGTAGGATCTACGACCATCTCCGCTTTAAAATGTCACGCATGTTGAGGTTTAGGCAATCTCAGAATGATATTGGACGATATGAATTTATTTTAAGTTTATATATAAGGTAACGCAAGGCAATAAAAATACGCACTTTTATGGCAAATTGTGGTTGTGTGCAAATGTTCTCGCTATGCTTTCACATGTAGTGTTCCCATGTTTTCTAGTGACAAGTGTATTCTGTTAAATTATGGCTGATAACCAGGCAGTCACATTTGCAGACTTTAAAAAAATGTTTGAGATGATGGAAGGTTACAGAATCTCAACAAAGACCTTGAAAATATCAAATCACAAACCAAGACTACATTTGATAATATATATGAAAATGCTTCACGTAATCATGACATCTTGAGGGATGCAGTACCTGAAAGCATCCGAGGTGAACTAGATACTATACAGTCATCCATGAAGGAAATTAAAGACAGATCTAAAAAAAATCAAGCTAATGTTAGTCATGTTAGGTCGAATCAACAATCCATGGAAACTAACATTAAAACTGGCATTCGTAATGTTAAAACTGACATTGATAATGTCCAAACCAACCTTAAAACTGAAATTAGCAATGTTCAAAATAGTCTCCAATCCGATATTGGCAATGTTAAAGTAGAAGTTTGGAATGCCCAGGCTAATCTTAAAAAAGAAATCACTAATTTTAAGACAAATCTTGTTCAAGTACAGAAAAGTCAAAAAGAGGTTGAAGAAACTGTTAAAGATGTTAGCGCTAATGTTAGAGTAATACAAGCACAGGTTAACGATCTAAAATCAGATGTAGGTTTAGTAGAAACCGTACAAAAGGAAATACAATCTCAGGTTAAGAACATTCAAAATGGCGTCAATCAGATTGAGTCGAAACAAACTAAGATCCAATCCCAAGTAAATAAGATCGAGTCAAGTCAAGCCTACACAGAAATAAAACTAAATGAAATGGAACAGGATCAGATTGAGTCGAAACAAACTAAGATCCAATCCCAAGTAAATAAGATCGAGTCAAGTCAAGCCTACACAGAAATAAAACTAAATGAAATGGAACAGGCAAATACCAATTTTTGTAGTGAAATAAAATTGGATATCGAAAAAGGAAAAAAGGAAAGTAAAGATCTTATTGATGCACTACAGTCACAATTTACCCATGACACCAGTCGAACGCAAAAGAGTTTGGAGCATTTGAAAGGTGAAATGAGCATGTTGCAGACTCAAGTGACTGATCATACTAAATTAATCAAGGCAGACTTTAACATCGACCTCAAAGCAATTATTAATGAAAATCTTGCTCTTATAAAACAGGATCTGAGTAAGGTCAATGAGGATAGTTTTCAAAATGCTAAATCTAGTCTAGAGAAAAGTCTTGCTATCAAAACTTCCAATTCTAATAGGGAAATTATAGATGTAAGGACTTTTTTAAACAAAAGAGTGGATGCTGTTCAGGAAAAGCAGACAGATAATATTTCAGGTTTAGAAACTCGAATTAAAGCTGTAGAACTTAAAATTGATCAGGGACAGATTGACTTAAACGAGATAAGGGAAAAGAAACCTTCCGAGATCAATGAGCTAAGGAAAGGCCTCGAAAGCATTAATTTGGGAGGAAGTATCAACTTGGATACACTTACGGACCAATTGCGATTGCTAATAAATACTGATTTTAGAGTCGTTGTAGATGAGCCAGTTAACCCAGTACAGGAACAGTGAGGGACTGACATTCAGGAATCTTTTAAGGCTTCAACGTCTGTTCAGTTTAGTCCAATGGAACAGTTGAATAGGGCTATACCTCGCACATCTGAATTCCAAACCCAAGCGGAAGACTTTACTTCTTCAAGTCCCAATGTAGGTGCAAGTGGTTATGTCACAAGAACGTCAGACAGGGCATCTAACATAACCATCATCAGGAACTTTGAAGATAAGCCCCAAAATTTTAATAATCTAGATGGAACCACTCCTATAGAGTTTAGTAGAGGAATCCGAGGGAGAAAAGGAACATTATACTCCAAAAGCAGAATGATTCGAAGATGTAGAGAAAGAATTTGATGATCTAATTCAAGAATTCTATGACATATTCGATGACAAACCCGGTCTTATAAGAGACTTCAAATATCAGATTAGGCTTACGGATGAGTCCCCGTATCAAGCCAAACTATATCCCATACCCAAAAAATACCATGAAGAAGTAAAAGAAATTATAGTCAAGTTGGGAAGAGAGGGTATAATTCAGAAACAGGCTTCCTCATATCTCAATCCCATCACGGTTGTTAAAAAGCGAACGGACAGCTGAGGCTATGTCTGGACGTCAGAAAAATTAACACCAGAATCATGCTGGAGACAGACCGACCACCAAAGATTAGAGAGCTCCTAAGGAAAATTAATGGAAAGGTGTGTTTTAGTGTCCTAGACCTGACCGCTTCCTTTTATCAGGTTGAACGAGAAGAAAATAGTCGACAGTATACAGGTTTTCTGTTCGACCATACCACGTTTGCGTTCTGTCGCGTACCGTTTGGTATGGTGAACAGTGGTCCGGCACTTATTAGAGCCCTAGACAGTAAACTGACTGAAGCAGTGAAACGCAATGTGATTTGCTACATCGACGATCTGATAATATCATCAGCAAACGTCAGAGAACAACTGACACACCTGAGACAGCCTGTTAGTATGACTAGTTCCCCATTCACTCCTTTACTTGGTGGTAGGACCTGGGAGGGTTTTTCACCGGGCATTTTCAGAGATCCAGAGACCATCGAGGGATTTCACCAGGTATTGGTAAGTGTTTCGGGTACAGTACACTCGCTGTAATTCATCCTCACTGATATTTCGTATCATTGCAGTTATTTCGTTCTCGAGAGCCCCCGGAGTACGAGGGGGGGGGGGGGTCGATTCCCAACTCAGCATTCACGGAAGTGGTATTCTGTGGTTTCCCACTTCTTCTCCAGGTAAATGCCGGGATGGTTCCTATCTTAAGGCCACGGCCACCTTCTTCCCAATCTTCATCTGAATTTCAAGTGCATCCTCTAATACAGCCCTCACAATAACAGAGGGTATCCCAAAACATACATACACACTCAAGTACACGGGGTTAGATGACCACCATGTTGCAGAGCCCCTAAATCAATCAACAACAAAACATTTTCGTGTGTAGAATTTGTCTGATTACCTGTGTCACTGTGATGGCTGGCTGTACTAATGTGTGTACTTATAATTTAGGTAGGATTTGGGAAGGAACTATTTACCGTTTCCAAAATAGCGCCAATGTCAAAAACAAGGATTTTCATTTTTTTTAAATATCAACACACATTCTTAGTAAAGAGGACGTCACCCCAACGCCAACAACGCCTCGTTAGTTAAAATCCGATCATGCGTTCGGCAGATATCGGCAAAGTTTGTATGAAAGTAGGGGGCGACTCAGAACTCACTGCACCCCACTACTCTTTTTGCATTTTTATCCTAGAGACTTGGAATTTATTTTGGAGGTAGAGGGGGGGGGTAGGGACCTTTCATTTATGTCAAACAAACTAATTTGTAAATGACCTAGTTTTCAAAATATAGGAATTTCAAAATTGAACTGTTTTCAAAAAAAACATAAAAAATATTTTTTATTATAAAACATAAAGGACATAAAGACCATTCGTTTGACCATGGCACAACGTTCTATCATGTTTGGTTTTTAAACTATTGCCTATTTTCAAAAACAAAAATAATTCAAAATATTTTTGAAAAATATAACGAGTGGTCCATAGCAAAGGGGGCGTTAGCTCGAGTTCAACGACACCTCATTTGTCAACATCCGACCATGGGTTCACCAGATATTAATTATTTAACATGTACAGTCGGGTTCAAATAAAATGAGTGCGTTAGAATCGGCACTGCTCCCCTACTACCGTGGTGTTTGCCTTGTGTAGGAGTGACAAACTAGAGTGAATCCAATTCCAGGGTGGTTGAATTAGGAATCGAACCCGCCTCTTCTCAGTTTTTGCCCCACGAGATGAGTGTACCGCGTACCAGCCCTCAGACCACAATTAAATTTCTTGGCAGGGCCAAGAATCGAACACGTGCTTTCGTGGTGACAGACAAGAATGCTAGCAAATATGCAACGAGGCGGATTAAACAATATTTTTATTGGGAAACCATCTTAAAGTTGTGTAAGTAGAAGAGGGTGAACCTTTACCTCAAATTAACTTAAGATAGGCGGCTTCGGTGGCGTAGTTGGTAGCATGCTGAGCTTCTATGCCCAACATCGCGGGTTCAAACCCGGCCGAAGTCGTCGGATTTTTAAGAGCATTAAAATTCCTCAGTATGCCTTCCTTCGGAGTGGAAGTAAAGCCAGTGGGCCCATGTCATAGATTTATGGCATGAAAAAGAACCTTCCACTAACTACAATGTTTGAAGATTAATTTGTAGGTTAGATTTGATTAATGCTCTATTTCGTTCCAACGTTCGTCGCCAGGTGCCAGTTGCGGTGGCATCTAGTATTTAAGTTCACAGCTAGTTGTCGTTGACTGTAGCATTTGGTAGCAAAAGTAGGAACTACTTGAAATTGATCGTCTGAAGTCCTTACCTGAATTACAGATAACCCACACTAATACAGCCATCACAATTACCACCGGTTATCAGACAGATACCGGGTGAGTTAGCCGTGGCATGGCTGCTGGCAGTCCCTCACATTTGGGAGGCGAGGAGGTTCGAATCCCCCCCAACGGCAACCTTGAAAATGGTCTTCTATGGTTTCCTATCTTCCTTCCAGGCAAATGCCGGGGTTGGTCCCTAACTATTGAACCCATGTGCCATAAGGTCCATGAAGGTCGAATCCATGTATTTGGGGAAGAAATGAAATAAACGTACAGTTTCTAATGTAACTTAGAGAAAGATCAAGCTAGGATGCTAGTATAATGTTGTGCAACCAACGAGGACCAGGTGTTCGAGAGATGAGATCACCCCTTTTGACATTCAGAAGGGAGCTAGTCATGAGTATTAATAACCGAGTGGAAATTTCCCACGAATAGACAAGGAAGCCTGACTCGGAAATCGAGCTGAGTTTGCTGGAAAACGACAACACCGCTTATGCGCCAGAAGAGGAATAATTAAATTTAACCCGTTTACGAGTATAAAAATGAGTAAACAAGTACAGTACAGTGAATCATTTCGAATTAGATATTTTTGAGTAAAGAAAAACCCTTTAATAATTGCACAGGAGAAAACTGCAAACGCAAGTAGACGTCATCGGGGAATTACCAAGGCGTGTATAGAGGGAAGAGTACAAAAGAACAGCAACACCCACACAATTGAGGACGAGAAATTAATTAATATCTCCGAATTGCACGATCGATTCTTATGCGCAATGAGATTATTTGACATAGAGAAGACGAGCTTTCGGAAGGTATAATTTTTATAATTGTGCAACCATTATTTTAGAAGTTGGGCACGGAAAGGGCTAGAGTCTTATCTTTTTGTAGCGAAAAGGTATATAACTCCTGGCCTCACCAAGCCAATCATGCAGTCTCAAACAGCCCGAGGGGGTGTTACTACGCATCAGTACCAGCAGATCCAAATAGCCCGAGGGGGCGTTGCTACGCATCAGTATTCAGACAGCCGTGTGGGGCGTCACTCTGCGTTACATCGAAGACAGTTTACCAGTACTCCTTGAGGGGAGAAAACGCTGTATTACACCGCAGAATTAATATCCGATAGCCATAGGCGTCGCAGTATTAACAACTTGCTTGCCTCCATAGGGAGTTGTAAAGAAGAAAAGTTAAAGTATCGCCGTGTTGAAATATTAGGAAAATCCTAGTTACAGGATTTAGGTCCGAAAGTACACAAGTTACAGTGAAAAGGTTCGTAAAATAGTCAGAGCAGGCTGCGAACGTTGGACTTAAGGCGATAGGTCTTTAAAGAGACGAACGAATAAATCATAACGTACGGACGTACCGTAACAGAAAGATAAACAGTTATCTAAATTAAAGAACCCAAAGAGGGAAAAACAGAGTAAGGTTCGTAACGTATCTCAGAAAGTAGGAGTGCTAGAACCGATTAAATAAAGAAGAACGGAGACTATAGACAGTACCTCCAGAAAGTAGACGAACTATTCTAAAGCACTAGACTTGGGAAGTACTAGCTGCTATAAAATAAATCCATAGATCATCGATAGGGGATTGAGGAGACCTCGATCCGAACAGACTTTCGCTAGGATCGATAAACCAGATCTACAAGGGAAGCCGTTCAAGCTAGAGGAATAGCCGGTCATCCAGAATATGATTCGAAGAATTAGGATTCCAGGGAACAGTAGATGTTTCGAGACTTTCGTATTCTGCAGGATAGGAAGCCGACATTGAATAAATTTCACCCTTGGAAACGGGAAATTAAGAGGTCACGTGTGATAGGCTAAGAAATACGGCCTAGTGATCAAGAATTGTGAAGTGTAGATTTATCAAGATTGTGTGTTAAATTAATATTTTTTAGTGTTTATTGTGTGTTATAAAGAAACACACCAGTGTATTAAAAATGTCGTCAATGTTAAGTGTATTAAATATGTGTCAAGAAGTGTTTGTAAATAAGATGAATTTAAATAAGATGGACTAAAATTTCAAAGTGGGCCAAAATGAAACACCGCACAAGAATAAAGGTCATGGGACGACCTTAAAAACATGTAAGTAATGAATTTCATTTTATTTTGGTGTCAAGGAATAATTGTGTACAAATCCACCGGAGTTTTTGAGTAAAAGGGATGTGTTTAATACATAAATACTGAATAAACAAGAACGCGGTCTGAACAGAAATAGAAATTTGAGAAATTATAAATAATTGTGTAGAGAATAATTCCAGTAGAGAACGAAAAGTTTATAAAATGTTAATGTATTTGACAAATGTCATAAGAGCAAGCGAAATATCAGTAATTATCGTGAAAGATATTTAAATAAAAGTAAATTTGAGATATGAAGGAAATAGCTTTTGAGCTTGTGTAAAGAATAAAGATATGGAATGATAATAATAATAACCAAGTAAGGAAATATTAAATAAAGATCAAATAAATTGATGTGAACATAAGAGCGTTAGAGCCTTAATAAAAAGTATAGACATGATGTTTAAATGCATGGTCTTAAAAAGAGAGAAAGTAATTGCAAAAGGAAAGAATAATATAAAAATTGAAATGTGTATCAATTGTTAATATGATATTATCAGTTCTTTGGACGACGCTAGGCTTAAAAAATGTATAGCGCAAAAGGAGCGCAATTAAAGTAAAATGTCACGCTAGGAATGCGTAAAAGTTAATGTACTTGGTAAATTACTTATGAGAGGTAGTTGATTGTTGCGAATTGAGATATGGTATAAGTCCTCTATTTGTGACGTAGTATCACGAGGCATTGTGTATGTATTTGAAAGGGAGCAAATGTATGGTATTGAGCGTAGGTCTATTTAGCTATTTGGCTGACCCTAATTCGCATTTTGTATAGTCCTCTATAAGGGAAAGGTTCCCGAGGCATGTGAAGAGATTCGAACTCAGAATCCTCTTATTTTGAAAGCCCCTTTATTATTCGTCGTTAATTACTCTTCCACAATCAATGAGGACCTTTCATAATTAATAAACGCCAAGATTACGAATGTGGTTTTTGAGCCCAATAATATTGTTGTATGTACACGAAGAATAGAACGCCAGGTCTCCAAGGAATTGAGAATGGAAAGTTTGTAAAGGCAGTTAAAGAGGGCTCTGCTCGGGCCAGACGGGAAGGAGCCCGCATAGTCATAAATAACCATCAAGTTTCACGGCCAGACCCTTGGAGTAGGAGGGTGTTTGAAGGCCGTCTTGTCAGGAGTAATGAATACACCAGGAGTGTTTAAAGTTGTTAACGACCCGGGCGTTGAACCGAGGTCCTTGTAGATTGATATTTCCGCTTGCCTGTTCAGATCGTAGTTTCTTATGTGATAATGGTCTTATAAGACGTAAGAAATAAATAACAATCCCTATTGTAATGTTGTATGGAAGTCGGATTCCACGAGTTAATTGAAGACAACTAGGTTTCGGGAGTAACTATAGTTTTTTGACTGTGTCAAGTATCTTCATACTCTGGAGTACACAAGTAATTTCCTGATTACCTTAATGTATTTGTGAAACTAGAGAGAGATGATAACAGCTGAAATGTGTGAAAATGCCCAAAATATTGAGTTAGATAATTAACATATAATTATAAAATGTAATTATACTTTTGTTTTTTCAAGATTAAGAAAATATAAAAAGTAGTATTTGAGGTGTACAAAGAATGACACCATTATTACAGAAAGCATTGAGCCAAAGAGCTCGGAGTTATAAGAAACTCACAGTTGATGCTTTATGGAAGTAAAAATAATTAGGAATTGTTGGTTTATGTGGAAACTATATGTTTTAATTAAATATTTGTTTTATTATATTAAAATTCCTTGTTCATTTGGAACAAGTAGATTGATTATGGGTCAGTAATTTAATTGTTAAAGTGTTTGTAGCGCCATAATTTTTATTAATTAAATGTGTTAAAATAGGAGTTGATTTTGTTGTTATTTTTGCAAGTGTATCCTCTAGTTAATCCAAAATATGTGAGTCACAGAGTGGGGGAACTTACCGCTGCCCCGAAAATTCCGAATTGAGCTACGCTGGCATACTGTGATTGGCATATTTCTTGCTAAAAGGGCACACTATAGGCTACAGCCGCTACCTTCCAACTCCTCGTCCTTACATTCAAACTTTCCTCCCCAGACAACACACCACACGCGACGGTACTTGTAGCTCACCCATTGGGTGTCCGCCTAGAAACAGTTACAAACTGGCGAATCGAACATGTCCTCGGACACTCTTGGCACTAAAAGCCATACGCTAAAAAACCAGATCGATTCTGCACACACCCAAAGTACACGGGGCTACATGACCAGGTTGTCGCAGCCCCTAAACTAAGGAGCCTACCAAGGAACGATTCAAACTTTACTGACTCCAGATAACATTAACATGCTAATCAAGCACTTCCACCCACAAATAATTAGGACTGGAAACTTTTCCTTTTGCAGAAATTATTTCAGTGATGCCAGAGTTGAAGAGAAGAGAGCCAATAAACGCTATGTGGTTTACTAAGAGTTCCTCAATATGCTCCGTGGATGATGGGGGTGTGGTTGTCCATTGCTGTCAGTCTGGACGCGGACACAGGAGTTTCCGTTTGGAATGTTCACTTATTGCTTGTGTTAGCCCCAGGCTGGGGGCAAATCGATCAGAGTTGGGCTCAAACGGTTGAGTTGAAGTGTAGTGAATAACCAGGAGTTAAAGGTATTCACAGAACATTGCTTCCGTGAGAGTACGGGGAAATAAAAGCCGAGAGTTCGAGGTCATTTGGAACGAAACAAGGTAATAAAGTTAATTGCTTGTTTTCAAGTCGCCCCTTAACGTAAAGAGACGCTGAGGGTAATTTCCTTGGATCTGATTGAAAGGTTTGTTTCAAGTAAGCTAATCTTAGAATACAATCCAATATTGGTGAATACAAAAATTGACATTTATTTTGAACTCTATTTGATAAATATTCATTCTAAACTAACTTCGTCTGGTATCATTAATTGTTTACCCAGCGTAGGGTGAAAGGCACATTGATGGCAGGTCCCAGGCGTAATTCAGAAAAGCAGAGGTGATCAGCGCAACTCCAAACACATATAGTATACTCTTCTGTGAAGTCGTAACTCGAGACGACTAGACAGTTTGATGCTGGCAGAAGCTGGGCCATTTTCTAGCTCGTAAACTCGCTCCGAAGCCAGTAATTTTAATTTCCACTGCTGGAGATTGTTGGAAGAAATGAAAGACACTCATAGTGGGCGATGTATTTAAGATAGAGATGTGCTGTCGTGGACTATTTTTAGAACTTTTCATGCTGAACAATTATACTTACACTCATAGTATATAGCAATTTTTAATGGTTTACCCAGCGTAAGTTTAAAAGGCGCACGGATGGTAGGTTTTTCTTCGACTCGATTCCCTGAAATCCTTACTGCTCGGCTTCCTTTGGTCATAAATAAATTTTTTCCTGTTGAAACCTTCTTCGAGAAATCCTTTACAGAATGGTGAAAACCGCATCAAAATCCATCCAGTGGTTCTTGAGAATACCGTTTACATCCAAGAATCGGGAACATGGTTTTATAGCCTACCTATACTATGTAGAGATTAACTTTATATATTTAAGTCCACCCATTCATCCGACTATTGGCCGTGAAGACCATTAATTAACTCATAATTCAACATTACATCACAATGGTCTGCTTTGTTGCGTAGTGGCTAGCATTCTTGGCCCTCACCGTGGAGGCATGGGTTCGATTCCCGGCTCTGCCAAGAAATTAAAATTGTGGCCTGAGTGCTGGAAGAGGGAACACTCAGTCTCGAGAGGCTAAACTGATAAAAGGCGGGTCGGATACCTACCTCTGCCGTCCTGAAAATGGTTGTCTGGTTTCTCACTTTTACTCCAGACAAATGCCAGGTTGGTTCCTGACTTAAGGCCACGGCCGTTTCCTACCCAAATCCTACTTCAATTATAAATACCTGTACCAATTTTGCAAATCGGTACATGTTCATCTTATCTTCGATACGCAGCAGGAGCTCCAGGTCTGGCCGGATTATCATGAGAGCCTACACCGGGCCTCTTCTGAGAATTTCTTTCGCCAAGCTGGCGCCTGGCTACTGGTGAAATGGGATCGCCTAGCCCTTTCTGCCAGGATTTGTGCCCTTGTGTGTGCTGTCACCTAAAGGTTTATCGTAAATGGAAATGAGGGATAAGTCAAGCTTTGATCCGTGAACTTTTGAAAAGCGAACATTTACTGTCAGCTACATTCGCCAAGCCCTGTTCTGAGAACAATCTTACAAAGGACATTGTGTAACGCCTCGACTCCTAGAAGGTTTCTACGCAGTAACCTGTATGGGCTGATATTCAATAGTACCCGCTCAAAACCTTGGACTCTGGCCTTGAACTCTGGCTTTGTTTTGGCCGGTTGTGCCTCTAGTCGCAGTTGGCATTACTGGAGGGTTGTGGTGGGGGGTACGCTGATATACAAGGGTGCGATATGTGACAGGGAGGACAGTGTGTGAGGAAGTTTGCTGACAGAAAGACTCTTGAGCACTTGCCTCCGGGGAAAACGTGTGTGCAGTTTTCCCCGGAGGGTTCGAAGACACCAGGTGGTACTATCATGATTTAATTACTAAGGGGCATAACCAAGGACGATCAATACAAACTTTGACTGCTAAATTTTGTAACGTCATTTTAAGGCCGCGTGTCGGTGGTCCATAAGCTTAACTAGGTAAAGTCTATTTTAGCACTTTAGTATGTAATCTTTTGGAGGGTCTAGTAATACTTTGGTGGTACCTTTATATGTAATTACTGCAGGGTGGATTATTATTGTCCTATTTCCGGTTAGCTGGAGGGGAACCTCGTGGGTTTTAATTTTGGTCAGATAGGCTTCAAAAGACAGTCAATGCTGGACTCTAAAGCTTCTCGGACCCTTTCGTTCGCTAAGGAACGCTTTGGTTGCTTTATGCAATTTGTTGTGAAACGGCACCAGGCCTAAATTTCATGTTGTTTATTTTCCTTGTATCCTTGCGGATGAAACTACCCTCAATTCTGTAATTCTATTAATCGTATGATGGGGAAAAGTAATTTTGCCAACTGGGCAATGTCTGACTTTATTTTATTCACAGTATTATCCGTAACTTGCATTACCTTTAAATATAAGCCTAAGTTAAGCGGTTTAGGGTTTTGGTTGTAATTTAATCATGATTTAATTGTATCTTTTGATTTTCATTATATTTTGTTATTGAGATGTTGTTTTTTTATTTGACTGCAGTCAGTAGGAAGATTGTTTCTCTTCCCTTCACCATGTGTGGCAAGATTAGAATTATCAGCCTTTCTGAGTACGCCCAGCTTTCCATTCAACAAGCTGGTCTTGACACATGCTTCGTCCCGCCTGATCTTTTCTCCTAATTCAAATCGGGGTGTTCTTGAATGCCACGAAAATTTGGAACATTCACTCCTAGGTTTTATTTGCTGTGAACTCAGCTGACCTAGTGAGTAATTAAATTAGCCCTTTCATGTGTTTTTTTTAAATTAATTTTTGGTATGGTAATGTCATGTGATTAATTATTTTGGACACGCTGATATTATTATTATTATTATCACATCTTGAGTAATCAGAAGAGAAAGGGGGGGGGGGGGGGACGGGAACTGTTACAGTGGTAGCAATGAGCATGGTTTGCTCTGTGATCTTGCCATTAGCAAATAATCTTTCCTGCTGACTGATTGCAGTAATTAATTAAAATTAAATTCTGTAACTTAATTATTAAAATTAAATTCAGTAACTTAATTAATGTGGATTGGCTCCTCCTTATTAATCTTTTCTCCACATAGGTAGGATTGGTTTAAACTCTGTGTAATGATTAATTTGTGTTCTGTTACATGAAATTTATGTACGATGGCTTCCCTTAAAATCATCTTGAAATACTTATCGGATGAAGAGGTAACCTACGAATTGCTGTTACGTAACCTTGAAGTGCCCAGGGACGCAGAACTAGCGCGTCAAAGTCTAGTGTATGCCGTGAATTTTGCAGCAACCCTTCCAAAGCTGTCAACTGCTGAATTCAAACTCGGTGAGTCAAGGTTATGTGATGCAATTAGGGAAATTTGTAATGTAATTAAGTATTGTTTCAGTGAAGTAGAATGTAGCCCTGTTGATCTCACCAAATTGAAAGCTAGAATTGATTACCTATATCTCCGATGTGTGGATTTGTTACAATCTGATGAAGAACGTCCCATCGCCGATTTGAAAGGTCTATTAGAGGCTGAAGTTAATTTAGTGGAATGTGCTCAGACTTTGGACACTGTTAATCGTGTTAGGGGAAGTGGGGATTTATTGAATTCGACTCCTGCATGTAGCCGTAATGTCTCGACAAATCTAGGCGCCAGTCTGGCTGAAAATGCCACTGGCCAAGTTGGTAATCCTGTCGCTGAACCTGCCGCGCTCCGTGGCAATGGAATAGCGCGCCTGCCCAACAGCTGTGAGAGTCGAGAGATTCTTCCTATTGTCGGTAACCGTACTTTTAATCATGAAACTGTGACAACAAATTCTGGGTTCGACCAGGCACCGTTAGGTCCTGATACGGTGATACCAGTTTCGAATACCATTAACCCTAATGCTGTGATGAGTTCTGTGCCAAATAATACCAGCAACGTAACCTTCAGCCTCCCCGGACGTGAAAATTGTACTTGTAGTTGTAACTGTGTAACTTGTAACTCCTTCTCTGCTGTTGTCGGCTCGCCTCGTGTAAGGAGGTCGGTAATCGAACCCCAGTCTGTCTTAAATATCCCCTCATCTAGTTGTAATCCTGTTAGTGTCGGTGCTCGAGAAATAAATTCTAGAGATAATTCCGGGTCTGTTTCATCATTTAAAGTGCCGGGTAACTCAGGTCATCAGGGGCCTACAGTGACACAAAATTCTCCTTCCGAACCGGTTAGGGATTTAAATTCTGTTTATCGAGACTCTCAGGGGAGTGTTTCAAATTCAGGGCGTAACCTCGTTTCTTCATCTTGTTCCGGAAACCAAAATTATGTGCAAGGAAATCCTAGTGCCGAAATGCCAAGTCGTAACGTGTCCAATGATGAGCATTCTAATTATTCTGTTTTTTTTTCCAAGGCCAGCTTTGGTTCTGTCAGTCACCCCATTTTGGGTTTTGTTTCAAAGTTATCGGGTAAAGGTATGGACACGGTTGAAGGCGTTGTTGATTTTTTGAGAATATTGGTCGATATTCATGAGTGTGCTATCCAATTCGGTGTCAGCGACCAAGTGGTCTTTCAATTAATATCCTCCCATGTGTCTGATACGTTGGGGGCCTATGTGACTAGTGCCATGTGTGAAGGTTGGAGTGTGGAGAATTTTATGTCCGAGGTGTTGCGAGTATTCGTGCCCATCAGGTCGCTCGATACTGTGAAGGGACGTTACCTGTACCGAGCACAGGGTATTAACGAGGCGTTAAATTCATACATTGTGGACATATCCAGGTTCGTAAAAGTCTTTAGAGTAGATATGCCTGAGGCAGAAGTGGTAAGGCTTATTTTGGCCGGTGCTACGCCGGAATTTCGGAATTGCATATGTGTTGGAACTAATCCAAGTACGATTAGGGAACTACGTGAAGCCGCTATTCAGGCCGAATCCGTGCGTTCGGTTGATATCATAAGGTATGCAACTAGCATGCCCCCTCCTTTCATTAACCCTGTTCCGTTTGTTCGACCTCCCTCGGTTCGACCACCACCTGGGGCCGGTCGTCCTTCCCATAATTCGCCTGGGGGTAGTAGTAATCGTCCTGTGACGTGCTTCAACTGTGGGCAGCAGGGCCACATAGCATGGAACTGTCCGGTAAAAAGAAATTGACTATTCCGGGACAAGCATCCTGAAATCCTCCTTGCCAAGGATCAGCGATGTGCATTGGGAAATAAGGTGACGAGGGATGATGCCAAAGTTATCGGAGCAAATGTTGTCTGTTCTAAGGTTTCTGATGTAGTTCTACCCTCTCCTATGGTTGAAATTGCAATTAATGACGCATGTGTAATAGCTTTGTTAGACTCAGGAAGTGCCGCTTCATTGGTTAGCGAGAATTGGTATTTGTCTATGAAACTCATTTGTAAATTCAGTAACCTGTCAAATGTAGATGTTAAGTTGGTTTCTGCCAATGGTGCTCAATTGGACGTTCTTGGTTCTGTGAAGTTTAAGGTTCGGATTCATAAATTTTGTTGGAAATTTTCCTTTTGGGTCATTAAGAATTTGTCATGTCCTATTATTCTGGGCGCTAATTTTTTTGCTCATACTGGCTTACTGCTAGATATGCAACACGAATCATTCTGGTTCACGTTTTGTTCTGAGGTAAAATTTAAATTCTTTTCTACTGCTGTCCCTAGCGCGAGTGCTCATGTTGCCAACCGTGATGCTGAACCCGTCTTGTCCACCGGGGTTGAATCCTTGGATTTAAGTAATTTATCTGACGCTCAAGCTAAAGAGATTCGGGATTTGTGTGGGTATTTTCCCGAGGTGTTCACTGACGAATTAGGAATGACTAAGATCCTGGAGTATAAAATTGAAGTAACGGATACTATACCCGTCAGACATCCTCCCTACCGTTTGAGTCCACCCAAAATGTTCGAATTAAAGAAATTAATCGATCAGATGTTACTAGATGGAGTGATTCGACCCTCCACATCAGCATATTCCTCACCTGTGTTCTTAGTACCTAAGCCAAATGGTGGTTTACGGCCAGTCGTAGATTATCGTAGGTTAAACAAAAAGATTGTTTTAGAATCCATCCCTCTTCCTGATTTACATAGCTGTTTTTCCTGGTTCAAAAACGCCTCCTATTATAGCCTCATTGACCTAACGCAGGCATATTTCCAAATTCCGTTAGCTGAAGAATCTAAGCATCTGACTGCATTCGCCACCGATTGGAATCTCTATGAGTATTGCAGGTTACCTTTTGGCATCTCTACAGGGGGCGCTGTGCTTAGTAGGCTTCTTGATCACGTGTTTTCTGGCATCAAATTTGATTATTTGTATCACTACCTGGACGATGTTGTTGTTTATAGCGAGACGTTCGAAGACCACGTGCGCCATCTTCGTGAAGTATTTGAGAGGTTGAAATCAGCTGGTCTAACCGTAAAGTTGTCTAAAGTGTCCCTTGCTAAACCTAAAATTGCCTTTCTTGGACATGTTGTTTCTGCTGAAGGTGTTTCGGTCGATGACTCCCGAACCCAAGGAATTAGAGATTTTGCACCCCCTAAAAATGTGAAAGGAGTAGCCCGATTCGTGGGAATGGTTGGCTTTCTGCGCAAATTTATACCCAATTTTGCACAGCGGGCGTTGCCACTTAATCATCTGCGAAGGTCTGACGTGAAATTTGAGTGGGGTCCGTCGCAGCAAGCAGCTTTTGACGATTTGAAGGAGGCACTGTGTAGCGCTCCTGTCCTCGCTGTCCCTGATTTCAGTAAGAAGTTTATAATCCAGACTGATGCGTCGCTCGGTGCGGTAGCTGCCGTGTTGTTACAAGAAAGTGAGTTAGGTAGACGACCTATTGGTTTTGCTTCTCGAACTCTGTCCCCTGCTGAAGTAAATTATTCCGTGTATGAGCTTGAGGGGCTCGCGGTGATGTTTAGACTGGAGAAATTCCGAATGTATGTCGAACATGTTCCTTTCGAACTTGAAACCGATAACCAGGCCCTGAGCTGGGTCCTGGCTAGACCTCGAACCACTGGGCGAATCGCCAGGTGGGCAACCCGTATTTCATCATTTCAGTTCACCGTTCGTCATATAAAGGGTTGTGAAAATGTCATAGCCGACTCCCTTAGCCGCATGTATGAAGAAGTTCCTAATAAATGTAAGAGTCTCGTTCCCGAGGAAAATCATGAAAATATTTGTGCTGTGTCACTTAAGCGTCTCTATGGAGACATTCCTGACAGGTGTGAAACTCCCTCTTTAGAGGAACCTGTTGTTGTTGGGGCTAATTCAGCTCAACACATGTTAGTAAATTCACCGTTATTGTTTGGAGACATTGCTAACCATCAGAAGGAAGATCCCGTCTTGTGTGATTTAATTGCTCGATTAGTTTCTGGAGAAGAGATAAAGCCTTATATTTTAAAGTCTGGTGTATTATGTTGTGTAACTAGGCGTGATAGAAAGCCTAAGGTTGTTTTGCCTACTCAGCTGATAAATGGCATGCTAATGTATTTTCACGAGTCACCCGCTGGAGGCCACCTAGGAATTTTCAAAACTCGACAGAAAATAAGGCAGTCTTTTGTTTGGAAGGGTCTCGATAAGGATGTGAGCAAGTTCGTGCTGGGGTGTCATGATTGTAAAGTGAGTAAGCCTACCGTCAGTGGTAAGGTTGGTAAGTTAGCTTCTGAATCTGCGTCTAGGCCCATGGAACGTTTGTATGTGGATTTCGTTGGACCCCTGCCGAGGTCTAAACTGGGTAACCGTTTTGCTTTTGTTTGTGTCGATGGTTTCTCTCGCTTTTCATGGATTTTTCCCACTAGAAATTGTGACTCTGCTACTGTCATAAGATGTTTAAAGTCTGTTTTCTCTTCCTTTGGTCCTAGTCAATACTTGGTGTCAGATAATGCCAAGGCCTTTGTTTCTCATCAGTTTAGAAAATTTTGTTTCGATTATGCCGTTTCCCATGTCACCACGACACCCTATTACCCCAACCCTAGTTTGGCAGAGAGAGTTAACCGAAATTTGAGAGCTGCACTTATCGCATATCATTGTGACAATCATGCCAAGTGGGATTCGTCATTACATTGGTTACCCTACGCTTTCAATACTGCTGAGCATGAATCCCACGGGAAAACGCCGTTCTCACTTATGTATGCGTTCGTCCCAAATTCCCCTCTAACGAATCTGTGGTCACTTCATGATCTGCTTCCTGACCAACCCTCTCCTGATCGTGTCAGAGAAATCTGGAAGGAGGCCAAAGCTGCTATAAAGATCTCGCATGATAAGCTGGCTGAGAGATATAATTTGGGCCGAAAACAGGGTGGATATTCTGTCGGAGATTTTGTGTATGCAAAAAACTTCTGGGCTAAGGTCCCAGGTCGTCAGGTATCAGGTAAACTGCAGCCAAAATATGAGGGCCCCTATGAGATTCTGTCCTTTCCTTCTGAAGTAACAGTGTTATTAGAGGATCTGTCTAGGAAACGTGTTTTTAGGACTCATATATCGAATTGTAAACCTGCTAGTGAACGGGAAACTCGAGATGTGTAAAGGGTGAAATTATGATGTTCTATTTCCTGTGAATGAGATGATATGAAGTTCAGAGCGATGGGAGATGGTCTAGTTGTTCCGCTGAAGTCAAATCTCTTATGTCATTTTTAGTAATCCTCAAAAAAGGCTGTGATCTGCTTCTGTTAGCTGAGTTTTGTTCATCGTATTCGTGGTTGATATTTTTGAGTAAATTTTTTGGATAATTTAGTGATAATTTTGTTAGGTTGGTAGTGAAATTTCGATTTTATGTAGAAATAAGGTGTAATGCTTCAGAGTGATGCTCATTTCACTGTGTTGTTCAGCTGCTGACGTGAGGGCTTTAGAAATTGTATCAGTGATCTGGAAAATCTTCGAATTGCAATCTCTTGTCGGTTGAAAATGTATCTGGTTAGGTTAGTCAGTAGGTTACTTGTAATCTGCGGTATATACTGTTAGACTGCTGACTTGCTGGTATTGTCACAACGTTCATGGGATTGTAGTTGGAATCATAGTTCATGTATCCCCGTATACTTGGGTGTGAAAAGGAAAAATTAAGTTCGATTAGCATCAGCTTCGAGCTGGTAGCCAGGCTATAGCGTTAGTCAATTGTTCTATGCATCGAGATAGTGTTGCACTGGAGATGTCGTACCTGTTCTGGAGAAATTTGAGGTATCTATTAGTTGGTGAGCTAACTCTCGTTCTGTGTAAGGTGCATTTTCTTTGGGGACTATTAACCACCCCGTGCATTTTGAAAATTTATCATTTTTGTCAGCTCAGTTACCTTGTAATTCTGTGTGTGGAACATGATGCAGTGTGTGCGAGATGTTAAAAGTGGAGAACATGTGAATTTGGGGGACAGTAACCGCCCCGTGCATTTAAAAAAATTATCATGCCATCACATCTGTGATCCTGTAATTCTGTATTTTGAGCATGCTGTGGCATGTCGAGGACCGCTAGGTTAGAGAATCTGAAGTTTTGAGGATATTAATCACCTTGTGCTTGTAGAAATGTGTCACATGACACCTATGGGTGTTCGTTGTAGTGAGGTAGATCTGTGTATGGGACCATGGAAGTGGTTTGTTGTCTGTGTGGGAGTAAACGTTATAAGTAATTTGTGTTTTTTTTTAATGGTGGAGCCACGTTCGTTTAGGTATGTCTCGAAAATTGGTTGATACCAACTTGAATTTGTGTCTAATTCTGCTGAGCTATGTGCTTTGGGTGTAGAATTAGTGTAGCCTCTGCACCGGGCTCGTAGTTGTTGTTGGTTTGATATTGGTTAGGTTCGGTGCCTAGAAGATGGCATCTTAATTTTGAGGAGATGTTTTAATTTTGAACATTTGGTGTAACTTTTGTAAGTTGGTTCTCAGGATAGGTGTGATCACCTTAGTGTCCTGAGTTCGGTTGGTCATCCTACAGGAACTCTTGGGAGTTTGTAGACTGTTAGGATGCGTTGGCGAGTAGCGATGAAGTTATTTGGTGAAATTTGGTTAGGTGCTTGTATGTGAATTGGTTGGATCGTGGTGTCTATTGTTTAGCGTGGTCTCCCCATTTGGTTATTGTTCTTGTGGAAGGTAGTTGCTGTTTTCTGTCGTTCGTCGGATGGCCACCGTGGACAGTTAGGGGCAGCGACTGGTGAAATGAGACAGTGGCTTTCGATATTCATTATGTTTTTATATGTGTCACATACCTGAGACGATCCATATGGTTTGATTATGGTATGTTGTGTTTGTTTTAAAATGTTTTGGTGTTTCCTAAATGTGTTCTGTTTTCCTACGGTACTGAGTGAGGCCATCAAAGTAAATGTAAATTCATTTTTGAGTATGTTTAACTGTTTTGGAAGAGTACCAGTGAAGTTCCCCCTTGCTTTATTTCTATTTTGATGGTGTTGCCCATAAAAATTTCAGGGAATTTCGGTGGGAAAATATCTGAAATTTTGTAAATATTATGGTTTCTGGATGTTTTAGTCAAAAATTGATTGATATAAGTTGATTTAGTTATTTTGCTAAGTATTGTAGTGAACTTTCAATTAAGCTTGTTAACGTCAGTCATATCGTATAGTTGGTTGCCCCTTTTGTGTGTTTTTCATACTTCAGTGGACCTTTAATTATGCCCTGGACACTATCTCTTTGCGCAGAACCTTGTTTGAAGCATCAAGTAGCCCTTGTAACTTAAAAGACTCTTAAGTGAACTTCGATGGCACACTAATGCTTCGTGTGATGTTTTTTTTATCCTTCCTGGGATGACTTCAGCTGTTTTGGGCTGGTTGACTGGCCTGGAACGATTGTTCCCTCTAAGGGAACTGTATTTGGACCATACGCTGCTGTTCTGATGTGTGTTTCAGCGGTCACTATGTGGGACGTGTACTACCAATCTGGGCCCAGTTTGGAGGTATCATCTAGGTCCCATGGCATCATTCTACCCGAGGAGATCTACTTCAAGGTCCGCTGGCGGAGATTGGAGTAGCCTCTTCAGCTGCCAAGAGACCAGCGGGACACCATCACCCTGTTCATCATCTCCCCATCGTCTTCCTTTGGAGGAGGAGGATGTACCAATTTTGCAAATCGGTACATGTTCATCTTATCTTCGAGACGCAGCAGGAGCTCCAGGTCTGGCCGGATTATCATGAGAGCCTACACCGGGCCTCTTCTGAGAATTTCTTTCGCCAAGCTGGCGCCTGGCTACTGGTGAAATGGGATCGCCTAGCCCTTTCTGCCAGGATTTGTGCCCTTGTGTGTGCTGTCACCTAAAGGTTTATCGTAAATGGAAATGAGGGATAAGTCAAGCTTTGATCCGTGAACTTTTGAAAAGCGAACATTTACTGTCAGCTACATTCGCCAAGCCCTGTTCTGAGAACAATCTTACAAAGGACATTGTGTAACGCCTCGACTCCTAGAAGGTTTCTACGCAGTAACCTGTATGGGCTGATATTCAATAGTACCCGCTCAAAACCTTGGACTCTGACCTTGAACTCTGGCTTTGTTTTGGCCGGTTGTGCCTCTAGTCGCAGTTGGCATTACTGGAGGGTTGTGGTGGGGGGTACGCTGATATACAAGGGTGCGATATGTGACAGGGAGGACAGTGTGTGAGGAAGTTTGCTGACAGAAAGACTCTTGAGCACTTGCCTCCGGGGAAAACGTGTGTGCAGTTTTCCCCGGAGGGTTCGAAGACACCAGGTGGTACTATCATGATTTAATTACTAAGGGGCATAACCAAGGACGATCAATACAAACTTTGACTGCTAAATTTTGTAACGTCATTTTAAGGCCGCGTGTCGGTGGTCCATAAGCTTAACTAGGTAAAGTCTATTTTAGCACTTTAGTATGTAATCTTTTGGAGGGTCTAGTAATACTTTGGTGGTACCTTTATATGTAATTACTGCAGGGTGGATTATTATTGTCCTATTTCCGGTTAGCTGGAGGGGAACCTCGTGGGTTTTAATTTTGGTCAGATAGGCTTCAAAAGACAGTCAATGCTGGACTCTGAAGCTTCTTGGACCCTTTCGTTCGCTAAGGAACGCTTTGGTTGCTTTATGCAATTTGTTGTGAAACGGCACCAGGCCTAAATTTCATGTTGTTTATTTTCCTTGTATCCTTGCGGATGAAACTACCCTCAATTCTGTAATTCTATTAATCGTATGATGGGGAAAAGTAATTTTGCCAACTGGGCAATGTCTGACTTTATTTTATTCACAGTATTATCCGTAACTTGCATTACCTTTAAATATAAGCCTAAGTTAAGCGGTTTAGGGTTTTGGTTGTAATTTAATCATGATTTAATTGTATCTTTTGATTTTCATTATATTTTGTTATTGAGATGTTGTTTTTTTATTTGACTGCAGTCAGTAGGAAGATTGTTTCTCTTCCCTTCACCATGTGTGGCAAGATTAGAATTATCAGCCTTTCTGAGTACGCCCAGCTTTCCATTCAACAAGCTGGTCTTGACACATGCTTCGTCCCGCCTGATCTTTTCTCCTAATTCAAATCGGGGTGTTCTTGAATGCCACGAAAATTTGGAACATTCACTCCTAGGTTTTATTTGCTGTGAACTCAGCTGACCTAGTGAGTAATTAAATTAGCCCTTTCATGTGATTTTTATTATTAATTTTTGGTATGGTAATGTCATGTGATTAATTATTTTGGACACGCTGATATTATTATTATTATCACATCTTGAGTAATCAGAAGAGAAAGGGGGGGGGGGACGAGAACTGTTACAATACCCACACTAATGCAGACATCACAGTGACACAGGTTATAACACTAATTCTACACACACCAGACATAGTCGTGACGGCTTACGCGTACCCAGGTGGCGTTCTTTCATCCTCATATCCTACAGCTCAGTCCCGCCCAACTAGTAATAGGGTTCGGTATCGGCTTCCTTTCTCCTAACAACAGGTGTCCCTCGTGTTTTAAAGGTACTGTGCCAGTGTAATTGTTGTCTTGGCAAGAGACACTTATGAGGTAACTTCCGCATAAGGCCGTAGCGAGAGCCCCTCTGCTGGGTGAAAAGCACCAGTATATGGCTTAGGATCAAGTGCATGCCGCTTTCTTTGGTGATCGCTGGGGATGAGAGGGCTGTCACGACTATACACGGGACTACATGACCACGATATCACACGATCGTCTGCAGTCCTTACCTGAATTACAGATAACACACACTAATACAGCCATCACAATGAACACCGGTTATTAGACAGATTCTATACACATCCATAGTACACGGGGCTACATGACCACGCTGTCGCAGCCTCTAATCTGAGGAACCAACCAACCAGACTGTTTCCCGAAGGATTCAGGAGATATTTTTACTCGAAATGAGTCAAATGACACTGTATCAAATATTTTGAACATTTGACCCAGTTAGCTCTTCTGAAGTGGAAAATATCCCGGGATTTTTTTGGGAAACAGTTTCTTTCTTTCTTTCTTTCTTTCTTTCTTTCTTTCTTTCTTTTTATCAACTCTGATTGGTCCGCGCTTAGTAGACGCTCTAGCGGGCCACTAACAACACGAAGCAGGAGACATTCCCTCCCTTCTCTCCATGCACATTCCCCCTCCAAGCCCAAATAAATTCAACAACACTGCCCTCAAAAGCATTTTTCACATCCTCCAGCAACTAATTACCTGCTAATTAGCTCCCCCACACTCCAGGTACTCACTCATAACTCCTCTTGGCCCGCTGCCTCGCTGCGCATCTGCTCGGAGGACCGGCCTCGGCCGGCCCCTTCCGGGATGATGCTCAGTGGGCCCGGGCCCTCTGTGTACTACCAGATGTGATGTAAACTATCCATCTATTTCTACTTCTTGTATATTGCCTACTAAGTACGCTACGAGCCACATGGCTCTTTTTGATTCCATATGCTGCTGCATTTTACCTTTCCCTAACCTACCCACTTCCAAACTTCCCAATCCTTTCCCCCAACCTAACCTCAGGTCATATTCTGGCCAATTAATGAGACAATTGTATCATACCCACATCCTATCCTATTAAGTCAACTAGAAACCTGTCCCCACACCTTGATTAAAGTACTAAAGGCCCCAAAGTTGGGCTGAGAGGCTAAAATCACCGTTTGCATGGGTCCTGACGATCTCACGGGAGTGGTTCAAAGCACATTGCTGCTGAGGCAATTTAATAACTATATCATCATCATTATGATCATGAAACCCTTCCAGCGTGCCGGGTACGGTGATGTAGAACGAGTCTTCGCCATTGTTGTCTATCCAGGAATGTCTCTTCCCTCACAATACACTTCCAGTTTCCTCCTCTTCTCTCCACATCTTCTCTCAGCAGGTGCAGCCAATTCTTCTTAGTGCGTCCCACGGTTCTTCTTCCAACAGCCCTTCTTTCTAGGTATGCATGTGGTGTTCTTGTATGTTACGCATATTCTTTACGTATCCATACCATGCCAGTCTTTGAAGTCCTTAATCTTTCATCCACCGAATCCACTTCAAATTCCTTTCTGATGTCGTCATTCCGTACCCGGTCGCGCCGTATTTTTTGTAGAATACTTCTTAGAATGAAGTCATTAATTTAAGGCTTGCACCAAAGCGCAGAGTACATCCAAGGTCGATCTACATTCATATAGCACTGTGACTAATATTGGACTACTCGGTTACTTTCTTATTAAAATCTTCACCTCCACGTAGTTGATCAAAAGCACAGTATTTTACTGAAGATCTCAATATCGTGGGTTCGATTTCTGGCTGAGAAAATATAATCTTTCAAGGGTGGAAAAACGCGACAGTGTGCACTGTCACACATTTAACACGATTACGTCGAGTTGTGTCATATTAGGTGACTTAAAGGCTAAATTACACCTCTGCAATAGGTTAATAAGATCAGCTAGATGTAAGAAAAAACATTCCATTTTAATCGATACATAGATCAGTCAGATGGTATCAATTCAAAAGATCTCTTCATGCACCATAGGCCATTATTATTATTATTATTTCATCTCATATGTTCACCATATCGTTTGAGTTAGCCGTGGTCGTTACGGCATGACTGCTGGCAGTCGCTCACATCCGGGAGGCGAGGAGGTTCGAATTCCCCCGCCGGCAACCTTGAAGATGGTCTTCTGTGGTTTCCCATCTTCCTTCCAGGCAAATGCCGAGGTTGGTCCCTAACTATAGGCCACAGCCGCTACCTTCCAACTCCTCGCCCTTCCCTTCCAACTTTCCTCCCCAACGGTACGTGTACCTCACCCATTGGGTGTCCGTCTCGAAGCAGCTACAAAACTGGCGAGCCGAACATGTCCTCGGACACACCCGGCACTAAAAGCCATACGCTAAAAAAAACATATCGTTGGGTAGAATTCACCACTTCATCGGCATTTGTTGCAAGATGGAGTGGAGTTCTCTATACTGGTAGGTTGAGGAATGAACGAACTATGGAGCAGGTCTCCAAAATAACTACTTTCTGCATACTGGTGTGCAGATTATGGTGGAGCCCCAGTTTATCGAGGTTGTCCTTCAGCGACTTCGGTATGATCCCAGTGGAAGAGATTACGATGGGCAATACAGTGACAAATTCCTGTCGCCACATCTGTCGGATTTCTTCAGCCAGAGGCATGTATTTGGTCACTTTCTCACCATAACTGTGCTGGATATTATGCGAGTTAGGGACTGCGATATCTATTAGAAGAGTTTTCCTCTGCACTTTAACAATAAGTATAATGTCTGGCCTGTTTGCTGACATAAATCTATCTGTGATCACTGACATGTCCCAGAGTAGCTTGTGTGTATCATTCTCCAGAACAGCATCAGGGATATATTGATAGTAAGGCAGAACATTATTACTTAAGGAGTGCTTCTTTGCCTCGTTCAGGTGGATTATCTTGGCTACTTGGTCATGCCTCTTCAAATAGTACGTAGATGCAATTGTTGTACAGCCCCCTGTGATATGCTGGATGGTCTCCGACTCGCGATGGCATCTCCTACATTTGTCATCTGGCACGTCTGCCATAATGATGTATTTTAGGTAGTTCTTTGTTGCCACTATTATTATTATTATTATTATTTAATTCACTCATTGTTAAATAAGACTCTCCATTGTAAAGACTTAAAGATTTTTGAGACATTGTGGGGTTTGACCACAATCGACCACACCAGGAGTAACAGTGAACACGAAAACTGCGCGTAACTCCAGCAAGGAAGACAACCAGATAAGTAGTAGCCTGTAATATTACAGTTTAACCATAGTTGATTTTTACAACTATATAATCAGTCCAAATTACAAACTCCGGATATCTATCACCATTTAGCATTTCACCTAACATCATATATACTGCATTTAGCATACACCGACAGTTGCAGTACCAATGAAAAAAAATCCACAGCCTGCTCCAGTCTCCGACCGGGTCAGGAATGGAATGAATGAAGCCCCCATCTAGCGGCAAGGATATGAACTGTGCCGGCTGCCGAGGCCTGACGCACTCCTCTGGGGCAATGATTAAATGAATGACAGATGAAATGAAATGATAGTGGAGAGTGTTGCTGGAATGAAATTTTGACAGGGAAAACCGGAGTACCCGGAGGAAAACCTGTCTGCCTCCGTTCTGTCCAGCACAGATCTCACATGGAGTGACCGGGATTTGAACCACGGACCCAGCGGTGAGAGGCCGGCGTGCTGCCGCCTAAGCCACGGAGGCTTATGCAGTACCAATACTGCAACTAAATAATTGTACATATTGTAAATATTTTCACCTGTATTTTCAAACATAGACTTTATAGCCTTAGTGTAATGGATCTGATGATGATCGCTTGACGATCGAAACTGGTCATCCTAGTGTATTTATTAATCTCATGTTATTTATTTCAGGATTAGGGCATAATCCAGCTCTTTTGGGTACCTTCGTGTTGATCGACTGAAAAGCACTAAACTCTAGATTTTTGGGAATCATGTAGTTTACGTAGTGGTGTCTTAATGAGGAACGACATTTCAACAGAAATCGCCCCAATTTTGACCGAAACAACATTCCCACGAGAGCACAGCTCACTAACGTGTGCGGTGTATCTTCACGCGTGAAAACTGAACCAATCAACATTGGCATCACACATGAGAGCTAGACCAATCAACGTTGGCATCACACACGAAAGATGGACCAATCAACGTTGGCATCACACACGAAAGATGGACCAATCAAAAGTGGTCTGGTATAGTTCCCTCACTTTCCTGTTTAACGAGCGTCGACTCAAACATAAGGCATTAGCACGCGTCGATAATAAGCATTGTTCGCTACTGACCAATAGCTGACTGTTGTTGACCAATAGAATCCACGTTGACTCCAAATCCCCGCCCTGGCGGCTAGCTCGCGTGTCACCCAGATATCAGGTGTCCAGTGTTGCACATCTGCACGTAGTTCTGTCCAGTCTCCTTGCTTGCTCTCAGGAGCTGCGGTGGAAATTTGACAACGCTGTGCCTCGCGCTGGGAATGCCTTGGCTCCAGGCAGCCACGGAATATTAACTTATCCGCCCAGCTAGATTTCAAACGCGAACCGCACGTTAACGAGGAAAGTGCAAGAACTATAAGCTAGCAGGTGGAGTGGACGGGGCTTCTAAATATTCTTTCAGGGATCCCACCAGCCCCCGTGGTGACGACTCAACAGACAGACAGAATAAGGTGTTTCATATCTCACCTTGATGGTCTCCGGCGTGAGGTCAATCACGTTTCCCAACCTTTCCTCCGCATCTATCCAGTCCCTTACTACGTGCTGCACCATCCGACTGGATGGGTCCAGGAGTCTAATGGTGGTGATATTGGGTCCCGTATCACTGAACTCAGAGTAGTCCACAGTGTGGGCATCCTAAAACAGCATGTAAAGTCCATGGAATTCAAAAAGCATTTTCAAATTAATCTTAGGTTACACACTGTATTTGCGTATGTCCATCACTATTACAATTCATTTTACACTTCAAACATGATTTGCAGTATTATATAAACATTATTAACAAGATGTTCCCTTAAGTACTAAACAGTAGAACTGGTAATAGCTATGTTTGATTAATATAATGACCGTCAATTGATTAATCGAGTAACCAAATAGACTAATCGGCTAACCTAAAAATCGATAATTGATTAGTAGACACGAGATAAGATGAGAAGTTTATGTTCGACGATGTCGAAATGTAAACATTATGTGTCAGAAAACTGTATCATAATGAGGCTCATTATAACACTATTTTTCATTATGAAACAGTTTCTCCCACCAATCAGAGCTCAAGAAACAGTTGTGTGACCAATTAGGTAAGGATACCTTCGCGCATGCACCTAAAATCCAACATGTCTACATAAATTACTGAAAGTGCACCGTCCATATGTTCGCGTAAATAAACTGGCAAATATGAGACAAGAAATAGCACTGTACCTTAATATCCCCAATTCCAATTTCTACACAGCACATTGCTTTCAAACGACTTCGGTGACAGTTTTTCTGAATACTGGTGCACAATCTGCACATATGGCATTGAATCACACAGAGCGCATGCGTCGGTCGGTCAGAGACCTTGGAAAATAGAGATATCCTACCCAGCGCTGCACTCCGATCACAAAATTCGAGTGACTGAATCTCAACAGATATTTTATGAATATTTATGTTAAAACATATAATAAAGTTATAATTATCGTCGAACATAAACAGTCGTATGCAACTCGTCTATAATGGTAATTAAGACACTCGTATGGAAATTATAAAACTCGCTTACGCTCGTATTATAAACATACTCGTGTCTTAATTATTGCCATTATAGGCTCGTTGCATAATTTACTATTAAATTACAGGTCATCGCTTAAGTTGAAGTTCGCTTGTTTTCGGAACGATGTATAGAAATCCATTAAAGTTATCTTTTGCCTAAATATTCAAAGGGTCCTTCCTTGTTCATGTTAACAATAACCAAATAAGAGTCAGTGACGTAGGAAGGACAAACAGCAAGTAAATTGGGCAGGGTCTCGGAAAAAAAGCGAAGAGTTTTCAGGAAAAATTTTGAATTCTTGTTGAATGTTTACAATTTAGGCCAGGCACAGTTTTGTTTTACCTTATTTTAGCTTAATTTTACAAAGAAGGTACCGTACGTTATTTGAAAATGTGATAAAATACATTTTAATTACTTGTCTGTTTTGCTTCAGTGAGAGCGTAGTAAAAGGAGCGCAGTATACAGATTAATTAAATAAACAATTCATCGATTGGCGTTGGTAGTGCATGATGTTTCATAAACAGTTTATTAAAAATAAGGTTAGTCATTTCAAAGTTTTTGTGGAATATTAGACATACACTTTTAGAAGTGAATAAAATATAGAAAGATTTGAGTTATCACTCATAGTTACAAAGTTTGAACAAATAGTTCCATGACCTAGTAAAGAGCCTACTTTTCTCAAAATTTTGGATTCATGGCAATGAATAATCTATAATGTATATCAGAAATGAAATGTTTCAATGTATCTATCAGTGCACATAAAGTCATGTTGGCATCAGTGTCATGTATGTGTTGCTTTGAATTAATCTGAACTATTATGAATTATTATTATCATCTTAAATTTGAATATAATCCATTTGTTAATATAGAAGTTACAAGTATTTAAAAATTGGACCTATCAGCAGGCTTAGAATCATGTTAGCAGCACTGACATGTATCAGCTATTCCAAATTAATCTAGAATGTCAGGTACTATATGTGTGCAAAATTTAGAGCTGTAGGCTTGAGTACTTTCTGATATATTGGTATTAGAATTTTAAAAAAATGATAGAGCATTTATTAACAGTCGGCAGCCCTGCTGGCTCTCAAGAATATGCATATTCATATCTATTATGGTACACAAAGCACACACGAAATTTGGTTGTAATCCATTTGATAATATAGAAGTTCCATGCATTTAAATGTTGGAGGCGGCTTCGGTGGCGTAGTCGGTAGCATGCTGAGCTTCTATGCCCAAGATAGCGGGTTCAAACCTGGCCGAAGCCGTCGGATTTTTTAAGAGCGTTAAAAATCCCTCAGTATGCCTTCCTTCGAAGGGGAAGTAAAGCCGGCGGTCCCATGTCATAGATTTATGGCATGTTAAAGAACCTTCCACTAATTGCACCTGTGTGAAGCTAAATTGGATAGGTTAAGAATGTAAACAACGCTCTTAGGTTTCTACGTTCGTTGCCAAGAGCCGAGCTGTGGCGTCTAGTAGCTAAGTTCTGAACTTGGCCTAGTAGTCGTTGACGGTGGCGCTTGGCGGCTAAAGTGGGAACTATTTGAAAAATTCTATGTTGCAGTACTTAAATTAAAAAACAGATAACACACACTAACACAGTCACCACAATTAACACCGGTTATCAGACAGATTCTACACACACCCAAAGTACACGGGGCTATATGACCGCGTTGTCGCAGCCCCTAAACGTAAGAACCAACCATCCAGCCAACCTTAAATGCTGGACTTATCAGCAGGCTTAGAATCATGTTGGCAACATTATCATATATGGGCTCCTGAAAATTAATCTGGTATGTCATTTTCTCCATGTGTGCTCGCATGCACAACTCATGCGATATCCAAATTTCAATTGTAATTTTTCAGCAGTTTGTAGCACTGATGTCATTTTCAAATATGGTCGTGAAATATTCATGTACAGATCTTGACTCATACCAAATTTGGTTTTGATAGCTGCAGCCGTTTAGGGGTTGATTACGGGGGGGGGGGGGGGGGGGCACCTATAATATACAGACAGACACACATTTGTCCTGATCGATCTCATAAGTATCTCTTTACTCATTAAAATAATGCTAAAAGTAGGCTAAAATTGCTATAGCAAGCTACTGTATATTAGACAAGGCATTGACGGTGGCCTTACCAGTGAGGTGATCAAATAGCTACAGTATTCGTCCATCATGTTGACACTGCTGGCGGCGTGAAGGATGTCAATGATGTCCTCCGTGGCACAGTCTAGGATTATTTTTGTCTCCGCTGACTTTTTGATTTCTTTTAGAGTTGGTCTGAAACAAACACAGTGAGACAATGAAGGTTTCTATCGTTAGTAAAATGTATGCATTGGACAAACAAAACGGTCCATTGCAACTCGCATCAAAGAGTATCAAAGGAACATCCGTCCAAACCAACCTGACAAATCAGCTATAGCTGAACATGCCCTGTCTTCAGGGCACGATGTATGTTTCAAGGATGCTCATGCGCTTGCCCTTGTTAAGCACAACTGGTCTAGAATTATAAGGGAGGCAGTTGAAATTCGTAAAAATCCCAATAATTTTAACAGAGACACTGGATATTAGCTAAGTGACACTTGGCTACCAGTTATTAAGGATCTAGGGAGATAGTTCCTCTCAGTCTCTCTGTTCTTCACCTATCTCAAATTGTACTTTTTCCCTCTATGGCTACAGAGCCTGGATTTGATCTCCATTGTTCGTCACTGGAGGAGTTCCCATCTGTTTTTCCGCCGTTGCCTGTATGACGTTAGGTATCGTTCAGATACACTCCCCCCCCCCCCTTTCTTTTGGACATCCTCATTCTTCGAGGAGTCTCTATATTTTCACCCCGCCCCTTTACCTTCTCGTTACTTACTACTCTGTCCGCCGTTCTACCATGGTCCATACAGTAATTTCTGGCAGCTGCTCTCTGGTGACGAACAGGGGAATTTATCTATATTTTTGTAATTTTTTTGTAATCTCTTTGATATAATTTCTTTGGCCACATTGTTTATTTCCATTGAAAAAGGAGGCAAGGTTTCTCCGAAACGTATGGTTCAAATCTAAATACACACGGCATTAGCCCAAAAGCATGAATTATTTATGTATGCATTTTAATAATAATAATAGAAAAGGTGGAAGCCTCCGTGGCTTAGGCGGCAGCACGACGGCCTCTCACCGCTGGGTCCGTGGTTCAAATCCCGGTCACTCCATGTGAGATCTGTGCTGGACAAAACGGAGGCAGACAGGTTTTTCTCCGGGTACTCCGGTTTTCCCTGTCAATATTTCATTCCAGCAGCACTCTCCACTATCATTTCATTTCATCTGTCATTCATTTAATCATTGCCCCAGAGGAGTGCGTCAGGCCGGCACAGTTCATATCCTCGCCGCTAGATGAGGGGCTTCATTCATTCCATTCCTGACCCGGTCGGAGACTGGAAGCAGGCTGTGGATTTTCATTTTCAATAGAAAGGGTGCAAATACCAGCCATTTGCAATTGAGCTCAGTAACATATGCAGGTTAAAGTTTTTGTCATCACAGTTGTTGTCTCTGTGAATGGTAGAGTTACAATGAACTGGGAAAATGCAGAGGACAGACTTGGCTTGAAGAGAAACCAAATGCAGTTATTGCACTAGGTACTTACTTGGTACTGCAAGTACTGTCTAGTAGGGCTACGTAAGGTTCTCTCTTTCCAGTGACAGCTCTGAACATCTTGAGATCCAGTATTATTATTAGCGTATGGCAATGAAATTATATTCATAATATATACAATATATACACAATAACAAAAAAACATTGATTCACTTCAGGCATTAGTGTTATCCGTTATAGCTGAATGTCCAACTTTTGAACCCACTGCAGTGCCTCCGCTGTTGGTGATAGAAAGTCTTCCAATCTACCTGGATAAGCCCGTAGTTGACACTCGCTTAAAATGTGGCGAGGGGCTCCACAATCACATTCTGGAGATGGTACAAAGTTCCACTTATAGAGAGAATCCCTGCACCTTCCATAACCTGTCCTGATCCTGTTCAGTCTGGACCAAGTTGCATGCGGTAGTTGGAATCCGTTAGCATTTTTTTCTCCTCTGAAGATGTTATGCAGGGGCAAGTCAGTGGAGTTATTCCAGGGGCCTTTCCATTCCTCCAAAGCATCGAAGTTGGTGGATGTCTTCAGAGCACCATCACAAAGAGGTGGATGTCGTGATTTCAGTCTTTGCAGATCCAGTAATGTTATCAGAGTCTTTGGCTCGCAAGGAGTAAGACGATGAAAAAAAATCCACAGCCTGCTTCCAGTCTCCGACCGGGTCAGGAATGGAATGAATGAAGCCCCCATCTAGCGGCGAGGATATGAACTGTGCCGGCTGCCGAGACCTGACGCACTCCTCTGGGGCAATGACTAAATGAATGACAGATGAAATGAAATGATAAGGGAGAGTGTTGCTGGAATGAAATTTTGACAGGGAAAACCGGAGTACCCGGAGAAAAACCTGTCTGCCTCCGTTTTGTCCAGCACAGATCTCACATGGAGTGCCCGGGATTTGAACCACGGACCCAGCGGTGAGAGGCCGACGTGCTGCCGCCTAAGCCACGGAGGCTGAGTAAGACGATGATGATTTTTTATTTTTATGTAAATTTCATAATAATAATAATAATAATAATAATAATAATAATAGCTACCGGACCAGTACGAGAACTCTCGCATAATAGGTTGTGTGCGTCCCATGTGTACAAACTACCCGCCCGGCTCTAGTGCTATGCTGGTTGTACGCGATGCCAGGGACTATCGTCTTGTTTATTTGTTTAAAAGCACTTTATAAACAAATAAATTTCCGTTGACTTTTCAAGAAATGCAAGATGTTTCCTATACTATTGAGACGATTTGGAAGATTTTGGTACAAACCACACTTTCTGACTCCCTCTGCTTTAGGAGCTTGAGTTTTGTGAAACATACACCTTAGCGTATTATATAGTATGATGTTACTGGTTTAACGGCTCATTCAACTGCTGTGAATTTACGGCCGTGGGGTGCCGGAAGTTTGCATTGGAGGGTTTCTTCAGGAGGCTGCACATCTAGCAAGTTACACCATGAAATACAATCGCACTGAGCCGTTATTGAATTCTGTATCTTGGATTTTAGAGGTCAAAACTAAACGTACTAGTCGCTCAGTCCAAATATTTTAATTCTTACCATTCGCAAGTGATGGATTCGGTTCTCACATCCTTGGTTTCCTACTCAAGGCCACGGCAGCCTCCTTCCCAATCGCAGCCTAAATTACAAATACACATACTACTACAGCTATAAGAATGGTGTAGGATATCGTGAAGATTTGTGTCACACACCCAAGAACACGGAGATACATGACCATGATGTCGCAAAGTTCCTAAATTAATCAAAAACCACCATGCCGTAATTTGCCTGTAGTAGAAATAGAAAACCACTTTCACAATCGAACCCACCACTTCTTAGTTGCCCCTTCGATTGCTAAGGATACTTCACTCTGGCCCTCATGTGTAGCCAATGTGTACCACATAGTCTATTATTTGCGATTTGTTGTTGTTGTTGTTTCATTTAGAGTCTTTGCGACATTAATTTTCCCGTTTTCAGCAAGTTCGAGGATGAGATGCGATGAAAGTCTATGTGGTGGGTGTTTGTTTTACGGTCGGATGCCCTTCTTGATGCCAACGTCATGAAGGGAGTCAATCAGAGATTGGTTGGTAGGCTCCTCAGTTTAGGGGCTGCGACAACGTGGTCATGTAGCCCCGTGTACTTTAGGTGTGTGTAGAATCTGTCTGATAACCGGTGTTAATTGTGATGGCTGTATTAGTGTGTGTTATCTGTAATTCATGTAAGGACTGCAGACAATCAATTTCAAATAGTACCTACTTTTGCTACCAAATGCTAACGTCAACGACACCTAGCTTTGAACTTGGCTAACTAGATGCCACCGGAACCGGCACCTGGTGGCGAACGATGGAATTAATATGGCGTTAATCAAATCAAACCCACAAATTTAGCTTCACACAATATATTGTAGTTAGTGGATGGTTATTTTACAAGCCATACATCTATGACATGGGCCCGTCGGCTTTACTTCACCTCCGAAGGAGGGCACACTGAGGGATTTATAACACTCTTAAAAAAATCCTACGACTTCGGCTGGGTCTGAACCCGCGATCTTGGGAATAGAAGCCCAACATGCTACCATCTAAGCCACCGAAGCTGCCAAAAATCTGAGATTATATGAATGAAAATGAATACGATATAATATAATAATGTTATTACTGTAGCCAAAGGCCATTTATTAGCCTATTTTCAATTTTGAAAAAATAGGCTTATGAGATCACCTTTTGTCCGTATGAGTGTGTGTGTGTGAGGAGTGTGTAAGTGTGTGTGTCCCCCTAATAACTTCTAAACGGCTGGAGCGATTTCAATGAAACTCGGTAAGTTCATAGCACTATTCCAGGCGACCCCGATCGTGCCCTTCAAATTTTGTTACGTCTGATCAATCCAACATGGTGGCTG
The DNA here is from genome assembly GCA_946902985.2 of Meconema thalassinum. Taxonomy (NCBI): domain Eukaryota; kingdom Metazoa; phylum Arthropoda; class Insecta; order Orthoptera; family Tettigoniidae; genus Meconema; species Meconema thalassinum. Next base: position 479,347,194 of record OX336391.1, read on the forward strand.
TGCGAAATGTTTCACCAGCATTCATTATCTCCGAAACTATTACCGATATCACCCTGGAATTGATTACGGTGATAAAGGAATCTACTGGAAGTTCACCTATGTGACTTTTGAAAAACTGTTAATTACAAAACCAACATGGCGGCCACGCGAAATCGCGACTTTAAGTAGACGTTTCTCGCGATTTAACCAACCAAACGCAATAAAACTTGGTACAGTATATGTTTTTACATATTGTCATGCACCAACATCTAACTTCGTTCAATTGTTTACATAACCACAAGATGGCGGATGTGCGAAATATTCCACCGGCATTCTATATCACTGAAACTATTGGCGGTATCATCCTGAAATTTTGTACGGAGATAAAGGGCACTACTGGAAGTTCATCTATAAGAATTTCAAAAACCGGTTAACTACAAACCGAACATGGCGGCCAAGCGAATTTAAAAATTTTAATAGACCTTTATCGCGATTTAATGTTCCAAACGCAATGAAATCTAGTACAGGAAATGTTTATACACATTGTAATGCACTGGTATCTAATTTAGTTCAATTGTTTACATAACCTCAAGATGGCGGCTGTGCGAATTTTAAAATTAAGTTTTTATTTCTTGTGTCGTAATCATGTGATCGAAGTGAAAGTTTGAATTATGAACCTACACAATAATTTTCCTTTAATGGTACATGACTCTATGGCCTATACACTTAACAATTCAACATGGCGACCATCCGAAATATTTAGACGGCTCTGAATATCTACGAATCTATTATAGCAATCAAACTGAAATTTTTTATGTTCATAACTTAAGTTCACCTATAGGACTTTAAATAACCTGGTGATCACATATCCAATATGGCGGCGACGCGAAGTATAAATATTCACATGTCTTCTCGCAATTTCACCATCCGAGTGCAGTGAAACTTGGTACAGTAAATCATTATACGAATGTTAATCCACTGGCTTCTACTTTATTTCAATTTTTTCCATAACCACAAGATGGCAGCTGTGCAAAATTTTAAAATCTCCTTGTTACTTCTTGTGTCCTAATCATGCGATTGAAGTTTGAATGCTACACGTACACAATAATCTTCATGTAACAGTACATAAATCTAGGACCTACATATATAAAATCCAACATGGCGACCATCCGAAATATTTATTAAGTTCTCAATATCTACGAGTCTATTACAGCAATCAAACTGAAATTTTGTATGTAGATAGAGGCAATTAACATAAGTAGGCTATATGAAAGTAGGCTGTATAGTTCTTCATGGAACTATTTTTTTATTTTCAAGATCGGTCATGGAAGGGATTTTGAAAGAAAATCGGCCGTGGGCCCATTGAAAGGAACCGTCATGGTGTTTCCCTGATGGTGAAAATAGGAAACCACGGCTGAGCTGGAATTCGAACCCAAGCTCTCACGATGCCAGAGAGGCACGAAGTAGCACGTTAGCGCTCTCAGCCACCGCGGCCGGTGAATGCATGAAACTGGGCAAGGATATGAAAGGATGCGACCGTGGACTGGTGAAAGTACTGTCCCAGCATTTGCCTGGATTTGAAAATGGGTAAACCACGGAAAACCATTTCAAGGACGGCCAGCGGTGGGTTTTGGACTTACCACTTCAGAGTCCGTAAATAGCTTGGCCCCATGGCCTAGCACTTCGCTGTGGATTCTATCAGCTGTGATTGCGAAGAACCACAGACCATGGAACACCTACTGGATTGTCAGCTATGTCCTGCATCTTGCATAGATGATAATCTTCTGCATGCGACACAGAGTGCAATTGAAGCAGCGAGATTCTGGTCAAGATTAGTGTAGTGTTGTAATTCTTTTACTTAATTTTGCTTTAATGATACCATACATTGTATTTGTTTCTGATTCAAATATATATATGAAAAATAATGTGTAGATTTTAAATAATTGCTATGAAAAAAAATTGCAGGTAATGTAATGTTTTTGGCCTTAAAATGCATAGAAATAACAGTTTCAATGTGAGCTCCGTTTATTGCTCTCCAGGCGTCTAATCTGTGTCAATGTGTGGTGCGGGTTACTTAACGACCTAGTTATTAGACCTTTCTTTTTCTCTGAAGAAACAATTACAAGCCTAATATACCTCGACATGCTTGAACAGTTTGGGTTCGCTCAAAGAAAAGATACCGGACAACAGACTGGACAGTGTGTCATTTTTATGCAAGATGGAGCTCAGCCTCACTACCTTCGGGCCATTCTACACGAGCGGGTAAAACGCTGCGTTTCGCCCGCCTCCTACCGCGCCATCGGACCGAACCTACAGTAATGAATTGGTCTGTCTTCACGAGCGTTTTACGGGTCGCGGGAAGAGGCGTTCGAGACGCGTACGGTAGGAAGCACGCCTCTGGAGGCGTCCTGCCCACCAGCGGGAGACCCGCGAACTAAACTACACGTGCCGTTTTGCAAGCAGTTTACACGCGTCAGTAACCCACTGTTGTTTACTGTGAATTCACGTTTTTTGTGCTGCACTATGTTTGATACGGAGAAGTTTATTATTGAGGTCAAGAATCGACCGCCACAAACGATTCGCTAATGTGGGATGAATCCACCAGCGCCTCTTGTTCCCATTATGTTCATTATTAAGCATATCATTTAACAATAAGATTCCTGCAACGCAACCGACTTGCACTGTATCCATGTCGGTCGCAGCATCCAATAGATACGGGTTGACTACTTGTCTCAGTAGAAAGAATAGCGGATCCGTGCGAGAAATCTTGCATGTTCATAAACCACACTTTTCCCAATAGGTTTATAATGAGAGACTTAAGGAGAAAGGTTGTTATATTTTTATTTCAACCTAATGATTATAGAACATTATTTATATTTCAGATAGAATTCCAAGTTCTACATTCCCTAACTTAAGAAGGCAATCACTGAAAATTGGATCATCATAACACTCACCGGTTATTCGATATTTATCATATTATACTCATTCCTTTGATTTACTGTTTCTGAAATCCATGCAAATGATAAGGGGACCTCAAAATGTTAATATGACATGAAATAGGCGTCACAGCGGCCAAAATGTGAAGTGGAGAGCAATTAGGGAGCGTATTTTCCTACAGCAACAGTATCGAAAGGCCGAGCTCTTGACATAAAGGAAGCAATCGAGATACAGCTAGCCAAACGAAACAATCCCAACAATCTAAATGAACACACGTTCATGGAGAGCTCACCCCTCTTCACGCTACTAAAAACACACCCTGTCGGAAACAAAACACAATTTAGCGACACAGCCAAGCTAGATAAAAAAGGGGGGAAATTAGGGTGTTTTTAATAGGTAAATGTTATCTGGATCAGGTGTACGATGTACTTTTCTTCTGCAACAAACCAAGGCCCATATTCGCGGCAGTATTAAAGGTGCCGGGACGTCCTCATAAGACCGTCAACGCTTAGTTCGAATGGGTTATGCTCCACGCGTGGCGAGGGCTAATCCACGGTCTTTAATAGTTGTAGACCCACCTCATTCAATAACATACATCTTATCTAGGTTGGCAACACCTCACATAAACACATCGCTATCACTCCCCACAGCACGTAGGGACAGGGGGAAGAAGGCAGGGAAAAACCAGTCGTTAAGATAACCACCGCAGTCGACCGCACAGCGAGTTCCAGTGAGCACGAAAACTGCGAGTAGCTGTTGTACGGAAGACAATCAGATAAGTAGTTAGCCTAAAATTTTATAGTTTAACCATAGTTTACAACCATATAATATCTCTCTAAAGTACAATCTCCGGATAGCTTTCACCATTTAGCATTTCACCTAACATATATACTGCATTTAGCATACACTGACAGTTGCAGTACCAATGAAAATGAAAATCCACAGCCTGCTTCCAGTCTCCGACCGGGTCAGGAATGGAATGAATGAAGCCCCTATCTAGCGGCGAGGATATGAACTGTGCCGGCTGCCGAGGCCTGACGCACTCCTCTGGGGCAATGATTAAATGAATGACGGATGAAATGAAATGATAGTGGAGAGTGTTGCTGGAAGGAAATTTTTGACATGGAAAACCGGAGTACCCGGAGAAAAACCTGTCTGCCTCCGTTTTGTCCAGCACAGATCTCACATGGAGTGACCGAGATTTGAACCACGGACCCAGCGGTGAGAGGCAGGCGTGCTGCCGCCTAAGCCACGGAGGCTTCTGCAGTACCAATACTGCAACTAAATAATTGTACATATTGTAAATATTTTCACCTATATTTCAAACATAGATTTTGTAGCCTAAGTGTAACGGATCTGATGATGATCGCTTGACGATCGAAACTGGTCATCCTAGTGTTTTATTAATCTCATGTAATTTATTTCAGGATTAGGGCATAACCCACCTCTTTTGGGTACATTCGTGTTGACCGACTGAAAAGCACTAAACTCTTAGCAACAGTATTACAAATCGCACACTTCGTACATATTTTTAAAAGTCATTTTTTAAAGGAATTATATATATTTATGATATAGAATGCAAATCGTCAGTGCTACTGTCTATTCTCTTTCATTTGAATGCTCATTTGTCACGATCGGTTGCTTGTGAGCGCCGCAGAAGGGATTTATATTACTGAAATAATATATATGATGATAGGCGCTTCTATTCACACACCACGTTTTGACCGCATTGCACAATTTTGGCGCGGTCTGCTCTAGGCGGGTCGCACGCTGCCTTTTGACGGTCACGTGTAGATTGAAACATTTCGGTGCTGCAAGAGGCGGGCGAAACGCGGTGTTTTACCCGCTTGTGTAGAATGGCCCTTCGCGTGGTACGCGATACTCTCGACGCACGTCTGCAAAGCAACGAATGGAGCACTTATTGAAACTTACTAAGGTATGAAGAAAAATGTTATCTTTTCCATGCATTTTAAGGCATCGATAGTAATAGATTTTCTTATAGCAATTATTTAAATTCTAGGCATTAATTTTTGATGACCCTGTACCACTTACTGCATAGCCCTCATATCAAAATTAACTTTCTTTGTAGACCCGGGATGCGAACCCGGGTCCATTTGAATCAAGAATCTGAATACATACGGCTAGAGCGCAGAAGACGGCTTGAATACTTGTATAAGCACTGTCCTGGCATTTGCCTGCAGAAAATGTCAATTTCGAGTTTAGAATCTCGGATCTCCGGGTTGCAGCAATACGTCGCATTTGGGTGGGGAGTGATAACCCGAAAAGAGTTGGTTTCTACTTCCACCTCAGCTATTTGACAAGTGTGCTTAAATAATATCAAACTGAACGCTTTGCCCACCCTCTTACCCATTCCAATCCCCACGTTTCATTTCGCAGACTAGAGCAGACACCAGAATAACACAGTACACTCCGTTCACTTACCGTGGCACACATTCTCTTGGAGTGTGTGGACCTGGCCGATCTGCAAAGGACAGTCAAACTACCTCACACCCTCTCTCTTGTTCTCCGTGATGACGGGCCGTCAGCAGACCTCGTCTTCCGGTTCATGAAGGAGAGTGGATATTTTTCAAAGTTTTAGTTTAAGACTTTTAATTCATATTTAGTTTGTTTTAAGTCTTTTATTGCGTTCATGTATTTTATTGTTCACTATGCCTTATTTGTGTTATTGTTTTTTCCATCCCCCTTATTAATATTCTTATCCAAATAAGGCATACTATTGTTAGGCCTCACTGTCTGTTTTCTATAAACCAGATTCATTTCATCCCTGGCAGTGGGCTGATCTTATCTTTATCCTTTCATTTCATATCATTCAATTTCATTAGGGGCTGATAACCAAGATGTTAGGCCCCTTAAAACAAGAATTATCATCATCATCATCATCAAACTCCGTTCAAACTACAGTACTTGAAGCAGATCATGGAATCTAAATGAAACAAGTATTCTGACGTGAAAGTGCTGCCCCCTGAGTTCCATTTGGACTGGCTACAACTGATGAATTGGTCTGTCCCCTTCGGAACTTGGAAGGCCTTGGAGTTATTTTCTGTTTGCCCTTGCTCTGATATCTCTGTTGCTAATGAGTGACCTGACATCTGTTCTATGACGCCACCAGTCTGGCGGCTCCACACTTCTTTGTCGTCACTTTACTATATTTTTGTCTACACATACCCTCAGGGTTTCTTGGCTTGCGGTAGAGTAGTTGTTGAGGTTAACAATCCGTGTAAAATTTGGGAGTAAAAGTACCTATTTGAAGACATTTTTACATATCAATTAATTTGGTGCTTCTTATCTGTCAACTACACTCAAACTTATATTAGCCGATGATGCGGTGGCTGCTGATCGCATTATCTGCTTTATAAGTGAGAGCGGGTTAGGGTCAGCAATCTAAATTTGCCAGTGTACATTGACTCAACGACTTGTTCTTTTTTGAATGATAAATTTTTGTTTTTCCGTAATTTTTGTTTATTTTTATACTTAGTCTATTATTTTTATTTAATTTTTTGTTATATTAATTTTAGGTGTTTTCAAATTTAGGTTTCCATCTCAAAATTTTAAATTTAATTCCAAATTTGTATTCATTAATCTGTGTTAAGAGAGGCAGATGACCTCGTAGTTACGCCCCTTAAAACAACAATAAATAACTAACTAATGATCTGTCAACTCTGATCTCACACCCATTCCTCTAACAACTTGATATAATCAAGTACAGTGAAACCTGCCTTGAACGGACATGAACGAGAATCGCAAAATTTTCCGTTCAATATAGATTTCCGGTTAATGGAGGTGGGCCTATGCTAGGAAGAAAACTCGAACACGCATATAAAAGGCATACTGAAAAAAAGTAGTTCCGTGAAGAACTATATAGCCTAGCCTATAAGCCTACTTTCGATTAAAAAAATAATTAAAGTAGACTTATGAATCTACACGGGAGCCCAAAGATCTGTGTGTGTGAGTGTGTATATCTGGTCCCCCCCCACCCTCCCCCCTATCAATTCAAACATGACGAAACCAACTTGAACGGAATTTGGTACAGAGGTAGCACTAGCAGAGGGCACCTCAGTGTTATGTTTTATACCTCCGCCATCGTTACCAAAACTGAATGGCAGCCACTCAAACGTTCAAAACTTAAAATCAAATTACGACTAAATTAATAGTCTGATCTCTACCGAATTTGGTAACAACATACCTTCATATGGGATAAATCTTGTGCCCAAACTGCAAGATAATCAGCCGTATCGTTTCAAGGTGGCCGTATGAATTGTGCAAGCATTATAATCAATAACTTAGGACCCACCAATTCTGATTATCGAAACGAAGGTGGTTTAAACTATCTTAAAGGACGTGACCCGTTGGTTATTAAAAATTTATATTATATAATATTATACTAGCAGTGGCTTAAAAGAGCTGAGCCGTCTCTGTCACATGACAAGATGGCAGCTGACCTCTCGTAATTGATCTATATTTCAGTAGTTTGAGTAAGTTGTATGCGATGTAGCCTACTGATAAAATAATATAAACTTTGTATGAAGTGGATTATAATGTAGATGTACTGCACTGAAGAAATGGTTTATTTCAAGTCACTATTTGCTAACACGTTGTATTTTCTAACACGTTGTATATAAGTCGGTTGATAACACTGAGATATTATGGACATGTTTGGCTCTATAATAAAGCGTTGATCTCTCCCGCGGTCGGCTGGAGTTCGAAACCTACTAGAGTTAGCTGTATTTTACTTGAATTCTTTTATATTTATTGTTTCATAACAACTCAGAAGTCATTAAATTAAGCGGTATATTGTTTATTTTACAATGGGAAATATATATTGTTACGAATGCTAGACAGCTTCGTCGCCCCGCGCGTAACTCAGGCCGCCCCAGGCTATCCTGACTGTGTGTTACCAGCGATTTGCGCAACAAGAAGACAGGCAGTACAAATAGACCGTCTCGAATATTCGTGGCCCTACTGGTGTTGGAATTCTCGAGAAGGTGTGAACCCTGGTCAATTCTGGAAACATCCATCGAGTCACCAGCCTCGCTATATAAAGCGGTCTCACCAGCGAGGGATGAACAGTGTTTTTAAGCGAGTGCGACAATAGTTGGTGACGTGACGTGCGAAATTACGAAAACCAAGTGAGGATATTGCAGTGCGGTGAAGTGCTGTGTGGATTGCGAAACGCAGTGGAATGTTTTCCTAGCCTGCGGACGGCGAGACAGTGTACATTCAGAACAAATGAGTGTGGCTTGTTTACTTGAGGGAGAGTGCCGTTACTTCTAGCGAGGACTCGGGTCCAGCTCATTAGCGAGAGGATTAACTGCAAGGCCGAGTGAAAGGGTGAGTCGAGCTCCATAGAGGTAGCTTCTGTAAGACAGCTAATTGTTTCTATCTGCTTATTGTACGGTGTATATTTCTGACCTGCAATAAACCTATTATTTCCTTAAAGGAACAATTGTGTTGTGCTTCTACCCACCGTAAGCCACGAAAGTGCCACTAGAGATGGCACGTTACAATATTTAATTAAAAGTCCGTGCTTTAGAAATCGGATTTTGATGGCGGCTGAAACCGTATTGAGCAGTGGTGTTAGATAAAGGACTGTGCATATCGTCGTTACCTAGAAGATCCTAAGAATATATAGCGCTTTCTGAGAGCAAGCAGTGTCAATCTAATCACAGACCAGGAAATTACTGAGGTAGAGTGGGTGCCATTTAAAACCCTGGCCTCCTGAAGTATATTACAATATTGTAATCGTTCAACTTCTAGCCTTGACTGCGCTACGATTACCATTAAGGGACGTAAAGAGGAGCGCACAGTTCCTTGTATAAGAATGGTGGAAGTCGATCCTTGCTTACTAATGGCAACTATCGGGTTCTAAAGCTGTCACAATATGTCAGATCCCGATACGTAAATGTCCTAGCCAGGGAAACCTTCCTGATGAGGACTTAAAAATGCAACTGCAGCTAACTCTACTACAACGAACATTCAATTATAGTCCACTCCTTGATAAGGACAAAGAGTTATATCTATACCAATACATTTAGGAGAAAGTAGGCTATATGTTCTTTGCCGAACATCATGTTTTCATACATCCTATTGGTCTTCTCTATTAAAAATTCTTTCGCCTGTGAAAATGATCGCCATTTTGGATTGTTCTGTATGTAGGCCATAGAGTAATGCACCATTAGATGTAGATTATTACATAGGTTCAATATTCAAACGTTCACTTCGATCGCATGATTAGGACACAAGATATCAAAAAACAATTTTAAAATTTCACACAGCCGCCATATTGGGGTTATGCAAATAATTGAATTCCATTAGATGCCAGTAGATTAAATTCTGTATGAACATTTACCATACCAAGTGTCACTGCGCTCGGATGATTAAATCGCGAGTAAATTCCATTCAAATGTTTTAACTTTGCTTGGCCGACATGTTCGTATATTGCTCACCAGACTATTGAAAGTCCAGTATGTGAACTTATATTAATAGCCTCTATGAGCATACTCAATTTCGTTTTGATTGCTGTAATAGATTCGTAGATATTGAGAACCGTCTAAATATTTCGTTTTGAACTTATCGGGATTTTGATAGTCACGTAGGTAAACGTATACTAGTACCCTTTATAACCGTACAAGATTTCAGGGTGATATAGATGACAGTGAAATATTTTGCGTGGCCGCCATGTTGGATTGGTGAAACGAATTAAAATTGAAGGGCGCGGTCGAGATCGAAAGAGGTAGTAGTATTTACTTACCGAGTTTCATTGTAATCGCTTGAGCCGTTTAGATCTTTTTAGAAACACACAGCCAAAAGCCTATTTTTTCATAAATGAAAATAGGCTAAAATATGGAAAACCGTACGGCAACTAAACATACGCGATTGCTTATAACATGTGTGAGAAAACCCTTCCTCAATGACGATAGTTACCTCCTTCCCGGAAAGGAATCAGATTCAGTTTATCTCAGCTATGAGAAACTGCTTGATACCACTCACCTGTAGTCTTTATTAGGGTTGAGTTGCCTCACGACGATAGGAGTTTCTCCCTTTTCTCTGTTCTGGAGTACTCCTTGCAACCTGATGAGCGCGCTTTCATCCTGGTACAACACCGTGTATGACCGCCATTTCATTTCACGGACCACCTCTGCCAGGGCCTAGGGGCATATCAGAGACTGTGAACTTGGGCTCGAGCATAGAGAAATATGTATTTAATAGTACATTATGCAACGAGCCTATAATGGCAATAATTAAGACACGATTATGTTTGTAAAACAAGAAATGCGAGTTTTATAATTTCCATACGAGTGTCTTAATTATAATAATAGGCGAGTTGCATACGACAGTTTGTGTTCGACGATAATTATAACTTTATTTTATTTTATTTTATTTTATGTTCGAACAGGAATGTTCATAAATATCTGTCAAGATTCAGTCACCTGAATTTAGTGATTGGAGTGCAAGCGCTGGGTTTGCTATATGTGCATTACACGTTCACTGACCCACGCATGCACTCTGTCTGCTTGGCAATCATATGTTTACAGCCTGTCGATCTGCACCATCATTCCCTCAAACTGTCACCGAAGTCGTTTGAATGCAATGCCTGTGTAGAAATTAGAGTTGGGGATATTAAGGTACAGTGCTATTTCTTGGCTCATATTCACCAGTTTATTTACGCGAACATATGAGACGGTGCACTTTCCATGTCGGTCTGTGTTGCAATCTTCTTGACGTAGATTCATAAATATCTTGCATATGTCATAGTACTTTCTTGTTACCTTAAATGTTCATGCTGATTTTGTCTTTGTGTTTGGGATTGCAACTACAATGGTTAATCCAATATCCATTTTGAACTTTCAAATCATGTAATTCATGTCACACATTTTGGATTTTGAGCGCATGTGTGAAACTATCCTTACCTAATTGGTCAATAAATGAGCTTTGATTGGTTGGAGAAACTGTTTCATAATGCAAATAGTACTATAATGACCCTCATTATGATACAGTTTTCTGGCATATAATATTTATATTTCGACATCGTCGAACATAAAATACATTATCGTGTTGGAAGCCTTAGTAATCGACATGTAATGTTTTTTAGTCGGTCAACTCGATTGTACCCAATTGTAATGGCTGGTTCCCTAATCCTGGAAGAGAAGTTACATGAGATTAATAAACACACTTGGATGCTGTTGCTTGCAAAGCAGCAGTTGCGAGCTCCGGATTGAACCGCTCTTGATAAACTGTTTCCCACTGGATCACCACATTACGTACTTGTAGGATATGTTGTAAGACTGCTTTTATTCTTTCTTATGACGGATGTGACCTTCTGATTCTGGAAAATTATTATTATTACATTTTGGTCCTAATAAATCAATGGTAGTTCAAATACAATGAATTATGCTAAAACATTATTGAAATTTATCAATTCACTTAATTGGATTAAACAACTTTAAAGCTGATTTTCAGAACGTTCCGATTAACAAAACATTGGAGGATTAAGTTGGTTGGTTCCTCAGTTTAGGGGCTGCGACAACACGGTCATGTAGCCCCGTGTACTTTGGGTGTGTGTAGAATCGGTCTGATAACTGGTGTTAATTGTGATGGCTGTATTAGTGTGTGTTATCTGTGATTCAATAACGACTGGAGAAGATAAATTAATCCATTCCTTCACTTTTTTTTGGCAAAGTGGTAAAAACTGCCACAAACAAACCAATACCCACAAAGAAATACTTTTTCCACTAAAAATGAATTAATTCCTTTTAAAATCAGAGACGAAGTACGAAGCTGATCCCCGAGAACCGAGATAGTTAAACATTTATTTGTAACATTTTTTTAAGCGTATGGCTGTTAGTGCCGGGAGTGTCCGAGGACATGTTCGGCTCGCCAGTTTTTTTTGTAGCTGCTTCGAGACGGACACCCAATGGGTGAGCTACAAGTACCGTTGGGGAGGAAAGTTGGAAGGGAGGGTCGAGGAGTTGGAAGGTAGCGGCTGTGGCCTATAGTTAGGGACCAACCCCGGCATTTGCCTGGAAGGAAGATGGGAAACCACAGAAGACCATCTTCAGGGTTGCCGGCGGGGGGATTCGAGCCTCCTCGCCTCCCGGATGTGAGCGACTGCCAACAGTCATGCCGCAACGACCACGGCTAACTCACCCAAAGCAATAATTCAGACTTGTCGGGGTTTGTTACTAAGATTTGGATTTGGCAGGTTTTGATACCAAAGAGCCCTAATAAATTTGAAGTTGTGAAGAGATTGTATAAACTGCGTAAGCTTTACGAAGCAATTAATATTTTTAATTAAAGTTAACTAAATTTAGGTTATAAAATAAGAAATCTTATCATTTTTGTGTTTTATTAGCACAAAGAATAAAAGAGAAGAAAAATAAAACTAATATTACCCGTTCAAGATTCGATTGCCGCTGAGCGTGGCTGTGCCAGCGTTTATGTTTATTGTAGCATGAGCCCCGTGAGGCGAAGCGGAGGACACAGTGAAGACAGAGTGCAGTTTGCACATAGGTCAAGCTGCATTGCGTCAGATAAGCGTCACAGGAGCTCATGTCACCATGGACAGTTAAACGATGACTGAGGGTACTGGAGCTCAGTCATATCCTACTCGCGTAATAGTACCTGTCAACGAAGCAGACTGACGTGTGACTCAAGAATATAAAGAATAGTTCCCATCTCCACCGCCGGCAATCAATTCGTGAAAGGGTAATATTACTGTACAGTACTGAATAATAATAATAAGGAAAAACGTCAAATTAAATTCATGTTTAATTCCAGGTTCTTAGAGACAAAACTATCGTCATTCAACTATTAAATAACATTCTTTACTTGAAGTTCTAGCTACACAATGTCTGTTTCTACCTCATGCTCAATAGTAGTTTCACAATCTTCATCATTCCCTTCGTGTTCGCCACGACTTTCCAGATTGCAATAAAACTGCAGCTCTTCATTTTCCCTCCATTTTTCTCCAAAATGCTTCGAAAGCAGTCTCGAAACATCTTTCACTGATTGTGCCTGAAGGACAATCCCTCCGTTTAAGTCTTCTGGCTGTACGTGAGTCATATCAAAATCAGGTTTCGTGACACGTTTATATTCGCAAATGTCAGTTCTGTGGAAAACCTCACCCCGGACCAAAATCTTATTGTTCTTTGTCAAAATTATCCAAAACAAACTATTATTATCGGAAAGTATAACAACATAGTGTAGACCATTCTGATCACGTCAGGCAGGGGTACGTTCTCTGACTAATGCTGGTAGTTAAAGAGTAAACACTTCGCAAAACATCATGAAAGGTGAGATGGCGGAACTGGGTGCTCATATTGGCTGATGTGGATGTGGCGGGTTTTGTAACCAAAATGGCGAAACTGTCTTTGGACTTGGCGGATATTGCAACTAAACCTCAACTTTTACTTCATTTTACATTAGGATGTAGCGTTTTGTGACAAAATAATAGTTTTAATGAATTCAGCGCAGCAAAAGCTATAAGAAACAATGCTTATCTCAATTTTCATAAAATATGGATTTGGCGGGTTTTGATTCCAGGCGCCTCAATTTCAAGTAGTTCCTACTTTTGCTACCAAATGCTACCGTCAACGAGACCTAGCCGCGAACTTAGCTACTAGATGCCACCGCAACCGGCACCTGGCAACGAACGTTTGAACTACAGAGCGTTAATCAAATCTAACCTAGAAATTTAGCTTCACATAATTGTAGTTAGTGGAAGGTACTTTAACATGCCATACATCTATGATATGGGCCCGCCGGATTTACTTCTCCTCCGAAGGACGGCATACTGAGGATTTTTTATCACTCTTAAAAAATCCGACGACTTCGGCTGGGTTTGAACCTGCGTTCTTGGGCATAGAAGTTCAGCACGTTACCAACTACGCCACCGAAGCCGCCGGAGGGTTACTCTACAACGAAAAAGCTAATGATTGTGATAGCTGTACTAATTTGTGAATTTGTAATTGTGGTTAGGAAGCCTCGGCTTTAATTTAGGTTCCATCCCTGGAGCGGAAGTGGGAAAACTGCGGAAAATCACTTCTTGGGTGGTTGTGGTAGGAATCAAATCCACCTCTTCTCAGTCCTGGCTGAGTGTACCCCGTTCCAATTCTCAGACCAAAATAATATATTATGGCAGAGCCGGGAATCGAACCCAGTCATACGTGGTTACAGGCTACTCCACGGGTTGACCTACAACGAAGGAGACGTTCGTTACGATCCTTTCTGTCGTCTACTAACACCTTCTGGTGGGCCCATAACCTAGATCAACGGCGTCCAGCCAAGCTGCGCCGCACGCTGGCAGCCTGGTTCCGGCCTACCCTGACTGCCCACGCTGGTTGGTTGGTTGGTTCCTCAGTTTAGGGGCTGCGACAACGAGGTCATGTACCCCCGTATACTTTGGCTGTGTGTAGAATCTGTCTGATAACCGGTGTTAATTATGATGACTGTATTAGTGTGTGTTATCTGTTTTCAATTCAAGTAAGGACTGCTGACTTTGAATTTTTTCAAGAAGTTCCTACTTTTGCCACCAAACGCCACTGTCAACGACTACTAGTTCAGAACTTGGTAACCAGATGCCATCGCAGTCGGCTCCTGGCGACGAACGTCGGAACCTGAGAGCGTTTGTCAAATGTTTCAACCTATAATTTAGCTTCACACTGATGCAATTAGTGGAAGGTTCTTTAACATGCCATGCCATAAATCTATGACATGGGACCACCGGCTTTACTCTCCCCCCCCTCGAAGGAAGGCATACTGAGAGATTTTTAACGCTCTTAAAAAATCCGACGGCTGTCCGAAACTTCTACATTGTGTTTCGCCCGTTCTTCCGCGTACTGGCACTTGCAGATTACGTGCTTAGCATTAAGATAGTCAGAAATACGGATAAGATATCACGGAATTCATTTATGGCATTGCCATTTCGTTCACATTATGGGTTCCCCGCCCCCCCCCCCCCTTGTTTCAATATTTATTTCATATTCACAATATACTGAATACCGTTTGACGTTCGATCGATCAACCACAAGACAGCAAAGACAGTAGCCTACTTTATATGATTTTATTAAACACAGTGTGTACAATCAAGTTTTTCACCACTCTGTCATTTCTGCGAGTAGAGACTGAGACCTGCTTACACATTCCACTAAGTGGTATTTGGCGCATGGATTATTGCAATTCTTGCAGACGCAATCCTCCTTGGGTTCATGAAATGTCTCATTTTGACAGATCCTCCATGTACAGCGAATCGCGTATACAGATGTCGAAGTTTGAAATTTGGTCCCTTCCAGATATCCGTCTTCATTGCTTCAATCTCCATTATTTCTTGGGGTATCACGTCGGCCTTTTCTCGTCTCTCGTCGATGATGGTTTTATACGTTTGCGTTTCTGGTAGATCGAAGGAGTGCTTTATGTCTTCTATAAAGAAGGATTCCTGTGCTATTTGATAGGCGTAGCTGTTCCTTGAGAATTTTGAGACAGAGAGCTCTCTTAATAAATCTCGCTTTGACGCTCTCTCGCTTCCTGAGGTTGTTCACCGACAAGTAGGGCCAAATTAATTGTATGCCATATGTGGCGGTCGGCAATACTTTCATTTTGAATAGCTTTATCGTTGTTGACAGGGATAGGCTTTGGAGTTTGGTAATGTCGTATGAGACTTTCGTTGCTGCCGTAGCTCGCCCCTGTACATGCAGGGAGAAAGCAGTTCTAGTAGTTTGTAGCACGACACCCAGGTATTTGAAGATGGGCGAGAGAGACATGTAGTCTTCCTCCGCCATCGCTGCAAGGCCGTCCGCGCCCGCCAGAAGCACTTAGCGCGCCCGGCGTGCTGTAAGGTCACTTCTGACCTAGATGTTAGACCTCTTAAAACAACAAGTATCATATTATTATACAACCATCTGGCTGACTTACGGACTATTGATATCTATGCTATTACTTCCTTCTGTTCATGACGTTAGCAAAACTAATATTGATGGGGTGAAGGTAATTTTTATTTCTTGTTTCTGAACATTTCAGAAAATGCCACGTTTTTATAGAGGTCTCATTGTGATTATGATGAAACAAATTGAATAGGTTATGAATATTCCCGAAGGGGAATATGATATTATTTCCGTTTGAGCAGATGAATTATCAATTAATATGATATCATATTAATTGATAATGAAACAAATTGAATTAACGCCAACCGCTTTGAACATTGAACTGTAGACGTTGCATGAACCAGACTACTCCAGGAGCTACCTGGGTTCATGTACCGGCAGAAACAGTTAAAGCAACCCCGACAGCCCCTTTTATACTCCACCAAATCAGTGGTGCAGTACAGTTCTTGCACCGGCAGATAGAGCTTTTTTATGATAACTTACAGCCAAAATAAAACGAAATTGACCAAAATTTGGAGCTGTATGGTTCTTGCACCGGGCTCTCCAATTCTTCTGTGTATTTAAGATGTATAAAACGAAGATTCAGTCTGTCGGATATTGTTGTGTCCCCAACGTGCGTCTATTCTGAAAGGCTTAACTCGCTTGGCTTGTATTAGGGGAGGTATTCCAAGAGACGTAGGGGATGCAACGGTAGGGGCGTAAACATGGAGGTAGGAATAGAGGGTCGGGCAGGTGCGGATGAGGAGCTGACCGACCTAGTGCCAGCGCGGTGCTCATGACCTTGCGGAAGCGTGGAGTGAAGGCAAAGAGTTACGCAAGGCTGAGTAACGCCGTGCGTAAGTAAAGGAGGCAGAGAGAGGGTTTATACTGATATTTATGTGTCGACGTTGTAAAAGAGATGTGATGAGATGGTACAGAGTTATGTAGGGCTGGCGAGAGTAGGTATAGGATTAATGTGAGCACAACTTACCAGTATGATGGGGTCTTGGTGTAGATGTTCAATGAGGGGGGTGTGCGGACGAAACTCCCGGCCGTCGCATCTCCGTGAGCGACTGTCCTCGAGCCCCCGTTCGCTTGTGTATTTAAGGGTTCTTCCGTGTTTTATAGTTCTGTGTCAGCGATATCACTGTCGATGTAGCTGTTTGAGTTCCTGCTTTCATGTTGATGTATGGCGCCATCAGGGGCGTATATAAGAAGGGTGCTGAGGGGGCTCCAGCCCCCCCCCCCCAAATAAGCCAATACAAATTAAGAAAGTGCTGCTTTGGTAAGAGCATAAAGTAATTGTAAATTTGGTTGTACACTAATCTTAACTTATCGGCTAAGTTATAAACAATATTAAAATTGAAATTATACTAACTCGTGGTGTAGTGGGTAGCATTCTTCGCTGCCGCCCCGGAGATCTGAATTCGATTCCCGGCTCTGCCAAGAAATTTTAATTCTAGTCTGAGGGCTGGAACGGGGTGCACTCAGCCTTGTGAGGTAAAGCTGTGAATTACACAGTATGTTTTTTTGAGAAATACATGTAAAAAAACTTTTTACCTTTCTGCTTAGTAAATTGACAAATATTTAGATATATGCCATTCATACTCCATAGATCATAATAGAAAGTTCATTAAGTATAAAATTTTATTTGTGTGTTGTGTTGAATTTTACAACTTTTTGTATTGCCAGTAATAATTGTAGGCTATAAACTTTGAATCTTATCTAAAATATTTACACAAAGTTATATGCTCTAAGATATTGGTTGATATTTCTGGGCATTTGGCGGTGACAATCCCCTGAGAATACTCACAATTTTCCGGGATAGTCAGCCCCCCCCCCCCCGATTGTTTTTCTATATACGCCCCTGCGCGCCATAGTTCCGTGTTTATAGCGTTGCTTCATGTTCCCGCTGCCTGTGTACTGGGCTCCTTGTATACTTATATGAATTATGGGTTTAAGTAGTTACAACCCCTTTTTGGGGTTGGGGTTGCAACAATATGTAGTATTCGAACAAGGGACCATTGGCATCGTGGTCAAGTATGTTTTGGGAATCGGGACTATCCCTTGAAATTCGGGACACCTGATAACTATGATGGAGAATCTGTGATTCATGGACTGAGCTGTAATCATTATCACTATGGGGTGCTCACTGACCCACGCATGCCCTCTGTCTGCTTGGCAATCATATGTTTACAGCCTGTCGATCTGCACCATCATTCCCTCAAACTGTTACCGAAGTCGTTTGAAAGCAATGCCTGTGTAGAAATTAGAGTTGGGGATATTAAGGTGCAGTGCTATTTCTTGGCTCATATTCGCCAGCTTATTTACGCGAACATATGAGACGGTGCACTTTCCATGTCGGTCTGTGTTGCAATCTTCTGGACGTAGATTCATAAATATCTTGCATATGTCATAGTACTTTTTTGTTACCTTAAATGTTCGTGCTGATTTTGTCTTTGTGTTTGGGATTGCAACTACAATGGTTAATCCAATATCCATTTTGAACTTTCAAATCATGTAATTCATGTCAGACATTTTGGATTTTGAGCGCATGTGTGAAACTATCCTTACCTAATTGGTCAATAAATGAGCTTTGATTGGTTGGAGAAACTGTTTCATAATGCAAATAGTACTATAATGACCCTCATTATGATACAGTTTTCTGCCGTATAATATTTACATTTCGACATCGTCGAACATAAAATACATTATCGTGTTGGAAGCCTTAGTAATCGAAATGTAATGTTTTTTAGTCGGTCAACTCGATTGTACCCAATTGTAATGGCTGGTTCCCTAATCCTCAAAAAGAAGTTACATGAGATTAATAAACACACTTGGATGCTGTTGCTTGCAACGCAGCAGTTGCGAGCTCCGGATTGAACCGCTCTTGATAAACTGTTTCCCACTGGATTACCACATTACGTACTTGTAGGATATGCTGTAAGGCTGCTTTTATTCGTTCTTATTACGGATGTGACCTTCTGATTCTGGAAAATTATTATTAATACATTTTGGTCCTAATAAATCAATGGTAGTTCAAATAAAATGAATTATGCTAAAACATTATTGAAATTTATTAATTCACTTAATTGGATTAAACAACTTTAAAGCTGATTTTCAGAACGTTCCGATTAACAAAACATTGGAGGATTAAGTTGGTTGGTTCCTCAGTTTAGGGGCTGCGACAACACGGTCATGTAGCCCCATGTACTTAGGGTGTGTGTAGAATCGGTCTGATAACTGGTGTTAATTGTGATGGCTGTATTAGTGTGTGTTATATGTGATTCAATAACGACTGGAGACGATAAATTAATCCATTCCTTCACTTCTTTTTGGCAAAGTGGTAAAAACTGCCACAAACAAACCAATACCCACAAAGAAATACTTTTTTCCACTAAAAATGAATTAATTCTTTTTAAAATCAGAGACGAAGTACGAAGCTGAGAACCGAGATAGTTAAACATTTATTTATAAAAATATAAAGCAATAATTCAGACTTGTCGGTTTTGTTACTAAGATTTGGATTTGGCAGGTTTTGATACCAAAGAGCCCTAATAAATTTGAAGTTGTGAAGAGATTGTATGAACTGCGTAAGCTTTACGAAGCAATTAATATTTTTAATTAAAGTTAACTAAATTTAGGTTATAAACTAAGAAATCGTATCATTTTTGTGTTTTATTAGCACAAAGAATAAAACAGAAGAAAAATAAAACTATTATTACCCATTCAAGATTCGATTGCCGCTGAGCGTGGCTGTGCCAGCGTTTATGTTTATTGTAGCATGAGCCCCGTGGGGCGAAGCGGAGGACACAGTGAAGACAGAGTACAGTTTGCACATAGGTCAAGCGTCACAGGAGCTCATGTCACCATGGTCAGTTAAACGATGACTGAGGGTACTGGAGCTCAGTCATATCCTACTCACGTAATAGTACCTGTCAACGAAGCAGACTGACGTGTGACTCAAGAATATAAAGAATAGTTCCCATCTCCACCGCCGGCAATCAATTCGTGAAAGGGTAATATTACTGTACAGTACTGAATAATAATAATAATAATAAGGAAAAACGTCAAATTAAATTCATGTTCAATTCCAGGTTCTTAGAGACAAAACTATCGTCATTCAACTATTAAATAACATTCTTTACTTGAAGTTCTAGCTACACAATGTCTGTTTCTACCTCATGCTCAATAGTAGTTTTACAATCTTCATCATTCCCTTCGTGTTCGCCACGACTTTCCAGATTGCAATAAAACTGCAGCTCTTCATTTTCCCTCCATTTTTCTCCAAAATGCTTCGAAAGCAGTCTCGAAACATCTTTCACTTATTGTGCCTGAAGGACAATCTCTCCGTTTAAGTCTTCTGGCTGTACGTGAGTCATATCAAAATCAGGATTCGTGACACGTTTATATTCGCAAATGTCAGTTCTGTGGAAAACCTCACCCCGGACCAAAATCTTATTGTTCTTTGTCAAAATTATCCAAAACAAACTATTATTATCGGAAAGTATAACAACATAGTGTAGACCATTCTGATCACGTCAGGCAGGGGTACGTTCTCTGACTAATGCTGGTAGTTAAAGAGTAAACACTTCGCAAAACATCATGGAAGGTGAGATGGCGGAACTGGGTGCTCATATTGGCTGATGTGGATGTGGCGGGTTTTGTAACCAAAATGGCGAAACTGTCTTTGGACTTGGCGGATATTGCAACTAAACCTCAACTTTTACTTCATTTTACATTAGGATGTAGGGTTTTGTGACAAAATAATAGTTTTAATGAATTCAGCGCAGCAAAAGCTATAAGAAACAATGCTTATCTCAATTTTCATAAAATATGGATTTGGCGGGTTTTGATTCTAGGCGCCTCAATTTCAAGTAGTTCCTACTTTTGCTACCAAATGCTGCCGTCAACGAGACCTAGCCGTGAACTTAGCTACTAGATGCCACCGCAACCGGCACCTGGCGACGAACGTTTGAACTACAGAGCGTTAATCAAATCTAACCTAGAAATTTAGCTTCACACAATTGTAGTTAGTGGAAGGTTCTTTAACATGCCATACATCTATGATATGGGCCCGCCGGATTTACTTCTCCTCCGAAGGACGGCATACTGAGGATTTTTTATCACTCTTAAAAAATCCGACGACTTCGGCTGGGTTTGAACCTGCGTTCTTGGGCATAGAAGTTCAGCACGTTACCAACTACGCCACCGAAGCCGCCGGAGGGTTACTCTACAACGAAAAAGCTAATGATTGTAATAGCTGTACTAATTTGTGTATTTGTAATTGTGGTTAGGAAGCCTCGGCTTTAATTTAGGATCCATCCCTGGAGCGGAAGTGGGAAAACTGCGGAAAATCACTTCTTGGGTGGTTGAGGTAGGAATCAAATCCACCTCTTCTCAGTCCTGGCTGAGTGTACCCCGTTCCAATTCTCAGACCAAAATAATATATTATGGCAGAGCCGGGAATCGAACCCAGTCATACGTGGTTACAGGCAAGAATGGTTGTCGCTACTCCACGGGTTGACCTACAACGAAAGAGACGTTCGTTATGATCGTCTACTAACACCGTTGACATCGAATATAGATTTAGGTATTAGGAAGTCATTTTTGAAAGCCTTTGTCTGGAGCGTGGCGCTCTATGGAAGTGAAACTTGGACTATTGGTGCAGCAGAAAAGAGGAGAATTGAGGCATTTGAAATGTGGTGTTACAGGAGAATGATGAAGATCAGATGGGTAGATAGGGTTACAAACGAAGATGTATTAAGGCGAGTGGGAGAGGAGAGATGTTTCTGGCGACTGCTAATGAAGAGAAGAGATAGGTTGGTAGGACACATACTAAGACACCCAGGAATAGCAAGCTTAGTTATGGAAGGAAGGGTCGAGGACAAGAACTGTAGGGGTAGACCAAGGTTAGAATATGTTAAACAGATTGCCTCGGATGTAGGGTGTGGTAGCTATGTAGAGATGAAACGATTAGCTCAGGACAGGGAGGCATGGAGAGCTGCATCAAACCAGTCAAAAGACTGAAGACTGAAACAACAACACTAACACCTTCTGGTGGGCCCATAACCTAGATCAACGGCGTCCAGCCAAGCTGCGCCGCACGCTGGCAGGCTGGTTCCGGCCTAACCTGACTGCCCTGACTGCCGACGCTGGTTGCTTGGTTGGTTCCTCAGTTTAGGGACTGCGACAACGAGGTCATGTACCCCCGTATACTTTGGCTGTGTGTAGAATCTGTCTGATAACCGGTGTTAATTGCGATGACTGTATTAGTGTGTGTTATCTGTTTTCAATTCAAGAAAGGACTGCTGACTTTGAATTTTTTCAAGAAGTTCCTACTTTTGCCACCAAACGCCACCGTCAACGACTACTAGTTCAGAACTTGGTAACCAGATGCCATCGCAGTCGGCTCCTGGCGACGAACGTCGGAACCTAAGAGCGTTTGTCAAATGTTTTAACCTATAATTTAGCTTCACACTGATGCAATTAGTGGAAGGTTCTTTAACATGCCATGCCATAAATCTATGACATGGGACCACCGGCTTTACTCTCCCTCCCCCCTCGAAAGAAGGCATACTGAGTGATTTTTAACGCTCTTAAAAAATCCGACGGCTGTCCGAAACTTCTACATTGTGTTTCGCCCGTTGCCAGATTACGTGCTTAGCATTAAGATAGTCAGAAATACGGATAAGATATCACGGAATTCATTTATGGCATTGCCATTTCGGTCACATTATGGTTCCCCCCCCCCCCCCACCCTTGTTTCAATATTTATTTCATATTCACAATATACTGAATACCGTTTGACGTTCGATCGATCAACCACAAGACAGCAAAGACAGTAGCCTACTTTATATGATTTTATTAAACACAGTGTGTACAATCAAGTTTTTCACCACTCTGTCATTTCTGCGAGTAGAGACTGAGACCTGCTTACACATTCCACTAAGTGGTATTTGGGACATGGATTATTGCAATTCTTGCAGACGCAATCCTCCTTGGGCTCATGAAATGTCTCATTTTGACAGATCCTTCCATGTACAGCGAATCGCGTATACAGATGTCGAAGTTTGAAATTTGGTCCCTTCCAGATATCCGTCTTCATTGCTTCAGTCTCCATTATTTCTTGGAGTATCACGTCGGCCTTTTTTCGTCTCTCGTCGATGATGGTTTTATACGTTTGCGTTTCTGGTAGATCGAAGGAGTGCTTTATGTCTTCTATAAAGAAGGATTCCTCTGCTATTTTATAGGCGTAGCTGTTCCTTGAGAATTTTGAGACAGAGAGCTCTCTTAATAAATCTCGCTTTGACGCTCTCTCGCTTCCTGAGGTTGTTCACCGACAAGTAGGGCCAAATTAATTGTATGCCATATGTGGCGGTCGGCAATACTTTCATTTTGAATAGCTTTATCGTTGTTGACAGGGATAGGCTTTGGAGTTTGGGGATGTCGTATGAGACTTTCGTTGCTGCCGTAGCTCGCCCCTGTACATGCAGGGAGAAAGCAGTTCTAGTAGTTTGTAGCACGACACCCAGGTATTTGAAGATAGTCTTCCTCCGCCATCACTGCAAGGCCGTCCGCGCCCGCCAGAAGCACTTAGCGCGCTCGGCGTGCTGTAAGGTCACTTCTGACCTAGATGTTAGACCCCTTAAAACAACAAGTATCATATTATTATACAACCATCTGGCTGACTTACGGACTATTGATATCTATGCTATTACTTCCTTCTGTTCATGACGTTAGCAAAACTAATATTGATGGGGTGAAGGTAATTTTTATTTCTTGTTTCTGAACATTTCAGAAAATGCCAAGTTTTTATAGAGGTCTCATTGTGATTATGATGAAACAAATTGAATAGGTTATGAATATTTCCGAATGGGAATATGATATTATTTCCGTTTGAGCAGATGAATTATCAATTAATATGATATCATATTAATTGATAATGAAACAAATTGAATTAACGCCAACCGCTTTGAACATTGAACTGTAGACGTTGCATGAACCAGACTACTCCAGGAGCTACCTGGGTTCATGTACCGGCAGAAACAGTTAAAGCAACCCCGACAGCCCCTTTTATACTCCACCAAATCAGTGGTGCAGTACAGTTCTTGCACCGGCAGATAGAGCTTTTTTATGATAACTTACAGCCAAAATAAAACGAAATTGACCACAATTTTGAGCTGTAAGGTTCTTGCGCCGGGCTCTCCAATTCTTCTGTGTATTTAAGATGTATAAAACGAAGATTCAGTCTGTCGGATATTGTTGTGTCCCCAACGTGCGTCTATTCTGAAAGGCTTAACTCGCTTGGCTTGTATTAGGGGAGGTATTTCAAGAGACGTAGGGGATGCAACGGTAGGGGCGTAAACATGGAGGTAGGAATAGAGGGTCGGGCAGGTGCGGATGAGGAGCTGACCGACCTAGTGCCAGCGCGGTGCTCATGACCTTGCGGAAGCGTGGAGTGAAGGCAAAGAGTTACGCAAGGCTGAGTAACGCCGTGCGTAAGTAAAGGAGGCAGAGAGAGGGTTTATACTGATATTTATGTGTCGACGTTGTAAAAGAGATGTGATGAGATGGTAAAGAGTTATGTAGGGCTGGCGAGAGTAGGTATAGGATTAATGTGAGCACAACTTACCAGTATGATGGGGTCTTGTAGTGTATGGTGTAGATGTTCAATGAGGGGGGTGTGCGGACGAAACTCCCGGCCGTCGCTGGGCAGCATCTCCGTAAGCGACTGTCCTCGAGCCTACGTTCGCTTGTGTATTTAAGGGTTCTTCCATGTTTTATAGTTCTGTGTCAGCGATATTACTGTCGATGTAGCTGTTTGAGTTCCTGCTTTCATGTTGATGTATGGCGCCATCAGGGGCGTATATAAGAAGGGTGCTGAGGGGGCTCCAGCCCACCCCCCACCCCCAAAATAAGCCAATAAAAATTAAGAAAGTGCTGCTTTGGTAAGAGCATAAAGTAATTGTAAATTTGGTTGTACCCTAATCTTAACATATCGGCTAAGTTATAAACAATATTAAAATTGAAATTATACTAACTCGTGGTGTAGTGGGTAGCATTCTTCGCTGCCGCCCCGGAGATCTGAATTCGATTCCCGGCTCTGCCAAGAAATTTTAATTCTAGTCTGAGGGCTGGAACGGGGTGCACTCAGCCTTGTGAGGTAAAGCTGTGAATTGCACAGTATGTTTTGTTGAGAAATACATGTAAAAAAACTTTTTACCTTTCTGCTTAGTAAATTGACAAATATTTAGATATATGTGATTCATACTCAATAAATCATAATAGAAAGTTCATTACAATGTTATTTGTGTGTTGTGTTGTATTTTGCAACTTTTTTTATATTGCCAGTAATAATTGTAGGCTATATAAACTTTGAATCTTATCTAAAATATTTGCACAAAGTTATATGCTCTAAGGTATTGGTTGATATTTCTGGGCATTTTGCGGTGACAATCCCCTGAGAATACTGACAATTTTCCGGGATAGTCAGCCCCCACCCCCGATTGTTTTTCTATATACGCCCCTGGGCGCCATAGTTCCGTGTTTATAGCGTTGCTTCATGTTCCCGCTGCCTGTGTACTGGGCTCCTTGTATACTTATATGAATTATGGGTTTAAGTAGTTACAACCCCTTTTTGGGGTTGGGGTTGCAACAATATGTAGTATTCGAACAAGGGACCATTGGCATCGTGGTAAAGTATGTTTTGGGAATCGGGACTATCCCTTGAAATTCGGGACACCTGATAACTATGATGGAGAATCTGTGATTCATGGACTGAGCTGTAATCATTATCACTATGGGGTGCTCACACGGAGTCTCCCAGATTACCTTTGAAAGCACCTCGGAGTCCGGGTACAAGTTGTTGGTGTACTGGCTGGGGATCCCATAGGGGTCCCACGTGGTGATGACGTGAGGAATTTCCAGTGTCTCACAGATCGATTGCACTATCCCCGTGCTAGACGTGGACTGGGGACCGAAAATTCCTGCCACTCCTTGCGCCGTCAGATCACACGCTGAAATCATAATACAGAACACTGATCTAGTTCGTATTGTGATATCGAGAAATGATACTGCTGAGCTGAGCCATGCAGAATATAGACATACAGTCCAACTTCTATTAGTCGAATTTTTAATTTAATCACCCGGTGAGGTTCTACACAATTTATGTCACATTTAGGGGCAGATGACCTTGTAGTTCCGCCCCTTAAAACAACAATAACTATAAGGGGTGTTCAAATGAACAGGTATGAAACGATACTGTGGGTACAATTTATTCGTTATTCAAAAGTATTCACCACAGGCCTATGTACAGGTGTCCCATTGCTTCACTAGCTGCAGGATTCCCTGTTCCCAGAAGTCTTGTGGTTGCGACAGGAGCCAATCTTGTAGTCCTTTAGTTCGTCGATTGGAAATGTGTTATAAATTTTATAACTTACACGCGTAGTGGCAGTGGGAATTTGAAATGAAGTAAGATGAAATGATATGTCGTCGTGATGTTTTTGAGATGAAAGAAAAAGGAATGATTTGTAAAAGTAATGTTTTGTTGATATAAAAAAAACATAATGTATGGAAGTGGAAAGAAACAAGAAGGCTTGGTAGGAGGATGTGAATGAAAATAATCTATGAATCTATGGAATATGTCCTGACCAGAGCCATTGTTCCATGGAGTGGTTAGCCTGTATGCTGCTTTATTGAGAATGATGTCATATTTTCGTCGGAGCCACAATCATCTCCAGGAAGAGTTAGTTAGTTATGGAAGGAAGGGTCGAGGACAAGAACTGTAGGGGTAGACTAAGGTTAGAATATGTTAAACAGATTACCTCGGATGTAGGGTGTGGTAGCTATGTAGAGATGAAACGATTAGCTCAGGACAGAGAGGCATGGAGCACTGCATCAAAACAGTCCAAAGACTGACGACTCAAACAACAACGATAATAGAACCCCATTTTCTCATGTATTTCCTTTATTCGAATTTTCTCTAATACCAAGTAATTTTTATTTCCTAAAACACTTCGAGATATCGAAGTTAGACTGTAATTATAAAAGACTAGAAACCCACCCCGGTTTTGTATGGGAGCACTTACATCACTTTCTACTCTACTCGGAAGTTTTCACTTGAATAATGTGTGAATATTAGCACTGGTCTGGCCGTCTGGCCCTGGAAAATGCCCACTCGCTGACAGATTCGCACGCTAGCTGACTCACTCATTTTCTTAACTGACTTTGACTGGCTGCGTGGCTCAGCGGTAACGTTCCCGCTTGCCGTACCCAAGGTTGCATGATCGAATCCTGGCGCAGTCGGCTGGCATTTAAGGGTGCACAAATGCGAGGGAGCCGTGTCAGTTTAAGTTCTACTTCGGGGGAAAATTCCGGCACCTCGGCGCAGATGTTAAAAGGCACGTAAAACAAGTAGTTCCGTGAAGAACTATACAGCCTATTTTCATATACCCTACTTATGTTAATTGCCACTATCATCATGCAAAATTTCAGTTTGATTGCTGTAATAGATTCGTAGATATTGAGAACCGACTAAATATTTCGGATGGTCGCCATGTTGGACTTTATATATGTAGGTCCTAGAGTTATGTACTGTTACATGAATATTATTTTGTACGTGTAGCATTCAAACTTCAATCGCATGATTAGGACACAAGAAGTAACAACAAGATTTTAAAATTTGGCACAGCTGCCATCTTTTGGTTATGGATACAATTGAAAAAAAAAAAAGATGCCAGTGGATTGACATTCGTATAAGGATTTACTGTACCAAGTTTCACTGCACTCGGGTGGTTAAATTGCGAGAAACGTCCATGTGAATATTTATAATTCGCGTCGCCGCCATGTTGGATTTGTGATCACCAGGTTATTTAAAGTCCTATAGGTGAACTTATGTTCATAGCCCCTTTGAACATAAAAATATTCAGATTGATTGCTATAATAGATTCGTAGATATTCAGAGCCGTCTAAATATTTTGGATGGTCGCCATGTTGGGTTTATAAATGTATAGGCCATAGAGTCGTGTACCATTCAAGGAAAATTATTGCGTTGGTTCATTATTCAAACTTTCACTTCGGTCGCATGATTACGACACAAGAAATAAAAACTTAATTTTAAAATTCGCATAGCCGCCATCTTCAGGTTATGTAAACAATTGAACTAAATTAGATGCCAGTGCATTACAATGTGTATAAACATTTCCTGTACCAAGTTTCATTGCGTTTGGAACATTAAATTGCGAGAAAGGTCTATTTAAAATTTTCAAAATCGCTTGGCCGCCATGTTCGTTTTGTAATTAACCGGTTTTTGAAAGTCTTATAGATGAACTTCCAGTAGTGCTCTTTATCTCCGTACAAAATTTCAGGGTAATACCGCTAATAGTTTCAGAGATATAGAATGCCGGTGAAATATTTCGCATAGCCGCCATCTTGTGGTTATGTAAACAATTGAACGAACTTAGATGTCGGTGCATTACAATGTGTATAAACATATACTGTACGAAGTTTTATTGCGTTAGGTTAGTTAAATCGCGAGAAACGTCTATTTAAACGTCGCAACTTCGCTTGGCCGCCATGTTGGTTTTGTAGTTACCAGTTTTTCAATAGTCACATAGGTGAACTCCTAGTAGTTACCTTTATCAGCGTAAAAAAATTCCAGGGTGATATCGGTAATAGTTTCGGAGATATTGAATGCTGGTGTAATATTTCGCACAGCCGCCATGTTGGATTGGTGAGACGTAACCAAATTTGAAGGGCACGGTCGGGGTCGCCCTGAATAGTGCTATGAACTTACTGAGTTTCATTGAAATCGCTCCAGCCGTTTAGAATTTATTACAGGGGGACACACACACACCTCACACACACACACACACACACACGGACAAAATGTGATCTCATAAGCCTATTTTTTCAAAATTGAAAATTGGCTAAAAATAACATATGCCTAATTATTATTATTATTATTATTATTATTATTATTATTATTATTTGACACTGGATATTGCGTTATGAAACTGGAGTTAGCGCTATGAAGGCATAATGACGTTTTCTCTTATATATAATCCAAAACTGACTCATCACCGCAGGGCTCAAACCACTAGACCTAGGAAGCTGAAATTTTGCATGTTGGTTGATCCGAGTATGTAGAGGCTCACTAAGAAACGGTTTTTAGCCTATTTTCAATTTTGAAAAA
This sequence comes from Meconema thalassinum, assembly GCA_946902985.2. Taxonomy (NCBI): domain Eukaryota; kingdom Metazoa; phylum Arthropoda; class Insecta; order Orthoptera; family Tettigoniidae; genus Meconema; species Meconema thalassinum. The sequence goes on from OX336391.1 coordinate 479,376,180, forward strand.
AAAAAAAAAAAGGCTTATGAGATCACCTTTTGTCCGTGTGTGTGTGCGCGTGTGTGTGTGTGATTCGTGTGTGTGTCCCCCCCTAATAAAATCTAAACGGCTGGAGCGATTTCAATGAAACTCGGTATGTTCATAGCACTATTCCCGGCGACCTCGACCGTGCCCTTCAAATTTTGTTACGTCTCACCAATGCAAAATGGCGGCTGTGCGAAATATTTCACTAGCATTCAATATCTCCGAAACTATTACCGATATCGCCCTGAAATTGTGTACGGTGATAAAGGGTACTACTAGAAGTTCACCTATGAGACTTTCAAAAATCTGGTGACTACAAAACCAACATGGCGGTCAAGCGAAGTTGAGACTTTTAAATAGACTTTTCTCGCGATTTAACTATCCACACGTAATGAAACTTGGTACAGCATATGTTTATACACATTGTAATGCAATGGAGTCTAATTTAGTTCAATTGTTTACATAACCTCAAAATGGCGGCCGTGCGAAATATTTCACTGACATTCTATATCTCCGAAACTATTACAGATATCACCCTGCAATTTAGTACGGTGATAAAGGGTACTGATACAAGTTTACCTATGTATTGAACCCTTATTGATCTACGATAAATAAGTATTCATATTTATTATTATTATTACTACGGCCTAGGCAGCACATAAGGAAGTCGACTTGGATATTAGGGAGGCCAGCATTTCGTAATGATTGCAACAGAAGCTGAGTTGGTAGCTATTCCTGGGGGAATCTGATAGAAGAAGATTGGAAGAAATTTTAAGATTACATAAAGGAGCTTTTGACACCGTACCTGGGAAAGTTTTAAATTTTCAATATGCGATGCAGGTAACAGATTGGACCCCATTTAAAAGTAAATTGTACCCGATCCCAGAGAAGCATTTTTCTCAGGTGAAGGATATTATTACTAACTTATTAGATTCTGGCATGATAAGGAAAGCTGCAACTCCTTATCTGAACGCAATATTGGCTGTGACCAAGCCAAACGGATCAATTAGGCTATGCCTAGACGCGCGGGTTTTAAATAGCAAACTGCTAGTTGAGCACGACCAAGCACCGAGGATCAAAGATGTTTTGAAAGGCTTCCGCGGGAAGAAGATATACTCAAGTGTTGATTTGACGAATAGTTTCCACCATCTTGAACTTGAAGAAAAATCCCAACTGTTGACGGGATTTTTATTCGATAATCAAAGTTATATCTGGTGTCGAATGCCCTTTGGCGTGAAAACTGCGGGATGTGCACTCATTAGAGCACTCGATAGAAATCTGGCTGAGGAGGTCAAGAACTTCACCACGAGATATGTTGATGACATATTAATCGCTTCTGAGACAATGGAAGAACACTTGATGAATTTAAATAAACTGCTGGACAACCTGAGAACCATGAACTTCAAGATCAACTTAAAAAAGTCACATTTTTGCCAGAGCGAAATTTTATATTTGGGACATATAATTGATGTCGAGGGCGTGCGGCCTAATCCAGCCAAGATTGATGCTATTAAGAAATTTCCCACACCTACCAAAGTCAAACATGTTAGAGCATTTTTGGGAGTGACAGGTTTCTTCAAAGAAAATTGCCCTGGTTACACAGAAACAGTAGCGCCTATGCAGGAGATGTTGAAGAAAGCGAATCGATGGTCGTGGAACGAGGAGTGCGACAGGTCTTTTAAAGCAACGAAGGATTTATTGGAAAACTGTGTGAAACTTGGATATCCGGATTTTGAGAAACAATTTATCATTCAAGCAGATGCTTCGTTAATTGGGATTGGTGCTATGCTGTACCAAGAGGACGCTGAAGAACCCAAGAAGAAATCCTATTTGGCATTTACGAGTCGTAAATTACGGAAACATGAGAGGAACTACACAGTTACGGAACTTGAGCTACTAGCAATTCTATATTCTCTCCAACAGTGGCGCAAGATGATCTATGGTTATTCCATCATTGTTAGAACCGACCACCATGCACTGACATTTTTATTTAAGACAACAATAGCAAGTGAGAGAGTTACGCGCTGGTCCATCTACATACAGCAGTTTGACATCACAATAGAGCATTGTCCTGGGAAATTGAACGTCATACCAGATGCCTTGAGTAGAAACCCTGAGGACGGAAACGAAGTAACAGCGGAAGTTCACAATATTACCTTGACACCTAAGGCTCGTGAGTTTTTGGCAAGATTGAAGGATATTCAGAAGGAGCAAGAAGCTGACCCATGGATGATGATGATGATAAAATTCTATAGGAAGGAGTTACAACCAAATTCACCGGAGTACCGGGAAGCCAGTGCTAAACAAGCGAGATTTCACTACTTGAATAACTTGTTACATAAGTACGTGGATGAGCATCATACTAAACTGCGGATCTTAGTTCCAGCATCACTACAGAGGGGATTAACTTGGCATGTTCACGAGAGCCTAGCACATATCGGCACGGATAAGACTGAAGCTACGATAGGGGAGACCTTTACTTGGCCCAAGATGAGATTCACCATTGTTGAAGTAATTAGAACGTGTGACGCTTGTCAGCGCACAAAGCCGAACAACTTTATTCTGAAACAACCTCCAAGACCACTATTACCGCAGAAACCATGCGAGATGCTCGCGATTGATTGCTTTGGTCCTTTAGTAAAAGGAAAGCGTGGATGCCGACACCTCTTGGTATGTGTCGATGTATTTTCGAAGATGGTCGTGCTATGTCCTATTCAGAAGACGACATCAAGACAAGTCCTTAGTCGAATTAAGAACAAAGTCTTCGCCAAGTTCTGTCCGAAATTCATTGGCCCGTTCCGGGTAATTAAGAATCTGGGTAACAATGCCTACAGATTAGAAGAAGTGAGCACTGGTGCGAAATCTGTTTTTAATAGCGCCAATTTGAAACCGTACTACAGAAGGGAACCATTTGATGATTAGGAAAGATGATATGTGCAGAATCTGTATTGCCAAAAATTTTTTTTTTTGAAAGCAAACACTCAAATCCACGGGGAGCGCGTGAGTACGCACTTTGTTTGTAAACAACGAGCAGCTGAGACGACGGGAGTGGCAACTACGTGAGGAGAAGGGGGAGACCTAGTGAAAATATGAATGACATTCCAGCGAGAAGGGAGCACACTAATTGAGTCAGAGGGGCATACACTCGAGCAGCTGAGTGAGATTTAAAGAGATGTGTTGTTACTACAGTGGATTTTGTTTTTGAAATCCAAACCAATAAATTGTTTCGAATTTCAAAACCTTGCTGAGGATAAATGAACCCTTATTGATCTACGATAAATAAGTATTCATATTTATTATTATTATTACTACGGCCTAGGCAGCACATAAGGAAGTCGACTTGGATATTAGGGAGGCCAGCATTTCGTAATGATTGCAACAGAAGCTGAGTTGGTAGCTATTCCTGGGGGACGGCCAGAATTAGTCGAGTTCAAGGCCAAATTGTGCAACTACTGTACCAAAATTGGAGACATAAAGGAAGAATCACGAGGTCCTCTCAACGAACATACGATTGAATCAGCCAATCGCAAGAGACCAAGCCGTGACCACGAGGTGGACGGCGTCAGTAGTAAAAAGCGCGCGGAAGTGTGTATCTAAGGAACCGCCGAACGGATTAATCTCCGCTCGAGTAATTTGAGACGTTGGATTTATTTGGAGAAGAATGACACTAGCCCCATCTTTGTGAGACAAAAACTCTGGAAGTTTTTATCCGACTCCACCCCACTCCACCGCCCTTGTCAGTTTCTCATAAATAGTCTGGCCTGACGCCAATCTAAGTTCTATTCTTGTGGAGCCTTCAGAGGCATACTCCACGCCAGTTTGAAGTGTGATTTTGACGCTCGAATTTATCTAAGTCTTATTGTGTGGAGCCTTCAGAGGTATACTCCACGCCAGTTCGAAATGTGATTTTTACGCTCTAAAATCAGTGAAGCTAATTCATTTTATGAGCTCTGGGAAGCTAAAGTCGCAGCGTTTGCAGTATCGAATTTTAAAAGCTATAATACATTCTGTTCTAAAATCAACTAAATTGTGTGATCTAAACATTTCACGCCAGCGCGCGATAAACTGTAACATTCTTTTAAAGACGACGAGTTCAACTTTAAGGGGGAAGTATCGTATCACCCTAATTAGCGCTTACCAGAACCGAAGTCCACAAGACGGGCGGAAATACCGGACGAGATAGCGACTGCGAGTGCAGCCAGGATTTTGAACTTGTTAACGAGCCAGTGGCGCGGACTCGAGATGTATATTTTATGTATAAATTGTGTGTATTGTATGTGTGTTTTTATAGTGCGTATGTGCGATATAATTAGGGCCAGTCTTCGCTATTAATCGCAGTAGGACAATCGTGGGTGAACTGAGTAGCCTGCAAGCGATTATAGATAGGCAAATATTTAACATTGAACTTTTCTGCCAAGGAGTCGAGACCAAGATGATCAGCACGTGGTTTGAAGTTGGGATGAGCTTCAAGAAATCAACGCAGACGACTACTATGGAGTGCTAAATTGTCCATAGGGCAATGGGTTGAGGAGGATGTCCTTAGTCCTACATGCAGAAGCGGTGATGTACTAAAATTGGATTATTTCAATTATGTAGTTAGATTTGGCCGGGGAACTTTGTAAATAGTCATGTTTTTCTTTCTTTTTATTAGCTGTTTTTTTTCTTGTACCGACACTATATGTTTAAATGTCCGTTGGCGCGTGGCCAAAGTGTTTGTTGATATTTTGATTTTTCTTGAGTCATGTGTAATGTACGTGGCGTGCGTGCGTGATTTTTATCCTTGCAATTGCGGAACCCGTTACATTCGATAAATGGTGCTTTATTAACGTTAATATTTGAAATAGGAATGGGAGGAAATGATTGTAAAACTTTTTTTTGCTGAACAGGTTATTATTCATGTTAGGGTAGCCGAGTGCACCAACTTAAAAGTAATTGTAGAACACCTTCGTTCTAATTTTGATAGATTTTTCTTGAGTCCTTTTCAGGTGACTAGTCACGGCATGGAACGATGGCGCCAGCATGTGGATATTATTTGTGTCTTTTATTTCAGGGTCTGTCACAACCCATACGTGTGATTAAGTGTGTGTTGATGTGTCTTGTGTGTGTTGATTCTACGTGAGGAGGGGGTAGTTGTCCGACCGCCCTTATATATTTTTGCTGCTGTTGTATTTTTGATGGAAAGGCAGAGTGCTCTTGGGAGACTGCTGATTCTTGTCCATATGTTTTTCTGACACACATGTATTATTGTGCTTTGGGGCACATTTCTTCGAGGTTCGACCCCATGTTCTGGGAGGTCGAGGTTATTGACACGTGGGTTGACAGACATGCAGAGTTCCACAAACCGCCCGTTTTGCCTGTGACTTATTTTGATAGGCAGTCCTTTTTGTCCGACTGAACCCTGTAAGCTTTCATGCAGCAAACCTGTTCATTGTGATGGCTAATTTTTAAGCCATAATTAATTGGGGAGTTCGCCATGTGTGTAACGGATTGTTGTACCTTGTATGGATAAGAATATTGTGATTAACGTAAATGTTGGCTGTTTGCCTATTGCTTTGTTGATGACTCGATTTCATGTAATTTTTGTTTGTCACACCCGTGTGGTGTAGTGGTAGAGTATTTGTAAATTTTGACAGCGGTCATTTGAGTATTTTTCTATTGGTCACGTGTTAATGTACTTGTGTTGATTTGTGTGAGAAGTCCTAAGTTTTTAGGCAGTAAATGTTGCTACGGCAATTCAAGTCCAATTTCACACGGAAATTTTATGTTTGTTTATAGTAGATTTAGGAAGTGTCGGTTTAATTTAAGTATTGTAGTTGTGTTCCCTTGTGTCGGTCTAGCTCTAGGAAATGCGGATTCGTTGTTTGAAGGGTCATTCTGGATGATAACGAATCACGCATTCAAAGTACACATCGTGGTGCATGTAGAACGGCGTACGCACTTACATGGTCACTTTTGTATCGTTTTATTTAAGGACACTTGGTCCAGGTAATTAATCTCTCCAGAGATATCGCCTAAGTTTTTGGCATTTTTATTAAGCGGGAGTCAGTTGGGAGTTTTTTTGTTGTTAATTGTTTATGTGTAAATATGGTGATTTGTTATTAAATTCAGTTGTTTTAACCCTGGCTTCACTCTTTCCTGCATGTTATTTTGTTATATGTTACCCTGCAAGTTAATGAAGCGCCCTGACAGCAACTTACGAATATGACCTGTTACGCCCCGAATCTGAGTCTCATATGCTTCTTTGCAAGGGTTCAGTATATTTCATAAACTTGTAAAGTAGAGAACGAACATGGCGACCAAGCGAAGTTGAGACTTTTAAATAGACTTTTCTCACGATTTAACCATCCGAACGTAATGAACCTAGGTATAGCAAGTGTTTATTCACATAGTAATGCACTGGAGTCTAATTTAGTTCAATTGTTTACATAACCTCAAAATGGCGGCTGTGCGAATTATTTCACTGACATTCTATATCTCCGAAACTATTACAGATATCACCCTGCAATTTTGTACGGTGATAAAGGGTACTGGTACAAGTTTATCTATGTATATTTCATAAACTCGTAAAGTAAAAAACGAACATGGCGACCAAGCGAATTTGAAATATTTTAATAGACTTTTCTCGTGATTTAACTCTCTGAGCGCAGTGAAATGTGGTACAGTAAATGATTTTGCAGATTGTAATGCACTGCCATCTAATTTAAATCAATTGTTTACATAACCTCAATATGGCGGCTGTGCGAAATTTTAAAATTAAGTTTTTATTTCTTGTGTCGTAATCATGCGATCGAAGTGAAAGTTTGAATAATGAACCTAGGCAATAATTGTCCTTGAATGGTACATAATTCTATGGCCTATACATATAACAATCCTAAATGGCGAGCTTCCGAAATATTTAGACGGTTCTCAATATCTATGAATCTTTTACAGCAACCAAACTGAATTTTTTAATGTTCATAGAGACTATGAACATATGTTCACCTATAGGACTTTCATTAACCTGGTGAGCACACATCCAACATGGAGGCGACGCGATGTATAAATATTTAAATGGACGATTCTCGCGAATTAACTATCCGAGTGCTGTGAAACGTTGCACGTTAAATGCTTATACAAATGTTGATCCACTGGCATCTAATTTATTTCAATTGTTTGCATAATCACAAGATGGCTGCTGTGCGTAATTTTAAAATCTCGTTTTTACTTCTTGTGTTCTAATCATGCGATTGAAGTTTGAATACCACACGTTCACAATAATCTTAATGTAATTGTACAAAAATAAAAATCCAACCTGGCGACCATCTGAAATATTTAGACGGTTCTCAATATCTACGAATCTGTTACAGCAATTATACTGAAATTTTGTACGTTGTTAGAAGAAATTAACATGAGCAGGATATATGAAAATAGGCTGTATAGTTCTTCACGGAACTACTTGTTGAAAATTCAATTTGTGACTTTTTTCGGCCCTTTGGCATTGACAATCCAAAATTGACTCATCGACGAAGGGCTCAAACCACTAGACCTAGAAAGCTGAAATTGTGCATGTTGGTTGATCCGAGTATGTAGAGGCCCAATAAGAAACGGTTTTTGGAAATTCAATTTGTAAGTGACTTTTTTCGGCCCTTTGGCACTGAGCAAGGACAGTCGGTAAAATGTTCGGATTTAGCTCATTTTAAGCCGCCACATACGAGAAACAATACTCGGAGGTCATGTAGGGACCCCGAAACACACTTTCTAAGTTCCTAAAATGAACGGTTTCGGAGATATTCCCAAATAACTGTGTTCCCTCTGAGAAACAGATCAACGTTACTATGGCAACCGCTGAAATTTCGCAGACCGGGGATAGTTTTCTGGCAATATGTCGAAAACCGTTCGTTTTAGGGCTTTAAAACGCTGGGTTCGGTTCCCGAAACCACGAACATTGCTCCTCACATTGATACGCGCAAAAAGAGCTATAATCCATATTTCTACGATAAAATCGACTCGGAAAGTCTCATCTCTTATATATAATCCAAAACTGACTCATCACCGCAGGGCTCAAACCACTAGACCTAGGAAGCTGAAATTTTGCATATTGGTTGATCCGAGTATGTAGAGGCTCACTAAGAAACGGTTTTTGAAAATTCAATTTGTAAGTGAATTTTTTCGGCTCATTGGCATCGACAATCCAAAATTGACTCATCGACGCAGGGCTCAAACCACTAGACCTAGAAAGCCGAAATTTTGCATGTTGGTTGATCCGAGTATGTAGAGGCCCAATAAGAAACGGTTTTTGAAAATTCAATTTTTAAGTGACTTTTTTCGGCCCTTTGGCACTGAGCAAGGAGAGTCGGTAAAATGTTCGGATTTAGCTAATTGTAAGCCGACACATACGAGAAACAATACTCGGAGGTCCTGTAGCGACCCCGAAACACACTTTTTAAGTTCCTAAAATGAACGGTTTCGGAGATATTCCCAAATAACTGTGTTCCCTCTGAGAAACAGATCAACGTTACTATGGCAACCGCTGATATTTCGCAGACCGGGGATAGTTTTCTGGCAATATCTCGAAAACCGTTCGTTTTAGGGCCTTAAAACGCTGGGTTCGGTTCCCACTTCTTCGAAGTGGAAACCACGAACATTGCTCCTCACATTGATTCGCGCAAAAAGAGCTATACTCCATATTTCTACGATCAAATCGACTCGGAAAGTCTCATCTCTTATATATAATCCAAAACTGAATCATCACCGCAGGGCTCAAATCTCTAGACCTAGGAAGCTGAAATTTTGCATATTGGTTGATCCGAGTATGTAGAGGCTCACTAAGAAACGGTTTTTGAAAATTCAATTTGTAAGTGACTTTTTTCGGTCCTTTGGCATTGACAATCCAAAATTGACTCATCGACGCAGGGCTCAAACCACTAGACCTAGAAAGCTGAAATTTTGCATGTTGGTTGATCCGGGTATGTAGAGGCCCAATAAGAATCGGTTTTTGAAAATTCAATTTGTAAGTGACTTTTTTTGGCCCTTTGGCACTGAGCAAGGACAGTCGGTAAAATGTTCGGATTTAGCTCATTTTAAGCCGCCACATACGAGAAACAATACTCGGAGGTCCTGTAGGGACCCCGAAACACACTTTTTAAGTTCCTAAAATGAACGGTTTGGAGATATTCCCAAATAACTATGTTCCCTCTGAGAAACAGATCAACGTTACTATGGCAACCGCTGAAATTTCGCAGACCGGGGATAGTTTTCTGGCAATATCTCGAAAACCGTTCGTTTTAGGGCCTCAAATCGCTGGGTTCGGTTCCCACTTCTTCGAAGTGGAAACCACGAACATTGCTCCTCACATTGATACGCGCAAAAAGAGCTATAATCCATATTTCTACGATCAAATCGACTCGGAAAGTCTCATCTCTTATATATAATCCAAAACTGACTCATCACCGCAGGGCTCAAACCACTAGACCTAGGTAGCCGAAATTTTGCATGTTGGTTGATCCGAGTATGTAGAGGCTCACTAAGAAACGGTTTTTGAAAATTCAATTTGTATGTGACTTTTTTCGGCCCTTTGGCATTGACAATCCAAAATTGACTCATCGACGCAGGGCTCAATCCACTAGACCTAGAAATCTGAAATTTAGTATGTTGGTTGATCTGAGTATGTAGAGGCCCAATAAGAAACGGTTTTTGAAAATTCAATTTGTAAGTGACTTTTTTCGGCCCTTTGGCACTGAGCAAGGACAGTCGGTAAAATGTTCGGATTTAGCTCATTTTAAGCCGCCACATACGAGAAACAATACTCGGAGGTCCTGTAGGGACCCCGAAACACACTTTTTAAGTTCCTAAAATGAACGGTTTCGGAGATATTCCCAAATAACTGTGTTCCCTCTGAGAAACAGATCAACGTTACTATGGCAACCGCTGAAATTTCGCAGACCAGGGATAGTTTTCTGGCAATATCTCGAAAACCGTTCGTTTTAGGGCCTTAAAACGCTGGGTTCGGTTCCCACATCTAACCACGTACGTTGCTCCTCGCATTGATACGCGTAAAATGATATATATATATATATAGAGGTTGCTTTTGGGGTTCGGATACGATCGTGTTTTTGTTCGAGTCTAATTTTATACTCTTTCGGCTGGTTGTTGTAAGCGAGCTTTCAGAACTTTACTCGAATTTACAATGTTAAGATACTTTCTATTTTGCACGGTATGCTTTCATTTTCTTTATAAATTTGTTTTTTCTTAACTGAATATTTTTGTTTGCCAATTTTGATCTGCTCTTTTTCGTTTTTAACCATGATCTGCAACGTTGATTCACAGTCGAATGTGTCGTATTCTACCGGCTGTCACGTTAATTATTATTGTTTCTTAATTACTCTTACTGAGGAATTGGGCAAACTTATTTCAATAAAGTTGTTGTTTTGTCTTTCACGGCCATTGAATCCCCGCACAAGGCACGGCTTAAACCTAGAAAAGTTGCTGAGTTGTACTAATGGAGCAGCAGAAAAGAGGAGAATTGAAGCTTTTGAAATGTGGTGATGAGGGAGAATGATGATCAGATGGGTAGTTAGGGTAACAAATGAAGAGGTATTAAGACGAGTGGGAGAGGAGAGAGGTTTCTGGCGACTGCTAATGAAGAGAAGAGATAGGAGGGTAGGACACATATAATGATACCCAGGAATAGCAAGCTTACTGTCGACCAAAATATTATGTGCACTCGAGTTTGAAGGTTGCTTGTGAAGTAGCCAATAGACCTTCATAAAATCCAATGACATCATCATTTTCGACGTTCGATTTTACGTTAGTTCATGTAGGTTTGGAATTTTTAATTTATATTTTAATATTTTTTTTATCGCAGTTGAAACACAAAAAGTGCCCCTTTTTAAGCGTGTTTCAACCATGCGTCACATTTAAGAATTATTATCTCACAAACTCGTAATCAGATCGAATCCGAATTTTAACACAGTATACATTGGAATGTTGTATAACTGGTTTATTAATTTCAAAATTTTGTGTGTTCAAGAACGAATGTTGTTATTATTTTTGTAAGGTAACTCTTTCTCGGCTCGGGGTCGTTGGAAAATGTAGTTCTTGGTTGCGTTGTAATCCTTATACATCAAAAAGTTATGCTGTATGACTGTGAAATAGGTAAATTAATTCACTTATTTTATATCGGTTTGTATTTGTACGGAGAATTAAGACATGGTTCATCAGCTAGCCGCTCCGGGAAATGCTATACAGCGTTGCTGATATGGAGCCCATCACTTCCGAGCGAGACGTGCCATGACGCGTGATGTAGCCCATCTTGGCAATGATGTACTGCTTTCACCGGAGCGGCTAACTGGTGAACCATGTCTTAATTCTCCGTACAAATTCAAACCGATATACAATAAGTGAATTAATTTACGTATTTCACATTTATACAGCATACCGTTTTGATGTATAAGGATTACAACGCGACCAAGAACTACATTTTCAAACCATCCCGAGCCGAGGAAAAGTTACCTTACAAAAATAATAACAACTTTGTTTCTTGGACACAAAAAATTTTAAAATTAATAAACCTGTTATACAACATTCCAGTGTATGTTGTGTTAAAATTTGGATTCATTCTGATGACGGGTTTGTGAGATAATAATTCTTAAATGTGACGCATGGTTGAAAAACGCTTAAAAACAGGCACTTCTTGTGTTCCAACTGTGATAAAAAATATTAAAATATAAATTAAAAATTCCAGACCTACATGATCTAACGTAAAATAGAACGACGAAAATGATGATTTTATTGGATTTTATATAGGTCTATCGGTTACTTCACAAACAAACTTCAAACTCGAGTACACATAATAGTTTGGTCGACAGTAGTTATGGATCGGAGGGTCGCAGACTAGAACTGTAGGGGTAAACCAGGGTTAAACAGATTGCCTCGGATGTAGGGTGTGGTAGCTATGTAGAAATGAAACGATTAGCTCAGGAGAGGGATACATGGAAGGCTGCATCAAACCAGTTAAAAAACTGAAGACTCAAACAACAACAATCAGGAATTTTAATTACTTAGAGAGGCATGTCGGGCAAAAGGGTCGTTGGAGAATTTCAATCCCTGGGATGTAACACTGGAAGAGACTGCATAATGTACATCAGCGGCCAAGGTGAGCGATATTTAACTATAGGTCTATTAATAGGGATATGTTTACGTTCAAATCATCAATTAGTATGGCCAAATTACATCCAGAATAGCTTAAGTAAGAATATATTTAATTCCCCATATTCCGATAGATTTGCCATTCCAGTGTGCAAGAGTGCAGTTCCCTCTTCAAACAATATTCGCAATTTCTTTAACAAAGCGCAATGACACACACTTAACATTAGCACGTGTACATTTAGACAAAACAATTTTTTCCCATGGCCAACTGTATGTGGCGTGCTCGCGAGCATCCGGACAACAAAATCATTATGTCTCAGCAGAAGATGGCAAAACCATAAACGTAATTTTAAAATGTGTTAACATAATGTAACAACGAACCCTGCAGACGTTCACAACTCGATAAAATTCCCACTTTGCTGATCATATCAATATACTGTATGTATCAGAATATTCAAAATTAGAATGGACACACCTATAGCCGCGATTGCTGTAATAGAATAGACCAATTATCAGCAATAATGCATCGTCCCCATTGACTTGATCGCGGGCGAAGCCGCGGGTACCTGCTATCACGTATATTCGCTTCGTTACGGCCAACTAAGGACTACGTCATGTGAACTGTTTCTTCTGCATTTTATTGTTGGCCCAGTACTCTTTCATTCGTAATCGATGTTGCACCTTTCTCTCCGTCGTCCACGTCTTCCCGGTTTTTAGCCTACTTTTCACATTTTGCAAAAATTAGGAAAAAGTAGTCTTATGAAATCGGGCAAATGTGTGTCTGTCTGTCTGGCTGTGTGTGTGTGTGTCCCCCCCCCCCTATCAACTCCTAAACGGCTGGAGCAATCGAAACAACATTTAGTAGGAGTAAAGATCTATACCTGAATATCTCACGGCCATATTTGAAAATGATGTCATCGCTACCAACTGCTGAAAAATCGCAATTGAAATTTGAGCTCCATGTTGGATATCTTGGAAGGTATGAATGGGAGCTATTTCAAAATTGGCACACGTATAGGTAATAATATTGCAGTTTAATTTCCAGGAGGTCATACATGGCAGTGTTACCAAAATGATTACAAGCCTGCTGATAAGTCCAATTTTTAAATGCATATAACTTCTACACTATCAATTGGAATTCAACCAAATTTCGTATATTGTATGTGTACATAACCAGATATGACTGAGCGTGTTCTTAAGACCCACCAGGGCTGCCAACTGTTAATAAATGCCCTTAATTTATTTTATCCAAAATACTAATATATCAGAAAGTATGCAAGCCGACAGCTTTAAAATATGCACACGTATAGTACCTGACATTCTATATTGATTTGGAGTAACTTATATACGTCAGTGCTAACAACATGATTCTAAGCCTGCTGAGAGGTCAAATTTTAAATACATGTAACTTCCATACTATCATTTGGATTTCAACCAAATTTCGTATGTGCTATGTGTACGATAACAGGTATGACTATGCGTATTCTTAAGAGCAACCAGGGCTGCCAACTGTTAATATGTGCTGTCTCTATTTTTGTTACCCTAATATCAATATATCAGAAAGTATGCAAGCCAATAGCTCTAAACTTGGCACACGTATAGTACCTGGCATTCTAGATGAATTTGGAGTAACTAATATACGTCAGTGCTGCCAACATGATTCTACGCCTGCTGATAGGTCCAATTTTAAAATGCATGTAACTTCTATACTAACTAATGGATTTCATTCAAAATTGGCACAACACTAGATCATAGTATTTCAGATTATTTCTGACCATTACATGCATGACACTGTTGCCAACATGATTTTACGCGCGCTGTTAGATCCAATGTTTAACTGCATGTAACGTCCATGCTATTCATTGGACTTCAACCAAATTTTGTATGCTGTACCTTAAGAGATGGAACTAAGAATATATTCAGTCACCAGGGCTGCCAACTGTAGTGCTCTATTAGGCTACATTTTGCCAGGTATACAGTATTTCGAACTAATTAGAAATTTCGATATTAGCAACTTAATTTTGACATTATTCTAGATAGATCCATATAGATTAATCATTGGCATGGATCTTAAATTTTAAGAAAAGTAGGCTATTTAGTTCGTCACGGAACTTCTTGTTATTTTCGGCTTGGGTTGAAAACTCGGATGTGGGTCACGCTCCTGGATATCTTCACACCTTATCCCAATCTCCAACAGATCCTTCTCTACTTCACTGAATCAGGCCCACTTTGTCTTCTTCTCACTGAGAAAAGCAAAAAATGGTTGGATAGCCGTGTTGATTTCATTAGGGTTAAATTATATATTATATATTATTGTTAATTAAATATGCACAATTTGCGAAAAATTCAGGAAAACTGTACACATTTTATGAATTTCCTTACAATTCCTACTCATTGTTTAACCTGTAAATTTACAATTATTAAATTATATTATTACAATATGATAAATGCAGGCCGAAATAGGATATCATATTCATACAGAGCAGGAAGAGCAATCACATATGCCACTAAAAGGGGCAACCTTCTGTGTGGCATGCACATCATTGATTACTATTTCTTAAAATTGTATAATGGCTTAGTCGAATAACCCGTTCTATGTATATGCTTCATGTACTAAGAATTATGAATGCGAAGGAAAATTGAATTTGTGTTTGTATAAAATAGTAGTCTCAAATAATTATATTTTCAATTTTCAATTTGTTTTCCCTGAGAAAATTTTTCATATGCATTTCCACGTTTGCATGATTTCCTTTAAATTATTTTAATTTAATTGGGAGAATATTAACTTATATAATTTTGGTGGGAAATACAGAAAGTTACAGGAATCTTTGTTTCGCGGGCTTATAGGCCTTGTTCTAAGGACATTTTGTCATCCTGACGTTTCGCTGAAGACTGCGTTCAGCATGTTCACAGGTTACATTAAGCGTGGTAAAACAAATAAACAGAAGATATATAAACTGTTAACAACCCACACATAGAGGCTACCATAGCAACGGCGTACCACATAAAAGTAATGCATCAAGGACAGGGCTGCTCTTCTGTTGCATCTTCTCGTCTACGACGGACAATGAGGGCAGGCTTGAGGGGATTAAGGACTGGAAGCCAAGCTCTGTTCACACGTTCTGCTTCCTCCTTAAGATTGAAACTGTTAGTATGCTTCAGGATTTCAATGGCCTCCATTTGTAGCCTGGCATGACAAGACACCCCGGTGGACAGAACAAATGGAGGCCATTGAAATCCTGAAGCATACTAACAGCTTCAATCTTAAGGAGGAAGCAGAACGTGTGAACAGAGCTTGGCTTCCAGTCCTTAATACCCTCAAGCCTGCCCTCATTGTCCGTCGTAGACGAGAAGATGCAATAGAAGAGCAACCCTGTCCTTGATGCATTACTTTTATTTGGTACGCCGTTACTATGGTAGCCTCTATGTGTGGGTTGTTGACTGTTTATATATCTTCTGTTTATTTCTTTTTACCTCGCTTAATGTAACCTGTACCGACAGTAGTGGCTACGCGCGCTAAAGCGCAGCGTTAGGTCAAGGGGCCAAGCTCTCTGCTAAGTCGGTAGACGCGTGGGTTCGAGCCCCACCGTCGGTTGTCCTTGAAATGGTTTTCCGTGGTTTCCCCATTTTCAACACCAGGCAAATGCTGGGACAGTACCTTCTGACAGGCCACGGCCGCTTCCTTCCACATCCTTGCCCAGTTTCATTCATCTTCATCCATTCCATCTCTCATCCCGACGCGCAGGTCGCCCACGGGCGTCGACTAGAAAGACCTCCACTCGGCCTCTCAGGAGGCTACACGAGAGAAAAAAAAATTAACCTTTGAACTTGCTGAAGGCAGTCTTCAGCGAAACGTCAGGACGACAAAATGACCTTAGAACACGGCCTATAAGCCCGCGAAACAGAGATTCCTATTTCAACGCCGGTCGTGAAAGTCTGCATTTTTACAGAAAGTTACGTTTAGCTATACTTAATTTAGGTTGATATTTTAAATGATATTGTGATTGAATTCGAAAGGTTTACGTGTGTAAACATGCGTCCAAGACCAAAGGAAGCCGAGCAATATTTATGTGAAGAAAGTTAAAACGAAAAAGAAGAAAATAAAATCACAACAACCGATCACCTGTGCGCTGCATTAGCTTACGCTTGATAAACTATTCCGGTTAGTCAATTCTATATCAATACTTTAGTTCAGCATAAAGCGTACTACAAAATAGTCAGCGGCAGCATTACATCTATCTTAAATACAAATAGAGCCAATAAACTCCGGACCGGAAATAATTTTTTGGCTATAAAATACGTTCTCGGTCATTACTCAGTGACCTAATTACTGTGTAACTTACTTGGAAGTGCTACGAGCGAGTGTGGCTGTTAGGCCGGAGGACTTCTTTTCAGAATTGTTTTCTGTACAAGGAAGTCCTACGTGTTTGTATGACTATCTAGCCTGGACTCAATTTGTGAGTATTTGGAAATGCTGCGTGTTTGTATGGCTGTTAGGCTGGAATACTTAATTATTAAGAACTTTTATCTGTTTTAGTGAGGTGCTGTGTGTGAGTTTGACTGTTATACCCATTACAGTGTTATGTATGAGTGCGTCTTTCAAGAAAAACTGTGTCGGTACTGAGGTACTGACGAGTCAAAGATCATCATTTGAAATCTACGAAAGAGTTCTGCTGTATAGCAGTGGCGGAAAGGAATTGGTGACTCTCTGCCTAAGCAGGAGTGTGACAGGAAAGACATCACCTATGGGGTAATTTGGAAGACTGTACATAATATATTAATGGCGAGTCAACGCCAGCATGATTTTTCTGGGTCAATTTTTATATGTTGTTGTGTAAACTAGAGTTAGTTTATGAATATAGAATTAATTTAAATTTGGTAGACTAAAGAAGGATCATCATTGCAGCGCTCAAACCACTAAGCTGAAAATTTGCATGTTGGTTGATCCTAGGGTCATGCTCACTAAGAAACGGTTTTAGAAAATTCAAATTCTAAGTGAGTCTTTTCGGCCCTTTGGCCCTGAGCATGGACAAAAGGTACAAAGACGAACATAACTCATTTTAAGCCGCCAGACACAAAAAATACACTTTTTAAGGTCAAACAAGAAGTTCCATGACGAACTCAAGTGCCTACTTTTCTTAAAATTTAAGATTCATGCCAATTTATTTATTTATTTATTTATTTATTTATTTATTTATTTATCGTATGGCCTTTAGTGCCGGGAGTGTCCGAGGACATGTTCGGCTCGCCTGAGTCTGTAGCTGCTTCCAGCGGACACGCTTAGGTGAGCTACAAGTTCCGTTCAATTTCAAGGAGTTCCGACTTTCGCTACCTAGTGGTGAACGTTGGAATTTTGATAGAGCGTACCGACGAAATCTAACCTAACAATTTAGCTTTACTCAAGTTTAGTCTGTGGAAGGATCTTTTACATGCCAATGATTAATCTATATGGATCTATCCAGAATAATGACGAAATGAAGTTCGTAATATCGAAATTTCTAATTAGTTCGAAATACTGTATACCTGGTATAATGTAGCCTAATAGAGCACTACAGTTGGCAGCCCTGGTGACTGAATATATTCTTAGTTCCATCTCTTAGGGTGTAGAATACAAAATTTGGTTGAAGTCCAATGGATAGCATGGACGTTACATGCAGTTAAACATTGGATCTAACAGCGCGCGTAAAATCATGTTGGCAACAATGGCATGCATGTATTGGTCAGAAATAATCTGAAATAATATGATCTATTGTTGTGCCAATTTTGAATGAAATCCATTAGTTAGTATAGAAGTTACATGTATTTTAAAATTGGATCTATCAGCAGGCTTAGAATCAAGTTGGCAGCACTGACGTGTATTAGTTACTCCAAATTAATCTAGAATGCCAGGTACTATGCGTGTGAAATGTTTAGAGCTATTGGGTTGCATAGTTTCTGATATATTGATATTAGGGTATCAAAAATAGAGACATCATTTATTAACAGTTGGCAGCCGTGGTTGCTTTAAGAATACGCCTAATTATATCTGTTATGATACACATACCATATACGAATATTGTTGTGCCAATTTTGAATGAAATCCATTAGTTAGTATAGAAGTTACATGTATTTTAAAATTGGATCTATCAGCAGGCTTAGAATCAAGTTGGCAGCACTGACGTGTATTAGTTACTCCAAATTAATCTAGAATGCCAGGTACTATGCGTGTGAAATGTTTAGAGCTATTGGGTTGCATAGTTTCTGATATATTGATATTAGGGTATCAAAAATAGAGACATCATTTATTAACAGTTGGCAGCCGTGGTTGCTTTAAGAATACGCCTAATTATATCTGTTATGATACACATACCATATACGAAATGTGGTTGAAATCCAAATTATAGTGTAGAAGTTGCATGTATTTAAAGTTGGACTTCTTAGCAGGCTTAGAATCATGTTGGTAGCACTGACGTATATAAGTTACTCCAAATTAATTCAGAATGTCAGGTACTATACGTGTGCATAGTTTAAAGCTGTCGGCTTGCATACTTTCTGTTATATTGGTATTTGGATAAAAGAAATTGAGAGCATTTATTAATAGTTGGCAGCCCTGGTGGCTCTTAAGAATGCGTTCAGTTTTATCTGTTTATGTACACATAGCACATACGAAATTTGGTTGAATTCTTATTGATAGTGTAGAAGGTATATGCATTTAAAAATTGGACCTATCAGCCAGCTTAGAATCATTTTGGCAACACTGCCATGTATGGCCTCCTGGAAATTAAACTGAAATACTACTATCTATTCGTGTGCTAATTTTGAAATAGTTCCCATTCACACCTTCCAAGATATCCTACATGGAGCTCAAATTTCAATTGCGATTGTTCAGCAGTTGGTAGCACTGACATCATCTTAAAAAACGGCATTGAGATATTCAGGTTTATATCTTTACTCCTACCAAATTTTGTTTCGATTGCTGCAGCCGTTTAGGAGTTGATAGCGGGGAACCCACACACAGCCTGACGGTCAGAAGGACAGGCAGACAGACAGACAGACATTTGCCCGGATCGATCTCATAAGTCTACTTTTTCCTCATTTTTGCAAAATGTGAAAAGTAGGCTAAAATGAACGCTTTTGAAGATATTTCGAAAAAACTGTGTTCCCTCTGAGGAACAGATCAACGTTACCATGACCACCACTGCACAACCTTAGATTTCCCTCTATACGTGTGTGCCATCACGGTGATGGGGACTTGCAGCATCGGCGAGGCATCATTATTTTAGCCTACTTTCGATATTTGCAAACAAATGAAAGTAGACATATGAGATCTACACAGGGCGAAAAATTGTGTGTCTGTGTGTGTGTGTGTGTGTGTGTGTGTGAGTGTGTGTGTACTCTGAATGTCTATCAATTCAAACACGGTGAAACCGAATTGAACGAAATTTGGTACAGAGGCAGAACTAGGAAAGGGCACCTCAGTGTCATGTTTTATATCGCCGCCATCTTTACCAAAACTGAATGTCGGCCTCTCAAACGTTCAAAACGTAAAATCAAATAACGACTAACCAAATCATCCGATCTCTACCAAATTTGGAAACAACATATCTTCATATAGGACGCGTCTTATGACCAAACTACAAGGTCATCCGCCGTACCATTTCAGGATGGCGGCCGTGCGAATTATGCAAACATTATAATCCATATCATGGGACCCACCAGTTCCGATTATCGAGCCGAGAATCGTTTTAACTCTTCTAAAGGAAGAGGCACGTTCGAAATTAAAAGTATATTTTGTAATACTATAGTGCAGAAGTGATTAAAAAAAACTGAGCCGTCTCAGTACAAAGCAAGATGGCAGCGGATATCTTGTGCCTGACTTATATTTCACTAATTTGAGTATTGCTTGCAATATAGCGTACTGATACAAAATAAATAAACTTTGTATGAAATGCTTCATATATAAATAATATACTCCAGTGATGAAATCGTTTAGTGTAAATCATTAATTGCTAACACGTTCTATGTAACTCATTTGATATCGGTCAATGTCCGTTCGCACGTTTGGCTCCGTGGTTAAGCGTTAACCTTTCCATCTTCTGGCTATGGTTCAAACCCCATCAGAGTTAGTTTTTTTTTTGCTTGATTTTCTTTATATTTATTGTTTTGTAATGACTCAGACGTTTTAAAATTAATCGTTATATTGTGCATAGTACGATGGAAAATATATAATTAAAACAAAATTCGCCAGCAGATTTGCACGAGATATCTAGGAACAAAAAAGTGAATTATCATGGCGAACTGCACGCCGGCCAACAGATTAACTTACAGATTTTATTGAAAAGTTTATGTTTATGGCCGCTAGAATGCACTCCCCCTGTTAGGATTATCTCGTTCGATACTTCTCCATTAGATGCCACGACTGGTCTACATGGGACTCCAATTATTAGTATACCAGTGGCATTCTATGCGCATCGAATTTGAAGAATGACAAGATAATACTACGATATATTTTTACTTTTTATTTTAAAGGGTTTGTAACAGCCTATTGTGCGTTATTTGAAAATGTTAAATGAAGTAAAGAACAAAACGATTTCACATAGTAACTGAACTCTAGCCGTTGGTGCTAGTTCAGGATATTAATTAATACTTTTAATGCAGCCAAATAGCAATCGAAAATATCCACATAATTTGTATACTCACGTCTCTGTAGGGTCATGGAAAGATTTGTTAATTCAATTAGGGTTGTGAAAGCCATGCACAGCCAGACGTGTTAAGACATGCCTCAACTCAAAGTGGGATGTTGCCCGCGTCAGGCCGATTATGTAATAATAATAATAATAATAATGTTATTAGTTTTACGTCCCTTTTAACTACTGTTGCTTTTAGAGACGCCAGGGTGCCGGAATTTTGCACCGAAGGGGATCTTTAACTTGCCAGTAAATCTACTAACACGGCTCCCTCGAATTTGTGCACCCTCAAATGCCAGCTGACTGCGCCAGGATACGAACCTGCAACATAGGGCCCAGCAAGCGAGAACGTTACCGCTGAGCCACACAGCCAGTCCGGTCGATTATATCTCCAGATCCATAACATTCTTTATATACTTCTTATCTTTCTTTCTTTCATTCATTCTTTCTTTCTTTCTTTCTTTCTTTCTTTTTTTCTTTCTTTCTTTCTTTCTTTCTTTCTTCAATGATGGTAGCAGTTGTTTTCGAGGTTGTGGTGTTTGGCAGAGGTAAATAGTTTTGGAGGTCTTCAACCGAGAAATGGTTCTATTATTACTCTTTGATTAAAACAACGAGTTATAACTATATTCATACATTTAGGAGAAAGTAGGCTATATGTTCTTTACTGAACATCTTGTTATTATTTTTATTTTTGCCATTATGCATACTTTATTTGTTTTCCTTTTGGTATTAGTTTTTTCTACTACATATGTTGCTTTTCGTGCACCATTGTTGGGTGATATGGTGTCTGAATAGGGTTAGTTTGTCTCGCGACCACAAAGTTTCTCTGTTGGACCGAGACATGTACTAACATTTGAATAGAATTTGTATTGATTGGCGGAGCATTTAAATTATTTATCTGTAAATCAATACGGGAATTTTCTCACAATTTTCTAAAATGGTAAATTGTTTGTCTTTTTATGTGATAATAATTTCCTCATTTCAGACGTCTTCGTTGGTAGAAAGATATTCAATGTCATGCAAGTTTTCGGATGGGGCTACCATGCTTACATAGTATGACAGTTAGAAGATTTCCAGTCATTGTCAAAATGTTCAGCGCGCAAGGCTTTCACATCCCTTGCTTCCATAGGTAACAACTGGAGTCCGTGGTGTATTGTAGTTGATGATATAATATCCACAACTTTGTTATTCTTCTTACGAACACTTACACTGACCTGTATTTCACTTCTGTAGTGAACTTCACCTTTCATTTGCCTGCGATTTACTTTAAAAGAAGAACCATTTATAGAGATTCATCATGAAGTGCCATTGTACAGGTAATGGCAGTAAATATGAAATGCATTTCTTCCAATCAGAAGTTTTGTCCAGTGTTCCAAAGTCAGGGAAAATCTCTGTATATTCATTTGGACTTACGATTACAGTACATCTAGCCTTTCAATTTATTTTCCATTTGGTGAGAAATTCTATGAAAAAACATACAGCATTCTACATGTTCAATGGTTGGAGGTGCAGTTCTTATATTAGGTGTCAAATCCACCCGACGCCAGTATAATTACTGTCTCATTTTCAGGAATGATAATATTTGACGACAAATGATTCAAAACAGAGCAATCAAACATTTCTTTGATAGTTTTGAAAACCATATTATTTTTTCTAATACAAAATTAAATGATAAATAAGTCATAACATTCATAATTAAGACGCTGCTAATTGTACTCTTTACAACTACTGTACAATATTGGCGGGCGAAGCCGCGGCGGGTAATGCTAGTACTTACATAACATATCAACGCCAAAGTCATTAGCATACTCACTAATCATGCCGATGCTGAAGCTGTCGAAGGGTTTCACCTCCCGAATCTCCATCTCGAGAATGTCGGTGTGTCGGGGATCATTGTTCATATGCTGCATACCATGCTTGAACGCTATGTCTTGATACAAGCCATCTTCTGGAGACAGCAGGCCAACTATAACATACAGATAATACGTTCTACACAGACAGAAGAACCAAACGTGAGCTATGAGCTGGAATGTAATCAACCGTAAGAAGTACTCGTACATTAGGAAAAGAAGCAATACATTCATTCTTTCTACGAGGGACTAAAGAAATATTAATGAAGATTTTGAATTAAGAACAGAGTGTATGGAGAATTTGTTCATTTGCTTTGGACATACCAAACCACATATACTGTCCTACTTTATCACTCGTCTTTATAATTGTAGCTCTAAAATAATGTTTTTATTGTTATATTCTATAATTTCAAGATGGTTGCTGTGCGCTATGTTCAGTAGGGTATTCTTAGGGGTTATGTTAGCAGAGTATAGTGGTTCTCTTTCATAAAGTTGTGTGTCAACTGAGCAATTACATCCCGTGTTATTGATTTTAATGTTTTAAACTTACGCCCTTCCGCCATTTTCAATATAATGAATCGCAGATACTTTGCCTTTTCCATTCACATAGCACACAGGGTTCTACTATGTTACAACTATTCGCTATTGTGGCCCTAAAATAGTATTTATTAATACAGCCCATAATTCCAAGATGGTCACTGCGTGCTAGTTTCAGTGTGAAAGTCTTATAACTTATGCTAGCGAGGTCCCTTCTATGACAATTTTCCTTTGCCAAGTTTCATGTTGGTTGCGGATTTACATCATAAGTAATATATTTTAAGGTTTAATATTACGCCTAGCCGCAATCTGGAATGCACGGAGTGACAGTTCTCATGCCTTGCCATATGAACCAACGTTTATGCGGTTTCTTCTTAAATTTTGTTATTGCAGCTCTATATACAGTATAGAGAAACATTTATTTTTATATTGTATAAATCGAAGATGGCCGCTGCGCACTATATTTAGTATGATGTGAATAATACTACAGAGGTCTCATACTCGTATTGTACCCGTTTAGGAAACGGAAATACCGGTCATCATCCGACTTTAGCTCAGCTCAAGGCGTGTACCATCCTCCCACTGTCTGACCATGTATTCAGAATGTGGACAATAGGAAGGACAAGCTGTAAAAAAAACTATAACACCAACTAATTTAAATTAATAACTTTAATTCACTTAAAACTTTCAAAACATAAAGTCACAACAAACAAATAATGGTAAAATTTACCCTCAAACATGATTAAATAATGACCCTTAATTATCTTGCTTCATTTTACTGGATACCTTCACGATCCATGTCATTTCATTTACATTTTTAGTCTTGAACATTTAAACCTTACATCACTTAAATACGGGGTATTTCAATCACTTCCACTGAGTTTTCACCTGGTCAGGCTCGAACCCAGGACATTTATCTGTTAGTAAAACAATGCCTTCTCCTGGCTATAACTGTAGCTTATAATTCTTTACATTTATCTTTAACTTATTAATCTCTGTTTCCACATATTCTTAACACTAATTATTCTTCAATAACATATAATAACACTTCAAATGAGTACCATTCATTTCTAATACTTCTTTACTAACAATCTTTATTATATTGCAGCCATTGTGTCCCGGAAAAGTGGATGTTTATGAAGCCCGCACTTCATAAAGTCCAATTATTATAGCCGGGGCAGGGTGGAATTGATTCCCTCCCGCGCGCTATGCCAACCTCAGTAGCCAGACGGGGCATGGCGTTCTTGGGCTGGTTAACTTTATGCATTGAGTTCCTTTCACAGCAGAAAATAATTGTAGCCAATACGGGCTGGAAATACGTACATATTAATACTCTGATAGTAATATCAGTATATAAAGTCCCGTATTCATTTATTTATGGAGAGGAACCAAATTTTGCATTTTCCAAAATGTGTCTATTATTATTATCATTATCTGTTTTTATCATTATTATTATTATTATTATTATTATTCGGGATGGACGATCCACGCATAATAATAATCATCTAGCAGGCACGACTTCCGCTGTATTTTGTTTCTTCAAATAAAACCCACAAGGTCTCCCGTACGTTATTCTTTAACACAAATGACATCTTTATGACCGGGTCGGCGTGTGGCGCGAACGTCATTAGTCTTCCCCTCGTCTCGAGTGGGTCCACAAACCTCTTATAAACGAACATAGCTTTCTCCCTTCTACATCATGACCTTGCTCAATACTCAATGAACCATATATTTCAAACTGTTACAGAGACCACTTCCTTTATTGAAGATCCAAGCATTCCCTTTTCTATTCTTTCATTATGGTCTGCGCACAGTCTTATTTCATATTTATTCGTGCACTCACGGGGAGGATCATTCTTTACTATCAGGGTATTAATTTGTACGTATTTCCAGCACGTATCGGCTACAATTATTTTCTGCTGTGAAAGGAACTCAATTCATAAAGTTAACCAGCCCAAGAACGCCATGCCCCGTCTGGCTACAGAGGTTGGCATAGCGCGCGGGAGGGAATCAATTCCACCCTGCCCCGGCTATCCGCCTAATACAATAATCATCTATCCAGTCTTACGATACCTTTTTCATTCACGTGCATCCTGGCTACGTGGGCGTTACACAATTTAAGAGCGAGCATTTACCCTTTCACTCTGATACAAATATAAGACCTACCTTGGTCAACCGACGAGTGTCCCCATAGATTTAATGATCGTCCTCCTGGCACGTTAGATTCACTTTTTATCAAGCCCTAAGCTTATGTTTTGGTCTAGCCCATTTTGGCGACATTAATACATTACTTGGATGCTCAACATTTATTAATTCGGTTCTAGATAACCTGGCTAGGATAACGAACTTACTTTCACTTTATTACTGTATTATATTATATCCATTTCATTATTTCGGTGGTCTATTATTATTACATTTTACTTTACTGAGGCCTTTGTGCCTGTACTTATTTTTTGCTAAGGTCATTTGCATTTACTTCTACTGATGTGATTTAACCGTCCGAGGTTTATTTATTAATTTAATCACTTAGATTTCCCCCCCCCCCGCATTACTTTTACCTTTTATTAAATTATCTTTCACCTTTAATTACTCAATAACTCATAGCTTGAGTTGCGATCAACTTTTAATGCATTTACTTTGCCTGTCATTTGACACTGCTCTAATCACATTATTTATTTCTTACAACAATAATTTGGTTCCTTCCTATCATTTAATAGTACTTGCTGGCACGCAGTTGGGTAACAATTATCATAACATTCTTATAACATTTAATTCGTTACGTGGCCTCATTTTTACTGCCTTCCTTACAAGAAGCAAATTATTATAGACATATTCACTGTCAACACTTTACAAATAATCATTTCACACTGGAATATATTACATATACGGTACACAATGGCTCAATATATTTAATTCATTTGGTACTCACCCCGTCTGGAACCCATGGTTCTCCTGATAATGTGAAGGAGTTCACCCACATTGTCGTAACTAATACATATTACTGTCAATATGGCGACACAGAAATTATTTCTCCATAACACACGCGATTTCTACTTGGCACAACATATTTTGATTTTTACCCATAATAAATCCCAATTTTTGGGAGCACTTTTACACAAATTTAATATCACCCTTTAATAAAAATGCACAATATTTCTTCACACGTTTACCTTTATCACTAAAACACTTCACACGTGTTTGAAAAACCAATAGAGGCTTAGTCCTTTTTAAACACTTATTATTTTACAATGAATTACAAATAATGTAATTGTCTATCACCGTATCTCAGTTGACGAGCGGCGGCCTGCGACACGTTTCTGGATAGCGATTTCCTCTTCAAATTCTACGTCCTATCTGCGACAATTCCTAGCTTCGATCCTTGATCTCGGCTCCAAAGTTTTTCGATCTCTACCGTTTAAACACACTGGTTTTATAACTTAACGGGGTTTATAATGTTTCTGTCAATTCCGGTTCTGAGTTTAGATAGTTCTCGAACGGTTCCCTTTTCGTAGCAAAGTCTGACTTTGGCTATCGGTAATGTTCCCTATCTTCACTTTTACAGCGCGTATTTTATACTTTGAGCGCGTGTTTCACTGTTACTTCGGTCCACGGTCCTAAGTATGTTTGGCTTACGATAAGACCATCAGCTTCCTACTTCGACCTAGCACTATTAACTTGGTTTAGCTAAAGTGCGACACTTTTCCGGACCTAACTTGTAGATTTTCGTACCACGATGTCTGTATACTCACAACGTTATACTTGCAGATTTCTACTGCCCGTTACGGTGCGTAATATCGAACTGGCTAATTTACTTTGAATTATTGTAGACTAAATTATTCTTTGCGACTGCATGGCCCTCTCCCAGAGGTATCATGTTCGATAACTGTCTTTCTAAATGAAGTCGAGTCCCGTTTAGACTGACTGACTGACTTAACTTCATTTCTTTAACTAGCAGCGTATGCTTATACTTCGACGGCGCGATCTAACATGCCCTCCGAAGAGTAGCATAATGACTTGATGTACTTTGAACAGCGCGTAGCGCCTCTGCACTCTCGGTCGAATGACTCGGCGAATCAGCGTGTAACGCCTCAGCGTACACTTAAAGACTGAATGAATTCTGCCTGGAAGCCTCGCTATTTATTTAAAACTGGCACAAGTAAATCATTTCGCCTCCCTCTCGGAATTAGCTTTTGAACTAGACGTCGTACGTCTTTGAAAAAATAACCCTTATGTTCCTCACAACCCAAACGTTACATCTTCACCTTATTTTTCGAAAATCGATCGTTCACTTTAATTAAATAAAATCAAAAGCACTCCTTACACCGTGTGGGTGTGATACATTTTTTCTCTCCTACCCTGGACTGCTCAATGGCTCCGCCCAGGTTGCGTATTGCATCGTAATCACTTTTCTCCTGTGCATAAATTACTAAATTTTAATCTTGATTAATTTGTAATCCCCTGGATTATTCTGGTTGGTGCCAAAATATTGTAACAATTTTGCGTAATTTCCTTGAAAACCAATTATTTCGCACGACTGCGGTGTTGTATCGCCCTCCAGGGTTGTCATTTTAATGATGAGCTTGCATTCATAAGGTGGATTCCCCTTTTCTCTGCCGGCTTGAAAACTTCCCGTCGCGTGACCTCACTGAGTTATCAATCGCTCCCAATGAGCCAAATACGGCTTGCAGGCAATATATCATGATAGCGGACATTAATTGCGTTGAGTCACTGCATGAGTTGCTCCATACAACTTCCCTGCTGGCTTGTAAGAACGCTAAGGTCTTATGAATATTCTTCCTTTACATGAACTAAAATGTCATAGGTTCGACCTCCTGTGCCCATCAAATGGGTACAGTACATATGGTGCACCTCTCTCACCAAAATGATCTATCACGTATTGCGAATACGCCCAGCCGCCATCTTGAATATTTAGAGTCGCTATTATTTTGCGTTGCTCGGCGGTATCCACATGCAAGAAACTGCATTTCTACTAATTTTCATTATTGTAGCTCTAAAATATTCGGTCTTGCTTCATATCATATTGTGTAATTTTAAGATGGCCGCTGCGTGCAGTATTCAGGGTGAAGTTCTTGTAGCATAATATCAGCAAGGTCCCTTATATAGTACTTGTTTCGTAATATGTTTCGTTTTAATTGAGCAATTACGCCCTGAATATTAGATTTATATGTTTTAATACTATGCCAAACCACCATTTTGAATGTATGGAATGGATATTCTTGTGTCTTGGTCATAAAAAGCCACATACTCGGTTTGGCTTTGTTAGTACATTTCGCCATTTTAGCTTTAAAACATAGATATTTATCTTTATATTGTGGAATTTCAAGATGGCCATTGCGTGCTACATTCAGTGTAATAAATGTATCACTACCACTACTAAGTTTGTACATCACTCCTACCATGTTTAGTGTTAATTGTGCAATTACATACTGAATTACTTATTTGCATATTTCAATAGAACACCTAACCGTCATCTTTAATGCATGGGGTCACAGTTCTTTTGCTCTGGGCATACGAAGCAACTTATAAGCATGTACCTTAATACCAATTTTGGTTACGGTAGCTCCAAAATGCTGAGTTATTAATTTATTTCGAATTTCAAGATGGCTGCTGAGCGCTATATTCATTGAGATAACATTATGACTTACGATAGCGTGGGTTCACGTATATAAGACTCATCTGTAGTCAAGATTCATCTTAATTGTGCAATTACATTCTGAGATAACGATTTTAATGATCTAATGTTTCGGCTAGCCACCATCTTGAATATAAGGAGTTGCTGTTCTTTTACGTTGGGCATGTGGAACGGCATACTCGATCCAACATTATCACTAATTTTCGTTAACTGTACTGTATCTGTTAAGTGTAGAGAGTTATTTATTTACATTTAAGTTGCTGTACCCGGCATGCGTTGCAATGCCAATCGAAGGAAAGGAGGGAAGGCAGGGGAGGGAAGGGAGGAAAGGGAGGGAAGGGTTGGGAAGGGAGGAAAGAGAGGGAAGGGAAGGGAAGGGAAGGGAAGGGAAGGGAGGGATGGGACGGGAAGGGAAGGGAGGGAAAGGAAGGAAAGGGAAGGAAGGGAAGGAAGGGAAGGAAGGGAAGGGAAGGGAAGGGAGGGAAGGGTCGGGAGGGATGGGACGGGAAGGGAAGGGAGGTAAAGGAAGGAAAGGGAAGGAAGGGAAGGGAGGGAAGGGAATGAAAGAAAAGAAGGGAAGGGAGCGGGGAGGGGTGGGTGGGAAGGGAAGGGAGGGAAGGGAAGTGAAGAAAGGAAGGGGAGGGATGGGTGGGAGGGAGGGAGGGAAGGGTGAGAAGGGAAGGGAATGAAAGAAAGAAAGGGGGTGGGAGGGGACGGATGGGCGGGAGGGAAGGGAGGGAAGGGAAAGATAGAAGAGGAGGGAGGGAGGGGAAGGAAGGGTTTGGGAGGGAAGGAAGGAAGGAAGGTATGTAGGTAGGTAGGTATTGTAATTTTGTTTATTGAAGTGCATTTGGATACACAATGTTGTTTGTTTTTCCGTCTGTTGCGTACACGAATGGATCAGAAGGCTTTACGACGCGTGAGCAGGCCACAAACACCAGTCCATGTGAGAAGCATGGATTATCCAAATTTTATCCACGCACTTGTACGGATGTTCCCGTGCTTTGTTGATGGCCATCACAAATTAATGCGAGTCGCACCGGGAACTGTAAACGTTTCGAAACACACGGCCACAGACGCCTACTTCCCAGTTCTCACCTGAATTACAACTACACACACTAATACAGTTATCACAATAGGCTAACACAGGTTATCAGACAAATTACACACACGCACACGAGTACACCAGACTAAATATCCATGATGTCGCAAAACCCCTCACAGAATCAACAACAACAACAACTTAATCGATCGCCACGTTTACTATGGAGTGCTACACCTAGTCCGGAAATCGGGGATTCCAATGCCGGTGCTGTCGGTGGTTATCGTGGGTGTTGTTTCCCCAGGTGCTTCATATTCAATCTAGACAAATACCAGGGTTGTGTCTTAGTTACTTAGTTATTAGAGTTTAAAGGGGCAGAACTGCGAGGTCATCTGCCCCTGGATTGTGTCTTGCTTTTAGTGGCAGTGCATCTACCATTTGCCCTAATAATAATATTATCGTATGGCCTCGGGTGTCCGGTGCAAGAGTTGTTATTTGTCGCTCAGAGGGCAGCTTGCATGTCGAATTTTGTCGTTCCTTGGAACGCTATGAAAGTCAAGGAAGTTATATATCTAAGCCCCTTGACACTATAGCGCTTGCTAGAGGATAATGGAGGAACTTTCTGTTGGCGGAAAATCCCGAGATTAATTTTGCGGTTATGAACTCGGCCTACTGAATTCAAATGGGTACTTTAATATGCTAGCAAGGTATGACTTGAGTGTCGTGATTTTTGTTGTCTTTCAAAAATCACTTACCACGGCCAGGAGCAAACCTGCAAGCTTGGAGTTGGTAGCCCGACACGACAACCACTCACCCTAATAATTACATCTAAGCACACTATTACAGTAACCACAGAAACACAGGTTATCTGACAAAAATCAATACACGCCCAAGTACACTGGGCTAATAACCAAAATGCTCCAAGTCCCTGAATAAAACAGCAGTGAACTAGAAATTGTTCACGTCAATCCTTAAAGGGGAAGTGGCTCCATCCTACGAAAAGGAGTGATGCTGGCTGATTATTAATAATAGTAATAATAATAATAATATCAGCGGACCCTGTCACGAGGCGGTACAAACGCTAAAGCAAAAGAAGAAGATTATTATTATTAATAATAATAAAAACTTTAAGAGCCTTACAGTAGTCGCATATGATGTGTAACATCTGACATAGAAGAAACCGGTATTGTATGTCTACCCCTTATTATTCCCGTTTTCCTACGGGGTCGGGGATGAGATGCGATGGAAGTATTTGTGGCGGATGGTTTTTACGGCCGGATGCCCTTCCTGACGCCAACCTCACGAATGGAGTTAATGAGAGATGAGAAGAATGATGGTGAATGAAACTGGGTAAGGATGTGGAAGGAAGCGGCCGTGGCCTGTCAGAAGGTACCGTCCCAGCATTTGCCTGGAGTTGAAAATGGGAAACCACGGAAAATCATTTCAAGGACGGAAAATTGTTGATACACCGGTATTTTATAATATTTTTGGCACAAATATTAATCTATTGTAAAAGGGAGTGTTTTACAGATATTGTAGTTTATAATACTGAACTCATTTTATTAGAGGTTTTGTAGCTTCCAACAGTACTAGCCTAAATAAAGAATACGATGTGGATCAACTAGATTAATAGACGCGACACCGCTCATAACCTTAAATTCCCTATAAATAGGCCAACTTGCTAGTAAATGCAATGTGCACAGCAGTAGATCATGAAAGGCTTGCCCAGTTCCCGGACCTCTTGATTCACAGACCAACACGAAATTTCATATGGATTCTGTTAAAATGAGTCATATTGATATGATAAATATCGTTTAAAACGATAATCTGGCAGCAAAAATATCTAACCCGTCTGGGATTCGAACCCGAGTTCTCTAGATGCAGAGTCAATGACGCTAACCCTACGGCTATTTCGACCACACGAATATTAGGTACAAGATGGTGACTTATTTTCACGTACCAATAATACTGCATCACGGAATTAAATTTCATTTATATTTTGCTTGTTTCGATAATGTTCCTGCGTGAAATTGAGTTTAAAATGCCTTATGAATAGGCCCTCTTGTGAGTAAAGAGAATGTATTCAGCAATAGTTCATGAGGGTTGCTCAGTTCTCGTATAAACATAACGTATTATATTATACTAGTGGGCCCGTGCGAGCTTTCGCAACGTGAATGTAGGTTTATAGGGGTAGTAGGGAAGCAGTACGCCGCGCTCCCGGCTGACGGCTGCCGCCGCTGCGCTGCCCTGCGCTATAGCGGCAGGCTCGCCTAGCAGTACGCCGCGCTCCGGCCAAATGGCTGCCGCCACCACGCTGCCCTGCGCTCTTGCGGCAGGCTCGCCAGGTTATGCTACTCCCATTGTGAATGTACATTTTTAAGGTATTTATTTAATTGTGAGGCATTTAAAGAGGAAATGAGTGCGTTTCGGGCACACATTGGGTTATGCGGAACCTGTAGGTACCCCATATGTGTAGGTTGGTGTTAATAGGACCTTATTTCCGGTACAAACCCGGAATGGGACCTTAGCTGAATAATATAGTGAGGATTGATGACTGCATTACCGTTATGTGGGTTAATATTTGAATAGCCATTGTGCAGTAATATAATAAAGGCAATGCCGACTACTTATAATGTTTGATATTAAAGCATTTTATCATTTAAATACTGATACGAAGACTTCGAACATGTGCCATGTGCTTTGTTTCAATCACTTGACACCAGAGTTCGCATGAGCGTTTACCGTCAGAATGAAAGTGTTCAGCAATGCGATCCAGATGGCAGTGCGTCTTACACACTTCCGTTCGATCCACCACTGCCAGCTGGATCGTCCGATCCACTTCCGTCCCATTTTTCAAAATCACTCCCACAAATACCCAGCAACCGAGTGGAAAGATGTTACACATCAATAATAATTATAATGGAGTTTCACGAACAAACTGATGATAAATGGAGGTTTTCAGCTAATATCTCGTGTATTGTACAAATGGCATACACCATTTACATGGAAGTTAGAGATAAACATCGACGCACGCGGGCCACAAAGCGCGCAGCGGGCTAAAATTACAGGGTGATTTCGCCACCATAGGGTAGCTTCAGAAATGTATTCTTGCCGTTGATAATTCAAGTATTTCCCGCTTTAGTACATTGACAGAGCAAAGGCGTACGCAGCCAATGTTCGCAGGTTTGAGCCTCCATGTATTATTATTATTATTAGACTATTATTACTCATAATAATAATAATAATAATAATAATAATAATAATAATAATAATAATAATAATGTTATGAAAGGCAAGCTGCAGGAAGGTGTATATGAAACAGCTCAGGGCCAGCAGATTACAACAATGCTCACTAACGAGACCTACAAGTATCTGGGAATGAAGCAAGCCCGACACAGAACACTCAGTAGTGAAACAAGATCTGACGAAGGAATTTGTCAGAAGAATTAAGCTTGTTTGTAACACCAGCCTCAACAGTAAAAACTTGGTTAAGGCAATCAACGCTTATGCTGTCCCTCTCCTTAGTTACTCGTTTGGGGTCATCAAGTGGAGTAAAACTGACATTGCAAGTCTAGAACAGAAAATTAGAACATCACTGACCAAATCACGAAAACACCATCCCAGGACGTCTGTGGAACGAGTCATGTTACCGAGACATATGGGTGGGAGAGGAATTGTTGATATAAACAACCAAGTAGCTCGACAGATCTATGAGCTAAGAAAATACTTCTGTTCTGTATCGAACCATTCGATACTGCACAAGGCTGTCACAGAAGCAGATGATTCAACTCCACTACTCTTAAGTCAGGAAGAGACTCAAAATCAGGTGCGCAGTGATTTGGACAGATACAATGCCTGGTTGTCCAAGCCACTGCACGGATGACATCCCAATGACGTCATCCAAACTCACGTCGACAAGCTAGCGTCGAACTTTTAATTGATTTCTGGGCAGATGTTTCCTGAAACAGAAGGCTTTATGATGGCTATTCAGGACCAGGTTGTCCGCACGAGGAACTACCTTAAGTACATTATCAAGGATGCATCTGTGCAAGATGACCATTGCAGATACGGTTGCCCAACATCGGAGACTGTTCAGCATATTATGTCAGGTTGTCGCCATTTTGCAGGGACAGAATATAGGAAGAGACATGATTTTGTTGCCAAGATAGTTCATCAAGAACTGGCTATACGTCTTCAATTGCTGAGCCAAAAGAAAGTGCCGTACTATAAATATGCTCCTGAAAGTGTACTGGAAAATGACAGCTTTACGTTATACTGGGATCGTACTGTGTTGACAGACCAGTCAGCTGTGCACAACAGACCTGATTTGGTTCTTGTTGACAAATGCATGAAGCACACTACCTTCATAGATGTGGCAATCCCAAACAGTGGCAACATGCTAACAAAGCATGTTGAAAAGCTGTCAAAATACACAGAGCTTTCAGAACTGATAAGAAAGCAATGGCACATGTCACAAGTCAGGACAGTTCCTATTATCATCTCCAGCACTGGCGTGATTCCCAACAACTTAAAGGAATCGCTCACAGAGTTGAAATTAGACCCTGGCCGTTTCAAACTGATGCAAAAAACTGTCATACTTTCTACGTGTCGCGTAGTAAGGCTGTTCTTGGGCAATCAGGCCTGAAGGAGTGGGGAAAAAGCGTAAAGCAACTAGCCTACTGAATGTAGTCACCAAGAATTTGCTCCTTATGATATATACGGTATCTGGGATTGTAAATGTTTTATTTCCAGCAAATATGCTGAGAATGTGTAAGCGCATGCGCAAAATAAATAATAATAATAATAATAATAATAATAATAATAATAATAATAAGATGATGAGATTTTGGGAGAACGTGAAATAAAGATTAGGCAGATTGGCTCAATCGCTCTCCTTACATAGGCATAACGATGTAAATAATAATAATAATAATAATAATAATAATAATAATAATAATAATAATAATAATAATTAAACAAAGACACCTAGACACTCGTCAAACCCGAATGTCTGTATGCAGTAGAAACATTGGATAGGATTGGGAAAGGTGGGCTTGATAAAGTCAGAAAAATAGAGAGAAAAATGCCTAGGAAAACCCCAGGCCCAAAGATAAAAGATGGAGAGAGAAGATTAAGACCAAACAAGGAATTGTATCAAAACACTGAAGGTGTAGTTCAACTGATGAAGGAGAGGAGATTACAGTTCTATGAACACCTCCTGAGAATGCATGGCAGCAGATTTAACAACATCATTTTCGAAGTTTTCAGGAAGAGAGGTGAGAACGGACCTAGGCAAGATAGGGGTACAAGAAGACGACATTGCAGATAGGGAGAAATTTAGACCATTGATTAAGGAGTGCAGAGGTTTCCAGGAGACGGGGTTGGAGCCAGTGACAAAGAAATGAACTTTCACAGAAGAAAAGAAGAGGTAATTAGGAGAAAGGATGAGGATATACTGGTAGAATGTCAAGGCAGAGAAGGCAAAACATACTGTAAATAATGCCCCTTAGATGCTCCTTAGATGACCAAGACGAAAATGAATAAATAGATAATATCAATAATAATAAATGCAGCAGAAACATTAGACATGATTGGGAAGACTGGCCTCGAAGACATCCAGAAGAGAGAAAGGAAAATGCGCCGAAAAATCCTAGGCACAAATGGGAAATGGTCAATCAATCAATCACACATAATGTGAGTAAGTACCGGGTGAGTTAGCCGTGGTCGTTACGGCATGACTAATGGCAGTCGCTCACATCCGGGAGGCGAGGAGGTTCGAATCCCCCCGCCGGCAACCTTGAAGATGGTCTTCTGTGGTTTCCCATCTTCCTTCCAGGCAAATGCCGGGGTTGGTCCCTAACTATAGGCCACAGCCGCTACCTTCCAACTCCTCGCCCTTCCCTTCCAACTTTCCTCCCCAACGGTACTTGTAGCTCACCCATTGGGTGTCCGTCTCGAAGCAGCTACCAAAAAAACTGGCGTACCGAACATGTCCTCGGACACTCCCGGCACTAAAAGCCATACGCTAAAAAAAAAACTGTGAGTAAGTGAACAAGAAACGCAAAACAAACGTAGGAAGAAGCACAGAGAGGCAATATTATTATTATTTTAGATTACAGAGAATGTTAGAAAAGAGGAAGATAACCGAAGCATCACAGATATTTTGCAACAACGTTTGGCGTCCCGCCTTTAGCGCGTGGACATCTAAATAAAGCCGGCATTATTCCAATTAAAATGAGGATAGAGAATGGTAGGGCAGTTCTGCCGGTCCACAGACGTAGAGCTCTATTTCTGCTCACACCACGGCTCCATGCCAAGAGTTTGTGGCGGAGAAGTTGACGGGTGGAGCAGGACCATAAAGCATTAGTCAGTTATTGGTTCGACACTTGTCAATGACGAGAAACACTTCGCTTCTATTATCCGGCAGTTCGGCAAAGTAAAGTTGGAAGTCTGAAGATCGTTTGCTCGAATACAGGCGCTGACAGCTATCATCTCTCTCCAAGTAAATGCCGGAATGGTACCTTATTTCAATCTCAGGGCATCTACCTCAATCGTAGACCCTAATAACTACTATTAACCATCTCGGGTTCGGTGGCGTAGTTGGTAGCATGCTGAGCTTCTATGCCCAAGGTCGCGGGTTCAAACCCCGGCCAAAGTCGTCGGATTTTTAAGAGCGTTAAAAATCCCTCAGTATGCCTTCCTTCGGAGGAGAAGTAAAGCCGGCGGGCCCATGTCATAGATTTATGGCATGTAAAAGAACCTCCCACTAACTAAAGTTGTGTGAAGCAGAATTTGTAGGTTAGGTTTGATTAAAGCTCTTAAGTTCCAATGTTCGTCACCAGGCACTGGCTGCGATGGCATCTAGAAGTAGCCAAGTTCACAGCTAGTTGTCGTGGACGGTATCATTTGATAGGGAAAGTAGGAACTACTTGAAATTATCGTCTGCAGTCCTTACTTGATTTAGAAACACTAATACAGTCATCACAATTAATACCGGTTATCAGACAAATCCTACACACACCCAAAGTACACGGAGCTACATGACCGCGTTGTTGCAGCCCCTCTAAACTAAGGAACCAACCTACCGACTATTAACCATCCACCTCGTGGTGTAGCAGCTAGCATTCTTGTCTGTCAGGCCGAAGGTACGGGTTAGATTCCTGGCTCTGCCAGGAAATTTAATTCTGATATAAGGGCTGGAAAAGGGTACACTCAGCCTCGTGAGGTCGAACTGAGAAGAGTTGGCTTCTCGTTCCACCTTGACCATCCTAGAAGTGTTTTTCCGTGGTTTCCCATTTCTACTCTAGGTAAATCCAGGGATGGTTCCTAAATTAAGGCCACGGCCACCTCCAACCCAATCCTCGCCGCAATTACACATACACACTGATGCACACATCTCAATAACACGGTTTATCAAACACATTTTACACATACCCAAATATACGGGGGTGAAGTGATCATGATCTCTAATCCCCTAAATGAAACAAAAACAACAACAACAAAAACAACAAAAAGAAACTAAATTTACTTCCATGACCCTCATACAAATGTTAGCGGATATTCAGTGAAGAGTTCAGTTGAGTGTACCCCTATCCCAGCACTCAGACCGGAATTGCATTTCTTGGCAGAATCAGGAATCGAACCTGGGCCTCTGCGGTGACAGTCAACAATTCGGGGTTTCGTGACCACGATGTCACAAAGCCCCTAAAAGAATCATACTAATATATAACAAGAAGTTCCGTGACGAACTAAAGAGCCTACTTTTCATGCCAATGATTATTCTACAGTATATGAACCTATCTAGAATAATGACGAAATTAAGTTGCTAATATCGAAATTTCCAATTAGTTCGAAATACTGTATACCTGGCATAATGTAGCCTAATAGAAAACTACAGTTGGCAGCCCTGATGACTGAATATATTCTTAGTTCCATTTCTTAAGGTACAAAATACAAAATTTGGTTGAAGTCCAATGAATAGCATGGACGTTACATGCAGTTAAACATTGGATCTAACAGCGCGCGTAAAATCATGTTGGCAACAATGTCATGCATGTATTGGTCAGAAATAATCTGAAATAATATGATCTATTGTTGTGCCAATTTTGAATGAAATCCATTAGTTAGTATAGAAGTTACATGCATTTTAAAATTGGACCTATCAGCAGGCTTAGAATCATGTTGGTAGCACTGACGTATATTAGTTACTCCAAATTCGTCTAGAATGCCAGGTACTATACGTGTGCAAAGTTTAGAGCTATTGGCTTGCATACTTTCTGATATATTGATATTAGGGTAACAAAAATAGGGACAGCACATATTAACAGTTGGCAGCCCTGGTTGCTCCTTAGAATACGCATAGTCATATCAGTTATGGTACAAATAGCACATACGAAATTTGGTTGCAATCCAAATGATAGTATGGAAGTTACATGTATTTAAAGTTGGACATGTCAGCAGGCTTAGAATCATGTTGGTGCACTGACGTATATAAGTTACTCCAAATTAATATAGAATGTCAGGTACTATACGTGTGCATAGTTTAAAGCTGTCGGCTTGCGTACTTTCTGATATATGGGTATTTGGATAAAAGAATGAGAGCATTTATTAACAGTTGGTAGCCCTGGTGGCTCTTAAGAATACACTCAGTCATGTCTGTTTACTCGTATGTACACATAGCACATACGAAATTTGGTTGAAATCCGACTGATAGTGTAGAAGTTATATGCATTTAAAATTTGGACCTATCAGCAGGCTTATAGACATTTTAGCAACACTGCCATGAATGGCCTCCTGGAAATTAAACTGCAATATTATTATCTATACGTGTGCCAATTTTGAAATAGCTCCCATTCATACTTTCCAAGATATCCAACATGGAGCTCAAATTTCAATTGCGATTTTTTAGCAGTTGGTAGCACTGACATCATTGTCAAATATGGCCGTGAGATATTCAGGTATAGATCTTTACTCCTACCGAATTTTGTTTCGATTGCTGCAGCCGTTTAGGAGTTGATAGGGGGGGGGGGGGGACACACACACAGCCAGACAGACAGACAGGACAGACAGACAGACAGACAGACAGACACACATTTGCCCGATCTCATAAGTCTACTTTTTCCTCATTTTTGCAAAATGTGAAAAGTAGGCTAAAAATGAGATGGTGTGTGTCTGTCTGTCTGTCTGTTTGTTACTCAATAACGCAAGAACCACTGTTTCCATTTAAATGAAATTTTGCAAGGATGTTGCTGATTTACCAGGTTTACATATAGGATACTTTTGATTTCGATATTTTGCACTATTAAAAATGGCGACCATTTTAGTAACGTCACTACACTCTTTGGTTTCAAAATGTCATGTTTCCATTTCAAATAAAAAGAGAACGCTAAGAAATAGCAAACTTTTGATGGCACATACGAGATTTACAATTTAATTTCCTATACGAGAGGTCCTTATAACGTTTCGTGTATCTCCAACGGTTAGCGAGTAAAACCTACATTTGTGACGTCACTACACCCTTTGGTTACAAAATTTCATATGTTCATTTCAAATAAAAAAAAGAACGCAAAGAAATAGCAAACTTTTGATGGCACACACGAGCTTTAACATTTAATTTTCTATCCATAAGGTACTTACCAATTTTCGTGTATATCCAACGGTTAGCGAGTAAAACCTAAATTTGTGCAATAAAACACGGTCAACACCGAGCGGTGCAGTATATCTCTACATATATAAATTTAAAGTTTGTCTGTTTTTTTCTGAATTTCTACGGAAATTTTAGTTATTTACGCGTTTCAGACTGTTTTATAATGGATGTTCCCTTATAACTCGAAAACGGCTGGGTGTATCAACGTAAAATTTGGTACAGATATCCATCAGAGGCTCGACACTTATCATTGATGTAACTCTTCTCCGTACCTCTCATAAAAGGAGGCCTACCCCCTTAAAATACATGCTGAAATAGGAGACAAAGCTCTTTTTCAGCCCCTCAATGTGAGAGACAAAACATTTTAAGGCCCTAAAACCAACCGTTCTTGAAATATTCCCAGAAAACTAATTGCATTTAATAAACTAATGAACGAATGCAAGCCGGTAACCATGGCAACAGATTCTCAGAGGTCCATCTATAGCTGTAAGACGCAATGCAATTCCATTAATTACATTAGTGTGAAAGTTTGCAAACGGCTAGAAGGTTATCAAGGAACCAAATTAAGCTGTAACATTCATCAATACGTATAAGGCGCTTAAGGGGGTCAAGGGGTATTCTAGATTTTTACACGCGATTTACACCTGCGGGTGAGGTACGGCAGGTCTATTATATTCCTATCCCTATATTATATTATTATTAATAAGATATTATGGCGTACAATGACGATACAAAGCCCCTCGGTGCCACAAGCAAAACTCGGAGGCCCTAAAGGGTCCTCGAAAACTACATTATAAGGTTCTAAAACAACAGTTTCTGAAATATTCCCAGAAAACTAATTTAATTTAATTTAACAAACTAATGAAGGAATGCAAATCGGTAACCATGACAACATTATCTCAAGGGGTGGATTCCACCTTTCCATCTATTTCTGTAAGAAGCAATGTCACTCCATTTATTACATTTCTGTGAAAGTTTGCAAATGGCTAAAGGTTATCACGGAAACAACGTAGACTGTATAATTCATCAATGCAATTAAGGGGGCTAAGGACTAACCTAGATTTTTTTCATGCAATTTTCACGTGCGACATATAGTACAGAAGGTCTATTATATCTCCAAACAGCAACATTATTTTCATAAATTCCTGAATTGAATCAGCTTTTTTGCGGCTTTTAGGAATTTGGGCCATTTGAGGCTAAAGAACCTGAATGTTCATGCACCACAAGCCTTTATAATTTATGAAAGAGGTCTTCCTGTGTATGGGGACCTAACACAACGTAGAGGGTAAGTTTTTATGTGATGTGTATTGCGTTTCGTCTACAAGGCTTTTAATTCACGTCAGGAAGTACACGTTAGGTGAATTTAGTTTGAGAGCACATTTTAACTCATCTTTTTTTCTTCGACGTACGGGTTCACCGTAAGGATGTTTTTGTTTGATACTGTGTGGAAGATATACCGATATTTGGATATCTGGGTGATATGTTGTAGACGATAGAATTGTCTGTCTGTCTTTCTGTGTATCTTTATGTACGCCTATAACTCGTGTTCGGATGCTTGGTGCATCGTAAAATTAGGTATAGTAACCATGAGAATCAATACACCAATCATTTATAAAACTCTTCACCGTACTTTTCATACAGTAGAAGGGTGGATATAGGGAAAAACTTCTCAAAATACATGCTAACATAGGCGAAATATAAAAATTATCCTAGATGGATGACCAAAGCATATGTTGCGCTTCGCAATGTGAGATACAAAATTCGGGAGTCTATAAAGGGTCTCCGAAAACCACATTTTAAGGCCCTTAAATTAACAGTGTGTGTGATATTCCCAGAAAACTAATTTCGTTCTGATAAACTTATGAAGGAATGACAAACCGCTAACCATTGCAACAGTAGCTCAATTGATATTGTCTGGTGTAAACACCGAACACCGTTCGAAGAACGGGTACTTCTGCTAGTAATTACAGTATATAAATAAACAAAAATTACGGAAAAACAAAAATTCATCATTCAAAAACGAACAAGTCGTTGAGTCAATGTTCACTGGAAAATTTAGATTGCTGGCCCTAACCCACTCTCACTTATAAAGCGGATGACGAGATCAGCAGCCATCGCGTCGTCGGCTAATATAAGTTTGAGTGTCATCTGCAAACCCAGATGACCAAGTATGTTTGAAGCCCCTTAATCGAATTAAGTAAAACCACCACCCTTGTAAGATAATTATAGTCTCACCCAAGATTGATCGTAATGAGTCTTCATTAAAAGTTTTTCGTTAAACGATATAAGCGTTAAGACAATGAACGTCGACTTCCTGAGTTGCGACTTCTGTTCCTCGAGCAAAATGAGAGGATGTATTTTTCCCGTCTCTGAAACGTTTTGTATGTGGAGAACCGTTCGGTCGACGAAACACCACTGAATGGGCGGAGACCGGAACACAAGTGTGAAATTTCTACCATCACACTACCCAAGGGGTGGATGTATAGTAGCCCGTACCCGGCATTCACTTGAAGCTGAAGAAGATCCACGGAATCCCACTTAAAGGGGAGAGAAAGTGGGATTTGAGTCTTCCTCTCTTCTTCTCTCAAATGTCCTCACGAGGCTGAGGGCATCCTGTTTCAGTCAATATGCTAGGAATTCAAACTTGCATGACAGAACCGCGAATCAAACTTACGTCATCTTGACAGGGTGGTAGCATTCTACTAACAGTTATACAGACGTGCACGCTGTAATTGATGAATTTATGAGATGTATGATCGGCCAATATTGATCATTAGTTCATTGGACGGCCGGAATTTTGTCCTGAAAAGGATCTCTAACCTGTAAGCAATTCTACAGACACGGGTCTGTAATATTTAAGCACCCTAAAATGCCAGCTGACTGTGACGTAAATTTGGAATCAGCACCGCTCCGCTACGTATCCTAATCATTTGGTCATCAGCTTCGTGTACTGTAACGGTGGGCTCTTGAAGATTGATTGATAACCTGTGTATTACTGTCTGTAGCAGTGCGTGAAGTTGGAATTTCTAAGGTATACGATTGGGTACTTATTTACTTATTCACTTATTCAATCACTTACTTATTTACTTATTCAGTCACTTACTTATTTACTTATTCACTCACTTACTTATTTAATTATTCAATTATTTAATTATTTACTTATTCACTCACTTACTTATTTACTTATTCACTCACTTACTTATTTACTTATTCATTCACTTATTTATTTACTTATTCAATTATTTACTTATTTACGTATTCACTCACTTACTTTCTTATTCAATTATTTACTTATTCACTCACTTATTTTACTTATTTAATTATTTACCTAATTACTTATTTACTTATCCACTTACTTATTTATTTACTTATTCATTTACTTACGTATTTACCTAATCACTTATTTACATATTCTCTCACTTACTTATTTACTTATTCATTCACTTATTTACCTATTTACCTAATCACTTATTTACTTATTCACTTACTTACTTATTTACCTAATCACTTATTTATTTATTCACTTATTTACCTAATCTCTTATTTACTTATTCACTTATTTACTTATTTACCTTATCACTTATTTACTTATTCACTTCCTTACGTCTGGCTGCGTGGCTCAGGGGTAACGTTCTCGCTTACTGAGCCCAAGGTTGCAGGTTCGAAACCTGGCGCAGTCAGCTGGCATTTGAGGGTACGCAAATGCGAGGGAGCCGTGTCAGTAGATTTACTGGCACGTTAAAGATCCCCTTCGGGGCAAAATTCCGGCACCCCGGCGTCTCTAAAAGCCAGTGTAGTTAAAAGGGACGTAAAACCAATAACATTATTATTATTATTATCACTTCCTTACCTATTTACCTAATCATTTATTTACTTATTCACTCACTTACATATTTACTTATTTACTGATTTGCCTAATCACTTATTTACTTATTCACTCACTTACGTATTTACCTATTCACTCATTTACTTATTCACTCACTTACGTATTTACCTATTCACTCATTTACTTATTCAATTATTTAAGTACTTATTCACTTATTTACTTATTCAATTACTTATGCACTTATACACATATTTACTTATTTTTGTTCGTTATGCCAAACTAATGACCGCGTTAGAAATTATTCA
Organism: Meconema thalassinum; assembly: GCA_946902985.2. Classification (NCBI taxonomy): domain Eukaryota; kingdom Metazoa; phylum Arthropoda; class Insecta; order Orthoptera; family Tettigoniidae; genus Meconema; species Meconema thalassinum. The sequence goes on from OX336391.1 coordinate 479,419,846, forward strand.
GCACAATGTTTCCTCTTTTCTTTCCTATGTCTCTTCATCCGTTCATTGTGCTCTCTTTTGCGTTCACTGTCCTCTCTTTTGCGCTCTTCTGTCTATACTGTTTCTCGATAAATTTGTCTGTGATTATTAGGGTTCTAAATGTTGGTCTATTGTGAATAATTTCTTTGTTGATACCAATTTCTTGTAAGTCATGTATTATTAGGTCTATTAATAGTACGGTAACAGAAAGTCCTGAGCCCCTAAATGAAGCAGCAGCAGCAGTAACAACGGATACCTTGGTATTTGAAATAAAGTATCATCCCAGTGCCGGCACTGTGGTGTTGGGGTAGCGCACCTGCCTCTCACCCGGAGGCCCCGGGTTCGATTCCCGGCTCCGTCAGGGATTTTAGAAACTGACGTGAGGGCTGGAACGGGGTGCAATTGAGGACAATTGAGTAGCTGTCTGACAGTGAGGCGGCGCCCTGATCAAGAAAACCAAGATTAACGGCCGAGGGGACCCGATGCGCTGACCACGCGTCACCCTAATATCTGCAGGCCAAATGGCTGGGCAGCCCTTCATGGGCTGTAGTGCCAGGGAGGGGGGAAATCACAGTGTTGTCTAGGATTGGGTGAGCAAACACCCATGGTAAAACCATACTATAAGGTAGTAAGAATAGCCACGTCCGACGCCAGATTTCGAAATTAATATTTGCGTTCGTAGTAGACGCACTCTTTCAGCGTCTCCTAGATCTTTGAGAGGGTTAGTGGGACTCCTGTTTTATCCATGAATGCTATATTCATGTTTACATCATTAATTTATAGCATGGAGCTTGACTAACGATGGATTATATCAATTTTTCAGTGGTTTCATACTCACCCACGCGAAGTTTGTTCTCATTGGCCCCCGCGACGCAAGCCAGCAAGACGAGCCCAAGCAGAGGTGTGAACGTCATCTCTGGAACATAAATATGTCACATATAGCCTGCTTATTGCTAAAAGCTTACTGATAGACGTCGCATATTCATACTTTCTGTACGATGCAACAAGCCAATGCACCCCCCTCCTCCTTAAATCGCGTACCACGACCGTCATGGGGTGCCGCTTCAAGTACGGAGATATCAAAGGTTCTAATCCCGGCATTGACAGCGGCTATCCTGAGTGTAGTTTTTCAGTTTTATGTTTATACGCCCTCCAGACAAATGTCGGGATAGTACCTTATTTCAAGTCCTGGAGCACCTACGCCATCCCTGTCTCTAATACAGCTACACACACTACTACAATCATGACAGAAACACCGATTATAGACAACTTCAACACACACTCAATTACACGGGAGGTCTCAACCCCCTCGAATGATATAACAAGTTCAACCATCAATGCAGACATGTGATATCCGCGGGTTAATATTATTCTATGTTCGACCCTGACTATTATATGTCAGAAAACTGTATCATAATGATGGTCATTATAACACTATTTTTCATTATGAAACAGTTTCTCCCACCAATCACAGCTCAAGAAACAGTTGTTTGACCAATTAGATAAGGATGGCATCGCACCTGCGCTGATTTCCAAGGCCTTCTAATTTTAATTTCACTGCGTTGCCTAGTGTCATAGTGGGGTAATCGAGGAGGCCATGGACAAATACAAGGCAATCTCTGCGTCCCATGCGCTCTGTTCAATACATAAAACTGGCGAAATTTCGACAGATATTTATGAATATGTATGTTCGAACATAAAATAGTTTAAATAATTATCGTCGAACATAAACAGTCGTATGCAACTCGCCTATGATGGTAATTAAGACACTTGTATGGAAATTATAAAACTCGCATAGCTCGTTTTATAAACATACTCGTGTCATAATTATTGCCATTATAGGCTCGTTGCATAATGTACTATTAGTTCACACTCAGAACATTATCTGGCATGAGGGCGTGGTGGTGCAGCAGTCAAGCAGTTGGCCTGTCACCAAGGTGGACCGAGTGCGATTCCCGGCCAATGCATATGACAATTTCGAAGTGAAATGCCATGTCCTGTGTTCAAATTCCACGTAAAAAGAAGGTCCCGTGGATCATGATCGCGAGATTAACGGTCGCGTAAAACTACAAGCTTCCTTCCTTCCTCCATTATCTGGCAACTATATGGCAACCATACAGATTATACGAAATCCGAGCATGATCACCACCTTTAAAAACTACTCTTTTCATGAATTTTCTAACTAATCTGGTTGTCGAAATGATGACTGCTTTCTGAATAGATGTGTATAAATTTGTGTCTAAATCAAGTTCTATCGATCCTTGCAGTAAACTTCTTGTTACAACGCCAGTGCTTGATTTGACAATTGGTATGATCTTCACCTTCCCAATCTGCCTTTGCGTCCTGATAGGCGCCACTAGCTCTTTATATCTGGATACCTTTTCGTCGTGCTTTGTCTTTAAGTTGTTGCTATTGGGAACTGCTACATCAACCAGGATGGCCTCCTTGAGAATCCACAGCCTGCTTTCAGTCGACCGACTGGGTCAGGAATGGAATGAATGAAGCCCCCATCTAGCAGCGAGGATATGAACTGTGCCGGTTGCCGAAACCTGTCGCACTCCCCTGTGGCAATGATTAAATAAATTACAGATGAAATTAAATGATAGTGGAGAGTGTTGCTGGAATGAATTTTTATCAGGGAATACCGGAGTACCCGGAGAAAAACCTGTCTGCCTCCGCTTTGTCCAGCACAAATCTCACAAGGAGTGACCGGGATTTGAACCACGGACCCAGCGGTGAGAGGTCAGCGTACTGCCGTCTAAGCCACGGGGAGGATGGCTTCATTAACCTTCTTATTTATTACTACAATATCTGGCTTGTTTTGACAGATTGTCCGCCCGGTCAAGATAGTGCGATCCCAATAGACACGATAGGTTTCATTTTACGTGACGCACTCTGGGAGGCACTGATACTATGGAACTTCATTTTATTATTATTATTATTATTATTATTATTATAGTTTATTGTTTGACAACATTATCACGGCAAATACCGGCTACATTTTCTGTTACAGCCTGGTTCGGCCTTAGCAAGGAACCATCTGTACTGAGATAATTACGGTTAAGTTTACACTGTTCAGAGACTTCACATCCATGTCGTGCCCGCAGTCTTCACGAGTCTCATTCATTTGTAGGATGAGCTAAATTCCCATCTGGATCATCGAGCCTTGCTGAGCATTATTATTATTATTATTATTATTAGTAGTAGTAGTAGTAGTAGTATTATTATTATTATTTGACATCAATATCACGGTAAATAGCCGGTTACATTTTAAGTTACAGCCTGGTTCGGCCTTAGCAAGGAGCCATCGGTACTGAAATACAATGTATGTAAATTACACTGTTCTGTAACCTCACATTACATTATTTTCGTGCCCGCACTCTTCCCGAGTCTCCGTCATTTGTAGGTTGAGATAAATTTCTATCTGGGCCATCTTCGACCCTTGCTGAATGATGGACCGGAGTATTTTCATCAAGGAACTTCCTGACAATATGGCAGGTGTGTAACAGAACTGCCTCCTGAAGTTCAATATATATCTGCGGATGCAGATTTAATACTGTAGAGGGTTTTGAGTATAACACCGCGGTACATGATTATTATTATTATTATTATTCTCCAGCAATCCTGTTAGATTTTTCCCGTGTCTGGAGTATAATATTAACGGCCATAAAGGCAATACGTATTATAATAATTATTATAATGTTAGACTTGTATTTAAATTAGGCCTATTACTATTCTGTTACACATCAACCCTCCCTACACAGACTTCGGACATCAAGGCCTGTTAGGTTTGGGATTAGTCAACACATTATTTATTTTGCATGTACTGTCTTGTATGATTATTGAGATTTTTCCTATGTATGTACATTGTTGATTAATAAATCCCCCCCCCCCCCCCTCTCCAGTTTGTGGAGACTTCAGGGCTCGTGATGGGATGTGCAATTCATTTGTTAATTCATTCATTCATTCATTCATTCATTTATTCATTCATTACTTCTTTATTTCCTTAACTTACATTAGGTAACATGACTCCATATATTTCCTATCAAGATCAGTACTGCGTATTCATAAATCCTCGAAAGATCCTGCTCGTTTTCATATTATTATTATTATTATTATTATTATTATTATTATTGTAGCCAATGTTGTGGGGGCCATGATACGATCTTGGAATGTGGTGCTGTCACGGAGTTGTCATTTGATGTTGTATTATGTTGTTTTAAGGGATCATCGTGTGTTTACACAGCTTTTTAATTGTGTTACCAGTGTCAGTTCCTGTTATCTCATGAATCTGTGCTCTCATTATGCTAGTTCACTCAAATGCACCATTCAGTATGTTTGTGTGTCCTAAATTGCAGACATGTTTGTTTATCTTGCGTTGATTTGATATTTCGTAGTTCTTTGTATTCATTGAGGAAGAGCACACGGGCTTCCACCGCCTTCTATATCATGCCCAAGACAACCCGCACGTTTGTGTGAGGTGACAGATCTTTATAGTTGTCAATCAACGTTTTCAATACCGGGTGAGTTAGCCGTGGTGGTTACGGCATGACTGCTGGCAGTCGCTCACATCCGGGAGGCGAGGAGGTTCGAATCCCCCCGCCGGCAACCTTGAAGATGGTCTTACGTGGTTTCCCATCTTCCTTCCAGGCAAATGCCGGGGTTGGTCCCTCACTATAGGCCACAGCCGCTACCTTCCAACTCCTCGCCCTTCCCTTCCAACTTTCCTCCCCAACGGTACTTTTAGCTCACCCATTGGGTGTCCGTCTCGAAGCAGCTACAAAACTGGCGAGCCGAACATGTCCTCGGACACTCCCGGCACTAAAAGCCATACGCTTAAAAAAAAAAAAAAAAAACGTTGACAATTTTAGGTTATGTACACATTCTTCCCCTTGTAATAGCTGGTGATCCCTACCCTTTGAATTAATATCAATTTAATATGATCCTTTTTTTAAATATATACCCGGACCAATAGGTATGGGTAAGGGTAGGCGAGACTCTATGAGCCGTAGAGAAGGCAACTCGCCTAGAAGAAGGCCACATTGATAACAAACCAGGTGGCTCAGCACCTTAGATGGCAGCTCCATCACTGAGCTCGGGTTCGGAAGGCTGATAACCTACCAGTCTTAAATTACAAGATCAAAGAAAAAGGCAAAAGAAAATATCGGACGGATCAAACATGGTTGACGACAATGGATTGATTATGGGAATGTTTGGTTTGTAATATTGTATACCGTATTTGAAGTGTTTGTTATGTTTCTTTGTTTTCTGTCATGGGCCTTAATGGCCTGTTATGTACAATAAATGATTATTATTATTATTATTATTATTATTATTATTATTATTATTTATTTTCTGCTTGAGCTTACATTCTTTCGGAATATTTGCAGGAAATATTTCAACATAATCCCAAATATTCAGTATAGGCCTATCACGAGAATTAAGATGAATGATGATTCATGAAAGCATTCCATTGTAGCATTACATCTCTAATTCTCCTATTGTCTCCCGGTTCATCATAAACATACGAACAATTTCACATGTAGAAAGGATAACTTCCTTTCGTATAAATTTGTAAAGATTTGGGTCCAACTTCAGTTCTCGAGAGATTTACTTATATCTCGAAATTGACCAGTGTTTTAGAATGAGCTACTCTGTGATTCACCTCTAATTATGCACCCATTGATAGCACTGATAACCTTTACAGAGGAATACCATTTCTGATATTTTTCCAGTTACAGAATGACACTTCGCATTCAGAAACACTGTTGTTACAATATTATTATTATTAGGCCTAATATGTGAAAGTTACATAATCTCTATATATATAAAAATGAAAGTTTGTCTGTTTTTTCTGAATTTCAACGGAAATTTGAGTTATTAACGTGTTTCAGACTGGTTTATGATGGTTGCGCGCAAAAACAAATTTTTTGTCCGTCTGTCTATCTGTTTGTCTGTGTACAACTTTGCACGCGTATCACTCGAGAACGGCTGAGTGGAACAACGTAAATTTTGGTACAGCTGTCCATCAGAGGCACGAAATTAATCATTGATGTAGCTCTTCTCCATACATCTCATAAAAGAGGGCCTACCCCCTTAAAATGCATGCTGAAATGGGCGTAGAAAGACGAGACAAAGCTCATTTTCAGCGTCTCAATGTGAGAAACAAAACTCGGGAGCCCCACGGGCCCCGAAAACCACATTTTAAGGTCCTAAAACCAACAGTTTTTGAGATATTCCCAGAAAACCAATTTCATTTATTAAGCTATTGAAAGAAGGCAAGCCGGTATCCATGGCAACTCATTCTCAGAAGTCCATCTATTTCTGTAAGACGCAATGCCATTCCATTTATTACATTATTGTGAACGTTCGCAAACGGCTATAAGTTTACCACGGAACAAACTTAAGCAGTAAAATTCATCAATACGTATATAATGCGCCTAAGGGGGCCAAGGGGTACTCTTGAAATTTTTCACGTGATTTACACGGGCAGGTGTGGTACTAAAGGTATATTATATCGCTATCCCTATATTATTAAATTATTATTATGATTATGACGTACAAGAACGAGACAAAACACATTTTCAGCCCCTCGGAGGCTACTACGTTTTAAGGCTCAAAATCCACATTTCTGAGATATTCCTAGAAAACTAATTACAGTTAATAAACTAATAAAAATAGTTTACGAGTACAGAAGAAGACCAAATCAGGAGCTACATAGATATTCTGAGAAAACCACACACAGATGTGGCCAGGAAGAGACATCTGGCTTTCTACGGACATGTCTCAAGGATGACCCCAACAAGACTAAACAACCGGCTTCTCAAGTACTGGGAGAATAGAATGAGTATGACACTCTGGTTAACAGAAGTTAACAAGGACATCCAAGAAGCCGATCACATCTCAGAAAGATACTTACACAGAAGAGTTTTCAGGACAGTCCACCCTGTAAGAAAACCGGCATTATCTGGACAAAAGAGAGAAAGGGGAAACATAGCCAGAGAATACGCGAATATTGGGCAAACATCAAGTCCCTCGCCAAGCTGAGAAGTTGAACGTCGTGGTCCTTAGTTGGCCCATTCGAAAGAAGAAGAAGAACAAGGAGAAACTAATTTAGGAATGCAAACCGGTAACCATGACGAAAGTATCTCAAGAGGTGACCTCCAACTTTTCATCTATTTCTGTAAGAAGCAATGCCACTCAATTTATTAAATTTCTGTAAAAGTTTGCAAATGGCTATAAGGTTATCATGGAAACAAACATAGACTGTAAAATTCATCAATGCGCTTAAGGGGGTCATGGGGTACCTTGAATTTTCAAACGCAACTTACACGTGCGATATGTTGTACAGAAGGTCTATTATATATCCAAACAGCGACATTATTTTCAAAAATTCCTGGATTGGAATAGTGATTTTTGCAGCTTTTGGGAATTTGGACCATTGGAGGCTAAAAATCCCGATTTTTTTTTGCACCACAAGCCTTTATAATTTATTAAAGGAGTCTTCCTGGGGATGGGGACTTTCCACAACGGTGAGAGTCAGTTTTTATTTGACATAATATATTGTCTTTCGTCAACAAGGTTTACAATACACGTTAGGTGAATTTAGTTTGAGAGCACATTTTAACTAATCATATTTTTGTCGACAAATGGGTTCATCATAAAGATGATTTTGTTTGACACTGTGTGGTTGATATACCTTTATGTTTATGTACGCCTATAACTCGTGTTCGGGTGCTTGGAGCATCGTAAAATTAGGTATTGTAACCATGAGTCAATACACCAATCATTTATAAAACTCTTCACCGTAATTCTCATAGAAGGGTTGGTATAGGGAAAAACTTTTCAAAATACATGCTAAAATAGGCGAAAAATAAAAATTATCCTAGAAAGACGACCAAAGCATATGTTGCGCTTCTCAATGTGTGACACAAAGCTAGGGAGTCAATAATGGGTCTCCGAAAACCATATTTTAAGGCCCTTAAATTAACAGTGTCTGTGATACACCCAGAAAAATAACTTCGTTCTGATAAACTTATGAAGGAATGGCAAGCCCCCAACCATTGCTACAGTAGCTCAATTGATATCGTCTGGTTATTAATACTGAAGACCGTTCGAGAGCGGGTATTTCTGCTAGTAATACAATATCATCACCGTCGGACTCATTTCGAGCCAAAGGTACTGATAATAGCACCGACTCTCAAGATGTGCAGGGCAAGTAACTCCTTGCAATAACAAGGAGGGTATATATTATTATTATTATTATTTCCAGGTCACAATAGCATAGACGGGACATTAATGACCAGGCTTCGGATAATCATGCATTTTGCATATTGCATATGCAATTGCATGTTTTAACTTAACAGTGCATATTTAGGGTTTTCCTCCTGTTAGTGCATATTTCTAAAACATTCTTAATCTTGAGTGTAGACATCAGCTTCTGCAGGACACTTTTGGAATATTTTACATGTATTTCAGGTAACAGGAATGTGGCATGTGATGTGGAGAGAGTGTTTTCTGAGTACAAAGTCATTTTAAGTGAAAATAGGCGCAAGTTTGTGTTTGAAAACCTATTACATCATGTGGTGATTAAGTGTAATCAAGACTTGTAAATTTTATTGACAAACTGGAGCAATCTATTGTAGTACTGTAAGTAATTTTCATGATTTTGGCGATATTTATTATGTAACATTAATTTCTTGTAATATAAACCACTAATTGATATCAGATATATGTTTATTTTTAATGCATATTTTAGTGCTTATTTAGACACCATTTTGTGCATATTTGCATGCATATTTTGGCATTTTTAAGTGCATAATTATCCGAAGCCTGTTAATGACATTCCTCGCTGCCGGCCTTCCGAGGATCGAACCTGTCAAATTCAATTCTTTATCACCTTAGAACGTAAGGTCGTGGTCGCAGGTTTGAACTAACTAGTATTAATATGATTTTAACAACATCAAGGCATTGATACATCAATTTTTCTCTTCTTTACGTAATCCTGACGACCAGCTGTGTAGACTTATTTTAAAGCACTTCTGTAGACAATAGACTTCGAGGTAACTTAAATAACAGTCAACGCGTTTGTGCTATATATAGCACATGTTGGTAAATACAGAGCATTCATCTAAAACGTAAAGTGATGAAGTCCTGAGGAAACATAGGTAGTTTTCAGAGGAGAAATGGAACATCGTCTGGCAGCTATTATTAATTATCGCTACTGGATTTGGACTGCAGCCCGCATTCTCTTTTCACTGTCCGATAACTATATTTATACTGAGCGTAGCACCTGTGTTCTGGGAACTTCTGCAGCCTTCAGAAGAGAACAGCAACTTATTCTACTTCTAATTCGAAATTGATCAGTGTATTAGAATGGGGTACACAGAGAATCAATTCTAATCACGGCACCTATTGATGACACTGATAACCTCTAGAGATCAGTGAATATCTGAACTTTTACATTTACAGAATGCCGATTCACATTCAGAAACGCTTTTGTGACATTATGTTGTTGTTATTTGATTAAGGAGCTTGGCGACATCATGTATATGTAGCCACGTGTACTTGGGTTTGTGGGGAATTTGTTTCATAACCTGTGTTATTGTGATGGCTGTATTATGGTTAATAGACTATTTGTAATTCAGATGTGGATTGGGAAGGAGGCGGCGGCCGTGGCCTTAAGTTAGGAACTATCCCGACATTTGCTTGGAATAGAGGTGGGAAACCACGGAAAACCACTTCCAAGATGGCTGAGATGGTAATCGAACCCATCTCTTCTCAGTTTTGGATCCCGAGGCTGAGTGTACCCCGTTGATTGTGGCATTATGCTCGAAAATAAGATTCGTGATGTGAATGTAGTAACTTAGGCCACAGTGGAAATTTGATTCGAAATATCTAAATATTCATATTATAAAAGTTACGTCAAAATGGTTGTTTTATCAATACCGATTCGTAATTAAGATTTAAAAAGCTGTATAAGATTTGAAAAAAAATACATAAATGAGAAGAGTACTGAAGAGTATTTAACTTGATCGCATATTTTAACCTATATACTGCAGTACGCTACATTAATTACAATATTTTGTAAAATTAAATTTAAGGTTATCAAAATCTTTAATTACGTTTAGTGACTAAAAAGACCGCTCCTTGCATTGGCTTCTCTCTCAACGAAACACCAAAAATTTACGTAGATGACGAAGCACGTCCGACGAGGAGGGAATCGGTATCTCTTCAGCGTCAACTTGTACCTCCTCCCATATAATAGACATATCACCCATCACCTTTCTTGTTCAAAACGTCTCCTAAAATGCAGTGTTTCGAAGCCTTCCCATGCACCTCCACGTTTTCGCATATAACTGAAAAATTCTTCACACCACCCCTGGCGTCCGGTGGTGCAACATCTTTTAACTAAATGCACAGTTTGTTCTATTTGTTTTTATAAACACTGCCTTTCGGAAACAATTGAGGTGCTTGTTTTCAAAACTGAATATCTCCACAATCGTAAATTTTACAGGAGAGAGGAAGAACAAAATATTCTGACAGGATTATCAAAATGGAGTCATATATAGATTGAATGATAACTAGAAAGAGCAACATACTATCACCAGAAACGCACCAAATTATATATAGTACATAAAACGTTATTGATAAAAGATGGAAAAGAATGAATGGATATATTTAGTTTTGGAAAAAAATGATTGTTGTATTTAGCTATGGAAAGCAGGATAAGTCACATAATGACAAATATTTATCCTAATTCGTGATATTTATTTTGAACATAATATTAATAGGTACAATTAGAAATTAAATGCCTTAATAAAAAAAATCATTTAGTTCAATATAATAAGTGATTGATATATTCAGTTGGAACGAAAAGCATGTTTTCTCACAGCATTATCAATGGGAAATATTAACATTTGATCAAAAAATATTCTTCCATCCAATGCATCTGAGGCAAATGTTGACGAATGAACCATTTTTTTTTTCTGTTTTTAATTTTTGGAGATATCAAGTTTTGAAAGCAAGCTCCTGAATTCGCTATATTCTTTTGTTGGTTATTTGAGATCACGCAGTTTGCATTCGTGCTTTATTAAGGACACTAGAATTACGTTTATTGCATATGAAGAAGCATGACACGAGGTTTTATACAAGACTTGTATAAAGTGCTTGAATTTCTGAACAGGAACTTACAATTAAGGAGGATACAATTCGATTTATTTGTATTCTTTTTGCAAATCGAAAGTAACCATAAAAAGTGATTAATATTTTACAAAATGGAATTTACTGTGTTTATAAGGTACTGTATTGTTCTGTTTGACAGTGGGGTCATATGTCTGACCGTCGCGTCCCTTGCATTCTTAACCATTCTTGATAACGTTTTTTCATGGTAGCGTTGAATTTATTTTGTAAATCATCCCCGTAAAATGAAGGGTATAATAGTTTTGCACACCGGTAAGAGCTGTCAATGCAGATTCACAACTTTGAGGGCATTGGAAACAGGATGACCACCTTGTGGTGTAGCAGCTAGTTTCACCCTAAAAGTCCGGGTTCAGTTCCAGGCTCTGACAAGAAATTTAATTCTGGTCTGAGGACTGGAAATGGTTACACTCAGCCTCATGAGAGAAAACTGACAAGAGGTGGGTTCAATTCCTATCTCAGCCATCCTGGAAGTGATTTTCCGTTGTTCCCCATTTTTATTTCAGGCAAATGCCGAAATGTTACCTAACAGAAGGCCATGCCGCTTCCTTCCCAATCCCCACCCGAATTACAAAATACACATTCTATTACAGATACTACAACAACACATGTTATCAGGAAAATTCTATATACCTACATACACACACCCTAAGTGCATGGGTCTCAATGACCGCAATGGCCATGCCTCTCAAATGAAACATCAACTAGAAAACAAAGGCATGTGTGTCACAGCATCATCATGTACGCCATATGTGTCAAGGTAACCCGGGACTTGACATGAATACACTTATATTTTGTTTTTAATGCAGATGCTTTGATCGCACTGATCTGAATGCAATTATCGAGATGGCTTGGTAATTACCATCATCCCTAATAAACTAGATTTAAATAGGAATTTTGCAAATATTTAAATAAACTGCTTAGTGATAGAGGAGCTTAAGTACGCTTGCCAGGGAAAGAAAGTAAAACATCACTCCATGTTCCGTGCCATGTCCTATGAAGAAGATTGTAGTTTAACGTGACAGTGAATCGTGTGATTATGAGCCACGGGACCTCCTTTTTTTACGTGGAATCCGAACCACTGGACATAGCATTTCACTTCGAAAATCTCACATGCATTGACCGGGAATCAAACCCAGTCCACCTTAATGAGAGGCCAACAGCTTGACCGCTGTGCCACCACGCCCCCATTCCGAGTTCTATGAGTTGTATGAAAATGCATATTAGGAACGGTTGTTTAGAATCAAGGAAAGTTGGAAGTCTTCCCTGTCGTAAACCCCATGACGAGACGCATCAATGAAGATGAAGATAAATGTAACTGGGTTATAGGTAGAAAGGAAGTGATTGGAGGCTATTAGAAGGTACCGTATCAACATTTGCCTCGAAAGAAAATGAGAAATCACGGAAAACCATTTCAAGATCGGCTGACTGTGGAGTCGAACCCACTCATCTACCCATTCCGCAGTATAGTTTGGCCACAACACAGCACAAATGGTCTGAATGGTGAAGGGAGGAAGGAAAAGAAAAAGGAAGCCTCATAGTACTAAACTAAATTTTGTGTAAATTCTGTTCTGCTCGAAAATTCTCCCAAAAAATAAAATAAATGAAAATGTGATAGACTTCTTAAAACAGTCAATGTGATATTATGTCCTAATGATGTACAATCTGAGATCAAACTCATCAAACTTGGGCGAGAAACAGAGAATATATAGAGCTGGATTGGCGTTCTTCGCGGATCATTTTCATCGCTCCCACAGGTCCCCCCAAAGAGCCTGTGGTCTACGGATTGGAAATTTCTGGTTTAAACGATTCTAACGCGTTAAAAATGCAAGTGATATACTAACAAGAAGCACTGTTTGAGCAATGAGTTCTCTTCCTTGTTGATAATTTCGTGATGTAGAGGCTAGCATCTTGGCTATCACTCATGATGGAGCTACGGGTTAAATTCTCAGCTCTGACAAGTAAAAAAAACAACAAAAAACAAACAAACAAAAAAACCAGAAAAACAAGTCTGAGGACTGGCGCGTGTTACAACCAACCTCGTGAGGCCAAGCGGACAGACCACCTCTTAATGTAGTGGGTAGCGCACTTAGTTGTCACACCGGAGGTCCAGGTTCAATTCCTGGCTCTGCAAAAAAAAAAAAAAAAAAAAAAAAAAAGAATCTACAGTAGTGTGAGGGCTGGAACGACGTATACTCAGCCTCATGAGGGAAAACTGAGAAGAGGAGGGCTTGACCACCTCAGCCATCCTGGAAGTGGTTTTCCGTGGTTTCCCACTTCTACTCCAGGCAAATGCTTGGTTGGTTCCTAATTTATGGCCACGGCCGCCTCCTTCCCAATCCTATGCCCCAGTTTACAAATACAGCCATAAGAATGAAACAGGTTATCATACAGATTCCACACACACACACACACAAACCAAAGGACATGGGGCTATATGACCCACCATATCCAACAGCAACAACAACAACAGCGTCTAAATGCAATTAAGTTAGTTCTGTAACAACTGACAATTAGGCTGCTAGGAGGATGAAGCTCTACACACTTCGTTGCATTCTCTAGATACTACTAAAAATAGTGCACCTACAAATATTTGGAAACTGGGAAAGTTGCCTTGGGACTTTAAAAAAATCTCGAGGAAAATTACTCTTCATTCTCCAGGATTTTCAACCTGGGAATCCCCGAACGGAGCAGTTCTATAATCCTTTCGTACAGTGTGTCTTATGTCACTTGGTTATGGAAGTGTGCAGAAATAATAATGAAATTTATTACAAATGCCAAGCAATTATAGTTAGGAATAACTGGAAATTAAAAGTGTAAGAGTATCAACTTTGCCTTTAATTGCTGATATAAATATTTTAACAATAAAACGAGATTTTTGGTCTTGAAACTCGTACTAATCTACAGCACACGATATACTGTATTTGTTGCTTACCGTTTCGAAACTTTAATTATGCATTAACAACATTCCACTGTCTATTCCTCAAGTTTGCGTCATTGCATTTTTTTTCAATGTTCACTAACTTACAGCTCTCTTTAGCGCACTACGGAGGACCACATGGGATGCAGCGAAGTATTCGCGGCATCAAGCTGGGGGCCCGATATCAGCGCTCCTGCTAACCAAGTGGAGAACTAAATGAAGAAGCTCGCAGATGTGGTGCGAGGTCCGCCGTGTGCTGCTACACTCTGCAGGAGCTTTCGAGATCTACTGGAGATGTTTCAAAGCGAATGTAAACTAAATAATGAGGAGCACATCATGCTCATAGCGCGGAGTTTATCGGAGACAGGGGCGTATATACAATCTTTTTTCGGGGAGCGTGACTATCCTGGTAAATTGTGAGTATTCTCAGGGGATTGTCACCGCAAAATACCCAGTAATATCAACCAAATCTTAGAGCATATAACTTTGTGTAATTATTTTAGATAAGACTTAATTGTAAAATTCTAAGTTTATATAGCAATAAAAAAGTTGTGAAATAAAACACAACATACAAATACAATTTTATACTCAATGATTTTTATATTAAGGCCTATGGAATATGAATGGCGAATATCTAAATATTTGTCAATTTACTAAGCAGAAAGGTATTTTATCTTTTTATTTTTTTTACAAATTGATATTTTATTTCTCAAAAGTACCGTACTGTGGAATTCTCAGTTTCGCCTCACAAGGCTGAGTGTACGTCGTTCCAACTCTCAGACCAAAATTAAAATTTCTTGGTAGAGCCAGGAATCGATTTTGGACCTCCGGGGTGGCAGCCAAGAATGCTAGCCGCTACACCACGAGGTAGTCTAATTTCAATCTTAATATTGTGTATAACTTAGCCGATAAGTTAAGATTAGGGTACAACCAAATTTACAATTATTTTATGCTCTTACCAAAGCAACGCATTCTTAATTTAATTGGCTTTTTTCGGGGGGGGGGGGGGGGGGGACTGGAGCTCCACATCTCCCCGATTATATACGATCCTGATCGGAGAGGTGGGGAATAGGCCTTAATCATTGCTAATTCCAGCAAAGCCTCATTGGAATAAGATTCACCATTCAGAAGTTAATACTGTGCCCGTTTGCACCGAGATCCAACGACCACATTTTGTAAAATACCGAAATCAGATCAGCACGAGAATATATATCTCAGGGTCTATCTAGGTGAATACTTGGGTCTAATCTGGCATCCCTGATCTCGGTAATTCACAAGTAAGGTGAGAAATTATTTTTGAACTAGCACATTCTTTAAAATTCTCAATTTATTTATAAATAAAATATATGATTCAACTGGTAAAAACCCTCAACAAAGATAAAAACACATCACACATAAGAAATCAACAGTCCCTATAATATTATTAGAATTGTCGTAGATGTGATAATCAGAAAAAATAATTAGCCATTCTGATATCCATAAAAAATTTCAAAAAGAATAAAAATATTTACACTCGGTAATCACTGTTCATTTAAGAGTTCTTAGTGATCCCTACTATTTACACGTTCGTAGTTCACTTTACAAAGATTGTAATTTGGTTTTATCAAATATTCGTAGCAAAAAATTCTCAAGATAAATAGTCACTTGATGCATTCGGCATAATTCCAAAATTAAACTTTTTTGGAAAATTATCATGTCACTGATTCGTTGTTTAATAACAATATCAATACTCGACTGACATAAAGTCGAATGTTAATAATTGTTCATAAAGATTTTTTAATTTAAAAAAAAATTGTTCAAAAACTTTCATAATATTTAGAAAATTCAACTTTCTTGTTTTATCACTTTCATTTGTTTAAATGTCATAAACGATTTTAAATTATTCTCATATGTTATTAACATGACACAAAAATTGTTGTAAACTATGTTATTTTGTTATTTCTATCCACCATCAGCGGATTAAATCATCTAAATTTTGACCAAATTTTTATGTTAACAAAATTTTCTATCACCAAACTTTTCGTATAATCTCACAAAAAAAATTATTATTATTAATTAATTAATTTCAAACTTTCCCTTCACTTTTTTATAACACGTTTTCTCAACCTCTCACATGATGAATATTTTATTTGCTCATTTCCAATGTTATTATTATTGTTATTCAAAAATAAATATCATTAATTATTTATTTTAATTCATTTGCACTTTTCATCTTATTATTTTTTTCTCCTCGGTCAGGTTCAACAAATCTAAATTCAAGTTCTTCAATTATTTATTTAGGCATTCCATTTGAATTTTGAGTTGATCCAGAAAAGAAAATTACTATTTGGATTACCAGAATAGTGAAATCTGACAAGAATATGGGGCGGTCCACATTGTCTAACCCTTCTTTTACAAATATAGCCCACAGGCTCCTTCAAACATCCGCACATCCTTCTGTGCCCACAACTACGGGAATAAAACCCACTTTTGGATGACCCCCTAGGCCTCCACAACTTTAAGTGTCGCCAAACGCACACTAAAATCATCACCAGAATATTCTGCACACAGCATCATATTATTACTATTATATATATATATATATATATATTTACATATTATATTTTTTTCTTGTAATATTCTGTCAATTACTAGACTGTGGTTCTTTAGTATTATTTTATGAATTAAATAAATTCTGGTCAATATCTCCTTGCCTCCAATTTACATAAATTCTCCCTATTTGATACATTAAATACCTGCCGTTCCCTTCTTTTTTATCTGAATATTTTCTTTTCTCTCTCTCTTTTTTAAGTGCTTTTGAAAAAAATCTGAGCTCAAAAATTTAATACTTCATTCTCTTCATCCATAAACTCATTTAAATTAATTTAAACTTCCAAAGTTATTTAATTTAATTCCTTCCAACTAATTAAATTCATCCACAAATTATTTTTATCACCACAAAATATATTTAAGCATCATCAATGTCAAATGATTATTATCGCCCTATTCTTTTAAATAAATAAATATTTATGTCTCATCTGTGAATTATTATTAACAACGTCTCCTATTAATTTTTATTTAATGCATTAATTATTTAATCACAATAAACAATTAACAAAATGTAATTTAATTCCTAATGTTCGGTATTATCACTCCCTAATTATTTATAACTTTAAATAGCGTTGTTATTATTTATAAATATTATTAACTTATTCACTTCACACTTGATTATTATTATTATATTATTATTAACTTATTCACCTTCACACTCTATTATTATTATTATTATTATTATTATTATTAAATAAATCAAATTATTTAAATAATCCAAGCCTCAATTACTCTGTTCTCATAATCAGAATTAACGAAAAATATGTATTTATATCCCTTGGAATAATCGAAATATTTCATGTCGAAACATGAACTAATGCCTGTCCTCACAAAAATCTTTAGATCGAAAAATAAATTGTCAGACAGCAGTTCCATTTGTCATCCAGACAAATACAATCGAAAATCTAGCTAATATCTAGCTATGGTGAAAAATGTGTGTTGATATCTGATCGTGACTGTTCAATAATATGGAATTCTCTAATACTACTGGTTAGGGGATAGTACATGAAATGGTTGTCTTACTTCATTCTTGATGTACATGACGGGCGTGTCCTGCGGTGTACACTATTCCCACAGTGTCTTCCCATGGCTATCTGCCGTATCCAAATACCTCGTTCGTCTCCATGTCCTTCCAGTCCTACGAGTAGTTTTAGCGGCGCATGATGATGTTCGCAGACATTCGTTCGAAATAACTCCCGTTATCACA
The DNA here is from genome assembly GCA_946902985.2 of Meconema thalassinum. Lineage (NCBI taxonomy): Eukaryota > Metazoa > Arthropoda > Insecta > Orthoptera > Tettigoniidae > Meconema > Meconema thalassinum. The sequence continues at coordinate 479,437,779 of OX336391.1, forward strand.
AGTACCGTGTAACATGACAAAAAGTTGCTTAGTCATAGACTGGTACAGTACTCCTGTAGATTCGAGAATAAATCTCATATTCTAATAATGCGGTTTCGTTTGCACGCTAAGATAGGAACACCTATTAGCTGCATAAACGAACAAAAAGGAATAAACTTCTTCTGATGAATTCGAAGTGTCTGATGTATAGTCACCACAAGAAATACATCGTTCTGTAGGCTACCTTCTGTGAATGGTTTCGACACTACCATCATCTGACTATAGAATAAGTGACCTGAAAGTCTGTGAATATTCTAGGTCCATTCGCTGACAAAAGTTAAGTTCGTTCACTTGAACAAAAACTAAGTCGTGCTGACCACTGGTACGGCGACTAAGTCCTCCGACCGTCAGAATCTCGGCGTGTATACTGTCACTTTCACGTAGCGTAGATCCGAACATAAGCAAATGCTTTGAAGATATGATGACTCTCTGCTCAGCAACGTGGCCTTTTATAGTTCAGCGAGACATTGTTCGAGAATATTCCATCTCGTATCTCGGCTTCTACTGGACCGATTTTAATGCTTGATAGCTCAAAATCCTCCTCTTGTTATAGCCAGAAAAGTGTGCTAATTTCCTAGCGTCCATCTCTTCTCCTTAAGGTAATTCTAAAAAAATATTTCTCATGACGTATCAGGCTCCACGTCATAATGTCGCGTCACTCGCCCCTGCGATGTATGCTTCCCTCAGCACTCTTGAGTCTCCTCCGCGCGTTATTCAAATCATCCATTCCTTCAACCTCTTCAACTAACAACTCCTCTTTCCAAAATAAGAATGTCAACAATGTCACGGACGTGTGAACGATCCGGGTATAATACGAAAAAAGAAAAGAACTCAAAACAACGGACAACTATTTTAGGGATGGTCGGTTAAGGGATTCAAATACACTGGTCTTCAGAGTTCGGAGATAGTCTAGCCCCCTGGCCTTGCATGTAGACGCATCGAGTAAAACAGTTGATCCATATGTACATAGAGGCAGACACAAACACGATCTCTCATCCCGAATCGATTTTGTAAAATGCATTTTCTTATTGTTTTAAAGTAGCTTATCAACCAAACTCGTAAACAAAAAATTCCTTTTTAATCTTTTTTTTGTAGATGATTTATCCTCCAAGCTCTGCTTCTCCCCCGGACTCTGCGAGGGATCATTCCTCTGCCGCCGCAAGGAGCAAAGTTGTTTTTAACAATGTAACGCAACCCTTCAATTGGCTTTGAATTTATTTACTGGTACTGAATGTGAAAACATTCTCAATTCATCACATAGTTAGATGGCGTCAATACCTGTTCTTTCTCCATGTGTTAAAACACTTTCAGGTTTATTGCATTTCTTTAGAAGTCCATTTGTCGTCTGAGATTTTAACTGAGAGATATTATGTAAGAATGAAAACTAAGTACTATGGTAGTCCGGTTGCTCAAATCTTTCTTGAAAGGAAATCGTTACGACGTCAAGAACACGAAAGAAAAATTATCTCTTAAATTTGGCTTCCAGATCTAAAATTGGCTCATATTTTGCCTCATCGAGCTGTCGTTTCTACCTACGTATATACAAATGACAAATGCTGGCTTGAGATCAGGGTCAACTTAAAGTTTTTCGGCTAATGTTGAAGCATCGACACGAACTTTTTGGAATGATTCAACGTGCCTGTGATTCTTAAGGCTATGAAGTTCACTGCCTAATGTTGATACAGCAGTAGACGGTTCCATTGCAATGCTTAGCAGTAGTTTACTAGCGACCTTAAATTGAAAATGTAGTGCCATACAACTAAGCAACATAAAAATAAAATCTCCGAGTTTAAGGGCAAGTGATTCACTTTCATGCTTTGCCATTTTTCCAATGACTCACGAGTCACCAGCAATCTCGGCAAAAGCATCATAATAGTCATTAATGTAATACCATAAACTAAAGGACGGATGGCTTCTATTCCTGATTCCCAGGGGGTGAAAATTTATGGTTTTGGAGTTAGCGCTGTGATATGGTTTTTAATGATTCCCCAACGCGGTGTTGACGCCGAGAAAAGCACGTACAATTTCTGTACTGTTCCAAAAAATGACATAGCGGTGCCATTCACAACTAATTTCAGAGAATGAGAACTGCAAGGGACAAAAACAAATGCTCTCGGATTTAAATTTCCAACGCACTGCTGAAATTTCATATTTGATCCATTGGAATAACTTTGACCGCATATATTTGAGATAGAAATGTTAAGATCTGACAATTTTTAGTCTGCTTTTCACATTTTGTAAAAATGAGAAAAAAATAGACTTATGAGGTCGATCCGGGCAAATGTGTGCCTGCCTGTCTGTTTATCCGTCTGCCTGTCCTGTCTGTCTGTCTGTCTGTCTATCTGTCTGCCTGTCTGTGTGTGTGTGTCTCCCCCTATCAACTCCTAAACGGCTGCAGTTATCGAAACCAAATTTGGTATGAGTGAAGAGCTATGACTGAATATTGCAAGGACATATTTGAAAATGACGTCAGTGCTACCAACTGCTGAAAAATAACAATTGAAAATTGAGGTCTATGTTGGATATCTCGGAAGATACGTATGGGAATTGTTCCAAGTTGACACACAGATAATATTACATCAGGCTAATTTGCAGGAGCCCATACATGAGAGTGTTGCCAATATAATTCTGTGCCTGCTGATAGTTCCAATCTCTAATGCAGGTAACTTCCGTGCTATCTATTGGATTTCAACCAAATTTGGTATATGATTTGCGCACCGGAGCAGATATGAATATGCATATTTGCAGTCTCAACAGGGCTGCCAACTGTTGTAAAATGCACTCTACACATTTTTATCCTAATCTCAATATATCAGAAAGTATGCAGGCCCACAGTTCTAAACTTTGCATTCATATAGTACCTGCAAATGTAGGTTAATTTTCAGTAACCGATATACGAGAGAGCTGCCAACATGATTCTACGCGTGCTGATAGGTTTAATGTTGAATCACATGTAACTTCCATACTAATAAATGAAGTTCTTTCAAAATTGACACATATAGATCCTAATATTAAAATTTAAGTTTGAGCATCCAATTTATGGCAGTGTCGCCAACCTGATTTTACGTATCCTGATAAATTCAATATTTAAATACCTGTAACGTGCATACTATCTATTGGATCTCAACCAAATTTTGGATGTGCATTGTGGACCTTAAGATATGGAACTAATAATATAGAGTCGCCAGGTCTGGCAACTGTTGATATATGATCTCTATAATTTGAAGAAAAGTAGGCTCTATAGTTCGTCACGGAACTACTTTTTAAAGAATGCATTTAGTTAAACTTGTGTCTGTGGTGGCCTCTACGGGAATGAAACCGAGAAAATGTTCGTGAATGCTGATCATCTGAGCGAGTATTAACAAATCTCACAATTAGTCAATAGTAATGGCAGTAAGAACATGGAAAGTAAAAATTTATTTTTCTCACACCTAATATCAATATTATAAGCAGCCACGTACGGACATGTTGATACCAATGCATCTCATCAGTTTATGTAGTTACTGATTCCCATATTTTGTTTTAATAATTGAATGATTATCCCGAATAAAGGTATAACCTACAAATAGGAAATTATTGGCAAAGGGAAAAAGAAATTGATTTTGATTTAAATGTCACAAGTAGGCCTATATCATTCGTTTATCAATTTTCTATGCAATGTAAAACAAATGTTAGGTCACATTTGAAGGGAAATATTACACACGGATCATGATTCTACTGAAAACTCAACATTTAATTTCTTGTGGGTTAGATCTTTATTCGGGGTAATCATTCAAAATTTGAAAAAGAAAAAAGAATAGTATTTGCAATTAAGTTTATTGTTTTGGAAAATGTAACTATAATAAGTTTACATGCAAAGTCAATGTTTATTTAATTATTGATTTTATGAATAATATTCTAAATAACATCTTTAATAATGTACAGAATTGCGAATGAACCCTCCCTCCCACCAGAACGAAATCCTGCGTACTCCAATTATGTTATTTTTTCAAGTCAAGAATTCGACCTAATGCATTCATGCGGGTGGGTGTGTGTACTACACTGACTGAGCAAATGTCATGGGACAATGGAGGACTCATGCACAGGTGTGTTGTCTGCCCAGCCAACCCCCCACCCCACTCTCCCCCCATGGAACGTCGTCGTGAGCTAACATCGTTTGAACGGCGTATGGTGGTCGGTGCCCGGGAATTCGGCTTCACGTCCAGGGTGTATCGTGAATGATTGCATGCGGGTGTCCGAGGACATGTTCGGCTCGCCAGAGGCTGTAGCTGCTTCGAGTGAACAACCATAGGGTGAGCTAAAAGTTCCGTTCAATTTCAAGTAGTTCCAACTTTCGCTATCAGATGTCACTGCAACCTAGTGGTGAACGTTGGAACATTGATAGAGCGTTCCAACGAAATCTAACCTAGAAATTCAGCTTCACACAAGTTTAGTCTGTGGAAGGATTTTTTACATGCCATAAATCTATGACATGGGACCGCCAGCATTACTTCCCCTCCGACGGAAGGCATACTGAAGGTTTTTAACGCTCTTAAAAATCCGACGACTTCGACCGGGTTTGAACCCACTATCTTGGGCACAGCAGTTCAGCATGCTGCCAACTACGCCACTGAAGCCGCTACTCCCTACACACACCCAAAGTACACGGGGCTACATGATCGCGTTGTCGCAGCCCCTAAACTGAAGAACCAACTAACCATCCCTCCAAGTAAACGCCGGGATAGTACCTTATATCAAGTCCCGTATCACCTAACCCATATCCAACACTAATAAATGCAGCTGCACAAACTACTACAGTGACCACAATATTACAGGTTAAATCTCATGATGTGCTTGCACAGACCCTGTAAGCTTTCCACGCTGGGCGAGTGGTTATCGTGTCGGACTACCAACCCCAAAGTTGCAGGCTCGCTCCTGGCCGTGGTAAGTGATTTTTGAAAGGCGACAAAAGTCTCGTCACGCATGTCATAAGTTGTTGGCATGTTTACGAACCCATTTGAATTCAGTAGGCCGTGTTCATAATGGCAAAATTAATCTCGGAATATTCGGCCAACGCAAAGTTGGTCATATATATATGACATGGTCACAAATACACAAATCAATAGATCAATAAAATCAATAAGTGAATAAATACTTATATTCTGTACATAAATACCGTAAATACATCACACAAGAATTTTGAAGAGTTGAGTCTAGCACAATTAAGAGCAGCACTTAATTGGAATAGGAACCATCATCCCTCTGGCCATTTACCGATGATCAATTAATGAAAATAAAACTGGCCTTTGCCAGATTCAGACTCTCAAAGTTATGCCGTGTGACTTGCGGTCTCACAATATGCGCGATCACAAACTTCTAACAAAAATTAAAATCGAACTATCCCACTTCATTACAGTATGTGGTAAAAGCCACTGTTTGGTTCGCACGTTGGCATATCTCGACGCAAGGCAGGCGCTGAAAGTAACACGGCGGGAGATAGAATTTATACCCTTGTTTACGTGACTGCTGGTGTCGTTTGGAGGCAGGCGATGGGATCGATGTTGGGAGGGAATGTACGACGTTCTGTTCCTTACGATATCTGAAGTTGGACTTAAATCTGGCCCCTGAGAAAACATCCTTCCTTGTCGTGCTATATTGGGTGTGGTTAGTGGGTGAATAGCTAAGCTATTTCTCCACCGTGGCCCACATTCTACACACGTACTGCTTCCCTAACTGTGTTTTACAGCTGCTGCTGTCATCTCTACTATAGAATGGAGAGAAGTGATCACGCCAGCTGCATTGGTTATTTACACAGATGGAAAGTATCAGCAATACCAGCAAAGATTCCTTGTTTTGATTTAGAGAAATCTTTACCAGCTTATACCCTAAAGCCGTCATACCCCTACAGCCCGGTGGGAAAGTTAACGATATCTCTTTCAATATTTAATTCTTCAACATTGTGGGTGGTGTAAATCTTGGCTGTCACCCCCGTAAGTCTGGGTTCAATTACCGGCTCAACCAGGGGGATGACAGTTCAAAGTGAGCGCGTGGGTCGGGGTAAGGCCCTGTACTGGATGTTCTGCCAACCAATGAAGAATTAATTTTAGCACTAAGGTTCCGTAGTTAGCACTCATGAACGCTCACATCAAACCGACTGGCGGAAGCGGGAATAGTCTGTTTTGATTGATTTTCCTCGTGGTGTTGTTGGTTGATTTGATTTGTTCAGTATTTTGATTATTTATTTGATTTCAATTGAGAGTCAATCATGCCACTGCAAGGGAGGAAACATTGCCAAGCATCGGGATGTAAGAATTATAATGATAGTAAGAACAATACGGCAATTTTCATCTGCTTGGCGTTGACCATGTGTAAAACTAGTGGCCAATATGGACTAGGCCTACTCTTGAATAAAAATATAAGAGAATAAATGTGTGCATTTCGCTCCTTTGCATTGCAATAAAATTTGTGGTTTAGGGCTACGGGGAGGGATGGGTGGCAGCGGGCATGCTAGGCAAAAAGTGAGGTTATGGCAATATAGTGTGTGCATTTGGACAGTCTTCTTTATATTCATCGAATATCCCAACAATTCTGTAGAGTAGGAGAGCATTTTAATTAGCCTAAAGGTGAATTAAGCTCTAGAACGGCATTGCTGTGCCCTTCGTGACAAATCTATTGCCAAGATTCATATATATCAAAATGTATTACTTTCCTGTCTGGACGTATATTTCAGCGCCTAGCGAAAGGTGCAGTTATGTGTGTGTTATTTTCATCAATAATCAATAACTCATCGCAGAACATACTGTTCAATTACGTGTAATAAAGACTACATTCATATGGCTTTTTACTTTTTATGTTGCCAGACTTTCAAGTACAATCCATAGCCTCAGGCGGTGTACTCTCTAGGAAATTCTATAACCAAAAGTGACAAATGTCTTATACTTACTTGATCCTTGGGCAAAAAAAAAAAAAAAAAATCTGGTCTGAGAGCTGGAATGGAGTACACTCAGCCTCCTGAATCAAAACTGAGAAGAGGTGGTTTGATTCCCACCTCAGCCATCCTGGAATTGGTTTTCCGTGGTTTCTCACGTCTACTCCAGGACAGACCGTGACGGTTCCTAACTTAATGCCAAGGCCACTTAATTCCCAATGTTACACAATGTTACAGACATCAAAATAACAGTTTATCAGACGAAATTCCACATGCACCCAAGTACACGGGGCTGAATGATCAAGACCTCAAAACCCTTAAAATGAAACAACTAGGCAGACTGGCTGCGTGGCAACGTTTTCTCCTGCTGTGCCAAAGATTGTAGGATCGAATCCTGGCACAATCAGTTGGCATTTGAGGGTGCGCAAATGTGGGGCAGTTGTGTCAGTATATTTACTGGCACGTAAACGCTCCCCTTCGGGACAAAATTCCGGCACCCCGGCTTCTCTAAAACCCGCAGTTGTTGAAAGGGACGTAAAACCAATAATATTAATATTGTAACTGCCGAGTAGCCAGTTGGTATCGAGCTGAAGGTCACACAGATAGTTCAAAAAAGGCCGCTGTCATGGAAGGGAAGAGAAGCGTAGGGAACCCGTCCAACCGCATTTCCATCTCTTTCCCCTCATGCACGCGGGACACTTGAGGAGTTGTTGCCAGACTAATTGCTGAGAACTGTCTCCCACAAAGTGACTGCACTAACATGGATTTTTCGGGCAAATCTATCGTCGAGCCCAGATCTAACTTCGACAAAATTTCTTTATTCTCTTAAGTTGAACAACATTGTGCAAATACAAAGTAATAGGGGGTACGATTAGTCTGCTAGGTAGGCCTATGTTCAAATAATGTAACGTAACTTTTTATTCGCCAAACGTTATGCTATACGTTTTCACGTTTTTCTTCTTGACGCTTCCTGGTCTGGGGTATCATGCTCTCGGATGCCTAGTAATACCCCACCAACCCTGAATTGTGATTTTAGTTACCTACTTATCTCACTAAATAGTATTTGGCTTACGGACTGTTGATTATGTACAATACTTCTTTTTATGTTCACGAAGTTGGCAAAAGTATATTGATTGAGTGTTGATTCTTTCGGGGCTTTGCGACATCGTGGCCATGTACCCCTTGTACTTGGGTGTGTGTAGAAGTTTTGTGTAAACCTGTGTCACTGTGATGTCTGTTCTAGTGTGTGTATTTGTAATTGAGGTAGGATTAAGGTAGGAAGCGGCTGTGGCCGTAAGTTAGGTACCATCACGGCAGTTGCCTGAAGTAGAAGTGGAAAACCGTGGGAAACCACTTCCAGGCTTACGTTTCATTTGCGTCATACAATAAATTGTAGGCCCTTCAACTTAGATTCAGCATAAATTCAAAAATTTTGTATTACATATCCTTAATAAAGAGTTTCATTTGCGACCTATAGCTCTGAAACCTGGACTCTATTAAAGGCTGATAAAAATGCATTTGAAATGTGGTGCTGGTGCCTAATGTTAAGAATACCCTGGACTAACAGGCTAACAAATGAAGAAGTCCTCATGTAACGGCTAAATTAGTCGTTGGATATCACCCCTCGTTGGGCGCCATTTGTAACGACTAATTTAGCCGTTACAAAGCAAGTGCAGCAAGAAGGACAGATTGCTGTGTGTTAACATATAATTAGAGTCGTGTCGTGGCTCTAAGGAATTGGTGGAAGTGAGATGAATCACTTGTGTTGCGTGAAACAAGAAGAAACAATATATATTGCGTTCTGTTATTATAAGGGACTACAAGGAAAAATGTAGCATGTAAATCCTGTATGACTGCACAGGACAATCAGAATGTTTAATTTAACATTGCAAGAAGAGTGCAGGTCAATCGAGGAAAATGTAAAGGGTATAATCGTTATGTATGTATTTGAAGGGCCATATACATAGGTTGCTTTTTAAGTTTTGGCAACTATGTTATAAATTGATAAATAACACACCTTACATGGTTCGAAGTTTCATAGGCCCTCGTTGTAGTCTCCAGCACTGCGTACAACGTGTTCCCAGCAACGCGGAAGCCGTTGGATTCCGTTGGCACTACCCTATCTATCGATGTTGCAAAGCGGGCGCTCGGCAGCCTGGACGACAACTCCAATTGTAGGATAGCGGTTCCCGCGCAGTGGCTCCTTCATCTTCGGGATGAGATCAAAGTCGCAGAGACTTAAGTCGGAAGAGTAGAGGGGATGATAGAGCACCTCCCAGTTCCAGCGATTCAACAATGCAGACACAACTCCTGCTGTGTGTGCCCTAGCATTGTCATGCAGAACGATGGGCGGAGTATCCATGAGGTGTCGCCGTTTCCTTCTTAGAGCTGCTAGGAGGTGGTCTTGCAGAAACGAACAATAGTACAATGGTTTGCCCTGGGGGAACGGCATGCTCTATGATCACACCATCCCAATCATAGGCAAGAATCAACAATACCTTCACATTGGTGGGGGTTTGTCGAACTGTTTGTCTTCGTGGTGACCCGTGGTACTGCCACTCATTCGATTGGCGTTTCAACTGTGGCTCATACGATTTGGCCCACGTCTCGTCAATGGTTATGACACGCCGTAAGAAGTCCTCTCCTTCGCACTCATAACGCTGCAAGTGCGTACGAGAAGCGTAATCTCGCAACCATTTCTGCATGTCGGTTAAGCCACGTGGAACCCATTATGACGCAATTTTCCTAATTTTCAGGCAGTCCTTCAGGATCTGGAGGACAGTCGAATTCGCCAGTCCCGTATTTTGCGCTATTCCACGAAGCGTTACGATCCGATCCGCCCCCACTAACGCGGACACAATCTGTACATTTTCATCACTTACTGGTGGGTGACCAGATCGAGGCATGTCCTCCGTACGTTCGCGTCCATCTCGAAAGGCTGCAACCCATCTTGCTACCGTTCTGTAAGGTAACGCAGCTGCACCGCACGCCTTGTGCAGTCCTCGGTAGCACTCTCGAGCCGTGCGACCCCTAGCACACTGAATTTTTTTCCACGTTCTCAGCTCCTGCTTCGAAAACATTGCGACCGTATTGTGCGAGCGCTTGCCCTCAACTACTCATCTAACACTCGCCACTGCAAATGAATGGGGGAGGGGACGGACGGACGAGGTCATGTGCTCTAAGGGAGGGGATACATGTTAGTAACTTTTGGTAACGATGGCAGAGTCCAACACCGTTGCAACATAAAGCAGCAGCATCGTTGCCAAAACTAAAAAAAAAGCGACCCTTGTATGTATATTCAGTGTATTTCCTCTTATGTTTTAAAGGGAAGATTTGTAATTTCATCATTCAATACATTCTTTATGAAACCATGGGGACGTTTTGTATCGTAATCTTGATTACGGTACAAATTATTATTATTATTATTGTAATATCAAAGTTATATCGTTTTATTGTCCGGCTCTGTGGCTAAATGGTTAGCGCACTAGGCTTTAGCCCAAAGTGCCCCGGGTTCGATTCCCGGCCGAGCCATCAGGGATTTTAATCTCCTGGGGTTAATTCCCGTGGCTCGGGGACTGGGTGTATGTGACGTCTTCATCATCACTTCATCTTCATTACGACGCGCAGGTCGCCCACGGGCGTCAACTAGAAAGACCTGCACTAGGCCTCTCCGGAGGCCACACGATCATTATTATTTATCGTTTTATTCACCTATTAATATGAATGGAGGGGCCATACCATATTCACGTCATCACCATAATCATATATAATATTGCCCAGTGTTTAGATTAAGAAACAGGGTTTTTATAGAGGTCTAGACGTTACACTCAAGAGTGCTGAAGAAACTATCAGTCTAGGGAAAATGATCACGAAAAGAAGATATAGTTGGATTGGTCACTTACTCCGGCATTCATCATGGTGCACCATACTGTTTGAAGGAAAACTGGAAGGGAAGACTAGAAGAGGACGACCAAGAGCAGGTTTCCTCCATGGCATTAAAGGGCGACGTCCATATCAACTAATCAAGCAGTTGCCTTAATATAGAAGGACGTTGGATGAAGACATGCTGCCCCCTAACCATCATGTTGAGGAAAACGAGAGAGAGAGAGAGAGAGAGATCCTTCGTAGACTGTGTGATTACAGTCTTGCCTATGATATAGGAAGAATGTGTGTCGAAGAGCATTTCTTCATAAGAAATCACTGTAGTTCAGAAGGCTCCGATTTAAGAATACATGAAAGATTAGGGGAGATTTGTAATACTAGACGGTTGTAATACTGGCTCGAATGTGTTCGTGAATGAAGGGATACAATAACTCAGGTAATAAATGTTTCTCTTGAAGATTACATCGATACAAATCGAGAAAAGAATTATATTGCTATTGTATTTCCTTCTTTGGTGCAGATCCTTGTGGGAAATTGGATGCTCTTTGTCATTTTCTAGACTAGAGTATTCATCACTCTTCTTTCAATAGCCAGTTATATGTTAGAGGCCTGGGTTCAGTGAAACTATATTTTACAGCTATAGAAAATCTAACTAGTTCGAGATGTATTGTGCTGGGCCCAAGGTTACAGGATCGAATCCTGGCACAGTCTCCTCTGAGAAAGAATTGCATGTGGTATGCTGGTACGTTCTGTTCTTACGTGTTTCACATGATTGAGTTGGAGACAATGAGGTGTAACAAAGCGTTTCCAGACCCATGTTCATACAACATAATTTCTTCGTCTACGTGTGAGGAGTGTGTCCTGCATTTTATGCCGTACATTTTTGTTACACCCGGTATAGATTTAATAGGTTCCATTACCGCCAACTGTTAGTAATAGATGATACCAACTTTGCAGTTGCCCTGGCAAAACTTACTATACTCTGACCCAATTGCAACAAAACGTTGAACGATCAAGATTCGCACCTTTAACAGAAAATTGATGCAGGCCTACGTAGTTGCAGGTGGCTTCAGTATGACCACTTTCATAATTCATAATAAACTTATACCTACTGTACGTGGGTATTAAAAGAATTGATTTTCAGTCTGTCAACACGAGTGTGCCCAATTAGATTGGGGTGGGAGTGACAAGGAAGGAAAGGAAAAGGAAGTTAGTTTCAAAGGATGGAACAGTCAGGACATCTGTCCCAGAAAGGAAGGAAGCGTATAGCTTAACGCAACCGTTAATCTCGCTATCATGAGCCACAGGAGAAACACTACCAAACTCACCATAGAAACACAGCTTATAAGTCAAATCCAACACACAACTAAGTGCACGTGGCTATAATGACCAAGATAATCCTAGCCCCTAAAATGAATTAACAACTTATAACAACCTTATACTTCGACTGCCGAAATACCACAATATCTAAACTTTCATTTAAGGTGTGTATAATCAATTGCGACAAGTTCGTTAGGTACTGTATATGATAAACTTGAGAGTAATGTTATATCAAAATACTCCCCATATGATGAATTCACGGAAGTGGTTGTGGCATCACTCAGAGGCTTGGAAAATCTTGGTCATCACCTCCGGGCACTTGGTTGTGTGTAGAATTTGTCTAATAGTTGGTGCTCTTGTGGTGACTTAAGTAGTGTGTCTAACTGAAATTATAAAGGTCAAGAATTGGGGTACGTTGCCAAAAAATTGAAATAAGGTACTGGCAGTTGTTTCTAGATTGAGATATGTTAAAAATATTAATAGTAATATTCTCAATAACAATGTAAATAATAGTTTTCTTTGAAAACCCATTTTAGTTTCTTACGAATATAATATTATATTCTTAATGATACAAACATAGACTACATATATACATTTGAGACTGTTTTTCCTTTCAGCATCCAGTCTACTGTAGTCTACAAGCCTCTGTTTGCGAACAAGTCACCTACATGTTCCCTATTAGCAGTTAGCACTGTGGCCTCCTCAGCGTCTACACCTCTCACTTTAAAATCGTTCAACACTGAATCTAACCATCGCCTCCTAGGTCTAACTATGCTTCTCTTACCCTCTACTGCAGAACTCACGTCGGTACACTAATTTATTTCTTGCAGAGTACTTAAGATTGCAACTGAGAACTCACTGCATGGGCTTTCCTATACATCGACTCTATTTCCTTCCCCATACTACCATCCTGAATACACAAGCAATCTATCATCATGGAGACTATCTAAAAAGAAGAAAATCCAACTTAAGGTAAAATAATTCACCTTCCTTTATTCACATATAAAACAGACAGAATTACGAGCACCTTCCTGCCATTGCTCCCATCTATTTTTCCCAGCAATCATTCGTGCTACCCTCATATCAGTTACCTCTAGCTGAAGTATCAGATATCCTGCTTGCCTCGTTGGGTGAATGGTGAACGTGTCGGTCTACTAACCCCCCAAGCTTGCAGGTTCGCTTCTGGCCGTGATAAGTGATTTTTGAAAGGCGGCAAAAATTACGACACCATGTCATACGATGTTGGCATGACAAAGAACCCATTTGAATTCAGTAGGCCGTATTCATTATGGCAAAATTAATCTCGGGAGTTTCCGCCAACACAAAGTTCCTCATTTCTCTACCAGAAAACGCTATAGTGTTCAAGGAGCTTAGGTATTTAATCTCCTTGACTTTCATAGTGCCTCATGGAACAACGAAATTCGACATGCAAGCTACCCTTTGGGTGTCAAAAACAAAGCTTGCACCCGGCATTCGAGGCCATACGATATTATTATTGTCAGATATCGTGAATATAGGCCTACACAGCTCTCACTGCCATACAGCAAAGTCGGTCTAAATACTGAGTGATGTAGGGAGAGTTTCGTTGCTACACTAATTTCTTTCTTGCATAATACTCTGGGGAAGCCTCCGTGGCTTAGGCGGCAGCACGCCGGCCTCTCACCGCTGGGTCCGTGGTTCAAATCCCGGTCACTCCATGTGATATCTGTGCTGGACAAAACGGAGGCAGACAGGTTTTTCTCCGGGTACTCCGGTTTTCCCTGTCAAATTCATTCCAGCAACACTCTCCACTATCATTTCATTTCATCTGTCATTCATTTAATCATTGCCCCAGAGGAGTGCGTCAGGCCTCGGCAGCCGGCACAGTTCATATCCTCGCCGCTAGATGGGGGCTTCATTCATTCCATTCCTGACCCGGTTGGAGACTGGAAGCAGGCTGTGGATTTTCATTTTTCATAATACTCTGGATTGCAAGTGACAACTCACTGCATTGACTTCTCTACACCTCGACTCTATTTCCTTCCCCATACTACCATCGCGAATAAACGTATAATACGTTTCCGTAGAAACATAATCATGATGAACATCGGCGTTGCATTCGCGTAGTGATACCAATTTTATCGACAAACCATTGCACAAAGGTTGCGGACAGCCCTGCAAGACTGCTCAAAAGGGAACAGCCAGAAATATCCGGGAGATCGAGCGGAAGGAATATGTTACAGAGTTGGGAAGTGTTCGCTTACGTCTTTCAAGTTTGGAGTCAACCATAGTGACATTGACGGATTGCTGTGTCCGGGCGCCAAAAGCAGTCATTTATCATAGTAGAATAGTATTCCAGTTATGTGTACCCGTTGTTGACGGAATAATTTAATATATTACTGGACGTTGCGTCTTTTATTAGCTCATTGCACGGATGAAACGGAATGTACGCGGATGGTCGATATGATTCACAGTGTAGGTGAAATTATAATGAACATTTGTCCCTAATCTCGAGTAATAGCAGAGGGATACAATTTGGAGTTGAAATTGTTTCTCTTGATTAGGCTACTTATTAATACTAGCAAATCCGTACGAGAGCTCTCGCATAATGGGTGGTCTGCGCTCCATATGTACAGACTACCCGCACGGCGCTAGTGCTATGTGGGATATACGCGACACAGTTCTGTCAGGGGCTATCGTCTTGTTTATTAGTTTAAAAGTACTTTATAACAAATAAATATATTTCCATTGACTTTTAAAGAAATAGATTTCTCCTGTACTACCAGTATTGAGACGATTCAGAAGATTTTGGTACAAACCACACCTTCTAACTCCCTCTAGTTTAGGAGCTTGAGTTTTGTGAAACATATACCTTAGCGTATTATACGCGGCACAGTCTGAGACTGACCGCTTGACGGCGTTGCAGGACACCATAGTGCATAGGAGTAGTGTATTTACAGGGGTTCTAATACCACCGCCACCGCTCCACAGCTGGAATACTAAAATGACAATATCTCGCGAACCAATCAGGCTAGAGACTTGTACGAGGTGTCATTGAACTCGGGCTAACACCCCCTTTCCAATGGACAACATATTTCAACCCCAAAAATAAAATCTACCCTACTAGGGGGTGAAATTGTAATTTTTTAGAGAATCTCTCTTTCCAATTGCAACATGTGAGAGTTTGAATGCCGATATGGATTTAAACGTTGTTCTACATAAAGTGCATGTGTTCGGTGGATAGCCACTATGAATTAACATGCTTGTTTTTTTGTTTTTTATGCATGCCCACTCATGGCTTTTGTAAGAGGGTGGGGGAGTGGATCCCTGTGGATGGGTTATTGTTGACAGGTCATTGTTGACTGGTTCTTGTGGACGAGTCCTTGTGGACAGGTCCTTGTGGACAGGTCCCTGTGGACGAGTCCTTGTCCCTTTGGACTGATCCCTTTGGACCGGCCCCTGTGGCCTGATCCCTATGGACTGGCTCATGATTTTATTTAAATTATATTAAAGGGCCTAACTACATTTGTGTGTGTTGAACTAAAGTTGTTCACCAACCCCCACTACTATAATGGGATAACGATATGAAAGGAAAGTGACGAAATACATGTGAACACGTGTGAGATGACCTTATTACCGTCCTCCTTGTGAATCAAGTAGTCACATCCTGTTTTGGTTCATACGTGAGAAAATGCAAGTTCATGTGTAATATGACCTAACACACAAGTGTACACATGTGCACGTGCACGATAAGAGCTAACAAGTCACAACCTGTTTTGACAGTGGTGGGAATAAGGCTAGAGACATGTACAAGTAGTCAAATTACTCCGGCAGACAACCCCTTTCCTATGGATAACTTATTTCCACTCAATAATAAAATCTACCCCTACTAGGGAGTGAAATAATAATTTTTAGGTAAAAGTCGCTTTTCATGTGCAACATGTGGGAGTTTGTATGCCAATATGAAATTAAACTCGTTCCACATAAAGTGCATGCATACAACTTAATGCCGCTATGATTTATCATTTTTGTTTTTTGTTTTACGAATGCGCAATTGTTTTTTTTGTAAGAGGGCGGGCTTTTTGAATAATGATTTATAGTTACGTTTTTTTTACAAATTAACCAAAGATCCAAAAACTAATAGGTCATCGGCTTTTTAATATCTTACGAACTAAGAAAGCTAGGGACTTGTATGAGGGGTCGTTGGACTTGGGGTGACGCCCTGTTTTTGAATGTATTATTCATTTTTTGTCAAAAGGGCCTAACTGCACTTTCGTTAATATCTCGCTAACTAATAATCACAGAGGGTCAAGTGAGGTGTCATAGGACTTAAAATGGCCAACCCCTCCCCATGACCAATGAATTTAGCCAAAAAAACAGCATGGTCATTAACCTAAGATATTATCAACTAATAATCAGAGAGGGACAAGTGAGGTGTCACAAGACTCAGGATGGCCAACCCTTTTCCATGACCAACGAATTTACCCAAAATACCCAAAACAGCAAGGTCATTAACCTAAGATTTTATCAACTAATAATCAGAGAGGGACAAGTGAGGTGTCACAAGACTCAGGATGGCCAACCCTTTTCCATGACCAACGAATGTACCCAAAATACCCAAAACAGCAAGGTCATTGACCTAAGATTTTATAAACTTATCAGTAGAGAGGGTCAAGTGAGGTGTTATAGGACTACGAATGGTTAACCCTTTCCCATGACCAATGAATTTACCTCAAAAATTCAAAACAGCAAGGTCATTGACCTGAGATTTTATAAACTAATAATCGGATATCAACATGTGAGGTGTCATAGGACTTGAATGGTCAACCCTTTCCCATGGCTAATGAATTTTCCCAAAAATACCCAATACATCAAGGTCATCGACCTGAGATTTTATAAACTTATAATTGGATATGGACATGTGAAATGTTTACAGTGAGTGATGAAACATAGCTAGGTAGTGAAAGAATTATTGTAGGCTACATGTATGGTGACTGACAAATCTTTCACCATTGGAACTTGTTTTCAGATCAAACTGCAGTACAGAGAGAGTATAGGTTGTAGGTATGGGATAATAAATGACAAATGGTGTATACAAAATCTGATTTATCGATTCAAGAAATAAGAGTAGACAATCTTTAATTGATTGGTTCAAGAGGATAGCTAAAATCCAAAATGGTGACTACATTGAACTAAACTGAACCAAGTTGAATCAAACCCAACCAAACCGAACCAAACTTAATCAAAAACAAGCCAATGGTTTAAGTGTAAAACTTGTGGGTGAATGTGGTCATTGGTAATGTCAGAAGGGAAAGGGATATCGCTCTACCTATAGAGGGTAAGGTAAAGCTAGTGCATGATGCTAATGCACATACACAAGTACATGAACCACACACAACTATCCTATGCAGTTATTATGGGTTGACTGTTAAAACTTGCTCAGTGGTTACTGGGACAAGATGGTCGCTACACACAACAAGCTTTAAATACCTGAGGCTAATCATCTATACACACACTCACACACACTTGTTCTAAACTAAACTGTCTTGCTGGCAGAGCTCACACAGTAGGTAAATGACAGAAATGCTTGGCTAACAGAAATACAATCATTTTCGGTTGTCTAATGTTACCAGCTAAACATTACGTGCTATAGTGGTGAGCACATGTGCCTCTTTCACTGGAGATCTTAACTCGATTTCTAGCTCTAAGGCCTAGAACGAATCAAACTAAGAAAAAAGGGTATGGTGACGCAGTGGTTAAACTGTTAGCCTTTCACTAAGGTAGACTAGGGTTTGATTTTAGGTTAATATGCATGTCATAAACAAACAAATAAAAGCAGAGATAATGTTTAAAACTGATTACACTTGTCTCTTTTCAAATTATTACTTAGATTACAAATACAAACGTGGACTGGGTTTGACATACAGTTAATGCTTCCTATCACATACTAGACTGTAAGAAAGCCAAACAAGCAAAAGGCGTAGGTAGAGCAGTGGTAAAATCGCTATGTGTAGAGAAATACCTAACGGTTTTATGAACTGGCCAAGGTATGTCGCATAAACAGTGCAGGATACAATCCAGCAACCATAATTTTTATCTCGTGGACAAGAGAAAACATATATATATATAGAGAGAGATATATAGAAAGCTTGTGTGTGTGTGTGGGTAGCATTGGTTGTTTGACCAGAGAAAATACGGTGAGGTAGGGTGGGGAGAGGGAGAATTAGCACTTATATATGAATGGAAAATAGATTTTTTTCAATCGTTTTGTTTTTTCAAATGCAGTGGTAGATAGTCGTTTTTTGTAAAACATTCTTACTTGCAGTAGTAATAAGCCTCTATGGTTCCGCTAACATATAGATAGACTGTATTATTTCCGTGGTCAAGCACTCACATTAAGATCATTTGCAAAATCATAAAATGAAAAATAAAAAATCTTGTTTTGGAAATATCGTTTTTCAACATACACACAAAATAAATATATAAAAAATTTGTAAACAGCAAAATGGAAAATCCATGTTTCCATATAGACAAAATTTAAAAACCTTAAACGGACATTTAAGAAAATATATGCAAATGGGAAATTGACAAATGTGTAAATATGAAAATGGAAAAATCCATGTTTCCATATCATGAAATTGCAAAACATCTAACTGTCATTTAAAAAATGCAAATGGAAAATTGACAAATTGCAATGTGTGAAATGTGAAATTGAACAAAGAATCAAACCCTCTCTACTTATTTGGACCACTCGAGACTGAGTAGACTAGTTTTAGTTGTCATACCACTTTTAAAAGTTTGTGTTAAATCTAGGAATTGAACCCAAGAGCTTGTAGGGGGATCCAAGGTTATAATATGTTAAACAGATAGCCTTGAATGTAGGGTGTGGTAGTTATATAGAGATGAGACGTTTCGCTCAGGGCAGGGAGGCATGGAGATCTGCATCAAACCAGTCAAAAGACTGACGACTCAAACAACAACATGTAGAGCTCACCAAAATAATGTTATGTAACGGTAAATGTTAGTCAACGAACAGTAATGCATTACTAAAACCCATGACATGATACCTGAGAGCATTTCTAAAATTATTTTAAAATGCCTTCAACCCTATATTAAACACCCAGTTTACAAGACTCATAACTGCAATGTTATGGTCAAACCAAACAAAATCTATATTTCAAAACAAACAAGTGGTTTAGTCAATGTATACTGGAAAAAGTTTTATAAACACTCAAGTCCACAAAAATAATTAAATTAGTAACTGTCAGGTTGACCGAGTGGTTATGGTGTTTGACTTAAGTTCAAATTTTCTGTACAAGAAAGCAAGGGTTCGAATCCCTTACCTGATATAACTATTACCTCAACATGGCTTGACCACACTGTTTTATTGTGTACTCGGTACACAAACCATAGATAGAGTGTATTGTTTAAGGTCACTCTCTTGGCGAACATAGTCAGAAACTGTTGATGGTTAACAAAATTGCATTAATAGTGGGACATAGGGCTAGCAATTAAGAAAAACAGACAATACCCATACACTATTTTTATTTATTTAATGTAAGTACTTGTACAATAGTTATATACAAACTACAACTCTCTTTTGTCTATTACTATCTAGTCCTTTTCGATCCACTTGCATAACAAGGCAGATGACTTTTAGTTCAGCCCCTTAAAACAACAACAACACTACCTCTTGCATAGTCTGTGATGTTGATGACTCTTGAGGCGTGGAAGATGGAATCAACATAACTTTTACAACAGGGGTTAAACGTTGCTCAACAAACAATGCACTATTTTGAGTAGCAACATCTTTCTCTTGTACTAACTTATTAGCATTCAGATGATTTTTTGCCAACACCATCAGTGTTTTGTCTGGAGCACTACATTGATGATCACTCACACTTAAAACCACACCATTTCTACTTTTCATATTGCCTCGACATCTTGTTGACCTCTGTTTTGAGCATCGCCAGAATATTATTCCTTTTACAATTTGTCGTCTATAGTTATAAGAGTAGCCTTTATAGAGTACACGTTGTTTACCTCGGTTAGTTGTAGTAAGTTCCATAGTAGTAACTAACCTGTTAGTATGATTTTCACACTACAAAGGTTATCTCTGTTCTGGTAATAGAATTATTTAGCGTTGGCTTTTATATTTAATATGTACAGTTAAAAGTGATAGAAAAGTGGTAGAAACGTGGTAGCAAAGTGGTAGACAAGTGGTAGACAATTGGTAACATAGTGGTAGAAAAGTGGTAGCAAAGTGGTAGAAAAGTGGTAGAAAAGTGGCAGAAAAGTAGTAGAAAAGTGGTAGCAAAGTGGTAGAAAAGTGGCAGAAAAGTAGTAGAAAAGTGGTAGCAAAGTGGTAGAAAAGTGGTAGCAAACTAGAAAAGTGGTAGCAAAGTGGCAGAAAAGTAGTAGAAAAGTGGTAGCAAAGTGGTAGAAAATTGGTAGCAAACTAGAAAAGTGGTAGCAAAGTGGTAGCAAAGTGGTAGAAAATATTACATGTATTGATAAGAAATAGTTTAAGCGGTTACATGGATTCATTACACTATAATTTTAGCATCACGAAGCTCATTTTCTATATCCAAAAGTTCTTCCTCATATTTAGTATGACCAGCCTGTTTACAGGTATGCAAGTACTGAAGCCGCTGGATTAGCTTATTGGGATTGTTCCAGTAAACAAATTTAACAAATGATTTTTTTGGGTGTAAACCATTATCATCATCATCATCATAATCATCATCATCATCATGGTTATCATCATCAATATAATTATCATCAATATAATCATCATCACTATTACTATCTAATCCTTTTTGTTCATCTTGCAATGCAACAACCTTTGGCATAGTTTGTGTTGTCTTTGATAGTGTTAGAGGTTTCTTAGACGTTAACGACTGTCCTAACATGTCTTTTTCAGGAGATAATAAATGCTCTTTAACAAACAGCACTATCTTGAGCCACACTATTTTTTTCTTGGTTTTGCTTTTTTACCTTGGTTAGAGTATTTTGTCCATTTAAATGAGTATTATTTTGAGATTTACAATGATGATCGATTGAAATAAGTATGTTGGAGCCTTTTGTTTTAATCATTCCTCGACACTTTTTAGATCGTTGTTTCGAACAGCACCAAATAACAGTTCCATTTTTATTAGTTCTTTTTACAATATATGCATATCCTTTATAGTAAGCACATGGCTTACCATAGCTAGTAGTTGATACTTCCATGTCAACTGTTAAGCATAAACTAATCTCTAGTAAAGTTAACTCGATAATAAAAATGATAGTTTGTAGTATGTGCAGTTTAAAGTAAGAGCAAAAGTGAGAGTCAAATGGTAGAAAAGTGTTAGCAAAGTGGTGGAAGAGTGGTAGCAGTTTATAGTAGTCATGATCTTTTTTACCAGAATGTGATTTGAGTAAATGTAATTTCTAAACCTTAGCAGTGAGTAGTCAGTTAGTCTTGGTTCAGACAAGCGTAAACAGTTCTCCAATGAATCAGAGATCAAGATTTTCATTATGAAACAGTTGTGTAACCAATTAGGTATCGGTAATTGATAGCTTCACACATGAACAAAAATTCCAACATATCTGACATGAATTACATGATTTGAAAGTTGACAAAGAATATCCAATCAACCATTGTAGTTGCAATGTCAAACACAAAGACAAAATCAGCATGAACTTTTAAGTTACAGGAAAATTCTATGAAATAGACTATGCAGGAAATTTGGAAATACACATCAGAAGTTTCTAGCCTATATAAATTATCGACATGGAAAGTGTGCACTGCCCCTAACATTAAACCAATTTATCAATAACGCAAGTCAACAATCAAAACATTTTGTGTTGAGTCTATCATTTAATGCATATATTCTGTCTACATTGAACAGTAACAAAAACGCCATTCATAATTAATTAAGTTTGCTTTAATTCTTTATATAAAGATAAATACATATTTAAAGTTTTGGCTGAGTGTTCAGGGTGAATCGGCTTTGAACACATAAGAGAGGGAATATTTTAAGACTTAACTTCAGCTCACCTAACATAACCTAAATTTACCTAACCTAACCTTGTCATATAGGTAAGAAACGGGTCAAGCTATGCTTTCGACTACCGAGTTTCAGCTACTTTTCAAGGTTACTCTCCCGAACATTGCCGGAGACTGCTGATAAACACCTATGTTCCCACGGCGGCGGCGCGCAACGACTTACATGACGCGCTTCCCCCTTTTCATTGATCCCTGTTGATTTGTCCCTTTGAACTGGTCCCTGTTGACTAGCCCCTTTGGAAGGGCCCTTTTTGAATGGAGTCATTTTTGACGGGTCCCTGTGGACAGGTCCTTTTGGCTGATCCCTTTGGACCGGACCCTTTGACATAATTTGGATAATTGCATGGGCCAGTCCATAGGTACCAGTCCAAAGGGACCGGATAATTTGGATAATTTGGATAATTTGGATAATTGCATGGGCCAGTCCATAGGTACCAGTCCAAAGGACCGGTCCAAAGGGATCAGCCAAAAGGACCTGTCCACAGGGACCCGTCAAAAATGACTCCATTCAAAAAGGGCCCTTCCAAAGGGGCTAGTCAACAGGGACCAGTCCAAAGGGACAAATCAACAGGGATCAATGAAAAGGGGGAAGCGCGTCATGTAAGTCGTTGTGCGCCGCCGCCGTGGGAACATAGGTGTTTATCAGCAGTCTCCGGCAATGTTCGGGAGAGTAACCGTGAAAAGTAGCTGAAACTCGGTAGTCGAAAGCATAGCTTGACCCGTTTCTTACCTATATGACAAGGTTAGGTTAGGTAAATTTAGGTTATGTTAGGTGAGCTGAGGTTAAGTCTTAAAATATTCCCTCTCGTATGTGTTCAAAGCCGATTCACCCTGAACAGTCAGCCAAAACTTGAAATATGTATTTATCATTACATAAAGAATTAAAGCAAACTTAATTAATTATGAATGGCGTTTTTTGTTACTGTTCAATGTAGACAGAATATATGCGTTAAATGATTGACTCAACACAAAATGTTTTGATTGTTGACTTGCGTTATTGATAAATTGGTTTAATGTTAGAGGCAGTGCACACTTTCCATGTCGATAATTTATAAAGGCTAGAAGGATGGTGTTGCAAACTTCTGATGTGTATTTCCAAATTTCCTGCATAGTCTATTTCATAGAATTTTCCTGTAACTTAAAAGTTCATGCTGATTTTGTCTTTGCGTTTGACATTGCAACTACAATGGTTGATTGGATATTCTTTGTCAACTTTCAAATCATGTAATTCATGTCAGATATATTGGAATTTTTGTTCATGTGTGAAGCTATCAAGTATCGATACCTAATTGGTTACACAACTGTTTCATAATGAAAATCTTGATCTCTGATTCATTGGAGAACTGTTTACGCATGTCTGAACCAAGACTAACTGACTACTCACTTCTAAGGTTTAGAAATTACATTTACTCAAATCACATTCTGGTAAAAAAGATCATGACTACTATAAACTGCTACCACTCTTCCACCACTTTGCTAACACTTTTCTACCATTTGACTCTCACTTTTGCTCTTACTTTAAACTGCACATACTACAAACTATCATTTTTATTATCGAGTTAACTTTACTAGAGATTAGTTTATGCTTAACAGTTGACATGGAAGTATCAACTACTAGCTATGGTAAGCCATGTGCTTACTATAAAGGATATGCATATATTGTAAAAAGAACTAATAAAAATGGAACTGTTATTTGGTGCTGTTCGAAACAACGATCTAAAAAGTGTCGAGGATTGATTAAAACAAAAGGCTCCAACATACTTATTTCAATCGATCATCATTGTAAATCTCAAAATAATACTCATTTAAATGGACAAAATACTCTAACCAAGGTAAAAAAAAGCAAAACCAAGAAAAAAATTGTGTGGCTCAAGATAGTGCTCTGTTTGTTAATGAGCATTTATTATCTCCTGAAAAAGACATGTTAGGACAGTCGTTAACGTCTAAGAAACCTCTAACACTATCAAAGACAACACAAACTATGCCAAAGGTTGTTGCATTGCAAGATGAACAAAAAGGATTAGATAGTAATAGTGATGATGATTATATTGATGATAATTATATTGATGATGATAACCATGATGATGATGATGATTATGATGATGATGATGATGATGATAATGGTTTACACCAAAAGAAATCATTTGTTAAATTTGTTTACTGGAACAATCCCAATAAGCTAATCCAGCGGCTTCAGTACTTGCATACCTGTAAACAGGCTGGTCATACTAAATATGAGGAAGAACTTTTGGATATAGAAAATGAGCTTCGTGATGCTAAAATTATAGTGTAATGAATCCATGTAACCGCTTAAACTATTTCTTATCAATACATGTAATATTTTCTACCACTTTGCTACCACTTTTCTAGTTTGCTACCACTTTGCTACCACTTTTCTAGTTTGCTACCACTTTTCTAGTTTGCTACCACTTTGCTACCACTTTTCTACAACTTTTCTGCAACTTTTCTACCACTTTGCTATCACTTTTCTACTACTTTTCTACCACTTTTCTACTACTTTGCTACCACTTTGTTACCACTTTTCTACCACTATGTTACCAATTGTCTACCACTTGTCTACCACTTTGCTACCACGTTTCTACCACTTTTCTGTCACTTTTAACTGTACATATTGAACCCGCTGAGCTATGGTTCATGTGATATTTTTTTATGACAGAGCATTCATGATGGGATGTTGTACTTTTGAACACACCCAGGAAGCCACGTGAAGCTGAGAGATCACGCGATACTTTGAAGTAGCGGTGAATCGCACTTTTGACTTTGGTGTAAACTGCTAATTATTATCTGAGGTCTTATTAATTATTTTTATCTTTCCTACGAGACTCAGAATATTCCATTTCGTCATGCTGCATTATTAAAACATTTTGGAGAATGTTTATTTTTACTTTAGGTAAGGTAATACCCTTGCAGATACGCAAAAAGGAACGTAAGTAGTCGCTCAACGTTTTCGTTTTGACGACCTACTTTCTAGAGACACCCAGTACCGGAGCACTGCGTCTTGAGAATCCGCCTTGTGTAGGCGTGGAATTACATTTGTCCTACGAGACGTAGAAGAATATCCGCTGTTTAGCGTTAAAAGTGATTATAAGGTGCCATCGAGCAAGCAAATACTAATATTCACTGTCGATGAAGTCCAGTGAATTAAATAAGAAGCTTGGGAAATAATTATTGGCAAGTATAGTGTATTGCACAACATTGCTGTGACATCACATATTACCCACGCGTATGTGGAGGGCAGATGCCTAGTGGAAATATACAGGTAATAGTGTTACAATTATCCTGAATAAGTGTGATTATAATTGTATGAGATATTTAAATTGCCAAAGTGGAAATTTCATCTTTGAAACGTCGTATAATTCACGGATGCTGCGTGATACAAAAGTAGCGTCACTAGCACGTGCAGCATTATAAAATAGTATTAGCTCACATGCTAATCCACATCTGCAAGATTAAGGCTGTGTCGTATTTTATAATTGAAGCCTATAATAGTCGCGACGGACATTATAATTTTGGAAGTGAGAGGATGAATAATCACGCAATTTATTTCGTTACCCACGTGATTGGACTTTTATTCACCATGGTTGAAGCAGTCACCATGGGCTAATACCATCCCAGTATGGGGGGGGGGGTGACGTTTCTACAGGAACCCGCATGATGGTGGAACTTCCAGAACGATGAACGAGAGGGAAGGAGCCAAAATGCCATTTCCAGGCATATCCACGAAGATGTCGACAGGGACAAATCGAACCCTGGTCTTTGGGGGAGTCCAGATGGGAATCCTGATGAGGAGGATACCGATCCAGAGAGCCAGAGAGGTTTTTGTACAACCCTTGTTGTGGAATAGAGAGCTGAGTGAGAGCTCCTCCATTTCGTGAGTTTTTGTCACACCCCTTCTTTGTTCTAGTTTCTGGTGGTATAGTAGTTTTAATGTAGTTTGTGAATCAACCACACTCAGTGTCAGCCATTTTTCTAGGTAGGGATGTAACTAGATTAGTTAGATGTCATTTATTTCAGTTTAGAGTGAGACACCCTTGGGGTCAGACATTTTGGTCAGCCCTGGTGCAGCTTGGTGAACGTCGTGGAACGTCAATGCCTACCTTTTTGCTGAACCTGATCGTAGTCATTTTGAGGCTATTTTGTTCAACCCTACTTGGGGTAATTTTCAAGTCTTTGCTGACTGTAGTTATGGCAATCAGATGCCTTGGTTATTAATTGACTGCATTCTTCGCAGCCATCCTTTGTTACACCCCTGACTGTCGTTAGAACGGTCGTATCATTTAGGTAGTCGACAGTAACTACCAGTTTGTAAATGCATTATATTTCATTTTGAATAAGCTCAGAAGCTATTCTTGGTCATGTTTGAACCTAACAACTAGAAGGAATGTTTCGTTGCCTAGCATCGAACGCGGTTCCCAACGTATCATTAAGCAGATCTAGTGTGTGAATCTGTGCCACATTTATCATATTTTTTGCTTGTGTCTTGTGAGACACGTTTTTATTTGATGTTCTAGCAACTACTGAGTTGCATTTTTAAAGCAAAGAGCTTCAGTTATTGTAAGTTTACTTTCATTTAGACGTCTTTGGTAGAAAGACGGAATTGTATTATTATACTCAGATTTATAGCGTGCGTTTGATACACGGACTCTGTAGAGATCCGTAACCTATGGTAAGTTTTTTATGAACCGGCCAAGTGCAGGTTTTGTATTGATTAAATCGCCGGCCTTGAATAAACTGGTTATGTAACCCAGTGACCTAGAGCACGCCTGCTTTATTGTGAGACAAAACTACTATAGACGAGGACAGAGTACAATTTGTATTCGCTTTTCCTTTCATTGCTATTTTGCTTATGGAAATCAGTTTCCACTCTTGTATTTGATCACTTGTTTTATGGATCGGTTTTTGTTAGTTTAACGCTCTGTTGCGTGTATTGTCGTATGACAGGTACAGTTATGTAAGGTTTTCTATAGGATGGTGAAGTCTACCCTGTTATAGCAGGATGTTATTGTATGCTTTGTCCGGGGATGATCCCGTTGACCAGATGCTATTGGAAGGTAACTGTTGTACAGGCCTATCCCAGAGTTATTGAACGCGAGCTTAGCGCCGCTGGTAACCCGTGTTATTGTGTGTCCGAGTTGTTATACTCGTTGATTATATTCCGACTGTTGAGTCGAGGCTTTTTGGTGGAGAATGATCTCAGTTGGAGACACTCCGTGCCCAGGCTATTGTCAATGTTATTCGCCATAAACCTACGATAAACCTATAAACCGACATTCTAATAATAAAATGCATAATTGTTGTAAAACAAGCCTAACTAACGATTCTTTCTATCTAACTTTGTTCTTTGCATTCTGGAACTGTTGACATAGCCGTGCAGTTGAAGATAATTTCCTTGTGAGGAAATGACTAGGACAGTTGACATTTTTGTAGCGACCTGAAGCATGTGCGAACCTAGAGTTCGTAGCTTGTGGAGCTCAGGCCATGCGATGTCAGACGTGGTCTCAACTGCGCATTCGTCACCGTAACTATACACATTAGATGACTATGGTTTACAAAGAGTAAACCAAGGTGTAGGCAGGAATTTTTAATAAAACTACTGTGTCTATTTCGTTATTAATTTATGATGTCAAGTGTATTAAACCCTACATGTTACTTTATTGTGTGCTGTTAGCACATAGTTATTAAGCATAATTAAATTGTTTGTTTTTCATGGCTGTACACTTAGCTTTTGGATGTAATTGTTTTCTTTTACGGACGTCATCGCCGTAAATTTTGTAAATTGATAGGACTTAGCTAGTTGAATTAATGTTAAATTTAAATGTCGAAATGGTACCATCCTAACCTAGATTTGTTTTGCTACCCTGTTAAATGTAAATTCAGATATTAGCTTGATCTTGTAACTTGAACTAGGGACTTGCGTCGTACCATATTCCTAGCGTTGCTGTTGTTGCTTTATCATTGTGAGTTAGATCTTTCGCGAGGGTTTTCAGTAACTTCTCAGGTAGGGGACCTGTTCTTTATCTTTGTTTATTTATTAATTTGCGGACTAGCCGATTATAACCCTCCGAAACTAGGCTAGGGGCTTGTGAATTTTAATAAATTTTCACGGTGTTTTACATGAGTCTGGATGTTTATTTTCTCAGTCTAGTTTTAAGGTGAACCTTTCCTTAGGCGGTCTATGACCATCGTCACCATGTACCACGATCCCTGTGGACTACGGACTCTCGTGCCGCTTTAGCCTTTATGGAAGGTCACCTGATCCTCACGGTATCTTTTTATTCGATTTATGTGTCGTTAGTTGAGTCATCGTGGTTGTTGACATCAACTAAACGGTCTCATAAAATGGCGCACAACGTTGTGGGCCTGACTTGGACGTCATAAAATGGCGCCCAACTCATGTGCCGACGTTAACGTGGTGACCCTCAGTACCATGTTATTTTTTTGAGGATCTTAATGTTGATTATTGGTAAATTGACAGGACTGGGACGAACTTAGAAAGTCGTACTGCAGATCAATTGACCGCATGGCATTCATGTTTGATAGAAGTCCATGGGGTGAGGCTTTAGTGTTGAATAAATGAAGGATAGGATTTTCTTTGATGATGCCTCATCCTAAGTAAATGTAGAAGCACTTAGTTTGCATACTCCAGCTGTACTCGTGATATTTATATAAATGAAGCAAGCTTTATACCACCAAGTAACTAATCATAGCTGTAAGTTCCAGTAGAAATTGATCCCTCGCTTTCTCATATATTTCTTATCTATGGATGAGGAAACTATTCGTCGTGTGTTTGGAGAGATGATGGCAGGTGTGAATGCCAATCTTCAACAGATTACTGCTGACTTAGGTCAGAATACTCAGGCTGTAAATACTGTAAGTGGTCATGTGGACCAGGTTAGACAGGAAGTCAACAATGTCAGTGGTCATGTGGACCAGGTTAGACAGGAAGTCAACAATGTAAGACAGGACTTAGAAATTAACACCCACTCTGTAAATAATGTTAGGGCTGATTTAACTCAAGTCAGGGCAGACATGGACACATATAGGATCGAAGCGAGAAATGATCTGACGACAGGTTTAGCAGCTGTTAGGGTTGATGTCATACGACACCATCAGGAGGCTAACCAGCGCGTAGATTGCTTAACCGACCAGATGAATAGAGCTAGGGAGGTGGTGCAAAACCGATTGGAGGAGCACACAGCTCAAATTCAGACAACCTTGAATAAAGTCCAGATAGACATGAGAGCAGATCTGGAATATACCAGGGAAGAATTCGGGACTCGACTAGATCACGTCGAGGGATTTATCGGAAATGTGAAGAAGGACATGGCAACCATGAACGTTGGTTTAATCTTGATGAGAGGAGCTGCCAATGCCGTTAATAACAACGTGAAGACTATCGTTGATGGCATGATGGAGATTAAAGAGGAACTTAACACCAACAGGAGAAACATTTCTGAATTGACGGAAACCGTAGCCAGTCTACGTGAGACAGTTGATGTTCATCATGAGGAACACAAAATTGACCTCATGTTATTGAGAGGTGACCTCAACGAACACGAAGCTACAGTCAAGGCTAAGGTAGCCGAGGTTAGAGACGATGTGGGTAAAATCCAAGAAAATATGTCCAGAGTTGAAGGAGATATCGATTCCTTACAAAAGAGATTTGAGGAAGTCGCGGTAACCGAGAGGTTAGACCTCAGTTATAACCTTAGGACGGCCATACGCGAGGTAGACACAAACCTCAAGGGAAAGGTTGACAGGATCGAGCTGCAATTGAACGACTTAGGCAACAAAGTCGCAGCCAGAACCATCCCAGGTCTTGAAGTAATAGAAAGACGCATGGACAGACTCGAGACGACTCCAAGAGAGAGACACGTACACCTACAGATGGGAGAATCTCAGGAAACGCCTATATCTCAATCAGGAGGAATGATGCCTACCCATTTCCAACCCAGCGCGCCTATGGAATCGCAACCGTCACAATTCACTAATTTAGCGCAAGGTCAGACCTTGAACTTTGACGCTCACCCGTTTTAACCAGCATCTAATCGAATTAGTCATGAGACTAACACTCCTACGCAGAGTTACATGCAAAATACTTTCAGACCCGCGAATACGCAGGGAAATGTCACCATAATTCGTTCAAGAGAGGAGCAACCAGCTCGCTTCTCGGGAACTGGAAGCGGTGTTACTCCAGTGGAATTCCTAGCAAATGTCGAAAGCTACTTACGTGATACTATGGTAACTCCAGAGAGGGAACTAAGAGTTATAGAGCGACTACTTGAGGGACAAGCCGGTACCTGGTTCAGAGCATTCCGATACTCATTTACAGGCTACCAAGACTTTAAGGAAGCGTTATTAAGAACATATTGGTCGAGCGACATCCAGCAGAGTATCCGAGCTGAGATGTACACTCGAAGGTACAGTTCCAATACACCTACTCGTTATGCGAATTACTTCGCAATACAGCTCGCGAAGCTCCGTTGTCTTCAGCCTCCATTGTCCGAACAAGATTTGGTGAACACAATTGTTTGGCAGTACCCTGCGGATGTACAACGTGTGTTAATCGCTGCAGGGGCATCCACTTTCCAGCAGTGTGACCAGATACTGCGAAGGTTGGACGCTAACACAGAACAGTTTCCTACACACCGTCAGCAGAAGGCTGATAGGCGCGAGGATAGACATATGAATCTGACGACTGTTGATAAAGTGAGCCAGACGCCACAACAAACACAAACCACAGAGGATTCTGGGCGACGTGATAACAATTACAGTTAAAACAGGAGAGAATGGAACAACACTCCGTATACTCGAAATCAACATGATGACCGGCGAAGTCATTGGGACCGGCGATTCGACCGAAGGACGGACAACAACCGACGTCATGAAAACAACCGCCGAGGGAATGAAGGAAGAAATCAGCAACACGGACGTATCCGTAGAGACTATCGATATAGTGGGGGTTACGACAGAAATCGAGACCCTAGATACCAGCCAGACAGGGATTGGAAAGGAAGAGCGCGGGAGAGCCGTGAGTACCTCCAACAATTGAGAGAATTGCAAATCCAAGAAGAGGGAGAACGGAACCCTACTTCGAGGGAAAATAGACATTCGGCGCAGGAGACGGAGCAGAACCAGCCCAGTACTTCTCGCCAAGACAGAAAAAAAAACTCCGAAAAATCAATAGATTCTTGTTTGGTTGAGCACCGAGTAACTGCCTCTATATTACTCTGGGAGCCAATCCAAGAAGACTTGTTGGACGAACGACGAACGACGAACCACAATTATGAATTAACACGTCTACCCAAGATTGTAGCCACCTTGAACGAAGTCAGTGTAGTCATACTCATCGATACTGGAGCGATGATTAGTGTAATTTCCGCCGATTGCCATGCCAGACTTAGAGCAAACTCTAAGGTGACGGAGTTGCCCATTTCAGCTATAAGAGTCAGAGGTGTCATACCTGACCACGTTGTAACGTGCAAAATCCAGATTTTGTGTACTGTGAAGATTTCGAGCCACGTGTACTTGCACGAATTTCTCGTAATGAAGGGCCTGCATCATGATGCCATTTTAGGCGCAGACTTCATTAGAAAATATGATGGAATCATTGACATGGGACGGAATACGGTAGAGTTCAAGCCGAACGAACCAATTCAGATGAGCCTAATTGAAGAAGAACCGGAATTCCTATCCGAAGTAGACGTAGTCGAAGCATTAAAGGGCAAGGAAATTGAGGCGACACTAGATGCCGACGAAGAGGCAGAATCGTTATCAGCACCCACACATGAGGATCTTGACGCAATACTGAACGAATACCGAGATATATTCGACACCACACCTGGTGAGATATTAGACTACGAGTATGATCTTGTATTACTGGACGATTCCCCATTCCAGAAAAGGATCTATCCGATTGCCGAGAAACATCTCGAAGAAGCTGCTAAGAAGATCCATGAGATGGAAGCAGCAGGTACAATCAAGAAATCACCGACTCCTTTCTTGAATCCCATAATACCTGTGGTTAAGGTAGATGGAAGCTTGAGACTTTGTCTTG
This sequence comes from Meconema thalassinum, assembly GCA_946902985.2. NCBI lineage: Eukaryota > Metazoa > Arthropoda > Insecta > Orthoptera > Tettigoniidae > Meconema > Meconema thalassinum. The sequence continues at coordinate 479,470,035 of OX336391.1, forward strand.
ATGCCAGAGCCTTGAATGAACGCCTAGCTCCTGAGCACGACAGACCGCCCAAGATTAGGGACATTCTCAGGAAGTTCAAAGGAAAAAGGATATTTTCATCATTAGACTTGGTTCAGTCTTATTACCATATCAGATTATCTGAGCATACTCAGAAATATACTGGATTCTTGTTTGATCAGACTACTTATGTATTCCAAAAACTATCATTTGGATTGAAAAATGCCGGAGCCGCATTAATCAGAGCACTTGATGCCAAGCTGACTCATGAAGTGAAGCAGAAAGTAATATGTTATGTGGATGACATAATCATAGCTTCGGGAACAGAAGAATAGCATTTAAAGACATTGTGCCTTGTTTTTGAGAATCTCCGACAGGCAAATTTTAAGGTCAAGTTTGACAAGTGTCGATTTTTTCAGGAAGAAGTGAAATTCGTAGGACACATAATCAATGGAGAAGGATATAGACCGAATCCGGCAAAGATTAGAACTGTTGCTGCATTTCCAACACCAACCCGTGTGAAACACGTGAGACAATTCTTAGGAATTCTCCAATTCTTTGCTGCTCATTGTGAGAAGTATTCCGAAACTGTTGCACCACTGCAAGGATTATTGAAAAAGAACTGCAGGTGGAACTGGAATGATGAATGCGAGATAGCTTTCAGGAGAGCTAAACAGATGCTTGTGGACTCAATTCAGTTAGAATATCCAGATTACTCTCGGAACTTTATTCTAGAAACTGATGCATCTGCCATTGGTATAGGAGCCATTTTACTGCAGGAAGATGATGAGAAGAAACGTCATTACATCGCTTTCTTAAGCCGACGTTTAAGAGCACATGAATCTCACTACTTCACGACCGAGATAGAAGCACTTGCAATTGTTTACGCACTTGAATACTGGCAGAAACTTCTGTTAGCTCAGAGGATTATTGTGAGAACCGATCATCATGCGTTGACCTTCATCTTGAGAACAAGACTGGCAAGCGACAGGATCACACGTTGGACGCTGTTTCTCCAACAGTTCGATTTGGAAATAGTTTATCGACCAGGCAGAGAGAATGTGTTGGCCGACATCCTCAGCCGGAATCCTGAAGCTACTGTTAATGCCATAGACATCGAGGGAGAATGCGAGGAACACCTTCGCCGATTTCGTCATTTACCTGAAGGACAGCGACGTGAGGAGGAACTCAGACATATTATCCGTTTCCTAGAACGAAGAATGGATCCACAGGATGATCATTATGCAAGGATTGCTGCTGTTGCAGATGATTATTTGATTTATCATCGTGTCTTATACAAGTTTGTAGACGAGGACCACACTCAACTGCGTGCAGTTATTCCTAGGAGATACCAAGAATCTGTTATTCTTATGGTACATTTATCCATTGGACATGGTGGAACAGACAAAACCATTGCAACTATCAAGGAGTCTTTCACATGGAAAGGGTTAGGAGCCACCGTTAGACAGTGTTTACGTGCTTGCGACGCATGCCAGCGGAACAAATACACGTCACACTTGCTGAAGGAACAACCTAGACCAATACTACCAACTCAACCTAGAGAGTTGTATGCACAGGACCTGTATGGCCCAATACCTAAGGCTCGTCGTGGGAATCGATACATCGTTGTAACGGTGGATGTGTTCACGAAATATACGATGCTTCATCCAATTCAAAAAGCTACTGCACATCAGATTATTCAGAGGATTAGACGTCAAGTGATACCGGAGGCAGGAAAGCCACAATTCTTGTTGACTGATCACGGATCACAGTACACCTCAGCAGAATTTGCCAATGCCATGAATGAGCTTGAAATAGGTCATGTTTTATCATCTATTCGACATCCAGAGAGCAACCCAGCAGAATGCGTGATGTCTATTATCGCAAAATTCTGTCGATTATATTGTCAAGAAGAACACTGGCGATGGACTGAAGTCCTTGTTATTATGGAAAAATGTATTAATTCAACAGTACATGAAAGCACTGGTCAAATACCTATGGTCTTGCATTTGAACCAGATGCCGCTGAGAATATGGGATCGTGTGATTGTAAATCCACCTTGTTTACAACCATCACATGCCAGCAGACATTTAGCTGCGAGAGAGACTATGGACAGACAAGCTGCCAAGCGCTTAAGAAGAACTAGACGCCAGAGGTTTAGAGAACCACTAGTAGAAGGAGACCTTATCCTTATGAGGAGACCTGGAATTTCTAGTCCTATAGACCGCATATATGGGAAATTTCTATCCTTGTATTATGGCCCTAGTCGTATCCGACAGCCTTTAAACAATGGAAGTTATGTGATAGAAGACATTAGGACAGGAGAGCGCATTGGAACCTTTAATGCAGCCAATCTAAAAAAAAATATCACTCTTGAATGAATTTCAAAGCAAATAAAAATGTTATCCCAACATTTTATTTGAAACGACAGAGAGGCAGATGAACCCGCTGAGCTATGGTTCATGTGATATTTTTTTATGACAGAGCATTCATGATGGGATGTTGTACTTTTGAACACACCCAGGAAGCCACGTGAAGCTGAGAGATCACGCGATACTTTGAAGTAGCGGTGAATCGCACTTTTGACTTTGGTGCAAACTGCTAATTATTATCTGAGGTCTTATTAATTATTTTTATCTTTCCTACGAGACTCAGAATATTCCATTTCGTCATGCTGCATTATTAAAACATTTTGGAGAATGTTTATTTTTACTTTAGGTAAGGTAATACCCTTGCAGATACGCAAAAAGGAACGTAAGTAGTCGCTCAACGTTTTCGTTTTGACGACCTACTTTCTAGAGACACCCAGTACCGGAGCACTGCGTCTTGAGAATCCGCCTTGTGTAGGCGTGGAATTACATTTGTCCTACGAGACGTAGAAGAATATCCGCTGTTTAGCGTTAAAAGTGATTATAAGGTGCCATCGAGCAAGCAAATACTAATATTCACTGTCGATGAAGTCCAGTGAATTAAATAAGAAGCTTGGGAAATAATTATTGGCAAGTATAGTGTATTGCACAACATTGCTGTGACATCACATATTACCCACGCGTATGTGGAGGGCAGATGCCTAGTGGAAATATACAGGTAATAGTGTTACAATTATCCTGAATAAGTGTGATTATAATTGTATGAGATATTTAAATTGCCAAAGTGGAAATTTCATCTTTGAAACGTCGTATAATTCACGGATGCTGCGTGATACAAAAGTAGCGTCACTAGCACGTGCAGCATTATAAAATAGTATTAGCTCACATGCTAATCCACATCTGCAAGATTAAGGCTGTGTCGTATTTTATAATTGAAGCCTATAATAGTCACGACGGACATTATAATTTTGGAAGTGAGAGGATGAATAATCACGCAATTTATTTCGTTACCCACGTGATTGGACTTTTATTCACCATGGTTGAAGCAGTCACCATGGGCTAATACCATCCCAGTATGGGGGGGGGTGACGTTTCTACAGGAACCCGCATGATGGTGGAACTTCCAGAACGATGAACGAGAGGGAAGGAGCCAAAATGCCATTTCCAGGCATATCCACGAAGATGTCGACAGGGACAAATCGAACCCTGGTCTTTGGGGGAGTCCAGATGGGAATCCTGATGAGGAGGATACCGATCCAGAGAGCCAGAGAGGTTTTTGTACAACCCTTGTTGTGGAATAGAGAGCTGAGTGAGAGCTCCTCCATTTCGTGAGTTTTTGTCACACCCCTTCTTTGTTCTAGTTTCTGGTGGTATAGTAGTTTTAATGTAGTTTGTGAATCAACCACACTCAGTGTCAGCCATTTTTCTAGGTAGGGATGTAACTAGATTAGTTAGATGTCATTTATTTCAGTTTAGAGTGAGACACCCTTGGGGTCAGACATTTTGGTCAGCCCTGGTGCAGCTTGGTGAACGTCGTGGAACGTCAATGCCTACCTTTTTGCTGAACCTGATCGTAGTCATTTTGAGGCTATTTTGTTCAACCCTACTTGGGGTAATTTTCAAGTCTTTGCTGACTGTAGTTATGGCAATCAGATGCCTTGGTTATTAATTGACTGCATTCTTCGCAGCCATCCTTTGTTACACCCCTGACTGTCGTTAGAACGGTCGTATCATTTAGGTAGTCGACAGTAACTACCAGTTTGTAAATGCATTATATTTCATTTTGAATAAGCTCAGAAGCTATTCTTGGTCATGTTTGAACCTAACAACTAGAAGGAATGTTTCGTTGCCTAGCATCGAACGCGGTTCCCAACGTATCATTAAGCAGATCTAGTGTGTGAATCTGTGCCACATTTATCATATTTTTTGCTTGTGTCTTGTGAGACACGTTTTTATTTGATGTTCTAGCAACTACTGAGTTGCATTTTTAAAGCAAAGAGCTTCAGTTATTGTAAGTTTACTTTCATTTAGACGTCTTTGGTAGAAAGACGGAATTGTATTATTATACTCAGATTTATAGCGTGCGTTTGATACACGGACTCTGTAGAGATCCGTAACCTATGGTAAGTTTTTTATGAACCGGCCAAGTGCAGGTTTTGTATTGATTAAATCGCCGGCCTTGAATAAACTGGTTATGTAACCCAGTGACCTAGAGCACGCCTGCTTTATTGTGAGACAAAACTACTATAGACGAGGACAGAGTACAATTTGTATTCGCTTTTCCTTTCATTGCTATTTTGCTTATGGAAATCAGTTTCCACTCTAGTATTTGATCACTTGTTTTATGGATCGGTTTTTGTTAGTTTAACGCTCTGTTGCGTGTATTGTCGTATGACAGGTACAGTTATGTAAGGTTTTCTATAGGATGGTGAAGTCTACCCTGTTATAGCAGGATGTTATTGTATGCTTTGTCCGGGGATGATCCCGTTGACCAGATGCTATTGGAAGGTAACTGTTGTACAGGCCTATCCCAGAGTTATTGAACGCGAGCTTAGCGCCGCTGGTAACCCGTGTTATTGTGTGTCCGAGTTGTTATACTCGTTGATTATATTCCGACTGTTGAGTCGAGGCTTTTTGGTGGAGAATGATCTCAGTTGGAGACACTCCGTGCCCAGGCTATTGTCAATGTTATTCGCCATAAACCTACGATAAACCTATAAACCGACATTCTAATAATAAAATGCATAATTGTTGTAAAACAAGCCTAACTAACGATTCTTTCTATCTAACTTTGTTCTTTGCATTCTGGAACTGTTGACATAGCCGTGCAGTTGAAGATAATTTCCTTGTGAGGAAATGACTAGGACAGTTGACATTTTTGTAGCGACCTGAAGCATGTGCGAACCTAGAGTTCGTAGCTTGTGGAGCTCAGGCCATGCGATGTCAGACGTGGTCTCAACTGCGCATTCGTCACCGTAACTATACACATTAGATGACTATGGTTTACAAAGAGTAAACCAAGGTGTAGGCAGGAATTTTTAATAAAACTACTGTGTCTATTTCGTTATTAATTTATGATGTCAAGTGTATTAAACCCTACATGTTACTTTATTGTGTGCTGTTAGCACATAGTTATTAAGCATAATTAAATTGTTTGTTTTTCATGGCTGTACACTTAGCTTTTGGATGTAATTGTTTTCTTTTACGGACGTCATCGCCGTAAATTTTGTAAATTGATAGGACTTAGCTAGTTGAATTAATGTTAAATTTAAATGTCGAAATGGTACCATCCTAACCTAGATTTGTTTTGCTACCCTGTTAAATGTAAATTCAGATATTAGCTTGATCTTGTAACTTGAACTAGGGACTTGCGTCGTACCATATTCCTAGCGTTGCTGTTGTTGCTTTATCATTGTGAGTTAGATCATTCGCGAGGGTTTTCAGTAACTTCTCAGGTAGGGGACCTGTTCTTTATCTTTGTTTATTTATTAATTTGCGGACTAGCCGATTATAACCCTCCGAAACTAGGCTAGGGGCTTGTGAATTTTAATAAATTTTCACGGTGTTTTACATGAGTCTGGATGTTTATTTTCTCAGTCTAGTTTTAAGGTGAACCTTTCCTTAGGCGGTCTATGACCATCGTCACCATGTACCACGATCCCTGTGGACTACGGACTCTCGTGCCGCTTTAGCCTTTATGGAAGGTCACCTGATCCTCACGGTATCTTTTTATTCGATTTATGTGTCGTTAGTTGAGTCATCGTGGTTGTTGACATCAACTAAACGGTCTCATAAAATGGCGCACAACGTTGTGGGCCTGACTTGGACGTCATAAAATGGCGCCTAACTCATGTGCCGACGTTAACGTGGTGACCCTCAGTACCATGTTATTTTTTTTGAGGATCTTAATGTTGATTATTGGTAAATTGACAGGACTGGGACGAACTTAGAAAGTCGTACTGCAGATCAATTGACCGCATGGCATTCATGTTTGATAGAAGTCCATGGGGTGAGGCTTTAGTGTTGAATAAATGAAGGATAGGATTTTCTTTGATGATGCCTCATCCTAAGTAAATGTAGAAGCACTTAGTTTGCATACTCCAGCTGTACTCGTGATATTTATATAAATGAAGCAAGCTTTATACCACCAAGTAACTAATCATAGCTGTAAGTTCCAGTAGAAATTGATCCCTCGCTTTCTCATATATTTCTTATCTATGGATGAGGAAACTATTCGTCGTGTGTTTGGAGAGATGATGGCAGGTGTGAATGCCAATCTTCAACAGATTACTGCTGACTTAGGTCAGAATACTCAGGCTGTAAATACTGTAAGTGGTCATGTGGACCAGGTTAGACAGGAAGTCAACAATGTCAGTGGTCATGTGGACCAGGTTAGACAGGAAGTCAACAATGTCAGTGGTCATGTGGACCAGGTTAGACAGGAAGTCAACAATGTAAGACAGGACTTAGAAATTAACACCCACTCTGTAAATAATGTTAGGGCTGATTTAACTCAAGTCAGGGCAGACATGGACACATATAGGATCGAAGCGAGAAATGATCTGACGACAGGTTTAGCAGCTGTTCGGGTTGATGTCATACGACACCATCAGGAGGCTAACCAGCGCGTAGATTGCTTAACCAACCAGATGAATAGAGCTAGGGAGGTGGTGCAAAACCGATTGGAGGAGCACACAGCTCAAATTCAGACAACCTTGAATAAAGTCCAGATAGACATGAGAGCAGATCTGGAACATACCAAGGAAGAATTCGGGACTCGACTAGATCACGTCGAGGGATTTATCGGAAATGTGAAGAAGGACATGGTAACCATGAACGTTGGTTTAATCTTGATGAGAGGAGCTGCCAATGCCGTTAATAACAACGTGAAGACTATCGTTGATGGCATGATGGAGATTAAAGAGGAACTTAACACCAACAGGAGAAACATTTCTGAATTGACGGAAACCGTAGCCAGTCTACGTGAGACAGTTGATGTTCATCATGAGGAACACAAAATTGACCTCATGTTATTGAGAGGTGACCTCAACGAACACGAAGCTACAGTCAAGGCTAAGGTAGCCGAGGTTAGAGACGATGTGGGTAAAATCCAAGAAAATATGTCCAGAGTTGAAGGAGATATCGATTCCTTACAAAAGAGATTTGAGGAAGTCGCGGTAACCGAGAGGTTAGACCTCAGTTATAACCTTAGGACGGCCATACGCGAGGAAGACACAAACCTCAAGGGAAAGGTTGACAGGATCGAGCTGCAATTGAACGACTTAGGCAACAAAGTCGCAGCCAGAACCATCCCAGGTCTTGAAGTAATAGAAAGACGCCTGGACAGACTCGAGACGACTCCAAGAGAGAGACACGTACACCTACAGATGGGAGAATCTCAGGAAACGCCTATATCTCAATCAGGAGGAATGATGCCTACCCATTTCCAACCCAGCGCGCCTATGGAATCGCAACCGTCACAATTCACTAATTTAGCGCAAGGTCAGACCTTGAACTTTGACGCTCACCCGTTTTAACCAGCATCTAATCGAATTAGTCATGAGACTAACACTCCTACGCAGAGTTACATGCAAAATACTTTCAGACCCGCGAATACGCAGGGAAATGTCACCATAATTCGTTCAAGAGAGGAGCAACCAGCTCGCTTCTCGGGAACTGGAAGCGGTGTTACTCCAGTGGAATTCCTAGCAAATGTCGAAAGCTACTTACGTGATACTATGGTAACTCCAGAGAGGGAACTAAGAGTTATAGAGCGACTACTTGAGGGACAAGCCGGTACCTGGTTCAGAGCATTCCGATACTCATTTACAGGCTACCAAGACTTTAAGGAAGCGTTATTAAGAACATATTGGTCGAGCGACATCCAGCAGAGTATCCGAGCTGAGATGTACACTCGAAGGTACAGTTCCAATACACCTACTCGTTATGCGAATTACTTCGCAATACAGCTCGCGAAGCTCCGTTGTCTTCAGCCTCCATTGTCCGAACAAGATTTGGTGAACACAATTGTTTGGCAGTACCCTGCGGATGTACAACGTGTGTTAATCGCTGCAGGGGCATCCACTTTCCAGCAGTGTGACCAGATACTGCGAAGGTTGGACGCTAACACAGAACAGTTTCCTACACACCGTCAGCAGAAGGCTGATAGGCGCGAGGATAGACATATGAATCTGACGACTGTTGATAAAGTGAGCCAGACGCCACAACAAACACAAACCACAGAGGATTCTGGGCGACGTGATAACAATTACAGTTATAACAGGAGAGAATGGAACAACACTCCGTACACTCGAAATCAACATGATGACCGGCGAAGTCATTGGGACCGGCGATTCGACCGAAGGACGGACAACAACCGACGTCATGAAAACAACCGCCGAGGGAATGAAGGAAGAAATCAGCAACACGGACGTATCCGTAGAGACTATCGATATAGTGGGGGTTACGACAGAAATCGAGACCCTAGATACCAGCCAGACAGGGATTGGAAAGGAAGAGCGCGGGAGAGCCGTGAGTACCTCCAACAATTGAGAGAATTGCAAATCCAAGAAGAGGGAGAACGGAACCCTACTTCGAGGGAAAATAGACATTCGGCGCAGGAGACGGAGCAGAACCAGCCCAGTACTTCTCGCCAAGACAGAAAAAAAAACTCCGAAAAATCAATAGATTCTTGTTTGGTTGAGCACCGAGTAACTGCCTCTATATTACTCTGGGAGCCAATCCAAGAAGACTTGTTGGACGAACGACGAACGACGAACCACAATTATGAATTAACACGTCTACCCAAGATTGTAGCCACCTTGAACGAAGTCAGTGTAGTCATACTCATCGATACTGGAGCGATGATTAGTGTAATTTCCGCCGATTGCCATGCCAGACTTAGAGCAAACTCTAAGGTGACGGAGTTGCCCATTTCAGCTATAAGAGTCAGAGGTGTCATACCTGACCGCGTTGTAACGTGCAAAATCCAGATTTTGTGTACTGTGAAGATTTCGAGCCACGTGTACTTGCACGAATTTCTCGTAATGAAGGGCCTGCATCATGATGCCATTTTAGGCGCAGACTTCATTAGAAAATATGATGGAATCATTGACATGGGACGGAATACGGTAGAGTTCAAGCCGAACGAACCCATTCAGATGAGCCTAATTGAAGAAGAACCGGAATTCCTATCCGAAGTAGACGTAGTCGAAGCATTAAAGGGCAAGGAAATTGAGGCGACACTAGATGCCGACGAAGAGGCAGAATCGTTATCAGCACCCACACATGAGGATCTTGACGCAATACTGAACGAATACCGAGATATATTCGACACCACACCTGGTGAGATATTAGACTACGAGTATGATCTTGTATTACTGGACGATTCCCCATTCCAGAAAAGGATCTATCCGATTGCCGAGAAACATCTCGAAGAAGCTGCTAAGAAGATCCATGAGATGGAAGCAGCAGGTACAATCAAGAAATCACCGACTCCTTTCTTGAATCCCATAATACCTGTGGTTAAGGTAGATGGAAGCTTGAGACTTTGTCTTGATGCCAGAGCCTTGAATGAACGCCTAGCTCCTGAGCACGACAGACCGCCCAAGATTAGGGACATTCTCAGGAAGTTCAAAGGAAAAAGGATATTTTCATCATTAGACTTGGTTCAGTCTTATTACCATATCAGATTATCTGAGCATACTCAGAAATATACTGGATTCTTGTTTGATCAGACTACTTATGTATTCCAAAAACTACCATTTGGATTGAAAAATGCCGGAGCCGCATTAATCAGAGCACTTGATGCCAAGCTGACTCATGAAGTGAAGCAGAAAGTAATATGTTATGTGGATGACATAATCATAGCTTCGGGAACAGAAGAAGAGCATTTAAAGACATTGTGCCTTGTTTTTGAGAATCTCCGACAGGCAAATTTTAAGGTCAAGTTTGACAAGTGTCGATTTTTTCAGGAAGAAGTGAAATTCGTAGGACACATAATCAATGGAGAAGGATATAGACCGAATCCGGCAAAGATTAGAACTGTTGCTGCATTTCCAACACCAACCCGTGTGAAACACGTGAGACAATTCTTAGGAATTCTCCAATTCTTTGCTGCTCATTGTGAGAAGTATTCCGAAACTGTTGCACCACTGCAAGGATTATTGAAAAAGAACTGCAGGTGGAACTGGAATGATGAATGCGAGATAGCTTTCAGGAGAGCTAAACAGATGCTTGTGGACTCAATTCAGTTAGAATATCCAGATTACTCTCGGAACTTTATTCTAGAAACTGATGCATCTGCCATTGGTATAGGAGCCATTTTACTGCAGGAAGATGATGAGAAGAAACGTCATTACATCGCTTTCTTAAGCCGACGTTTAAGAGCACATGAATCTCACTACTTCACGACCGAGATAGAAGCACTTGCAATTGTTTACGCACTTGAATACTGGCAGAAACTTCTGTTAGCTCAGAGGATTATTGTGAGAACCGATCATCATGCGTTGACCTTCATCTTGAGAACAAGACTGGCAAGCGACAGGATCACACGTTGGACGCTGTTTCTCCAACAGTTCGATTTGGAAATAGTTTATCGACCAGGCAGAGAGAATGTGTTGGCCGACATCCTCAGCCGGAATCCTGAAGCTACTGTTAATGCCATAGACATCGAGGGAGAATGCGAGGAACACCTTCGCCGATTTCGTCATTTACCTGAAGGACAGCGACGTGAGGAGGAACTCAGACATATTATCCGTTTCCTAGAACGAAGAATGGATCCACAGGATGATCATTATGCAAGGATTGCTGCTGTTGCAGATGATTATTTGATTTATCATCGTGTCTTATACAAGTTTGTAGACGAGGACCACACTCAACTGCGTGCAGTTATTCCTAGGAGATACCAAGAATCTGTTATTCTTATGGTACATTTATCCATTGGACATGGTGGAACAGACAAAACCATTGCAACTATCAAGGAGTCTTTCACATGGAAAGGGTTAGGAGCCACCGTTAGACAGTGTTTACGTGCTTGCGACGCATGCCAGCGGAACAAATACACGTCACACTTGCTGAAGGAACAACCTAGACCAATACTACCAACTCAACCTAGAGAGTTGTATGCACAGGACCTGTATGGCCCAATACCTAAGGCTCGTCGTGGGAATCGATACATCGTTGTAACGGTGGATGTGTTCACGAAATATACGATGCTTCATCCAATTCAAAAAGCTACTGCACATCAGATTATTCAGAGGATTAGACGTCAAGTGATACCGGAGGCAGGAAAGCCACAATTCTTGTTGACTGATCACGGATCACAGTACACCTCAGCAGAATTTGCCAATGCCATGAATGAGCTTGAAATAGGTCATGTTTTATCATCTATTCGACATCCAGAGAGCAACCCAGCAGAATGCGTGATGTCTATTATCGCAAAATTCTGTCGATTATATTGTCAAGAAGAACACTGGCGATGGACTGAAGTCCTTGTTATTATGGAAAAATGTATTAATTCAACAGTACATGAAAGCACTGGTCAAATACCTATGGTCTTGCATTTGAACCAGATGCCGCTGAGAATATGGGATCGTGTGATTGTAAATCCACCTTGTTTACAACCATCACATGCCAGCAGACTTTTAGCTGCGAGAGAGACTATGGACAGACAAGCTGCCAAGCGCTTGAGAAGAACTAGACGCCAGAGGTTTAGAGAACCACTAGTAGAAGGAGACCTTATCCTTATGAGGAGACCTGGAATTTCTAGTCCTATAGACCGCATATATGGGAAATTTCTATCCTTGTATTATGGCCCTAGTCGTATCCGACAGCCTTTAAACAATGGAAGTTATGTGATAGAAGACATTAGGACAGGAGAGCGCATTGGAACCTTTAATGCAGCCAATCTAAAAAAAAATATCACTCTTGAATGAATTTCAAAGCAAATAAAAATGTTATCCCAACATTTTATTTGAAACGACAGAGAGGCAGATGAACCCGCTGAGCTATGGTTCATGTGATATTTTTTTATGACAGAGCATTCATGATGGGATGTTGTACTTTTGAACACACCCAGGAAGCCACGTGAAGCTGAGAGATCACGCGATACTTTGAAGTAGCGGTGAATCGCACTTTTGACTTTGGTGTAAACTGCTAATTATTATCTGAGGTCTTATTAATTATTTTTATCTTTCCTACGAGACTCAGAATATTCCATTTCGTCATGCTGCATTATTAAAACATTTTGGAGAATGTTTATTTTTACTTTAGGTAAGGTAATACCCTTGCAGATACGCAAAAAGGAACGTAAGTAGTCGCTCAACGTTTTCGTTTTGACGACCTACTTTCTAGAGACACCCAGTACCGGAGCACTGCGTCTTGAGAATCCGCCTTGTGTAGGCGTGGAATTACATTTGTCCTACGAGACGTAGAAGAATATCCGCTGTTTAGCGTTAAAAGTGATTATAAGGTGCCATCGAGCAAGCAAATACTAATATTCACTGTCGATGAAGTCCAGTGAATTAAATAAGAAGCTTGGGAAATAATTATTGGCAAGTATAGTGTATTGCACAACATTGCTGTGACATCACATATTACCCACGCGTATGTGGAGGGCAGATGCCTAGTGGAAATATACAGGTAATAGTGTTACAATTATCCTGAATAAGTGTGATTATAATTGTATGAGATATTTAAATTGCCAAAGTGGAAATTTCATCTTTGAAACGTCGTATAATTCACGGATGCTGCGTGATACAAAAGTAGCGTCACTAGCACGTGCAGCATTATAAAATAGTATTAGCTCACATGCTAATCCACATCTGCAAGATTAAGGCTGTGTCGTATTTTATAATTGAAGCCTATAATAGTCACGACGGACATTATAATTTTGGAAGTGAGAGGATGAATAATCACGCAATTTATTTCGTTACCCACGTGATTGGACTTTTATTCACCATGGTTGAAGCAGTCACCATGGGCTAATACCATCCCAGTATGGGGGGGTGACGTTTCTACAGGAACCCGCATGATGGTGGAACTTCCAGAACGATGAACGAGAGGGAAGGAGCCAAAATGCCATTTCCAAGCATATCCACGAAGATGTCGACAGGGACAAATCGAACCCTGGTCTTTGGGGGAGTCCAGATGGGAATCCTGATGAGGAGGATACCGATCCAGAGAGCCAGAGAGGTTTTTGTACAACCCTTGTTGTGGAATAGAGAGCTGAGTGAGAGCTCCTCCATTTCGTGAGTTTTTGTCACACCCCTTCTTTGTTCTAGTTTCTGGTGGTATAGTAGTTTTAATGTAGTTTGTGAATCAACCACACTCAGTGTCAGCCATTTTTCTAGGTAGGGATGTAACTAGATTAGTTAGATGTCATTTATTTCAGTTTAGAGTGAGACACCCTTGGGGTCAGACATTTTGGTCAGCCCTGGTGCAGCTTGGTGAACGTCGTGGAACGTCAATGCCTACCTTTTTGCTGAACCTGATCGTAGTCATTTTGAGGCTATTTTGTTCAACCCTACTTGGGGTAATTTTCAAGTCTTTGCTGACTGTAGTTATGGCAATCAGATGCCTTGGTTATTAATTGACTGCATTCTTCGCAGCCATCCTTTGTTACACCCCTGACTGTCGTTAGAACGGTCGTATCATTTAGGTAGTCGACAGTAACTACCAGTTTGTAAATGCATTATATTTCATTTTGAATAAGCTCAGAAGCTATTCTTGGTCATGTTTGAACCTAACAACTAGAAGGAATGTTTCGTTGCCTAGCATCGAACGCGGTTCCCAACGTATCATTAAGCAGATCTAGTGTGTGAATCTGTGCCACATTTATCATATTTTTTGCTTGTGTCTTGTGAGACACGTTTTTATTTGATGTTCTAGCAACTACTGAGTTGCATTTTTAAAGCAAAGAGCTTCAGTTATTGTAAGTTTACTTTCATTTAGACGTCTTTGGTGGAAAGACGGAATTGTATTATTATACTCAGATTTATAGCGTGCGTTTGATACACGGACTCTGTAGAGATCCGTAACCTATGGTAAGTTTTTTATGAACCGGCCAAGTGCAGGTTTTGTATTGATTAAATCGCCGGCCTTGAATAAACTGGTTATGTAACCCAGTGACCTAGAGCACGCCTGCTTTATTGTGAGACAAAACTACTATAGACGAGGACAGAGTACAATTTGTATTCGCTTTTCCTTTCATTGCTATTTTGCTTATGGAAATCAGTTTCCACTCTTGTATTTGATCACTTGTTTTATGGATCGGTTTTTGTTAGTTTAACGCTCTGTTGCGTGTATTGTCGTATGACAGGTACAGTTATGTAAGGTTTTCTATAGGATGGTGAAGTCTACCCTGTTATAGCAGGATGTTATTGTATGCTTTGTCCGGGGATGATCCCGTTGACCAGATGCTATTGGAAGGTAACTGTTGTACAGGCCTATCCCAGAGTTATTGAACGCGAGCTTAGCGCCGCTGGTAACCCGTGTTATTGTGTGTCCGAGTTGTTATACTCGTTGATTATATTCCGACTGTTGAGTCGAGGCTTTTTGGTGGAGAATGATCTCAGTTGGAGACACTCCGTGCCCAGGCTATTGTCAATGTTATTCGCCATAAACCTACGATAAACCTATAAACCGACATTCTAATAATAAAATGCATAATTGTTGTAAAACAAGCCTAACTAACGATTCTTTCTATCTAACTTTGTTCTTTGCATTCTGGAACTGTTGACATAGCCGTGCAGTTGACGATAATTTCCTTGTGAGGAAATGACTAGGACAGTTGACATTTTTGTAGCGACCTGAAGCATGTGCGAACCTAGAGTTCGTAGCTTGTGGAGCTCAGGCCATGCGATGTCAGACGTGGTCTCAACTGCGCATTCGTCACCGTAACTATACACATTAGATGACTATGGTTTACAAAGAGTAAACCAAGGTGTAGGCAGGAATTTTTAATAAAACTACTGTGTCTATTTCGTTATTAATTTATGATGTCAAGTGTATTAAACCCTACATGTTACTTTATTGTGTGCTGTTAGCACATAGTTATTAAGCATAATTAAATTGTTTGTTTTTCATGGCTGTACACTTAGCTTTTGGATGTAATTGTTTTCTTTTACGGACGTCATCGCCGTAAATTTTGTAAATTGATAGGACTTAGCTAGTTGAATTAATGTTAAATTTAAATGTCGAAATGGTACCATCCTAACCTAGATTTGTTTTGCTACCCTGTTAAATGTAAATTCAGATATTAGCTTGATCTTGTAACTTGAACTAGGGACTTGCGTCGTACCATATTCCTAGCGTTGCTGTTGTTGCTTTATCATTGTGAGTTAGATCTTTCGCGAGGGTTTTCAGTAACTTCTCAGGTAGGGGACCTGTTCTTTATCTTTGTTTATTTATTAATTTGCGGACTAGCCGATTATAACCCTCCGAAACTAGGCTAGGGGCTTGTGAATTTTAATAAATTTTCACGGTGTTTTACATGAGTCTGGATGTTTATTTTCTCAGTCTAGTTTTAAGGTGAACCTTTCCTTAGGCGGTCTATGACCATCGTCACCATGTACCACGATCCCTGTGGACTACGGACTCTCGTGCCGCTTTAGTCTTTATGGAAGGTCACCTGATCCTCACGGTATCTTTTTATTCGATTTATGTGTCGTTAGTTGAGTCATCGTGGTTGTTGACATCAACTAAACGGTCTCAATATTAAATATAAAAGCCAACGCTAAATAATTCTATTACCAGAACAGAGATAACCTTTGTAGTGGGAAAATCATACTAACAGGTTAGTACTACTATGGAACTTACTACAACTAACCGAGGTAAACAACGTGTACTCTATAAAGGCTACTCTTATAACTATAGACGACAAAATGTAAAAGGAATAATATTCTGGCGATGCTCAAAACAGAGGTCAACAAGATGTCGAGGCAATATGAAAAGTAGAAATGGTGTGGTTTTAAGTGTGAGTGATCATCAATGTAGTGCTCCAGACAAAACACTGATGGTGTTGGCAAAAAATCATCAGAATGCTAATAAGTTAGTACAAGAGAAAGATGTTGCTACTCAAAATAGTGCATTGTTTGTTGAGCAACGTTTAACCCCTGTTGTAAAAGTTATGTTGATTCCATCTTCCACGCCTCAAGAGTCATCAACATCACAGACTATGCAAGAGGTAGTGTTGTTGTTGTTTTAAGGGGCTGAACTAAAAAGTCATCTGCCTTGTTATGCAAGTGGATCGAAAAGGACTAGATAGTAATAGACAAAAGAGAGTTGTAGTTTGTATATAACTATTGTACAAGTACTTACATTAAATAAATAAAAATAGTGTATGGGTATTGTCTGTTTTTCTTAATTGCTAGCCCTATGTCCCACTATTAATGCAATTTTGTTAACCATCAACAGTTTCTGACTATGTTCGCAAAGAGAGTGACCTTAAACAATACACTCTATCTATGGTTTGTGTACCGAGTACACAATAATACAGTGTGGTCAAGCCATGTTGAGGTAATAGTTATATCAGGTAAGGGATTCGAACCCTTGCTTTCATGTACAGAAAATTTGAACTTAAGTCAAACACCATAACCACTCGGTCAACCTGACAGTTACTAATTTAATTATTTTTGTGGACTTGAGTGTTTATAAAACTTTTTCCAGTATACATTGACTAAACCACTTGTTTGTTTTGAAATATAGATTTTGTTTTGTTTGACCATAACATTGCAGTTATGAGTCTTGTGAACTGGGTGTTTAATATAGGGTTGAAGGCATTTTAAAATAATTTTAGAAAAGCTCTTAAGTATCATGTCATGGGTTTTAGTAATGCATTACTGTTCGTTGACTAACATTTACCGTTACACAACATTATTTTGGTGAGCTCTACATGTTGTTGTTTGAGTCGTCAGTCTTTTGACTGGTTTGATGCAAATCTCCATGCCTCCCTGCCCTGAGCGAAACGTCTCATCTCTATATAACTACCACACCCTACATTCAAGGCTATCTGTTTAACATATTATAACCTTGGATCCCCCTACAAGCTCTTGGGTTCAATTCCTAGATTTAACACAAACTTTTAAAAGTGGTATGACAACTAAAACTAGTCTACTCAGTCTCGAGTGGTCCAAATAAGTAGAGAGGGTTTGATTCACACCTCAACCATAGAGCACCATGTTCTTTTATTTTAAATAATGATAGCCATTTGTTCAATTTCACATTTCACACATTGCAATTTGTCAATTTTCCATTTGCATTTTTTAAAATGACAGTTTGATGTTTTTCAATTTCATGATATGGAAACATGGATTTTTCCATTTTCATATTTACACATTTGTCAATTTCCCATTTGCATATATTTTCTTAAATGTCCGTTTAAGGTTTTTAAATTTTGTCTATATGGAAACGTGGATTTTCCATTTTGCTGTTTACAAATTTTTTATATATTTATTTTGTGTGTATGTTGAAAAACGATATTTCCAAAACAAGATTTTTTATTTTTCATTTTATGATTTTGTAAATGATCTTAATGTGAGTGCTTGACCATGGCAATAATACAGTCTATCTATGTGTTAGCGGAACCATAGAGGCTTATTACTACTGCAAGTAAGAATGTTTTACAAAAAACGACTATCTACCACTGCATTTGAAAAACAAAACGATTGAAAAAAATATATTTTCCATTCATATATAAGTGCTAATTCTACCTCTCCCCACCCTACCTCACCGTATTTTCTCTGGTCAAACAACCAATGCTACCCACGCACACACACAAGCTTCCTATATATCTCTCTCTATATATATATGTTTGCTCTTGTCCACGAGATAAAAATTATGGTTGCTGGATTGTATCCTGCACTGTTTATGCGACATACCTTTGCCAGTTCATAAAACCGTTAGGTATTTCTCTACACATAGCGATTTTACCACTGCTCTACCTACGCCTTTTGCTTGTTTGGCTTTCTTACAGTCTAGTATGTGATAGGAAGCATTAACTGTATGTCAAACCCAGTCCACGTTTGTATTTGTAATCTAAGTAATAATTTGAAAAGAGACAAGTGTAATCAGTTTTAAACATTATCTCTGCTTTTATTTGTTTGTTTATGACATGCATATTAACCTAAAATCAAACCCTAGTCTACCTTAGTGAAAAGCTAACAGTTTAACCACTGCGTCACCATACCCTTTTTTCTTAGTTTGATTCGTTCTAGGCCTTAGAGCTAGAAATCGAGTTAAGATCTCCAGTGAAAGAGGCACATGTGCTCACCACTATAGCACGTAATGTTTAGCTGGTAACATTAGACAACCGAAAATGATTGTATTTCTGTTAGCCAAGCATTTCTGTCATTTACCTACTGTGTGAGCTCTGCCAGCAAGACAGTTTAGTTTAGAACAAGTGTGTGTGAGTGTGTGTATAGATGATTAGCCTCAGGTATTTAAAGCTTGTTGTGTGTAGCGACCATCTTGTCCCAGTAACCACTGAGCAAGTTTTAACAGTCAACCCATAATAACTGCATAGGATAGTTGTGTGTGGTTCATGTACTTGTGTGTGTGCATTAGCATCATGCACTAGCTTTACCTTACCCTCTATAGGTAGAGCGATATCCCTTTCCCTTCTGACATTACCAATGACCACATTCACCCACAAGTTTTACACTTAAACCATTGGCTTGTTTTTGATTAAGTTTGGTTCGGTTTGGTTGGGTTTGATTCAACTTGGTTCAGTTTAGTTCAATGTAGTCACCATTTTGGATATTAGCTATCCTCTTTAACCAATCAATTAAAGATTGTCTACTCTTATTTCTTGAATCGATAAATCAGATTTTGTATACACCATTTGTCATTTATTATCCCATACCTACAACCTATACTCTCTCTGTACTGCAGTTTGATCTGAAAACAAGTTCCAATGGTGAAAGATTTGTCAGTCACCATACATGTAGCCTACAATAATTCTTTCACTACCTAGCTATGTTTCATCACTCACTGTAAACATTTCACATGTCCATATCCGATTATAAGTTTATAAAATCTCAGGTCGATGACCTTGATGTATTGGGTATTTTTGGGTAAATTCATTAGCCATGGGAAAGGGTTGACCATTCTAAGTCCTATGACACCTCACATGTTGATATCCGATTATTAGTTTATAAAATCTCAGGTCAATGACCTTGCTGTTTTGAATTTTTGAGGTAAATTCATTGGTCATGGGAAAGGGTTAACCATTCGTAGTCCTATGACACCTCACTTGACCCTCTCTACTGATAAGTTTATAAAATCTTAGGTCAATGACCTTGCTGTTTTGGGTATTTTGGGTAAATTCGTTGGTCATGGAAAAGGGTTGGCCATCCTGAGTCTTGTGACACCTCACTTGTCCCTCTCTGATTATTAGTTGATAAAATCTTAGGTTAATGACCTTGCTGTTTTTGGTATTTTGGGTAAATTCGTTGGTCATTGAAAAGAGTTGGCCATCCTGAGTCTTGTGACACCTCACTTGTCCCTCTCTGATTATTAGTTGATAAAATCTTAGGTTAATGACCATGCTGTTTTTTTTTGGGTAAATTCATTGGTCATGGGGAGGGGTTGGCCATTTTAAGTCCTATGACACCTCACTTGACCCTCTGTGATTATTAGTTAGCGAGATATTAACGAAAGTGCAGTTAGGCCCTTTTGACAAAAAATGAATAATACATTCAAAAACAGGGCGTCACCCCAAGTCCAACGACCCCTCATACAAGTCCCTAGCTTTCTTAGTTCATAAGATATTAAAAAGCCGATGACCTATTAGTTTTTGGATCTTTGGTTAATTTGTAAAAAAAAACGTATCTATAAATCATTATTCAAAAAGCCCGCCCTCTTACAAAAAAACCAATTGCGCATTCGTAAAACAAAAAACAAAAATTATAAATCATAGCGGCATTCAGTTGTATGCAATTACTTTATGTGGAACGAGTTTAATTTCATATTGGCATACAAACTCCCACATGTTGCACATGAAAAGCGACTTTTACCTAAAAATTATTATTTCACCCCCTAGTAGGGGTAGATTTTATTTTTGAGTGGAAATAAGTTATCCATAGGAAAGGGGTTGTCTGCCGGAGTAATTTGACTACTTGTACATGTCTCTAGCCTTATTCCCACCACTGTCAAAACAGGTTGTGACTTGTTAGCTCTTATCGTGCACGTGCACATGTGCACACTTGTGTGTTAGGTCATATTACACATGAACTTGCATTTTCTCACGTATGAACCAAAACAGGATGTGACTTGATTCACAAGGAGGACGGTAATAAGGTCATCTCACACGTGTTCACATGTATTTCGTCACTTTCCTTTCATATCGTTCTCCCATTATAGTAGTGGGGGTTGGTGAACAACGTCAGTTCAACACACACAAATGTAGTTAGGCCCTTTAATATAATTTAAATAAAATCATGAGCCAGTCCATAGGGATCAGGTCAAAGGGGCCGGTCCAAAGGGATCAGTCCAAAGGGACAAGGACTCGTCCACAGGGACCTGTCAACAAGGACCTGTCCACAAGGACCTGTCAACAATGACCTGTCAACAATAACCCATCCACAGGGATGCACTCCCCCACCCTCATACAAAAGCCATGAGTGGGCATGCATAAAAAACAAAAAAAAACAAGCATGTTAATTCATAGTGGCTATCCACCGAACACATGCACTTTATGTAGAACAACGTTTAAATCCATATCGGCATTCAAACTCTCACATGTTGCAATTGGAAAGAGAGATTCTCTAAAAAATTACAATTTCACCCCCTAGTAGGGTAGATTTTATTTTTGGGGTTGGAATATGTTGTCCATTGGAAAGGGGGTGTTAGCCCGAGTTCAATGACACCTCGTACAAGTCTCTAGCCTGATTGGTTCGCGAGATATTGCCATTTTAGTATTCCAGCTGTGGAACGGTGGCGGTGGTATTAGAACCCCTGCACACTACTCATAGGTACCGCCGTGGTATGGTACCATGTCAGTCAGTCTCTCGTCCCTGCAAGACACAGTTGAGTGCATGCACTGGTAGCACACGTACGTTCGTTGTTGTGACGGTGATTTGAATGCGCCAGTGAGACCTGATGATGATCTGACGTTTCTCAACCGGATAATAAAGGGAGACGAAACATGGTGTTTTCTTTATGATCCGCAACTGAAACGACAATCAACCACCTGGAAAACGCCATCATCACCACAGCAGAAAAAGCTACGACAAGACAGGTCAAAAGGCAAGGTAATGATGAAACTGTTTTTTGATTCAAATGGAATCGCTCTAATGGAAATCCTACCAGACGGCTCAACGGTAAATAAAACCCGCTACAAGGAGATCCTAGGCCGTTTACGCGATGCAATTCGCCTTAAGCGACCTGGGCTTTGGCGTACAAAGAATTGGATGTTGCTACACGACAACGCCCCTGCGCATCGCTCTGTCCTTGTCCAAGAGGAACTTGCAAGGCAACAGGTGACAGTTTTGCCCCACCCTCCGCACTCATCTTATCTCGCACCATGCGATTGTTTTCTCTTTCACCGCCTGAAAGCTCTCCTATGTAGGCGCAGATTTCAGTCGTCCAAACACGTCATGGCGGCCACAAGAGAAACCATACGGGACCTTCCTGCCAACTGCTTTCAGCGGTGCTTCCTCCAGCTATACCAACGTTGCAAGAAGTGCATAACGGCCAACGGCAACTATTTTGAGGGTGGATGTGGTTCTGTGTAGGTGTACGCCGGGTAATGCGGTAGTGTGTGCAACATACAGGGTAGTGTGGTGGCCTATCCTCCAGGCGTCAAGTCTCAGAACTTAATGACTGTACTACGTATAATATCATGAGAGAAGTTCTGATTTCATGGTGATAACCAAATTGTGTGTCTACCCCTAATTATTCCCGTTTCCAAAGGGGTCAGGGATAAGTTGCGATGAAATTATATGTGGCGGGTGGTTTTTACGGCCGGATGCCCTTCTTGACGCCAACCTCATGAGAGCAGTTAATAGGAGATGAAATGGATGAAAATGAATGAAACTGGGCAGGGATGTGGAAGGAAGCGGCCATGGCCTGTCAGAAGGTACTGTCCCAGCATTTGCCTGGAGTTGAAAATGGGAAACCACGGAAAATCATTTCAAGGACGGCCAACGGTGGGGCTTGAAACCACGTCTATCGAGTCCGGAGTGATGATGATGATGATGATAATTGTTGTTTTAAGGGGCCTAACATCGAGGTTATCGGCCCCTAGTTCAGAGTGAGCTTATCCCCATGACCCAGCCCTGCGCTTTATCGAGCGTAGCTACTGATGTCGGTTGATGATAAGGAAATTATTCTTGTTTAATTATTTATTCTGGAGATAAGTGAACTGTTTATGTTTTAAGTAACACTGTGTTGATAATACCATGCATTCGCGCAAGAGAAGGCCATATAACATTAATAACGCCAATGCAACAAACAAACAAACAACACATACACATCAAATCAAAACAAAAAACTCACATAAAAACAATAAACAACACAATAAAGATACTGGGACCAATCTGGGAAAATGGTGAGTTCAAGAAGCGGCACAACAACGAACTCTACTTAAGTGTGGAAAGGATGACAGACATCATCAGGAAAAGGAGGATTAGTTTCTATGGCTACATAACACGCATGAACTCTCAGAGACTGACCAACTGCATCTTTTCCTACGTTGTAAACAAGAAAACGAAGGAACCTTGGTTCACCGAGATTGAAAGAGATCTTCTAGAAGTAGAGATCATTATTGTCGACATCCAGGAACGTGCTCCTCTTCAGAGAAAACTTAGAACACACCAGCGATTCTCGGAAAAACCAGAGCTGTAAACAGGAAAAAAGTGGACTGATGAAAGAAGGCTCAAAGAAAATGCATGCGGGAATACTGGGATAGAACTACAGTAAAGCTCAGGGACGGAAGTGATTGATGTAATGTGGTCCATAGTTAGCTGAATCGTATATTAATAATGATAAACAATACAACGTAGACATTCTACTTGGTTCACGTTAACTATTTTGATTATCTCCATTGGTATCCTGATGGGCTCCTTGAAACACCACTTGAATATTTTGACTTCAAATCAACGCATTGACCAACAATTTTTTTTCATAGTTTCTTTCACCGTAAGATTCAGATCTAAAGACTGATTTGCCTTGAAAGAAGAACTAATAAGATTCAGATGCCTCGATTGATTTGCATTGAGAGATCAATTAATACATAATTCATAAAACAATATATAGCCAATACAAATTTTCTGGCATTTATTTTTTTGAGCGTTACTACGTTATATTTATTTCTTCAAATTCAACTTTCAAATTTGTAAGGATATCCATACCTACTTACTTTAGATACCTACCTTAATTTTAGAAATAATCTTTTAGTTAAAGTTTATTAATAGTCTAAGTTAATTTAAGTATTCTTCATGATCATATTCCTTAATACAAGTTATATTGCTGACGATGGCCTAAAATTAGGTTGAAACATATTCAATTTTAAATTTAATGTAAATTTTACTAACATATAATAAATTTGGAGCATTTTATGTATGTGACAAATCCAGCCCTTGACGGAGCCTAAGTACTACCGTACACAATAATAGACTAGTTGAAACCCGTCAATACATGACGGCCAATAAGAAAATATTTACTGAAGAATTTTCTTATATACGTTCTTTGTACAATTATTTTTGGCACTATTGAAACTTTAAGGGCATTGCAACATACTGCTGGCCATGATGAAAACTTGATGAGGCAAATTGAGACCAGTACGTTCCAGAGTTCCCCCTTGAGCTTTATTGATTGTGATAAAGTATGCCAAGCGAATCGGAAAATGTTGCCTCTTAAAAGAAAATGATTGTTTTATCCGATGGTGTTAAATCAAGTCGAAGGATTAGACCTCTCTGCCTAATTTTAACTGCACTTATTTCCAAATCCAAGCATTTTCATGCATATTTCATATAATTAATATGGAATCAAGTCGAAGGGTTAGATCTCTCCGCCTAATTTTAACTGAACTTATTATTTCCAAATTCAAGCAATTTTCGTACACATTTCTTATAATTAATATGGTAGCATTTAGATGCCCTTAGGAAACTTCAGATTTCTAAGGAGCATATCTATGGGTCAATCGTTTGGAGTATGTGGAAGCAAATCACTCAATTCCAAGGAATTCAAGAATTCTGAGTAGTCGAATATATACAACTGGCCGCAGGAACCGTCGCTTATAATTTTGGAATATACATTAACGAAGAAATGCGATGATGTGCAATTCCATACATTTTAAAACAATATGGACCGAATGCATGTGGCACAGTGACATTGGTACCAAATGAAACCAAGGACATAGCATTTGTTGTACTGCCGATTATTCTCTCTTAAATTCCTTGAGATATCATTTCCAGTGAAAACTTTTTGCTGTCTGTCAAATATTTTATATTTAGTAAGATTAATTTTGCCATTACAACACCAAAGGTCAAAGTAACCAAGCGTAGATTTCTCGCTACAGAAATACAGTGCAGAACAATGTTTACATTTGTTCGTCAAGGACCCTACACTGTACGGCATAATATCTGGAATTGTTTATGAAATGGCATTCTTATATTAGATGTTAAAAGTGGCTTCGTATTTTTCTACGATTTCCCACTTTTTTGTGGCTAATGTTCTTTTTCGTCAAATGGGTATATTTATTGCAGCATTTCTCTCCAAATCAACGTCATATTCAATAAAACTATAGTGGCCTGCATCAACGCAGCCGCCAAATATTAAATGGCAAATAATACTTCCAATGCCAAAATCAACAGCGTGGTTAGACTCATTGTTATGTACTCTAAGCAAATATCAATAAACACTAATATTCACGTATACAATGAAGTTCAGATAATTTCATTCTCAAGTTTGTTGCTGATGAGAATGCGATGATACTGATCGCCAATAATAAAATCCTTATAATTATTCATGCCAGCAACAATTTTTGCAATTTGCTTGCAAACGCAGCTCAGGATAACGTCCTGCATTTTGGAATAAACACTTCGAAACTGCTCTAAATAAGCAATTTCCATCACCTGTTGTAGGTACAATCTTTGCATTTCCATGACAGTAAATTAAGCAAGGGAGCATACTTCGCCAACTACTGGAATGAGCATAGACTCACTTCGACAGCCACCGTAATGGAGGGAGTTTAAGAGGTAGACTATATGTTCAGTGCTTGTCAAAAATCGTGTTAACACAGGGAAGCCCAATCTGAAGGCTACATTCTGAGCTATCGCCCTGGATTCCAGGTTCGATCCCTGGTTTGCCAAGAAATTTACTTCTGGTCTGAGGGCTGGAACGGGGCGCACTCTTGAGGCAAAACTCAGGAGAGCAAGGTTAGATTCCTATCTCAACTATCTGGGATGTGGTTTTCCGTGGTTTGCCACGTCCACTGCAGGTAAATACCGGGATAGTTCCTAACTTAAAGCCTCGGTCGTCAATTCCCCAATCCCCACTTGAATTACAAATGCACACATCAGTACAGCCATCACAATAACACAGGTTATCAGAGAAAATTTTACACACACACCAAAGTAGACGGGGCTGAGTGACCACGATGCCTGAGTCCATCAAATGAATTATATTCGTCAATTGACTCTCATGGCGAAAGCGATTGTGGCCATCTTTTATTTAATAATTTAAAAGTATATGGCAATGTAAATCGTGGAGAATTCCTTACTGGATGGGAATAATAAAAGTAAAATATGTTAAGACAATGAATTACCAATAGCCAGAAAGAATAATTAGGAAATAAAAATACATGTCTGAGGTGAGACTCCTTCGACGATGCAAAATTCATTCCTGGGCCCGCCTTCTACCCCTGAGCCACCCAGTCAACAGACTACTAAAGCAATATTAAGTTACTTAAACAACAAACGAACTCAAACGCCTGTTGAAGTTCTTCAATCCCCTCTTTTAATTCTCAAAAACAAAGATCACACTACGATACGGTGAATCCTTAATCCGCCATTTCTCTAGAGATGTAATTCTGGTCTGAGGGCTGGAACGGGGCGCACTCTTGAGGCAAAACAAAGAAGGGCAAGGTTCGATTCCCATCTCAACAATCTGGGATTTGGTTTTCCGTGGTTTGCCACTTCCACTGCAGGTGTAATTCTGGTCTGAGGGCTGGAACAGGGCGCACTCTTGAGGCAAAACTAAGTAGGGCAAGGTTCGATTCCCATCTCTACAATCTGGGATGTGATTTTCCGTGGTTTGCCACTTCCACTGCAGATAAATACCGGGATAGTTCCTAACTTAAAGCCTCGGTCGCCAATTTACCATTCCCCACTTTAATTACAAATGTACACATCAGTACAGCCATCACAATAACACAGGTTATCAGAGAAAATTTTACACACACACACACACCAAAGTAGACGGGGCTGAGTGACCACGATTTCTGAGTCCAACAAATGAATTATGTTCGTCAATTGTCTCTCATGGCGAAAGCGATTGTGGCCAGCTTTTATTGAATAATTTAAAAGTATATGGGAACGTAAATCATGGAGAATTCCTTACTTTACGGGAATAATAAAAGTAAAATATGTTAAGACAATGTATTACCAATAGCCAGAAAGAATTATTGGGAAATAAAAATATATGTCGGAGGTGGGATTCGAACTGGTTCCATTGCGCGATGCATAAATTAAGAGTTCGGATCGCTGCCGTCTGAGCTACCGAATCAGTGGAGGTAAAGTGCAATATTAGGGTACTTAAACAGAATTCACACTCAACAGTCAGTATAAGATCTTCTACATTTCCCGTCTTTTATAATATTCTATTCCTGTTTATATCGTGGAAACTTCATAATCAATATTCCCCTCCTTTATTATAATTCTTATAAATAACTATTACATTTAAACGCGGTGGACATCCGCCATGTCTGTCATTAACCAAAGTGATTCTGCGCATGCGCTTGAGCCAATAATTTTGCAGTTTTGTTTATAAATGTAAAAATATATGGTAACATATTTGTTTATTTTAAAGACACTCTGCAAATCTACAGGCCTACAGCTTTCGACAGATTGCTCTACGAAGTGAATCGGTTCTACCGTTCCCTCAATCTCGTGGTAACAAAAATCAGCTTAGTGTTTTAAATATATAGATGGCAACAGAGAATTCGTTACTTTACAGGAATGATAAATGTGAAATATGTTTCTACACTCTAATACCAATCGTAGGAAGGAAGAAAACAAAAAAAAAAACATATCCGAGGTGGGAATCGAACCCTCTCGACCATGCAAAGGATGGCAACAGAGAATTCGTTACTTTACGGGAATGAAAAAGTGAAATATATCTCTACAATGTAATACCAATCGTAGGAAGGAAGAAAATGAAAATAAATAAACGTATCCGAGGTGGGAATCGAACCCTCTCGACCATGCAAAGGATGGCAACAGAGAATTCGTTACTTTACGGGAATGATAAAAGTGAAATATGTTTCTACAATGTAATACCAATCGTAGGAAGGAAGAAAACGAAAATAAAAAAACATAACCGAGGTGGGAATCGAACCCTCTCGATGGGAACAGAGAATTCGTTACTTGACGGGAATGATAAAAGTGAAATATGTTTCTACAATGCAATACCAATCGTAGGAAGGAAGAAAACGAAAATAAAAAAACATATCCGAAGTGGGATCGAACCCTCTCGATCATGCATAATACAAATTTCTGGCCAGTAACCTTATCCCCTCGGCCAACCAGACAACTATGTGACACTGCAGTATTAAGTTATCTAACCAGTATACACACTCAACCTGCACTTTATGTCCTTCAATTCGTGGTTTATTTAATATAATTCTATTTCAATGCATATTGTAAAAACATAACTAACATTATTGGAGACCCTTTTTAATTCTCATAAACAAAGATCTCAGTTAGACGCGACCGGAATCGCCATTTTCCTTGTTGAGAAAGGCCATTGTGCGCATGCGCGAGAGTGTCAAATATTACATATTTCTTTAATCATTTAAAAATATACCGTAACATATATTTTCCTTTTAAAGAAACTCTGCAAATCTGCATGCCAAGAGCTTTCTACAATGCAATACCAATCGTAGGAAGGAAGAAAATGAAAATAAAAAAACATATCCGAGGTGGGAATCGAACCCTCTCGATCATGCATAATACAAATTTCGGGCCAGTAACCTTATCCCCTTAGCCATCCAGACAACTATGTTTCACTCCAGTATTAAGCTATCTAACCAGTATACACACTCAACCTGCAGTTTATGTCTTTCAATTCGTGGTTTATTTAATATAATTCTATTTCAATGCACATTGTAATAACATAACTAACATTATTGGAGATCCTTTTAATTCTCATGAACAAAGATCTCAGTTAGACGCGACCGGAATCGCCATTTTCCTTGTTGAGAAAGGCCATTGTGCGCATGCGCGGGAGTGACAAATATTACATATTTCTTTAATCATTTAAAAATATACCGTAACATATATTTTCCTTTTAAAGAAACTCTGCAAATCTGCATGCCAAGAGCTTTTGTTAGAATGTCTTACGAAGCCAATCGGTTAAGTCGTTTTCACAATCTCGTGTGTACAAAAAACAGCTTAGTGTTTTAAATATATAGACTAGATGAAACCCGTCAAAACATGACGGACAATGGAAAACAAATTTACTGAAGAAGCTTCTTATATAAGTTACATTCTTTGTACGATTACTTTTTAGCACTATTGCAACTTTAAGGGCGTCAAAAGATAGCACTCTCAGCATTGCAACATATTGCTGGTCATGACTGAAAACGTGATGAGGTCATCATCATCTTGCACAGTTTCCAGCCACTGGCCGGGTCTGTTTGGAACACAAGCCCCTCCAACGTCTTCTGTCTTCCCACCATCTCTCAGCCTTCACCCTTGTCCAGTCTTCTCCTCTCTTCTTCATGCTTTCTTCCACCCCCTTCAGCCACCTGTCTCTCGGTCTCCCTCTTGGTCTCTTTCCTTCCCACTTCGTCTCGTGTATCCTCATGGGTATCCTCTTCTCCTCCATTCGTTTTACATGTCCATACCATATAAGTCTAGATTTCTCTATACCATCCTGTAATGGTTCCTCCTTCATTAATTCTCTGGTCCTCTCATTTCTTATTCTGTCCCTCTTTGTAGCTCCAATACTGCTTCTCAAGAACCTCATCTCACTGGCCTGTATTTTGCTCTTCTCCCTTCCTTTCATAACCCAGGTCTCCGAGGCATACGTCAGGATAGGGACATAGTACGATATATGATCTACTTGCTGTTCTGAGGGACATCCCTGCTCCATAACATGCTTCTCACACTCCTCCGGAATGCTTCTGCCTGTCTCCCCCGCTCATTTATTTCTCTACCGTTTCTTCCATTCTCTTGTATCAGGCTTCCCAGATACTTGAAACTCTCCACTTTCTTCAGCTGTTCCCCACCAATTATTATTCCCGTTGTGGTCCTTTCCTTCTTCCTTGTTGTGATCACCATCTCACTCTTATTTATGCTAAATTTCATCCCATATCCTTGAATTATTCCTTCCCACACGTCCAACTGTTCCTGTACCTCCTCCTCCTTGTTTCCACAATCATCAAATCATCCGCAAACACCATTGCTTTCATCTTTCCTTCCCCAATTACTTGTGCCGCTCGGGTCATTATGTCATCCATCACCACAATGAAGAGTAACGGTGATAGTGCACTTCTTTGTTTCAGGCCGTTTCTCTGTTCCACCCAGTCCGATCTCTCTCCTCCCACTTTCACACAGCTCACGCTTCCCTTGTACATCTCTTTTATCCTCCTTATAGTCCATTTTTCTACTCCTCTATCCTCCAGGGACTTCCATACTTTGTTTCTGCTGTCATATGCTTTCTCAATGTCCAGGAAGGCCATCAGTAGATCTGTTCCATACTCATAGTGCTGTTCTTGTAACTGACTTACAGCAAAAATCAAATCCACTTTGGACCTTCCTGCTCTGAAGCCATGTTGTTCTTCCCTCATCCCTCCTTCTATCCTTGTCCTAATTCTCCTTTCTAAAACTTTCTCAAACATCTTTGCACAATGACTCATCAGTGTTATTCCCCGATAGTTTTTGCATTCTGTTCTACTACCTTTCTTGAAGATCGGGACAATTATTCCCTTTTTCCAGTCCTCTGGGGTCTTCCTTTCCTTCCATGCTGCCTTCATCACTCGGTACAACCATTGTATCCCCACCTCTCCTGCTGCTCTCACCATCTCCACACTCAACTCATCCACACCCGGTGCCTTCCCTCCTTACATCTTCCTCACTGCATCTTCCACTTCTTTCCATGTTAAGTCCTTTTCTGTTTGCAGTTCATCTACTGTACCTCTTCCCCGATTTCTTCTTCCTCGCCGTGGTTTCCATTTGGGTTCAGGAGTTCTTCAAAATATTCTTTCCACATTTTCTTCAGTTATTCCCTATTTTGTATCCCTTGTCCCCTTTTGTTCACCATTCTGACATAATCCGTAGGATCCTTCCGCCTCTTATTCTTTACCATCCCATACAGGACCTTGTTTGTACCTTCACTATCCTGCTGGTCATGACTTAAAACGTGATTAGGTAAATAGCCCAATACGTTCAAGAGTTTCTCCTTGAGCTTGATTGATTGTGATAAAGTAGGCCGAGCGAATAGGACATTGTTGCCTATTAAAAGAAAATGTACTGTACCTGCAAGTGTTTTATCGGAAGGTGTTGAATCAAGTCGTAGGATTTGATCTCTCTGCCTAATATTACTGCACCTATTATATCCGAATCCAAGCAATTTCTTACATATTTCTTACAATTAATATATTACCATATATGAGTCCTTGGGAAACGTTCAGATTTCTAAGGAGCATAACTATGGCTCAAACGTTCGGAGTATGTGGAGGCGAATCACTTAATTCCAAGGAATTGAAAAATTCAAAAAAGGGAAATGAAGTAGCTGGCTTTCATCTTCAGTATCCAATCTGTTAACGCTGATGTATGTGTTTGAACTACTGGATATAAGTTCAATGACTTTTAAATTAATATCATTACATTGTTGCAGCTTGGCAAATATTTTATATTCCAGCAGATCAATTTTACCCTCACAACAGTAAAGACCAAAGTAACCACGCATAGATTTTACGCAAGGGAAGTACAATGTAGAACAATGTTTACATTTGATCGTCAAAGACCTTACAGTACACTGTACTGCATAATATCTGGAATTGTTTCTGAAATGGCCTATTTATATTGGATTTTAAATGTGGCTTCGTATTATTCGATAACACTATAGTGTCCTGCAATAACGGAGCCGCTAAATATTACATGGCAAATAATACTTCCATTGCCGAAATCAACTGCGTAGTTAGACTCAGTACTCTAAACAAATAATCATTAAACAATTGTCTTATACAATGAAGTTCAACATGACCGTCCAGAGACTTTCATACTCAAGTTGGTTGGTGAGGACCATGCGATGAGACTGATCGCTTAAAATAAATTCCTTATAATTGTTCCTGCCAGCGAAATTTTTTGCGATAGCTTGAAAACGCAGCTCAGAATGACGTTCTTCATTTTGTTATAAACAGTACGAAACTGCTCTTAATAAGCAATTTCCATCACCTGTTATAGGTTATGACAGTACGTTTTGCAGGGGAACATAGAATCACTTCGCCAACTACTGGAACGACCATAGGCCTATACTCAATACTCACTTCGGCAGTCACCCTAATGGAGACAGTTTTTGAATTATATGTCCCGTGCATGTCAAAAATCGTATTAACACATGGAGGCCCACCTATTCTTGTCACTCGCCCCGGAGACCCGGGTTACATTTCCGGCTCTGCCAAGAAATTGAATTCTGGTCTGAGGGCAAAAACGGGGCACAATCAGTCTCTTGAGGTATAACTAAGAAGAGGAAGGTTTAATTCCCACCTCGACAATCTTGGATGTGGTTTTCCGTGGTTTCCAACTTCCACTTAAGGCAAATACCGGGATGGTTCCTAACTTAAGGCCTTGGCCGTGTCCTTGCCATTTACCACCTTAATTACAAATACACACAGTAATGCAGCCATCACAATAACACAGGTTATGAGAGAAAATTTCACACATACACACCCAAGTACACGGGGCTGAGTGACCACGATGTCGGAGCCCTTCAAACGAATTATGTTTGCCAAGTGTCTCTTATGGCGAAAGCAATTGTGGACACGCGCGAGTGCCTGGAAAACTACTTTTTTCTTTAATAATTTAAGAGTATATCGACGATGCATAATTATAACTTTTAGTCTAGGACGCTAATAACTTGACCACCGAAGCATTGGGAAGAAATTGCAATATTAAGGTACATAAACAACATAGCCTACACATTCAACTGTCGGTTAATGTTCCTCAAAATTTCACTTCTTAAATATTCCCCTCCTTTATAATTCTCCATCACGTGAAAACGTGCCATGTCTTGGGTTTTAAATATATCGATGCAATGGTTCTGCCATCTGCTATCAGTTACTGGAACTATATGGGCGATGTACTGCCATCTGTTGTCAGTTATAGGAACTGATTGCAGATATTTAAACGGCGTACTGAGGACAACAGTTTGCTCTTTTGATCACATCCTGTAATGCAATGGTAAAACGGAAATAAAACGTATTGAGAGGGAATGTAGAAATATGTATCTTTTACAGACATAAAACCTTACTAATACTCCTTGATTAAACAATATTTCAATGGTAAAAAAAAACAACTTATATCGGCGAGGGCTGGGATCGAACCGGCGAACCTAGGAACCACAGTCTGTCGCCTTAACCACATAGCTACTCGCGCAATCACAATCAGTAGCAGACGCAGACAATTATTATCTTCAAAAGCTGCTGCCTGAAGGAAATAATCCATTTCATTATCCAAATAAATCAATGTTGCACATTCGTATACGTTCATACTGTTATTATATTTTATTGCCAGAACTTGGTTAATGTATGTTTTCAATTACATGGAAGCTTATTAAATAACTTACATTTTAGTGGAATTCTCACCGCCATTTTGTCATGACCTCAGGCGGATTGTGCGCATGCGTGAGGTGCTAGAATTCTGCTATTTTCTATATTAATTCAAAAATATACCGAGAGGGAATGTAGAAATATGTATCTTTAACAGACATAAAACCTTACTAATACTCCTTGATTAAACAATATTTCAGTGGTAAAAAAAATAAAATATATCGGCGAGGGATGGGATCGAACCGGTGAAGCTTGGAACCACAGTCTGTCGCCTTAACCACATAGCTACTCGAGCACTCTTGGAGAGCAGCAGACGCAGCCGTTCTTTATCATTAAAAGCCGCTGTCTGAAGGAAATAATCCATTTCATTATCCAAATAAATCAATGTTGCACATTCGTATACGTTCATACTGTTATTATATTTTATTGCCAGAACTTGGTTAATGTATGTTTTCAATTACATGCAAGCTTATTAAATAACTTACATTTTAATGGACTTCTCACCGCCATTTTGTCATGACCCCAGGCGGATTGTGCGCATGCGTGAGGGGAGAGAATTCTGCTATTTTCTATATTAATTCAAAAATATACCGTAATATATTTGTTTATTTTATAGACACTCTGCAAATCTAGAGGCCAAGAGCTTTCGTTAGAGTGCTCTACGAAGTAAATCGGTTCTGTCGTTCTCTCAATCTCGTGGTAACAAAAATCACCTTACTGTTTTAAATATATAGACTAGTTGAAACCCGTCAAAACATGACGGTCATTGGGAAAATATTTACGGAAGGATTTTCTTATATGCATTATTTGTATGATTACAGAGAAATACGACTTTGCAACATATAACTGCCCAGACTGAAAACTTGATGAGGCAAATAGTGGCCTACACGTTCCATAGCTTCCCCTTGAGCTTTATTGATTGTGATAAATTATGCCAAGCGATTGGAAATTGGTGGCTCTTAAAAGAAAATGGGAGTATTTTTATGGCATATTTATATTGGATTTTTAAAGTGGCTTCGTATTTTGTCCGATTTCTCACTTTATTGCGTCAATTTGCAGTAACATACGACCGGACAATGTTCCTTTTCGTCGAACGGGGTTTTATAGTAGTATTTCTCCCAAAATTAACGTCTTATTCGATAACACTATAGTGCCCTGCATCAATGGAGCCGCTAAATATTAAATGCCAAATAATACTCCCCTTGCAAAAACAACAGTGTGGTTAAACTCATTGTTATGTACTCTAAACAAATAAAATCAATGAACAATTGGCTTATACAATGAAGTTCAACATGATCAGTGTATTCACCGTTCAGAGACTTTCATACTAAGTTGGTTGCTGAGGAGAACGCGATGAGGCTGATCGCCAATAATAAAATCCTTAAAATTATCCTTGTCAGCAACAATGTTTGCAATAGTTTGCAAATGAAGCTCAGGGCGATGTTCTTCATTTTGATATAAACAGCACGAAACTTCTCGAAATAAGCAATTTCTATCGCCTGTTATAGGTTCAATCCTTTGGGTTTCTTTAACAGCAAACTATGCAGGGCAGCATAGAATCACTTCACCAATTACAGGATGAGCACTGACTCTTTGCCAGCCACCGTAAAGGAGGCAGTTTTAGAATTATATGTCCAGTGCATGTCGAAAAACGCATTAACATAGGGAAGCCCACTATTAAGTATATTCTTGGCCATCGCCCCAGAGATCCGGATTCATTTCCCTGCTCTGCCAAGAAATTTAATTCTGGCCTGAGGGCTGGAACGGGACGCACTCAGCCTCGTGAGGTAAAACTGAGGAGAGGTAGGATCGATTCCAACCTTAACTATCTTGGATGTGTTTCTCTTCGGTTTCCCACTTCCACTCCAGGCAAATACCGGGATGGTTCCTTAAGTAAGGCCTCGGCGTTCTCCTTCCTAATTCTCACGTTAATTACAGATACACGCATTAATACAACCATACAATAACACAGGTCGGTAACGTATTTTTTTCTCTTAAAGACACTCTGCAAATCTACAGGCCAAGAGCTTTTGTCAGAGTGCTTTACGAAGTCGAAACATGATGGTCAATGGTAAAATAATTACCGAAGGATTTCCTTATATACGACATTCTTTGTACGACTACTTTTTGGCACTATTGAAACTTTAAGGGCGTCGAAAGATGGCACTCTTGACATTGCAACATATAACTGGCCATGACTGAAAACTTGCTGAGGTAAATAGAGACCTACACGTTCGAGAGTTTCCCCTTGAGCTTTATTAATTGTGATACAGAATGCCAAGCGAATTGGAAATTGACGTCTCTTAAAAGAAAATGGAAGGGTTTTGTCGGATGGTGTTAAATCAACTCGAGGGATTAGAGCTCTCTGCCCAATTTTATCTCCGCTGATTATTTCCAAATCCAAGCAATTTTCATACATATTCTTTACAAATAATCTGGTTCCGTTCAGGAGCCCTTGGGAAACGTTCAGATTTCTGAGGAGCA
Organism: Meconema thalassinum; assembly: GCA_946902985.2. Classification (NCBI taxonomy): domain Eukaryota; kingdom Metazoa; phylum Arthropoda; class Insecta; order Orthoptera; family Tettigoniidae; genus Meconema; species Meconema thalassinum. The sequence continues at coordinate 479,505,879 of OX336391.1, forward strand.
TAACTATGGCTCCAACTTTTAGAGTAAGAATATGTGGAGGCAAACCACTTAATTCCAAGGAATTCAAGAATTCTGTAGGAAATTGAAGTAGCTGGCTTTCATCTTCAGTAATTAATCTGTTAACGCTGGTGTATGTGTTTGAACTACTGGGTATAAGTTCGATGACTTTCAAATTAATTTCATTACAGTGTTCATTTTTTGGTGTTAGAATGCATACTTTCGAGAAATTGATTATATCTTTCGTAGAAATGAATGTTTCGCCGTAAATCTCAGTCACGATGTCATCATGCGCTAAAATTCTGGGTGGTAGTTCAATAACATTTGATTCCTCACCATCTACAGAGGGGTAGTCACCGTTACCAATTTGTAACAAAAAATCAGAAAATTCAATTTCTTCTGGTTTCAACCGCATGTTTTATATAAGCAGCGTATTTTGAAGAAGGGCCAGAGAGGAGAGTATTTAATACAGTTTTGAATAATTGTTTGGCGAGAAGCGTGCGGAACAACAGGCAAAACCTGCCTAAAGTCTTCTCCAAGAACAGTAATTTTCCCACCAAATGGAATGTCATTACCCATAATATCTTTTAGAAGACGATTCACACACATTAATGAATGAATATTTGCCATTGGGGCTTCATCCCATATTATGAGCAGTGCTAATCGAATATCGTCAGCTGCTTTGGAATTTAATTTTAATCCAGACACTGAACTCTCATTTAAATTTAGAGGATTTTTGAATGTACTGTGTACTGTTCGACCGTTGGGTAGCAAAACAGTGGCTATTCCGGTCCATGCTACTGATATAACATGAAGCCCTAAACTCCAGAACTTTTGTATTAAGCATCGGTAAATAAATGTTTTTCCTGTTCCCCCAGCACCGTCAATAAAGAATGCGTTCGTGACAGTTGTGTTGTTATTTTGAAGAACGCTAGTGATTTCATTAATAATTGAAAGCTGTTCCTGGTTTGCTAAGGACATCAGGTCAGCCAAATCAAAAGGGAACACTGGCTCATTAGTAGTTTGATCGTTTGAGTGTGTGTCAGTACCAACAGGCAAGTTAAATGTTGGCAGAGAGAAACCATGCAATTGCAGAGTTTTATTAATATCTCTGAGAGATAGTTGATAAGCTGTATTTTCATCTTCAGACTTTAAATAATCTTCACAGAGAGAGTTTTTGTGCATGTCCCATAAGTGACTGGCATTGCAAGGTTGATGAAATATGCATATGTAGGCGAATAACTGTCTCAGTTGAAAGGGCATTTGGAAAACCGATGCTTCCATCAAACAGCGTTGCCATTCTGAATCATCGATAAGCAAACCAAATTTAATTGCCATATCCTTATATGTTGGGCAGCTAACACCTTGGTATGTTCGGAGATCCTCAAAGCTTGTGGCACCTACTATGTGAAGTAAAAGTAAGCGCAGATGGTATCTTTCTGACTCAGATGGAGAAACATTGTACATCCGACCTATTACCTTTTCGAATCTAAGTCGTTTTTTCCAAATGCATTTGCATTTATCCCATACATAATGAACGGGTGTTTCAGGATAAATATATGCCTCCTAGTTGTTGAATTTTGGTTCAGCTGAAACCATGCAGTGAGTTGTGTACTTTTTAACCGAGCCCGTATTAATGCTTTGGGAGCATCATCGGCTTGAAAAAATACATCTTGTTGGTCTGGTAAATGGACAGGTAACCGGGCAACAATGTAGGACTGTTCGTGCATGTTGTAACCAAAAATCCTGTATGCAGCCTCACTTGACCCAACATATCTAGCATTCAAATACATAAAAACTTCGTCATGATGTAGCATTCCATCGTTTGCCGTGATTTTCAAGTTAGCGCAATCATGCCCCTTATAAACATATTTATGTATGTATTTGATGCTGTGTACACTTGCACAGATTTCGACGTTAATATGGGCCTGAAAGTACATCAATAGATATCGATTGTATGGAACAATGAAGCGATTGTCGATTTCAACATTGGTGCCTTGTACTCGTTTAGTATATGATCTTCCATTCTGTCGCCTACGGTAAAGTGGATAGCCGTTCACATTCTCTTTAGTTTCTGGCACAAAGTCTTTTGGAAAACCCTTCTTACATCTTCCATCCTTCATGCAAATTGAATTGGGATTCAGAAGGCCGCAAGGTCCATGTACCATGTGTGTCTTTACTAAGTTGTACAATGTTGTATTGGAAGGATCTGGTATTTCTGCAGAAACTGTCATATCAATATCATAGATTTCTCGTAATTTACAACTATCTCGAAGACAAACCAGTAAGTGTATATGAGGTAAACCTCGCTTCTGGAACTCAACCATGTATAAGAAAGTTTGTACCTCGCCAAAAATTTGCTTTTGATTTATTAAACGCAAGAGTTCCTTCACTTTCGCATGAAAAACGCGAACAACGACATCAGGTCTATTGTTTGCATTTTCATAAGGTTGGAGGCTAGTAGTAATTTCAGGCCATGATGGGTTGCAAGTGAAAGTTATGAAGAGGTCTGGCTTGCCAAATTTTCTCACAATTGCCATTGCATCCTGATAATTTTGCAACATATTTCGGGGACTACCAATAAAAGTAGAAGGCAAAATAACTATGCGACCAGCTCTTAAACTTTCATTTTCAGCTCTAAAGTGTAAAGCATCAGCAAGACCAACGTAGGTATCGACACGCAATTTCGTTTGTTGATTGCGAATATATTTTAGTCTATCTCCTTCTATTCGACAATAATAGTCAACTATTAAATGTTGGGTAAGTTTACCTGCATTAAGTAAAGGGTTGAAACCTCCTGCGGGAGGACAACCTCGAATCGACAGCCTATACAAAATATATTCACGCATTGTCATATTTTGCCTAACGTTCGTCTTACGGTTCCCTCCTGTTGGAAGTGAAATATGCCACCCTGTTTCTCCGCAAGGCCAGATTAAAACGTAAGTTAATGGATCACAATGCATGCTGTCAACATCAATTTCCTTTAAAACTCCCTGATTAGAAAATACGGCTGTGTGGCGGTGTGAAGCCGGAGCGCCGTCAGTTGTTTCAAAAATAGCTGCAATCTCTGAGGAAGCTGGGTTATTGTAACGTCTAGGATCTTCTTGAGGTTCATGGTAAAAGCGCATGACCAAATCTAATGGTTGACGTTTTTCTCTTAAAGCCAGTTCATTTTCTTCGCATATTTTTGAATGCATTGTCTTATACAGTTGAATGTAAGGGTTATGCTCTTGCAAAATATTATTTAGAATATGAAGTGTACCCTCCCTGATGCAAGAATTCGCTCGATTTGCTAATCTGATTTGATTAGCTTCTGAGCAGTCTAATACATACAATTGGCCGTAACAACTGTCGCTTATATTTTTGGAATATATGGAAGAAATGCGATGATGTACAATTCCTGAAATTTTAAAACAATATGGACCGTGTTCAGGTGGTACGGTAACATTGGCACCAAAGGAAACGAAGGACATAGAATTGTTGTACTGCCGAATATTCTCTCTGAAGTTCCTTGAGGTATCATCATTTCCAGTGAAAAATGGTTTAAGCCTGTCAAGTATTTTATATTCCGGCAGATCAATTTTACCATTGCAACAGCAAAGGCCGAAGTAACCAAGCGCAGTTTTTTCGCAAGAGAAGGACAATGCAGAACAATGTTTACATTCGTTCGTCAAGGACCCAACGCTGTACGGCATAATATCTGGCATTGTTTCTGAAATGGCAGATTTATATTTTATATTAAAAGTGGTTTCGCTTTTCTCCGATTTCTCATTGTTTTGCGTCTATTTGTAGTTTCCACACGACCGGTTAATGTTCTTTTTCGTCGAATGCGTCTATTTACAGTAGGATTTATCCCCAAATTAATGTCGTATTCGATCACACTATAGTGTCTGCATCAACGGAGCCGCTAAACAATAAATGACAAATAACACTTCCATTGCCATAATCTACAACGTGGTTAGTCTCATCGTTATGCACTCTAAACAAATAATCATTAAACAATTGGCTTATACCATGGAGTTCAACATGACCAGCATATTCACCGTTCAGAGACATAAGATTTTCATACTCAAGTTGGTTGTTGAGGGGAAGGCGATAAGACTCATCGCCAATAATAAAATCCTTATAAATATTCCAGTCAGCAACAATTTTTGTAACAGTTTTCAAACGCAACTCGCTATGACGTTCTTCGTTTCGATACAAACAGTACGAAACTGCTCTAAATAAGCAATTTCCGTCACCTGTTATTGGTACAATTCTTCGGATATCCATGACAGTAAATTATGAAGAGGAGCATAGAACCACTTCGCCAGTCACCTTAATAATGGAGCCAGTTTTACAATTATATTTCCTGTACGTGTCAAGAGTCGTATTTACACAGGGAAGCCCACTCTTAAAGCTGGCAATGAATTATCGAGACAAACCGGCCCAGTAATTCTGCGTAGTCACTTTCTAGTATGCCGTAGTTATGGTATATACAATGAAAGGTTTGACAATTCGTAGAAGCTGCGATATGTATTCTCGACAGAAAACGACTCACCACCAAAGTAACAGACCACCAAAGACTATATAACAGAAAGATCGGAAACACAATACAAATGGCGGTTCCAACATTCGACTGCAGCGGCATCTGCTACTGAAATATAGAAGTTAATTTGGATAACAATCTAATCAAAAGTAGGCCTACATTTTGTAATACCGGTATCAGAATTTCAACGTAGGCCTACTGTATTATTGCCGTATAACTGGTAAAGGTACAATTCATTAGTGGAATTTCATGTAACAACATTTTGGACATGCCTTGTATGTTTATAAGGCAAAGAAAGAACTGAGGAAAACAAATGAGTTACGTAGCACATGGCTCGATTTGAAGACACTCGGGTGGATTCACTGCATATATTCTTCGTAACGTGTTGGAATTCGTACAATCCTTGATTCACAGTTATCCCATGTGCAAAAATATGCCAAAACTTCTGTAGCAATAAAGATAAATAGCCTACCGTTATTGCAAATGTAATCTGTCGAATGTTGGAACTTATAAAGCTTTTCAATGAAATTACCATAGCGTTTTAAGTTAAATTGAGATGGGAACGTAGAATTCCTTAGTTACGGGAATGCCAAGAGTTAAATATGTTTTGGCAATATAATAGCAATTGCAAGATAGGAAAATACGGAAATAAAAAAAACATGCCGGAGGGGGGATTCGAACCCCTTACATTGGGTGATGCATAACTTAAGAGAGTACGGCGTAACCACCTGAGCTACCGAACCACTGATAACGACGCGCAATATTAAGGGAGTTAAACATCAAGCACACTCAAAATTTGATGTCAGTTTACGTTTTTCAGCATTTTCTGTCTGGTAATTCCAGTGTATGTCATGAAAACGTAATAAGCAATGTTCCCTTCCATTATAATTCTTATACATAAACATGAAATTAAAACGCGATGGACTTGTAACCGCCATGACTGTCATAAGGCAAGGCGATTGTGCGCATGCGTGATAGGCAAGATTTCTGAATTTTTGTTTATTAATTTAAAAAGATTCTGTAACATATGGGAATGCCAAGAGTTAAATATGTCTTGGCAATATAATAGCAATTGCAAGAAAGGAAAATACGGAAATAAAAAAACATGCCGGAGGGGGGATTCGAACCCCTTACATTGGGTGATGCATAAATTAAGAGAGTACGGCGTAACCACCTGAGCTACCGAACCACTGATACCGACGCGCAATATTAAGGGAGTTAAACATCAAGCACACTCAAAATTTGATGTCAGTTTACGTTTTTCAGCATTTTCTGTCTGGTAATTCCAGTGTATGTCATGAAAACGTAATAAGCAATGTTCCCTTCCATTATAATTCTTATACATAAACATGAAATTAAAACGCGATGGACTTGTAACCGCCATGACTGTCATAAGGCAAGGCGATTGTGCGCATGCGTGATAGGCAAGATTTCTGAATTTTTGTTTATTAATTTAAAAATATACTGTAACATATTTGTTTATTTTAGAGACACTCTGCAAATCTGCAGGCCAAGAGCTTTCGTTAGCGTGCTCTACGAAGTAAATCGGTTCTGTCGTTCTCTCAATCTCGCGGTAACAAAAATCGCCTTAGTGTTTTAAATAGATAGATTCTGGACACAGTGCCACTCCAAGATTACAATAGACAAAATGGTTTTGTTTTTAATAAATAAATAAATAAATAAATAAATAAATAAATAAATAAATAAATAAATAAATAAATAAATACATAAATAAATAAATAAATAAGTAAATGAATGAATGAATGAATGGATATATAAATAAATAAAAAAAATTAAAAAAAGCTGACTCAAAGGAATTTGTGGGCGAGGTACCATCACATAAGTGTTTCTTTGGGGTCTGCCGTAGATTCATCGAGTTCGGGGAGTTCACGTTTACGAGATCTTCTTGAGAATTGAAAAATATTGATATTATCTGTCGCCTTCTTGGCCTGTTCGGACCGTCACTGTATCTGCAACGTGCAGTGCGGTATAATGTTGTGTGTACTCAAGATATAGTCATTAACAGTACAACTACGGAAGCTCGAAAATTGACTTTTGTGAAGCACAGTTCTGGCAAGCTGATAGGCCTATTTATCGAAGATGTGACTGTACAAGTTTACGCTTGCGCAGGAAAATCCTGCAACTTCTGTATCCCCCACTAAGAGACGGGCCACCAGGTTAGAAAACTGATGGTCTAGAACTGTCTCCAGCTAACCAGTCGACTCATGGGACGTGCCTTACACCGCTTGATTTCACTGCAAGAGTGTATGTAATGGTAGTTTATTTATTTATTTATTTATTTATTTATTTGTTGATGGTACACAACAGGGCTCAGTGTGCGCCCCAATAATAGTGCACCTACACAGTAAGATACATTTCCTGATATGTCTGCATTAAGTATTAATATCTTAATGTAATTCTTAAAACTAAGAAGTTCACACAGATCAAAATGCATAGTAGAAAAAGATAATATAAAAACTAAATCTAAATATGATCTAATGCCAAATATAAAAACAGGTTTTGAAATTATTACATAATAAACTAAAAGGTAACATCAATAACTAGGGAACAGGCCTATCCACATATATACATTGTTGATTCTGTTATGTGTGATAATTTTATTTCAAGTATGAATTAGAGTGACTGGGTTATGATTTCCAAGAATGGTCTGATTGAGAGACAGAAATCTAGTTTCCAGTTTACACGAACCGCATCGTTGTAAATACTGCAAAGCCTCCATACAGGTGAATTGTTATGTGAAGTGGTATTGGTTATATCAGTTTTGAATGTTATGGTTGATCTTGTAGTTAAGCGAGGGATGTTGAAATTTAGGAGCGATAGGAAAAATGAGTTATCAATTTGACCGTTAATGACTTTATAAAGGAATTTCATATCATTCACTTGCCTTCGAGACTCCAAACTAGTCATGCCGAAATTCAACAAAAGTTCACCGTAGGGTACCATGTGTGGGTAATTGCCCGTTATTTTGAGGTGTAAATATCTGAGGAATTTCTTTTGAACTTGCTCAATGGACTTAATGCATGTTTTCTGCCAGGGACTCCATACTTGGCTGGCGTACTCGAGCTTGGATCTCACCATGGTAGTATAAAGTTTTATGCAGGTACTGGTCCTAATGAATGGCTTAGTGTTTCTTATTATAAACCCTAACATGCGGTAAGCATCCCCGACCGTCTTTTGCACATGATAAGTGAAAGCAAGCTCCCGGTCAAACAGAATCCCTAGATCTTTCTTCTCGCTTACTGTTTTCAATGACTTAGGTCCAATTCCATAAACAAATGTGATTGGGTTCTTCTTACGTGTAAAGGTCATAACAACACACTTCGGTACGTTTAAGTATAATTTGTTTTCTATACTCCATTTGTGTATATTATTTAGGTCATTTTGTAGTAGAGTGCAGTCATTAGTGGAAGAAATTGATTTAAAAATTTTGAAGTCATCTGCATATAAAAGACTATTTGAGTGCAGTATACATCGTGGCAAATCATTTATCATTGCTAGAAAAATCAAAGGTCCAAGGTTCGAACCTTGGGGTATTCCGGAATGAACTATGTATTCCTTTGAGACAATTTTCTGGAACAAAACAAATTGTTTCCTGTCTCTGAGATAGGAGATGAACAATTTTAGTAATGGGTGGGAAAATCCCAAAATACATAATTTTTTAAGAAGGATATCGTGATTTATTGTGTCGAAAGCTTTCTCGAAATCTGTAAATATGACATCCATCTGCCCTCCTTTATCTAACTCTTTAGATATAATTTGAGTAAAATTAATTGCATTCGTCACTGTAGACTTCCTGGATAGGAAACCATGTTGGTTATCTGTTACGAATGGTCTGAGAAATACTGATATTCTTCCGTGCAATATGAATTCAAATACCTTGGCTACTGCGGATAAAATAGATATAGGACGGTAGTTATTAATTAGTGATGGGTCTCCCGATTTTAGTATAGGGCAGACGCGAGTGATTTTCCAGGCGTCAGGGAACGTACAAGTTTGTATGGCTAAGTTAAATATAAAGTGTAACGGGTCCCTGAGGCTTTCAGCACATCCCTTAACTACATACGGTGGGATATTATCAGGACCAGCCGACGACTTAGGTTTTAATTTTTTAAATGCCATTTCTATCTCTTCCTTTGAGACAAGTTTTATGTGAAGGGTGTTGGGAGTATTCGAATTGCAGGCTGGGACTTTGTATTGGGCTGACTGAGAGTCATACACTGATTTGAAATATGACGCGAAACCTTCAACAATGGAATCACCCCTGTCCAATTCTTCATTATTATATTTAAAAGTGTCGCATGAGTTCCTATTTTTTTTCTTGTTTTTAATAAACGTCCAAAATTTCTTTGAGTCCCTGCTAATGTTTTGTTCAATATTATGGATATATTTCTTATAAGATAATTTAATGTCCTTTTTAATTTCTGACCTTAATTCTTCAAAACGTAGTCTATGATGATTTGAGTAATGTTTTCTCTTCCTATGGTGTTCCTTCTCCTTCAATTTACTCTTTATTTCCTTAGAGAACCAGACAGGATATTTTCTGCCCGTTTGTCGTTTACATATAGGAACGGTTTCGCCAAGTACTGTGTTAAAAATCTGATAAAACAGGTCTACTGCAGTATTTACATCAGTGCACTCGTATATTTGACCCCAGGCACTATCCCGCAACCGAGTGTACATTTGCTCAAAATCGGCTTCCCGGAAGTTATAGGTATCATTAGGCTGGATAATTACTTGGTTTCGACATATAGTTAGAGATATTTCCACATCCAGAGCTGGGTGATGGCGATCCTGCGGTAAGAGTGGGTCTGTGTTTTCCGTTACATTTATGTTGGGTTTGTTGGATAGAACTAAGTCCAGCGTCCTCCCGTTACGGTTTAGTACTGAATTATAAGATTTTAGCTGAAGATAATTAATAAAATTTACGAGTTCTCTTGTGTGAATATTGTCATCTTTAATTATTGTACTTTGTATTGTTGGGATATTGAAGTCACCAAATATTAATAAATTTTTATCATATATTTCTGTGCGGGATTCCATCCACCGATATAGTTGCCTGTACGATTCTACTTTTGAAGCTGGTGGGATAGTTGTTTGTGCCTAGGACTTGAAATGAAGAACCTTCTCACTAGTTTCCTAAAATATGTGTGGAAAGAACTCGATGGAAATAAACAGCTCGAAGACAAAAGCAATGACATTTAGGAAAGGACGAAGAGTTTCAAAGAGGTATCACCTGTTGTGTGGCAGAGCAACCTTTGAATTCGTATCAAGCTTCAAATATTTGGGCCCTGCACTAAAAACAACTGCATATGCAAGAGCGAGTAACGGCTTCAACATGATATTAAACAAGATGTTCAGTAAAGAACATATAGCTTACTTTCTCCTAAATGCATGGGTATTGTTATAACTCTTTATCCTTTTCAAGGAGTATAATTGAATGTTGGTTGTAGTAGCTTGCTGAAATATAACGTGCTATTGGGATATTAAACATGAATATGAGGTGCCCTTTGCTAGTGCTACCTCTGTAAAATATTTCATTCAATTCGGTTTCACCGTGTTTGAATTGATAGGGGGAATCGATTTTCACACATACTTGGCCACCATCTGCAAACTATTGGGCTGATGATCTTGCAGTTTGGTCAGAATATGCTTCCCACATAAAGATATGTTGTTGCAAAATTTGGTAGAGACTAGATTATTAGGTAGGTCATAATTACATTTTAGCTTTTAACATTTGGGTGGCCGCGATTACGTTTCCGTCAAGATGGCGGTGATATAAAACATGACAAGGAGGTGCCCTTTGCTAGTGCTACCTCTGTACCAAATTTCGTTCCATTCGGTTTCACCGTGTTCGAATTGATAGGGGAATCGATTTTCACACATAGATGGCCGCCATCCGCAAAATATTAGGCTAATGACCTATTAGATTTTCAAAGGATGCTCCCTCTATAAAGGTATGTTGTAGCAAAATTTGGTAGAGATCGGATGATTAGGTTAATCGTAATTCGATTTAAGCTTTGAACATTTGTGTGGCCGCCATTACGTTTCCGTCAAGATGGCGGCGATATAAAACATGGCACTGAGGTGCCCTTTCCTAGTGCTACCTCTGTACCAAATTTCGATCTATTCGGTTTCACCGTGTTCGAATTAATAGGGGGAATCGATTTTGACACATAGATGGCCGCCATCCGCAAACTATTAGGCTAATGACCTATTAGATTGGTCAAAGGATGCTCTCTCCACAAAGGTATGTTGTTGGAAAATTTGCTAGAGATCGGATGATTATGTTAGTCGTAATTTGATTTAAGCTTTGAACATTTGTGAGGCCGCCATTACGTTTCTATCAAGATGGCGACGATATAAAACTTGACACTGAGGTGCCCTTTGCTAGTGCTACCTCTGTACCAAATTTCGTTCCATTCGGTTTCACAGTGTTTGAATTAAAAGGTGGAATCAATTTTGACACAAAGATGGCCGCCACCCGCAAACTATTGGGCTAATGACCTATTGATTTGGTCAAATTATGCTTCCTCCATAAAGGTATGTTGTTGCGAAATTTGGTGAAGATCGGATGATTAGGTGAGTCGTAATTTGATTTAAGCTTTGAACATTTGTGTGGCCGCCATTACGTTTCCTTCAAGATGGCGGCGATATAAAACATGACACTGAGGTGCCCATTGCTATACCTCTATACCAAATTTCGTTCCATTCGGTTTCACCGTGTTCGAATTAATAGGGGGAATCGATTTTCACACAAAGATGGCCGCCATCCGCAAACTATTAGGCTGATGACCTATTACTTTGATCAAAGAATGCTCCCCCCCATAAATGTATATTGTTGCAAAATTTGGTAGAGATCGGAAGATTAGGTTAGTCATAATTTGATTTAAGCTTTGAAGGTTTGTGTGGCCGCCATTACGTTTCCGTCAAGATGGCGGCGATATAAAACATGACACTGAGGTGTCCTTTGCTGGTGCTACCTTTGTACCAAATTTCGTTCAATTCGCGTTCACCGTGTTCGAATTGATTGGGGGTGGGGGGACAGACATTCAGAGTACACACACTCTCACACACACACACACGCACAGACTCACACACACACATACACACACACTGACAGACACACTTTTTTTCGCCCTGTGTTGATCTCATAAGTCTACTTTCATTTTTTGCAAAAATCGAAAGTAGGCTAAAAACTGCAAAATGTACCATTGCCAACTGCAATATCATTAGCCTATTCAAGCTTAAAGCTATGCCGGTCGCAAAATATGGAATGCGACTAATATGGTCTTACTTGACGGTGAAGAACCTTAAGATATTAGACAACGTTAAAGCCCGGTACTTAAAGAGTTCTATCAATCTCGAAGTTTACAAGAAATAGCATGGTTTAGCAGAGGATATCGAAGATATTCTACATTGCTTTGGGTTCCAGAGATGCAAGAATACCAAACTTTCATTGAAGAGGGGCAGAACCAAGCCAACGAGGCAACACAGCAAATAGTGGAAACAGAAGCGATAAAAACATAAATCTGGAAAGGACAACCGATGCAATTGATGCTCCATCAGCCCTGCCTGCCGTGCCTTCGACAACTCCTTCGTGAGTGCCGAGTCATCCGCTGCTCCGCTTGATCGCCCGTTTTGCTTCGCGGTCCGACCTCTTCAGCACTTAAGAGGGCTGAACCTGCTCCTCTGGTTCGTCTTCCGAACGTCGCTGTCGAGGGAACATCGAGCCTCTCAGCCCCTCCTCCTGCCCACAACCCCTTCCTGCTCCCGCCACATCCCGTCAAGCTGCCATTTAACAACTAATTTAAATAACTAATCTGCGCGCTCAGTGTCACAGCCCCAACTGTACTTAAACTGGATAACCCTGAGCGACAGAACAGTTATTCTCTCTTTTCTCCTCTTTCACGATCTGCCAGAGCATTTGATCACCCCCTCTCCCCCCTAATAACTTCACACAAAACATGAACTCTACACATTCAGACACTCACAAAAACTGGATAGAGGAACTGGACACGTTCGAGCCCCTCTACGCCTCGAGGTGCGAGGACATCCCCAAGGATAATGACATGCTCATGATCCATCCAGCCCCCTCTCACATTCCTCACAATAGATACAGACAGATAATCTGCCAAATACTTGCCCCTCACTCTGACATCGTTGCCGGTATTGAAGAGACAATTCAACATTACATTACGGTCATTCCTATTGATAATGACCACTTCAATACCGTAGAGAATGCTCTGAACAAACACCCAGACATTCCTCGGAGAATGATTATCTGTCCTAACCCAGACTATGAATCTCCTGTCTCAGATATAAGCTCTGAAAGCTCTGAAGACTCCCGCTCTGACATAGAGGATAATCCTGACATTGAACAGGAAGAGCCCACGCCAACAGTCCCGGAAACTTGCGACCACTGGACTCAAACCTCTAAGGCTCTTATTAAGCCCCCTGCCAAGCCCAGGAGGAAGAATAAGAGCATTCAGACCTCTCCGCTCCAGCTCAGTCATTATGCCACCAGCCCAATCGCCACCGACACTACAGCAGTCGCCATACCTTCAGTTAACGCTGCTACACCTGAGCCCTCGGCCTCCCCAACAGATGTCAATCCTTCAGATGACACTGTTACACCTGAATCCCAAGCGTCCCTCCCCTCTACACCCACAAGCACACTGACGTTGCGACGCCCGCCCCAGCGGGCGTCGCGGCGCCCTCCCCCGCGACAACACTCCACTCTCAACATCCAATGCTATCGTTGCCAAAGACTGAATCACGCTGCTCATGATTGCAATTATGACGTTAGGTGTAACCGATGCGGTGGACCTCACCGTCATACCCACTGTTCAGTGCCCAGGGACTCCCCCGCGTGTGTAAACTGCGGGGGAAATCACGCCGCCTCCTATTTGGGATGTAAATACATTAAGGAGGCGCTTAAACAGCAACACCGGCAACGACAGCGTACATCCATGCCCAAAAACATTCCCTCCCTTCTCTCCATGTTCATTCCACCTCCATGCCCCAGTAAATTAAACACCACCGCCCTCACAAGCATATTACAAATCCTCCAACAGCTAATCACTTGTTAATTAGCTCCCCTACACTCCAGGTACTCATTCACAACCCCTCTTGCCCCGTGGTCTGCTGCGCGCCTGCTCGGGGGGACGGCCTCGGCCGGCCCCTTCCGGGATGGTGCCCAGTGGACCGCGGGCCCTCTGCACGATACTTTAGGTGTCGTGAGCTGCCCTTCTGTTTCTTTTCTTTTGTCTCAGCCACAATTTAAGTACGCTACGAGCCATACGGCTCACTTTGATTCAATATGCAGCTGCATTCTATCTCTCCCTAACCTACCAATCTCCAACTTCCTAATCCTTCCCACCACCCAACCTCAGGTCATATCCTGGCCAGCTTGATTTAATGCAAATACCCAAACCATTCCTAATTCATCAAGTCAAAATTAAACCTGTATTCATACCCTTGATATAGCACTAAAGGCCCCTAGATGGGCTGAGAGGCTAAAAATCACGCAACGAAGCCGGCGTAGCCGGCTTCATTTGCTTGGGCGCTGACGCTGACCCTGGGCAGAACTTGACGCTCCAACACCTTCACACACACTTCCCTGCCCATGGTTTTCATGGAAATATATGCCAGAACGGATCATATCTTGAACTGAAGTAGGACTGCATCTGTAAATTATGCAACACATAATGCTCCAAGTATCATCTAGTGAGTGTGAAATATTATTTAACGTATGGCATTTAGGGCCGGAAGTGTCTGAGGACATATTCGGCTCGCCAGAGGCTGTAGCTGCTTCAAGCGGACACTCATTGGGTGCGCTACAAGTTCCGTTCAATTTCAAGTAGTTCCAACTTCCCCTACCAGATATCACTGCCACCTAGTAGTGAACGTTGGAACTATGATAGAGCGTTTCAATGAAATCTAACCTAGAAATTTAGCTTCACACAATTTTAGTTAGTGGAAGGTTCTTTTACTTGCCATAAATCTATGACATGGGACCGCCGGCTTTACTTCCGCTCCTAATGAAAGCATACTTAAGGCATCCGAAGACTTCGGCCAGGTTTGAACCTGCTATCTTAGGCACAGCAGTTCAGCATGCTACCAGGTACGCCACCGAAAGTAGAACTCTACCACTTAACACACTTCTGATGGATTTGTGAAATCCTTTATTAAATGCATGTACACATTGTGATTAGCAATACTGTTATTAAAGAACTGTACAAAATCCACAAATGTGGTAGCCGGTGTCAGCACCGGGATTTGAGCCTAGGACCCCGAGAATTGTGAAGATCCCTCCCCCCAGTCCTTGAATTGAATTGTGACTTGCCACCCTCAGCCATGGAGCAGGGTGCGTAAATAAAGAGGAACGGGTGTAGTTACTAAAGGAGAAGGCGAAAGACAAGAGCGCCACATGCCCTCCTGAGGTCAGGTGGGGTGAGTGCTGCCCCTTTGTCAAGTGTCAGCTGTCACGTGTTGGTGGCTATACACACCTTTATGAAGCTGGAAGAGGCTTCAGAATACATGGAAACTTGAGTATACACCGTGCCACCAACACAGGGAAAGTGGCATGTTCTCAAGTTGGCTTGACCTTTTATGAAAGTTAGGACACAAGGGTCCAAAATGCAGAACACACCACACAAATGAAGCGTTCCGTAAGGGAAGGGCGGGCCCACCACATGTGCATATGGAGGGCTCGCCCTTTACGGAACGCCTCAAATGTACTATGAGGTAATGTAGAAAGTGTTTTCGAACATTTAAGTTCTCAAACAGTTTATTTACGTACGTCTAACGTGTACGTTATATTTACTCACAATGTTTAAACACAATAATGGAACTATCTTCTGTGTTTCATTTGAGGGGTATGGACAACGTGGTCCTTTAGCCCCAAGAACTTGGGTGTGTGTGAATAATTTGTCTGATAACATGTGTGATTATAGTGTCTGTGGTAGTGAGAATTTGTAATCCAGGTGAGAATTGGGAAGGAGGCAGACTTGGCCTTAAGTTAGGAACCATCCTTGCATTTGCCTGAAGTAGAAGTGGGAAACCACGGAAAACCACTTCCAGGATGGCTGAGCAGGAAATGGACGCAACTCTTCTCAGTTTTGCCTCTGCCCCTTCTTTTCATTGCACGCATTATAGAAGTAACATGGGATTTTTGTATACAATATTTTCTGGGTTACGATCGCAATTGAGAGCTGCCTACGTTGAAAAGCAGATGGGAAAGAAAAGATCAGCACAATTTACGGTGGTAAAATAAACGAAACTGTTGACCTCAAATACCCTAATGCTGTCGGGGGTAGGGAGAGAACAGGAATTGACAAAGGTAGGTTGACAGGAAAGCTGAGTCAGAGCTGAGTGAGAGAGGAACATGGCACATTTTAGTTGAACTAATGCTTTATTCAGCTTGGATCTCGTGGTCGGCAACCTACTTCTCACTAGTTATGATCCCCTGGGATGGTAGTGAGAAAATATACATTAATATTTTGAGACGAATCAAAATTAATATTTTTGTGTGGGCATCATCTCCATAACAAATAATAGGCCCAAAATAATATTTCCTGAAATCAGTAGGTTGGTAATACATGTTGCTCCCTACTAGCTCAAAAATTAATATTCTTTGATCTGAAATCACAACGTGGCGTGAAGAATGCGCTTGTTATTCCTGCTTATATTTCAGATGTACCTCAGCTTTAAAGGACAGACTTCTAAACAAGTAGTTCCGTGAAGAACTATACAGCCTATATCCTACTTATGTTAACTGCCACTATCAACATACAAAATTTCAGTTTGATTGCTGTAATAGATTCGTAGATATTGAGAACCGACTAAATATTGCGGATGGTCGCCATGTTGGATTTTATATATGTAGGTCCTAGAGTTATGTACTGTTACATGAAGATTATTGTGTACGTATAGCATTCAAACTTCAATCGCATGATTAGGACACAAGAAGTAACAAGGAGATTTTAAAATTTCGCACAGCAGCCATCTTGTGGTTATTGAAACAATTGAAATAAATTAGATGCCAGTGGATTAGCATTCATATAAGGATTTACTGTACCAAGTTTCACTGCAATCGGATGGTTAAATTGCGAGAAACGTCTATGTGAATATTTATACTTCGCGTCGCCGCCATGTTGGATTTGTGATCACCAGGTTATTTAAAGTCCTATAGGTGAACTTAAGTTCATAGCCCCTATGAAGATAAAAAATCAGTTTGATTGCTATAATAGATTCGTAGATTTTCAGAGCCGTCTAAATATTTCGAATGGTCGCCATGATGGATTGTTAAATGTAAGGCCATAGAGTCATGTACCATTAAAAGAAAATTATTGCGCAGGTTCATTATTCAAATTTTCACTTCGATCGCATGATTACGACACAAGAAATAAAAATTTAATTTTAAAATTCGCACAGCCGTCATCTTGAGGTTATGTAAACAATTGAACTAAATTAGATACCAGTGCATTACAATGTGTATAAACATTTCCTGTACCAGATTTCATTGCGTTTGGAACATTAAATCGCGAGAAAGGTCTATTTAAAATTTTCAAATTCGCTTGGCCGCCATGTTAGTTTTGTAGTTAACCGGTTTTTGAAAGTCTTATAGATGAACTTCCAGTAGTGCCCTTTATCTCCGCACAAAATTACAGGGTGATATCGGGAATAGTTTCGGTGATATTGAATGCTGGTGAAATATTTCGCACAGCCGCCATGTTGGATTGGTGAGACGTATCAAAATTTGAAGGGCACGGTCGGGGTCGCCCAGAATATTGCTATAAACTTACCGAATTTCATTGAAATCGCTCCTGCTGTTTAGATGCTATTAGGAGACACACACACAAGCACCACACACACACACACACACACGCACACACACACGGACAAAAGGTGATCTAATAAGCCTATTTTTTCAAAATTGAAAATATGCTATAAATTGTCTGTTAGTTACTTCCGGAAGCAAAATTCCAAACTCAAGTAGTATTACATAATGCCAAATACAGGGTCATTATCATTGTGCGCCCCGATAAACACGGCAAGCTACGCCGGCTGTGACTGGCGCGGTTCGCGGGCGCGCGTACCCGGTTCAGCCAGTGGTAGGCACGCACTTTCCACACTTTTACCAAACATGTTCAATAATGTGTACTTTAAGTGCTCATAGGCGATGCTGAAAATCTCCTCCCTCTCTTGTAACACACACCTGACATATTCTGATGAAAGAATGTCTGTCAACTCTTTTATTATTTACGGAGCCTGTTTCCTTGAATCATTTAGTGAGCCTCCTAATTGTACGGACATTAGGCACAGGTCTTCCTAGAAACTTCATTTGAAAATTTCGTCTCGTTTCAGAACAAGATTTTCTGCTTCACATACACGAATTATGGATATACACACGTTCGCGTAAAGTTAATTGGTGTCTAGGCATGACCAACAATCACAGTAATCACAATACTCACTAAACGTGCAACACTAATGTCTAAGCTTTGCAGATACACGTCCATATGAATGACAAAACACGTGTGAACTAACGATATGAGTCAGCGGAGAACCAACCACTGGCTGAACTGCGTACGCGCACCCGCGATCTGCGCCAGTAACAGCCGGCTTAGCTTGCCGTGTTTATAGAGGTGCACATAGATAATGACCCTGTAGATGGCAAAACATACCAGCGATCGACTCGTCACTCGAAAGCGAATGGGGAATATGATTTAAAAAAGTTGATGTGCAACGTTTATAGACGGTCGAAGCACTCAAGAGGTTAATGTGTGTGTTGTGTAAGTTGGGTTCTACTTTTAATTCAATTATTCTTAATTTGAAAAGTGTGCTACATTTGAACTGCTCAAAAGTTTCAATTCTGCTTGGTTGGCAACGCTACTTATTACGCCATATAATATCTACGTTGGTTGGTATTTGACGCAGGGCATAAAGTCCCTTGCTGTCAAATATCATGAAATGGTTTTTTCCTCTGTTGGAGACGTCATATGAGTCAAGGAATAAGCTCGGGTCTTGTTTTCGATATTACCCATCTTGTCGACATCTTTCTTCCTCTCGTAAGACCTACTCTTTCCACTGGGCCGAATGTCTCTAGAACAGCCATTCCAAGAGGCCCAAGAGGGGGATATCGACCGTACTGCTCCTAGTAGCGAGGAAGGGGATTCACGGCCATGACAAATGACTGTGCGATCGCGCACAATATGCACTGCTCCACATACAAACAAGACTATATTCTCTTCCTTCCTGTCGCCTTCATTTAAGAAAGGGATTTGTTTCCCAATGCTTATAGCTTCCTTCATTCCTTTGCTACTTTTCCTTACTATGTAACGCTACATTTATATTGGTGTCGCCTTTTGAATCCATTTCTCACTGTCACACCTTTTGTGGCTTTACGTCACGGCTTGATTCTGGAGAGCCGCTGCTTGATGTATGTGGAGATGTTGTGTTTTATGGCCTACAACCAATAACAGAAATAAGAAATGTGACAGCTATTGCAAGGAACATTTTTCAAAACCTTTCACGCACCATGTGTTTCGGAAGCGGGAGATAAAATATGGGCAATGGCATTTGAAGAAAAGTCAAAGGTGCCAGAATACAACAGGAGGGTGATGGAATAATGCAAACAATATTATAAACTGATCACGTTTCAAAATCGAGTCATCCAGTTTCAAAACTCATCATGTCCATACAAACAAATTGTTATGGAATACCCCACAGGGACTCACATCTAGTGGGACGTGGGCTGGCAACCACGGGACTCTATCTGAGTCCGGCATTGCTTCCACTTACTTTTGCCGGGCCCCTCTCTTTCATCTTTCCTTTCGACCTTACTTGGTCAAGTCTTATTATGTCCCAACCTCGACGGTATTAGGGTATCCGAGGCTTAGGGAGTCTTTCCATCTCCGGCCTAAATTGGCCCAGTCTCATCTTTCCTGATCTCTCATTCCTCAAGAGGTCAGACCTCTTCCTTTTCATGATAACTCCTGCCTTCTGCTCAGGGCCCTAAGGAGGCAGGGTGTTTGTAGCCCAACCACCTATGGTGAACCTTGGATAGTGCTACACCCTCAAGGGATAACGGCTGGTGAGTTTGGGCGTTGGCAACCCCGAGGGATTCTTGAGCAGGGTCCCTTTGACTTTGGGGCGGACTCTCCCCTCTTTCCCTTTCTAATCTGTCTTTCGTGGCTCCTCTTCCTACCAGGTCCCTCAATCCACATTTCTTTGATGGTTGGGGACATTATTTATCTTTCTGTCCTTTATTTATTTGTTGTTATATTTATTAGCCTACTTTCGATTTTTGCAAAAAATGAAAGTAGACTTATGAGATCAACAAAGGGCGAAAAAAGTGTGTCTGTCTGTGTGTGTGTATGAGTGTGTGTGAGTCTGTGTGTGCGTGTGTGTGTGTGAGTGTGTGTACTCTGAATGTCTGTCCCCCCTATTAATACAAACACGGTGAAACTGAATGGAACGAAATTTGGTACAGAGGTAGCACTAGCAAAGGGCACCTCAATGTCATGTTTTATATCGCCGCCATCTTTACAGAAACGTAATGGTGGCCACACAATTGTTCAAAGCTTAAATCAAATTACGACTAACATAATCATCCGATCTTTACCAAATTTTGCAAAAACATACCTTTATGTAGGAAGCATCCTTTGACCCAATTAATATGTCATTAGCCTAACAGTTTGCGGATGGCGGCCATCGTTGTGTCAAAATCGATTCCCCCCATTAATTCAAACACGGTGAAACCGAATGGAACGAAATTTGGTACAGAGGTAGCACTGGCAAAGGGCACCTCAGTGTCATGTTTTATATCGCCGCCATCTTGACGGAAACGTAATGGCGGCCACACAAATGTTCAAAGCTTAAATCAAATTACGATTAACCTAATCATCCGATCTCTACCAAATTTCGCAACAACATACCTTTATGGAGGGAGCATCCTTTGACCAACCTATTAGGTCATTAGCCTAATAGTTTGCGGATGGCGGCGATCTTTGTGAGAAAATCGATCCCCCCTATCAATTCGAACACGGTGAAACCGAATGGAACGAAATTTGATACAGAGGTAGCACTAGCATAGGGCACCTCAGTGTCATGTATTATATCACCGCCATCTTGACGGAAACGTAATCGCGGCCACCCAAATGTTAAAAGCTAAAATGTAATTACGACCAACCTAATAATCTAGTCTCTACCAAATGTTGCAACAACATAAGTAGTGGAGTGAGGCGGTTTCCAACTCACTCCAGAACCCTCCTCGACCCACTACTAAGCCTCAGCCATGTTAAATATTTCTCGAACGCATGGTCCGATTTTGACAAATGAGGTGTCGTTGGACTCGAGCTGACGTCCTCTTTCCTATGGACCACTCGTTATATATATTTTTTTTTGAATTTTTTTGTTTTCGAAAGTTGGTGATAGATTGAAAACCAAACATGGTAGAACGTTGTTCCATGGCTTAAACGAATGGTCTTTATGACCTTTATTTTTTGTAACAAAACTTTCTTATTTTTTATGTTTTTTTTAAACACTCGAATTTTGAAAATTTTATATTTTGGAAACTAGGAAGTTTACAAAACAGTTTGTTTGACATAAATGAAAGGTCCCTATGCCCTCTACCCCCAAAATAAATTTCAAGTCTCTAGAGCAAAAATTTGTGTTTTGTAAGTAGTGGGATGGGGACAGAGCTGTCTACTAACTTATTGAACCCTCCTCGTATTTGCCCCGAAGCTGATATTTCGCTAACCAATGGTCGGATTTGAACATACAGGGTGTCCTAGCACTCGTAGTGATGCCCCCTACATTCCTATAGGCTCTTTATTTAATTAAACGACCAAAACTAAAAGGTCATGTGCTTTTAATATCTCGCGAACCAATCATGCTAGAGGCATGAACGAGGGGTCCAAGGACTCGGGCTGACGTCCTCTTTGCTATGGACCACTCGTTATAATTTTTTAAAAATTTTGGAAACTCGATTTTGGGGTAAACACGTGTTTTTTGTGATTTTGCCGATATCTCACGAACCAATAACGCTAGAGGCATGTACGACGGGTCCAAGGATTCGGGCAGACGTCTTCTTTGCTATGGACCACTCGTTATAATTTTTTTAAAATTTTGGAAACTCGATTTTGGGGTAAACACGTGTTTTTTGTGATTTTTGCTGATATCTCACGAACCAATAACGCTAGAGACGTGTACGAGGTGTCCTAGGACTCGGGCTAAAGCCCCCTTTAGAATGTGGTAGATAGTTTTTCCAAAAAAATTCACAAAGGGCCTAACGCCATACATATTGAAAAAAAGTTTTCTTTTCCTTTATCTGTTTATAATGTTTATGAAGCGTGGTGGTTGAGAGAGACGATACGGCTGGGTGTGTGTGTTTCAACGAACCTGTCGCTGACCACGGTGGCTGTGTTCAATAGATTAATCGCTATTTCGACGGGTCGGTTTATGACAGAGCAAGGGTGCGTCTTTTCACACATTTTACCTTCAACGTGTAAACGGTGATGAGAACTTGGTTCTATGTTGGTCGAAGCGAGTACAGAAAACACACTTGCAAACGTGCAGGAGGTGAAGGTCATTTGAGCTTATTGGAAGGCGCTGATCTGACTTGACAACAGGTGCAATGGAAAAATGACCAAAACGCTTGAAAGTGAAATAATCTGACCATTGTGGTGGCAGGGAAGAGCGAAAGGCATGTGAACATGTGTGAAACCACATGCACGCTAAACAAGTTACATCCTGTTTTGCTTCGTACGTGACAAAATGCAAGTTCATGTGAAATTTGATCTACCACAGGTGTTCGCCTGGGACGTTAGCTGTCCACGTGCGCGATAACTGTTAACAAGTGACATCCTGTTTTGCTTCGTACGTGAAAAAATGCAAGTTCATGTGAAATTTGATTCGCCACAGGTGTTCACTTTGGGCGTTAGCTGTCCTCGTGCCTGATAACAGAATGTTCAAAGCGTGGGAAAAAATGATTATACATGCAACGTAGCATATATAAAGACATGTTATCATTTCCATGCTCACTTGGGTGGACTACCTTTGAACACAGTTGTTTAACAGTTTTGGTGTTGGTGGAAAATACTTAACCTTGTTGTGGGGTAGGTATTTATTTATATATTTATTCATTTATACATTTATTGATTAATATATATATATTTACAAGTAATTATTTATTGATTAGGTAATTAATGATTACATTTATTTGTTTGCAGATAACCGGCATACCTTACATGTCTGAGGGAGAAGAAACTATTGCACTTTTGAGCCCATTAGAAGGGAAGAGCAGTAAGTCACTGCAAGTAAACTAACTAAACAACAACAACAACAACAATCTGAGAAAGCCAACAAAAAACTGTTTCCTTTAAATACATTAATGGATATGTTGTTGGCTTTCTCAAATTGTTGTTGTTGTTGTTTTCTGCCAACAGGTGCTTACTGCGTATGACAAGGCTGTACACTCGTGGGTTAGACAGCCTTTCTTGCTAAGGGTCTCCTATATACCCTAAACATGGCTATACATGTTAGTTCTGAACATTTAGTGGTTAATTGTATATTGAGTTTAAATAGAGAACTTATACAAGCACGTCTTGCATGTGGTTAAACTTCACAAGTGTCACATGCAACATGCAAAGTATGTTTCCGCTACCTAGCGGTAAATATGAGCACTACCTGTACTACTAGCATGCTACCTAGCAGAGGATATGAACACTTACTAGTAATATCCAAAGTGAGCTGAGGTTAGGTTAGGTTAGGTAAAGTAAGGTTAGCCATTAAAATAAGTTACCAAAATAAGCCGTCAAAAATAATTGTTTTTTTTACCCCTGAGGTCTTGGGTTCCAACTCGACTATGCACAGAATTTAATTAACATCTGAGAGTTGAAAGGTTAGGTTAGGTAAAGTTAGGTTAGGTTAGGTTAGGTTAGTGAGCTGAGGTTAAGTCTTTAAATATTCCCTCTCTTTCAACTACTTTCCAACACCAAGAAAAAAATCCACTAGATACATTGACACAAATAACTTGTCAAATAAGCCAATACAAAAACCTATACTAAAGCCAACACAAAAAGCCCACACAAAAAGCCAACACGAAAAGCCAATACAAAAAGCCAACATGAAAGGCCAATACAAAAAAGCCAACACGAAATGCCAACAAAAGCCAACACGAAAAGCCAATACAAAAAGCCAACATGAAAGGCCAATACAAAAAGCCAACACGAAAAGCCAACACGAAATGCCAACACGAAAAGCCAACACAAAAAGCTAACACGAAAAGCCAACACAAAAGCCAACACGAAATGCCAACACGAAAAGCCAACACAAAAAGCCAACACGAAAAGCCAACACAAAAGCCAACACGAAAAGCCAACACCAAAAGCCAACACAAAAAGCCAACACATAAGCCAATATATAAGCTTATGGTAGGTCACTCCATCAGCAAAACAGTTGTAACCTTTGTAGTGTGGACATCGTACTGACAGGTCAGTTACTACTATGGAACTTATTACAACCAACAAAGGTAGGCTACGTGCACTCTATCAAGGCTACTCCTATAACTATAATCGCCAGAATGTGAATGGAATAATATTCTGGCGATGCTCAAAATAGAGGTCAACAAAATGTCGAGGCAATCTGAAAAGTAAAAATGGAAAGGTTTTAAGTGTGAGTGTTCATCAATGTAGTGCTCGAAACGAACCACGCTTACTGTTTACAAACAATTATCAAAATGCTAAAAAGCAAGTTCAAGAAAACGATACTGCGGCTAAAGATAGTGCAGTGTTTGTTCAAAAGGACTTATCATGTCCTCAAAACGTCATGTTAGGACAGTTGTCAACGTCCAAGAAACCTTCAACACTATCAAAATCAACTCAGACTATAAATAAAGTGGTATTGCAAGAGGATCAAAAAGGACTATATAGTAACAGTGATGATGGTCATGATGATAATGGTGATCATGATGATGATAATGATAATGGTAATGCTTTGTTTACACCTAAAAATCCATTTGTTAAATTTGTATACTGGAACAAACCCAGTAAGCTAATTCAACGGCTTCGACAATTGCATGCTTTACGACAAGCTGGGCATATCGGTCACGATTGGGAAATCAAAGAAATTGAACAAGAGCTTCGTCGTGCTGAAATTATTGTGTAATGGGTCTACCACTTTGCGACCACTTTTACCCCAACTCTTGTTTCTAATATTTGCTTATTTGCTTTCACTTTTACCTGAACTCTTTGGATCCATATTTGCTCTCACATTAAACTAGTATTCTTATTACCAAGTTGACTTTACTAGAGCTTAGTCTATGCTTGACAGTTGATATGGAAGTATCAGTGACTAGGTATGGTAAGCCTTACGCATACTATAAAGGATATACATATATTGTGAAACGAACCAATAAAAATGGAACTGTTGTTTGGCGTTGTTCAAAGCAACGTTCCAAACATTGTCGTGGTGACCTAAAAAGTAACAAGATGTTCAGTAAAGAACATATAGCCTACTTTCTCCTAAATGCATGGGTATTGATATAACTCTTTGTCCTTTTCAACGAGTATGATTGAATGTTGGTTGTAGTAGCTTGTTGAAATACAACGTGCTATAGGGATATTAAACATGAATATGAGGTGCCCTTTGCTAGTGCTACCTCTGTACCAAATTTCGTTCAATTCGGTTTCACCGTGTTTGAATTGATAGGGGGAATCGATTTGCACACATACTTGGCCACCATCTGCAAACTATTGGGCTGATGTTCTTGCAGTTTGGTCTGAATATGTTTCCCACATAAAGATATGGTGTTGCAAAATTTGGTAGAGACTAGATTATTATGTTGGTCGTAATTACATTTTAGCTTTTAACATTTGGGTGGCCGCGATTACGTTTCCGTCAACATAGCGGTGATATAAAACATGAAACTGAGGTGCCCTTTGCTAGTGCTACCTCTGTACCAAATTTCGTTCCATTCGGTTTCACCGTGTTCGAATTGATAAGGGAAATCGATTTTCACACAAAGATGGCCGCCATCCGCAAAATATTAGGCTGATGACCAATTAATTTGGTCAAAGGATGCTCCCTCCATAAAGGTATGTTGTTTCTAAATTTGCTAGAGATCGGATGATTAGGCTAATCGTAATTTGACTTAAGCTTTGAACATTTGTTTAGCCGCCATTACGTTTCCGTCAAGATGGCGGCGATATAAAACATGACACTGAGGTGCCCTTTGCTAGTGCTACCTCTGTACCAAATTTCGTTCATTCGGTTCCACCGTGTTCGAATTAATAGGGGGAATCAATTTTGACATAAAGATGGCCGCCATCCGCAAACTATTAGGCTAATGGCCTATTAGATTGGTCAAAGGATGCTCCCTCCATAAAGGTATGTTGTTGTAAAGTTTGGTGGAGATCGGATGGTTATGTTAGTCGTAATTTGATTTAAGCTTTAAACATTTGTGTGGCCGCCTTTACGTTTCTGTCAATATGGCGGCGATATAAATCATGACACTGAGATGCCCTTTGCTAGTGCTATCTCTGTACCAAATTTCGTTCTATTCGGTTTCACCGTGTTTGAATTAATAGGGGGAATCGATTTTGACACAAAGATGGCCGCCATCCGCAAACTATTAGGCGAATGACCTATTACATTGGTCAAAGGATGCTCCCGCTATTAAGGTATGTAGTTGCAAAATTTGGTAGAGATCGGATGATTAGGTTAATCGTAATTTGATTTAAGCTTTGAACATTCGTGTGGCCGCCATTACGTTTCAGTCAAGATGGCGGCGATACAAAACATGACACTGAGGTGCCCTTTGCTAGTGCTACCTCTGTACCAAATTTCGTTCCATTCGGTTCCACCGTGTTCGAATTAATAGGGGGAATCAACTTTGACATAATGATGGCCGCCACCCGCAAACTATTAGGCTAATAACCTATTAGATTGGTCAAAGGATGCTCCCTCCATAAAGGAATGTTGTTGCAAAGTTTGGTAGAGATCGGATGGTTATGTTAGTCGTAATTTAACTTAAGCTTTGAACATTTGTGTCGCCGCCATTACGTTTCTGTCAATATGGTGGCGATATAAAACATGACACTGAGATGCCCTTTACTAGTGCTACCTCTGTACCAAATTTCGTTCCATTCGGTTTCACCGTGTTTGAATTAATAGGGGGAATTGATTTTCACACAAAGATGGCCGCCATCCGCAAACTATTAGGCTAATGACCTAGTCATTTGGTCAAAGGATGCTTCCTCTATAAAGGTATGTTGTTGCAAAATTTGGTAGAGATCGGATGATTAAGTTAGGTTAATCGTAATTTGATTTAAGCTTTGAACATTTGTGTGGCCGCCATTACGTTTCTGTCAATATGGCGGCGATATAAAACATGACACTGAGATGCCCTTTACTAGTGCTACCTCTGTACCAAATTTCGTTCCATTCGGTTTCACCGTGTTTGAATTAATAGGGGGAATTTATTTTCACACAAAGATGGCCGCCATCCGCAAACTATTAGGCTAATGACCTAGTCATTTGGTCAAAGGATGCTTCCTCTATAAAGGTATGTTGTTGCAAAATTTGGTAGAGATCGGATGATTAGGTTAGTCGTAATTTGATTTAAGCTTTGAACATTTGTGTGGCCGCCATTACGTTTCCGTCAAGATGGCGGCGATATCAAACATGTCACTGAGGTGTCCTTTGCTAGTGCTACCTTTGTACCAAATTTCGTTCAATTCGCATTCACCGTATTCGAATTGATAGAGGGGGACAGACATTCAGAGTACACACACTCACACACACACAGACACACACACACACACAGACTCACACACACACATACACACACACACACACACAGACTCACACACACACATACACACACACAGACAGACACACTTTTTTCGCCCTGTGTTGATCTCATAAGTCTACTTTCATTTTTTGCAAAAATCGAAAGTAGGCTAAAAATAGTGAGGTTTTAAGTGTCAGTGATCATCAATGTAGTGTACCGCATGAAACACAGTTGCCGTCGACAAAAAATCAAGAAAACCATATTGCTACTCAAAATAGTGCATTGTTTAATGATCAACGTTTAACCCCTGTTCTCAAAGTTATTTTTAATCCATCTTCCACGTCGCAAGAGCCATCAACATTACAAACTATGCAAGAGGTAGTGTTGTTGTTGTCGTTTTAAAGAGTGGAACAACTAGGTCATCTGCTCTTGATATGCAAGGGGATCAAAGTGACTAAATAGTAATAACCATAAGGTTTTTATGTCAATACAACCATTGCGGCTTCCCCACTTTTCAAAAACAACATTGAATGGACATTGCTATAAAATGATCTACAACAAGCCTTGTGTTTAAAACTATAACAGACTATTGTAAAGTGAGAAAGGCTTGTATTCAGTGTGCATTTATTGTCATAATCATGTATACTCTGCAATGTTAAATATACTAACTTTGTATTAAAAAAAACAGCATTGTAACATCATTTTGCATTTATTTACACACTTTATATACATTTTTTTTTGGTTTCATCATAATATTTTTAAAGACAACACTAAACACTAAAACATTACTTTCCTATACACATATTTTCTTTCTTTTTCAGTATATTGTCATTACTTATATTTTCCATTATTAATTCACATTATTTATTTATTTAATTAAAACGAACCATGCACCTATTGTTTTTAAAACCTTCATAAATTAAGTGTACAGGTTGCACAGCATTATTGACTTCATCAAAAACACTCTCCGACATATCATTAAACCGTATAGGCAGAAATGTCTCAAAGTTTTCACATACACAAAGTACACGATCACCATATGCTGTTTTCAATTTCCGAATCTTGATAATGCGGAATGGAATATGCGTTGGCAATTCGCTGAGCTTCTTTGTCTCTAAGCCACATGATTGTCCCACAGCATTCAAAACATTCATTGTAGTAGTCTATAAACAAAACAAAAGCATATCTATTACACTCTAAAACAGCTTTAATAATATTGTGCAATTAGGGATTTTACACTATGCATGGCGAATAAATTATACTAGTTATGCAAGAAATGCCCTAACTGTAGCAGATACTACTTTTCTGCATATAGCACAAGTGTTAAGTTCTAATGCACACTTGACACAGGCTATCATGTGTCCACAGGGTAAAAATACAACACCTAGTTCATCCTGATAACAAATTTTACATTATTGTTGGTCACACTTTTGTATCTGTTCGTAATACAAGTCTTTTCTTTCAGTCTTATGTATTTGCCCCGCGTGTTCTAACTCTAAAGGCACTTTTATGTCTTGTGCTGCAATCATGTTTTCTTTACGAATAGTGTTCACAAATTCCTGACCTTTAAGCAACACCATGTATTTACAGTTTGGTAACCAACGAGCGTGTTGCACAAAAGGGTCATCAGTCATTTGCCAATCCTTTAAAGCAAATCCACAATAAAAACATATAGTTTTATCCCCTTCACCAGTATAAAAAAATCCAGCTTCACTTAGCTGTTTGGTAAGGTGTTTTAATATTAATGGCCAAACATTTTTATAAGATTCGAAACGTTTTTCAACAGAGCTGTACTCTGGGTGTGCTAGTGCTTTAGTCTTGCAAATTCCCAATTTTTCAAAAGCACACGCCAAATTCAACACTGTCTATGGCATATGGACCACATATATCGACACTACCGTTGGCTGGTAATACATCATTATTATTATTTATTTGTGATTCAGCAACGTAAGTAGCGGTTAAAGGCCTTGTGGTTCGGTAAAATGAATGCACGGGTAGGTTACCCACTTGCTTTCCAAGCATGTAAGGACAGTGAGGAGACCATCGCAAATGGTCTCTAAAGGGATCATCCCCTTCTTCCCAGTGTGAAAGGTCAATACGACAAAACACACAGCGCACCACATCTTCTCGGTTCAAGTAAAAAAAAAATGGCTTTTGCAAGTTCATGCGTCGACAAAAAGCCTACAGGCCAAGATTCAAATGCTAACCATCGATCATGTTCTGATTTTAAATTTAACCCACGTGGTAAACCAACTTGCTCACTTGTTGTATTTGGTACTAACGCCATGTGTTATAATAAAGCTTTTTCTTATTGTAAGTTATTAACATTGCACAAGAGCACAGAGTACTTTAAAGCATAATGCATGCTTGTTCACTGTCTGTTCATTACGTTAATGGCACATGACGACACCTAAAAGCAAGCAAAATAACCCATCACTCAATCAATCAATCAATCAATACTTGTAAATAAAACGTTAACGTTAATTGGCATTAATATATCAAAACACCATTAAACTAAACTGTATGTTGGCACTAACAGTAACCCATGTACTTATTTTCTTTTTTATAAAGCTACAGTCATTTACATCCCCCACCCTCCCTTTAACCAATATATAAACAAAAATGAATGTCATGTCATTTTGTTCACATTATCATGTTAAAACCTGTGGATATTCGTTGAGTCCATAGGGAACCACCCATAAATTAAATTTATTATTTTTATTTTTAGAAAATCCAACATGGCCTTGTAATTTTCCCAGTCAACAACAACAACATAGCCATTAATCAAGAAAGCAATCATTGTCCCAGTCATGTACAGGTAATGATTTTTTTTTGTCTACGAGTTTTCAGTAGTGGTAAAATGAAATAGCATTTTTAAGTTGGACTTACCTGAGTTTTAAACAGTTCACTCTTTGGCAGTGGTTTCGCTTTAGTGCGTTTCTGTTTTTTTTCAGCGACTGCTACGGCGGTAAGGCTATTCTTTCCAAGTTTCTAAAAATAAATAAAATAAACCGCTATAAATACCTAAATTCAGGTTAATACATACATATCATAAAATAAAACATAAAACAAAAAATGAAACAAGTTAGTTTGAAAAAATCATCTGACCTTTACTTGCAGTGACTTGTTGCTCTTCCCTTCTAGTGGGCTCAAAAGTGCAATGGTTTCTTCTCCCTCAGACATGTAAGGTATGCCGGTTATCTGCAAACAAATAAATAAAATCATTAATTACCTAATCAATAAATAATTGCTTGTAAATATATATATTAATCAATAAATGTATAAATGAATAAAAATATAAATAAATACCTACCCCACAACAAGGTTAAGTATTTTCCACCAACACCAAAACTGTTAAACAAGACCAGGGATTTCATGCAACGCAGTGTGTTCAAAGGTAGTCCACCCAAGAGAGAGTGGAAATGATAACGACATGTCTTAATATATGCTACGTTGCATGTATAATCATTTTTCCCACGCTTTGAATATTCTGTTATCGGTCACGTGGACAGCTAACGCCCAAAGTGAACACCTGTGGCGAATCAAATTTCACATGAACTTGCATTTTGTCACGTACGAAGCAAAACAGGATGTCACTTATTAACAGTTATCGCGCACGTGGAGAGCTAACGTCCCAGGCGAACACCTGTGGTAGATCAAATTTCACATGAACTTGCATTTTGTCAAGTACGAAGCAAAACAGGATGTAACTTGTTTAGCGTACATGTGGTTTCACACATGTGTGTGCATGCATTTCACACTCCCCTGCCACCACGATGGTCAGATTATTTCACCTTCAAGCGTCACCTGTTGGCAAGTCAGATCAACGCGATGCAATAAGCTCAAATGACATTCACCTCCTGCTCCTCGGCAAGTTTGTTTTCTGTACTCGCTTCGACCAACATAGAACCAAGTTCTCATCACCGTTTACACGTTGAAGGTAAAATGTGTGAAAAGACGCACCCTTGCTCTGTCATAAACCGACCCGTCGAAATAGCGATTAATCTATTGAACACAGCCACCGTGGTCAGCGACAGGTTCGTTGAAACACACACACCCAGCCGTATCGTCTCTCTCAACCACCACGCTTCATAAACATTATAAACAGATAAAGGAAAAGAAAACTTTTTTTCAATATGTATGGCGTTAGGCCCTTTGTGAATTTTTTTGGAAAAACTATCTACCACATTCTAAAGGGGGCTTTAGCCCGAGTCCTAGGACACCTCGTACACGTCTCTAGCGTTATTGGTTCGTGAGATATCAGCAAAAATCACAAAAAACACGTGTTTACCCCAAAATCGAGTTTCCAAAATTTTAAAAAAATTATAACGAGTGGTCCATAGCAAAGAAGACGTCTGCCCGAATCCTTGGACCCGTCGTACATGCCTCTAGCGTTATTGGTTCGTGAGATATCGGCAAAATCACAAAAAACACGTGTTTACCCCAAAATCGAGTTTCCAAAATTTTTAAAAAATTATAACGAGTGGTCCATAGCAAAGAGGACGTCAGCCCGAGTCCTTGGACCCCTCGTTCATGCCTCTAGCATGATTGGTTCGCGAGATATTAAAAGCACATGACCTTTTAGTTTTGGTCGTTTAATTAAATAAAGAGCCTATAGGAATGTAGGGGGCATCACTACGAGTGCTAGGACACCCTGTATGTTCAAATCCGACCATTGGTTAGCGAAATATCAGCTTCGGGGCAAATACGAGGAGGGTTCAATAAGTTAGTAGACAGCTCTGTCCCCATCCCACTACTTACAAAACACAAATTTTTGCTCTAGAGACTTGAAATTTATTTTGGGGGTAGAGGGCATAGGGACCTTTCATTTATGTCAAACAAACTGTTTTGTAAACTTCCTAGTTTCCAAAATATAAAATTTTCAAAATTCGAGTGTTTAAAAAAAACATAAAAAATAAGAAAGTTTTGTTACAAAAAATAAAGGTCATAAAGACCATTCGTTTAAGCCATGGAACAACGTTCTACCATGTTTGGTTTTCAAACTATCACCAACTTTCGAAAACAAAAAATTTCAAAAAAAAAAATCATAAATATAACGAGTGGTCCATAGGAAAGAGGACGTCAGCTCGAGTCCAACGACACCTCATTTGTCAAAATCGGACCATGCGTTCGAGAAATATTTAACAAGGCTGAGGCTTAGTAGTGGGTCGAGGAGGGTTCTGGAGTGAGTTGGAAACCGCCTCACTCCACTACTAACATATCTTTATGTGGGAAGCATATTCTGACCAAACTGCAAGATCATCAGCCCAATAGTTTGCAGATGGTGGCCAAGTAAGTGTGCAAATCGATTCCCCTATCAATTCAAACACGGTGAAACCGAATTGAACGAAATTTGGTACAGAGGTAGCACTAGCAAAGGGCACCTCTCTGTCATGTTTTATATCGCCGCCATTTTGACGGAAACGGAATGACGGCCACCCAAATGTTGAAAGCTTAAATCAAATTACGACCATCCTAATAATTTGATCTCTACCAGATTTTGCAACAACATGCTTTTTTTGTGGAAAGCATCTTATGACTGCCTGCAAGGTCATCAGCCCAATAGTTTGCAAATAGCGGCCATGGATGTGTGCAAATCCATTTCCCATATCAATTCAAACACGGTGAAACCGAATTGAATGAAATTTTTTACAGAGGTAGCACTAGCAAAGGGCACCTCATATTCATGTTTAATATCCCTATAGCACGTTGTATTTCAACAAGCTACTACAACCAACATTCAATTATACTCCTTGAAGAGGACAAAGAATTATAACAATACCCATGCATTTAGGAGAAAGTAGGCTATATGTTCTTTACTGAACATCTTGTTTTTTAATTAATTTCAATTTTTGTTCTTATATTCTAATATGTTAGTGAAAGAGTTTAGTTAGTAGTTGTAGCAGTAGTTTACATTTCATCATACCTTTTAATATCACCCGAACCATTAGAGGCCGATAACCTAGATGTTAGACCCCTTAAAACAAGAATTATACATTAACTTATGAACCCCGTGTTTTTTCCAAACAAAATATAGAAATTATTGTGTAACATTTTTCCACTCGGTTGCTGGATATTTTTGTGGGAGTGATTTTGAAAAATGGGACGGAAATGGATCGGAACGATCTAGCTGGCAGTGGTGGATCGAACGGAAGTGTGCGTCTTACACTTCCGTTCGATCTACCACTGACAGCTGGAAACAATGAGGAATGTATATGACATACTGAACGGTAAACGCTCATGCAAAATTCGGTGTCTATAATATTTAGGAAATATCGCTGACCCAATTTTATATTTTCGTTAAAAGACTCAGCATTTGCTCTTTGTTATTCTTGTATTTATATCAGTGTCATTCGGTACTGTCTTTGACCGTCTTAGTGGAGCAAACGCGTTTTTCAGCGCCGGAATATCCCAGGTATTAAAAGCTTTCATAGTATTCTTACAGAACTGTTTTGATATCAGTATTTTTTGGTAAGTTCCCATTACATTCTTCTTTATACTTTTGCTGTGGAATGCTTCGAGCATAGCGAGTGCGCCCGCTATGCTTCTATCTGCCGACCGTGGTGTAATGTTTAAAAAATTAAATAGATATCTCTAAGAAGATATAATCCGGGAGGGTGCCATTTCATAGGTTATACACTATGGAAAATATTTTAATATGCTGCACGAGAATACTCTTATCCCCAGGCGAGACGTGTCTCCGACACCAACCAGGACACTACAGTAAACAAGGTAGATTACTGTACGCAGTAACATAACCACAATTCATCGTAATGCCACTTACTATTTTGTAGTACCAAGGGATGTAAATATAAATTGTATCAATAGTGCCGTCAAAACAAGATACAATTTCCAGTTTCATACCATCATTCAAATACTCATTTTATTCTGGTTTCCCTTCTTAGAACAATTTATTTTAGAAACTATCGTCATATAACCATCACGATGCAATAAAGAAGACAGAATGATTCAATCTATAACTTTCTTCGCGTTTATCTTTCACTAGCTGAATTACCCGTTCTTCGCTACGCGTCATAATTAAATTAAAATGTGAAGGTTACAGTGTTAAAACAGGGGATAGGCGAGGTGCTGCGCAGAGGGAGATTAAGGATGGAACATTTTGTCCAACTACACCGCTCGGCGTTGACCCAGTTTTATAGCACAAATTTAGGTTTTACTCGCTAACCGTTGGAGATACCTTTCGGACAGAAAATGTAATTTTAAACCTCGTATATGCCATCAAAAGTTTGCTATATCTTAGCGTTCTCTTTTTATTTGAAATGGAAATATGAAAGTTTTAAACCAAAGGGTGTATTGACGTAACTAAAATGGTCGCCATCTTTAAATAGGGCAAAGTATTGAAATCAAAAGAAACCTATATGTTAACCAGGTAAATCAGCTATTTCCATGTAAAATTCATGTAAATCGGACCAGTGGTACTTGCGTGATTGAGTAATAGACACACACCATCTCATTTTTTGCCTCGCTTCGCTCGGGTCATAGTCGTGTCATATTGTTATTCAATGAAATGCAGGTTTAATCCCATTACCACCACTTTAGAACCTGAATATCCAAAAATCCCTCCTTAGTAGACGTTTTCGACACACAACAAACATATCCCCCAAATATCATTCTTCTAACTTTAATAGTTTGGGTCTGTCGATGAGAGTGAACATCCAAAAATCCTTCCTTAGTGGACGTTTTTCTTCCAGAATTTCACCCCTCCCCATAGGCCCCTTAAATTGGATCTATGAAAAAACGGTCGAACACCTATTTAATTAATTAATTAATTTATTTATTTATTTATTTATTTTTAATCTGATTGATTTCCTCCGAGTTTCAAACTCCTTGCCTAAGTCGTTTAAGAGATACACGCTCCGTTAAGAATCTTTCAACCCCCACTTTTCATCCCTTTCACCTCATAATATACACTACATCGAAAAACCATTAGACATGTGTCAGCTTATTTTTAATGATTAGTATATATGCCAAGTATCACATCCCCAAATGAAACCACTCGTGAGATATTGTTATTCAATGAAATGCACGTTTACTCCCTTAAGACTTATTTAGAACCTGAATATTCAAAACTCTTTCCATAGTGGACGTTTTCGACTTACAACGAACATATCCCCAAAATTTCATGTTTCTAACTTCAATAAGTTTGGCTGGGCGATGATGAGTGAGTGAGTCAGTCAGGACATTTTCTTTCATTTATTTTTGATAATTTCACCCCTGCCCATGATCCCTTAAATTGGATTTATGAAACAAACGGTCGAACACCTACTTACTTATTTGAAAGCTGTTTTCCCCCTGAGTTTGATGAGGGAGTAAGTGAGTCAATCAGTTAGGACACTTTCTTTCCTGTTTTTCCCCCCAGAATTTCACCCCTCTCCAAGGGCCTCTTAAATTGGATTTATGAAAAAACGGTCGAACACCTATTTACTTGTATTTTAAGCTGTTTTTCCCGCCGAATTTCGAACTTCTCGCCTATGTCGTTTAAGAGATACACGCTCCGTTAAGAATCCCTCAACCCCCAATTTTCACCCCCTTTCACTTCATAATATACACCACATCGATAAACCCTTAGACATATGTCTGATTATTTTTAATGATTAGTTTATATACCGAATATCACATCCCGAAAGAAACAACTCATGAGATATCGTTATTCAATGAAATGCACGTTTACCCCATTAACATCTCTTTAAAACCCGAATAAACAAAAATCATTCCTTAGTTGACGTTTTCGACATACAGCGAACATATTCCCAAAATTTCATGTTTCCAACTTTAATAGTTTTCGCTGGGCGTGATGAGTGAGTGAGTCAGACAGGACATTTTCTTTCAATTATTTTTACCACAATTTCAACCCTCCCCAATGGGCCCCTTAAATTGGATTGATGAAAAAACGCTTGAACACCTATCAACTTATTTTTTAAGCTGTCTTTTTCCCCTGAGTTTGATGAGCGAGTGAGTTAGTCAGTCAGTTACGACATTTTCTCTCCTGTCTTCCCCCAGAATTTCACCCCACCCCATTGGCCCGTTAAATTAATTTATGAAAAAACGGTCGAACACCGATTTACTTATTTTTTAACTGATTTTTTTCCCGCTGAGTTTTAAATTTCTCGCCTATGTCGTTTAAGTGATAGGCCTACACGCTCCGTTAGGAATCCTTCAACCCCCACTTTTCACCCCTTTCACCTCATAATAATACACCACATCGAAAAACCCTTAGACACGTGTCTGCTTATTTTTAATGATTTGTTTATATGCCAAGTATCACATCCACAAATGAAACTACTCGTGAGATATTGTTATTCAATAAAATGCAGGTTTATCCCCCTTAAGACCCCTTTAGAACCTGAATATCCAAAAATCCTCCCATAGTGTACGATTTTGACATACAACGAACACATCCCCAAAATGCCATGTTTTCAACTTCAATGTTTTTGGCTGGGCGATGATGAGTGAGTGAGTCAGGACATTTTCTTTCATTTTTTTTCTTCAGAATTTCACCCCTCCCGATGAACACCTTCAATTTGATTGATCAAAAAAAAAACCTGGCGAACAGCTATTTACTTACTTTAAAGCAGTTTTTCCCCCTGAGTTTGATGAGTGAGTCAGTCAGTCAATCAGTTAGGACACTTTTTCTGGTCCCCCCCCCAGAATTTTACCCCTCCCCATGGGCCCCTAAAATTGGATTTATGAAAAAACGGTCAAACACATATTTACTTATTTTTATGCTGATTTTTTCCGCTGAGTTTCAAACTCCTCGCCTATGTCGTTTAAGAGATACACGCTCCGTTAGGAATCTTTCAATCCCTACCTTTCTCCCCTTTCACCTCATAATATATACCACAACGAAAAACCCTCAGACACGTGTCTTCTTACTTTTTAATGATGAGTTTATTAGCCGTGTATCACATCCCCCAATGAAACCAATCGGGAGATATTGTTATTCAAAGAAATGCAGACTTAACCCCCTCAAGACCCCTTTAGAACCTGAATATCCGAAAATCCTCCCTTAGTAGACGGTTTTGACAAACAATGCACATATCCCCAAACTGTCATGTTTCTAACTTCAATAATTTTGGCTGGGCGATGATGAGTGAGTGAGTGAGTGAGTCAGGACATTTTCTTTCAATTTTCTTTTTTCAGAATTTCACTCCTCCCCATGATCTTCTTAAATTTAATTTATGAAAAAAAAACTGTCGAACAGCTATTTACATACTTTAAAGCAGTTTCCCCCCTGATTTTGATGAGTGAGTCAGTCAGTCAATCAGTTAGGACACTTTCTTTCCTGTTTCCCCCACCAGAATTTCACCCCTCCCCATGGGCCCCTTAAATTGGATTTATGAAAAAAAACGGTCAAACACATTTACTTATTTTTTATGCTGATTTTTTCCGCTGAGTTTCAAATCCTCGCCTATGTCGTTTAAGAGATACACACTCCGTTATGAAGCTTTCAATCCCCACTCTTCACCCCTTTCACCTCATAATATACACCACATCGAAAAACCCTCAGACCCGTGTCTTCTTATTTTTAATGATGAGTTTATATGCCGAGTATCACATCCCCCAATGAAACCAATCGGGAGATATTGCTATTCAATGAAATGCAAGTCTACCCCCTTAACACCCCTTTAGAACCTGAATATGCAAAAAGTACTCTCTTAGTGGGCATTTGCGTCCCTTGAGGAAGCTGCATACCAAATTTCATTCCAATCCATTCGGTGGTTTCTGAGGTTTCGTGATGAATGGATGAGTGAGTGAGTGAGTGGTATTTGACAAATATATAGTAGAAGATGGTGTCAAGTCTTTGTTATGCTAAACTCGTTAACAGTGCTGTGTGAGTAGTTGAGTAACTAACGGGATTTCAAGTCAAGATCCTCATTTTCTATACCGGTAGTGCAGAGCACAACTCGAATCCAGTCGGCCGTGTCTCGACTTGAGCTATGTTGCCATGGAAACTATCTGCCTCGCCATTCCTTCATGAGTATATTTTATGATTTGATTAGCCTGTGCTTGAGTGCAAAAGGGCCGAAATCAGAAGAATGAGAAAGACTATCGAAAATTCATGTAGCCAGCGGTTCGTTCTGGGTCCTAAACTATGTGTGTGCAAAATTTGGTTGAGTTTGGTGGAACGGTGTAGATTTGTATACGGAACAGACCCACCCACATACATACATACATACATACATACATACATACAGACTTTCTCTTTTATGTATAAGATATAATGTCTTTCATACAATAGCTTTCTTTTATCAGCGCCAATAACCTCTAACTTCCCCTCTTTTTTGTTTAACTCTCATTGTCTCTCTCTATCTCTGTTTTTTTTTGAGTAAACACTCCTATTCCACTAGTTTTCAACTTACAACCACCCAAGCGCTCCAACCTCCGCTAACCATTTTGCTTCCAAAAAACTAGCAATCTAGTTCAACCTTTCACCACAATCGCAAAGAATATGAAGCTAACCAAATACAGATATATCACTGCCTGCACGATTTCAGGAAATATAACATTTCAGTGGGGCCAAAATAAAATCAGCTGATGTTGGGCAAAACAAAGTAGTCTCCCATAAGAATAGCATTATGAAGTGACTTTAAATCCCGCTTCAAGCGTATTCCTTGTGATTAATCGACTATTTCTTTTGAAGGTGGCGTTAAATACAATTCCTTCTGAATATTGCTGTTTTTTTAATGAAAAGTGTGAAGTATCATCACTATATGCGATATCTTGGTGAGTTGACATATCAGTGTTGGAATGCATAAAATGGTGACGTGTGTACGTGGTTAGGAAATTATAAGACGGTGAATACAATATTTTACGCGTAATTTGAACCGTAATATACTCGACAAAGCATAGGCCTACTAGTAACATATATGACTATTATGCAGGTTATCATACTAATACTGTACATAAAAATGAGATGGTGTGTGTCTTTCTATCTGTCTGAGTGTTACTCAATAACGCAAGAACCACTGGTCCGATTTAAATGAAATTTTGCATGGATGTAGCTGATTTACCAGGTTTACATATAGGATACTTATGATTTCGATGTTTTGCACTTTTAAAATATGGCGACCATTTTAGTGACGTAACTACACCCTTTGGCTTCAAAATTTCATAGTTCCATATCAAATAAAGAGAGAACGCTAAGAAATAGCAAACGTTTGATGCCACATATGAGCTTTAAAATTTACTTTCCTATCCGAAAGGTCTTTACCACTTTTCGTGTATCTCCAACGGTTAGCGAATAAAAAACACATTTGTGACGTCACTACACCCTTTGGTTTCAATATTTTATATTTCCATTTAAAATAAAGAGAGAACGCTAAGAAATAGCACACTTTTTGATGGCATACACGAGCTTTAACATTTAATTTTCTATCCGAAAGGTCCTTATCACTTTTCGTTTCTCTCCAACGGTTAGCGAGTAAGACCTGAATTTGTGCAATAAAACACGGCCAACACCGAGCGGTGCAGTACGTATATAAAAAAGAAAGTTAGTCTGTTTTTTCTGAATTTCTACGGAATTTGAGTTATTTACGCGCTTCAGACTGTTTTATGATGGATGCGCGCGAAAATATTTTTTTGTCTGTCTGTTTGTTTGTTTGTTTGTCTGTGGACAACTGTGTTCCCTAATAACTCGAGAACGGCTGGGTGTATCAACGTAAAATTTGGTACAGATATCCATCGGAGGCACGACACTAATCATTGATGTAACTCTTCTCCGTACCTCTCATAAAAGGGGGCCTACCTCCTTAAAATACATGCTGAAATAGGCGTAGAAGCTCATTTTCAGCCCCTCAATGTGAGAGACAAAACTCGAAAACCACATTTTAAGGCCCTAAAACCAACCGTTTTTGAGAAATTCCCAGAAAACTAATTTCATTTAATAAACTAATGAACGAATGCAAGCCGGTAACCATGGCAACAGAATCTCAGAGGTCCATCTATTGCTGTAAGACGCAATGCAATTCCATTAATTACATCAGTGTGAAAGTTTGCAAACGGCTAGAAGGTTATCACGGAACCAAATTAAGCTGTAAAATTTATCAATACATATAATGCGCTTAAGGGGGCAAGGATTTTTTTCACGCGATTTTCATCTGCGGGTGTGGTACGGCAGGTCTATTATACTCCTATCCCTATATTATATTATTATAATTAGTATTGCATTATGGCGTACAACGACGAGACAAACCCCCTCGGTGCCAGAAACAAAACTCGGGGGCCCTAAAGGGTCCTCGAAAACTACATTATATGGCTCTAAAACCAACAGTTTCTGAAATATTCCCAGAAAACTAATTTAATTTAACAAACTAATGAAGGAATGCAAATCGGTAACCATGACAACATTATCTCAAGCGGTGGCATCCACCTTTCCATCTATTTCTGTAAGAAGCAATGTCACTCCATTTATTACATTTCTGTGAAATTTTTCAAATGGTTATAAAGTTATCACGGAACCAACGTAGACTGTATAATTCATCAATGCAATTAAGGGGGTCAAGGGGTAACCTAGAATTTTTTCATGCAATTTTCACACGCGACAGATAGTACAGAAGGTCTATTATATCTACAAACAGCAACATTATTTTCAAAAATTCCTGAATTGAATCAGCATTTTTTGCGGCTTTTAGGAATTTGGACATTTGAGGCTAAAGAACCTGAATTTCCATACTCCACAAGCCTTTATAATTTATGAAAGAGGTCTTCCTGTGTATGGGGACCTAACACAACGTAGAGGGTCAGTTTTTATGTGACGTGGATTGCGTTTCGTCTACACGGCTTTCAATCCTATTTCACGTCAGGAAGTACACGCTAGGTGAATTTAGTTTGAGAGCACATTTTAACTAATCTTTTTCTTTTGTCGACATACGGGTTCATCGTAAGGATGATTTTGTTTGATACTGTGTGGTAGATATACCCATATTTGGATATCTGTGTGATATGTTGTAGACAATCGAATTGTCTGTCTGTCTTTCTGTGTTCGGATGCTCGGTGCATTGTAAAGTAGGAATGGTAACCATGAGAGTCAACACACCAATCATTTATAAAACTCTTCACCGTACTTTTCAAACAGTAGAAGGGTGGATATAGGGAAAAACTTCCCAAAAAGCATGCTAAAATAGACGAAATATAAAAATAATCCTAGAAGGACGACCAAAGCATGTGTTGCGCTTCTCAATGTGAGACACAAAATTCGGGAGTCTATAAAGGGTCTCCGAAAACCACATTTTAAGGCCCTTAAATTAGCAGTGTGTGTGTGTGATATTCCCAGAAAACTGACTTCGTTCTGATAAAAAAGTATGAAGGAATGATAAACCGCTAAGCATTGCAACAGTAGCTCAATTGATAATGTCTGGTGTTAACACCGAATACCGTTCGAAGAACGGGTACTTCTGCTAGTGCTTTACAAATCAAGAATGTTGGCCGATAATCGCCCGATCGGATCCATTAACCTAATTATAACTATCATCAATGAAAATTTCACAACACGATCATTGTATGCAGCTGATAACCTTTGTGGCCTGCCTTAAGAACCACCAATACACTTACGTTATAAATTTCACAGGCCTGCACAGTTAGTTTATACAGTATTACAGTTATGAATGATCATGAAGATTGTTTTAAGGGGCCTAACATCTACATTATCAGTAACTATCAGGCACTCGTCACAAATTGTTTAACGTGTCTAAATGTTCAGACTATATCAAACTATAATAAATGTGTTAATGAAGCCTAATGAGTAGTACCAGACAGCAAAATATCCAGAATTACATATATTTCCATGCTTAGAATATATTCGACCAATAATATTGTAATAGTGTAGAATTAATCATGATTTGTTATCAAATTTATTATTATTGTAAATATGTTATATCATTTCATTTTCATGAATCATTCATATCATAAGACGGAAGTTACATTTAGAGAGATTTAGGCGGGATATTATATGTATATTGGTCTTACGTATGGGTGTCGTATAGTGGTTTAATTTGACTGTTTTCTTCATGAAGGAGATGTTACTTGGCACTTTGATATGTGTTTAGCGCTTCACGTATACTGTATACAAGAGGGCTGATCCGATAGAAGGCACTACTGGTGTGAAGAGGATGGTGTATATTGATACTTCCTCAAGAAATAATGATCCATGGAATATATAAGTAAAGGATTAGCAGGCAGTGGACTGTAGAAGAGATTATTAGAGTTGATGGCACATTGTCATAATTAAGAAAGGAAAAGTGAGAAAAGAAGAAACAAAGTTTTCAGTAACGTATTAAATCAAATGGTCTGCAATTGTCCTATGATATATATATAGTGTACCCATGTGAGTAATCTCGATGGTAAATATGCAGCTGCCTCCAGCTAACATCAGGTCTCAGGCGCGTGCCGTTCCCCCAAATGAGCAGTGCATATTTTGGATTTGAGGCTATAAGGTAACAACTCTACAATAACAAGGCACAACTCTATTCTAAAACTTTAATTCAGTAAATAAAAATCATGGCTTCAAACACAAAACAATCCCAAAACCAATCAAAAACAAAGCAAACAAAAGTTTACTTCCACAATCCACAAATAAACAAATGAAATCATAATAAAATCATATTAAACCACAAAGCTGTACCCTTATGTGAACTACATAAAGATATTCTAGTGCGCTGATGCACCTACGACTTCAATACAAACTGTACATTAACATAACAGTCATACAATGTGACTTCTTTAATATCACAAATTAATTA
The DNA here is from genome assembly GCA_946902985.2 of Meconema thalassinum. Lineage (NCBI taxonomy): Eukaryota > Metazoa > Arthropoda > Insecta > Orthoptera > Tettigoniidae > Meconema > Meconema thalassinum. Next base: position 479,548,978 of record OX336391.1, read on the forward strand.
TTCCTTAAACCTCTTGGTTTTAACAATTATGTGTGCCGTGCGTGTTTTGATTTTTCTCTTCTCACCAAACAAATGCTTTCATGCATTACCTATTCGGACGTTGCACCGCAATCAACGTGCAACTCCATAATTATGTAAGCTACCCCTCCTCTTCCTCGATTTATATGGTTCCATTGCATGCTGTATGTGATTCCTACATAAAACGTTACGTTATAGCTGGTGTCGGATGGTACAATAGATTACCTCGCTCTCGTGGCGATTGGCATCTGGTAACTAACTTCAAAACTTGGTTTCAGTGGCAGTACAAATACATCATCTAACTATTCGTCAGATAGCTAAATTAATGAACCATCATGGTGATCTATAATTATCCATGTGTTCCTAAACCACATGGCTACATTACTCAACATAACAATCTTTCATTATATGTCATTTACCAGGGTCTAAAATCTGTCCCTTTCAACTTGCCTTGACGGCTCGAGTTTAGACTGCAGACCCTCGGCTAGAGGGGTCCGCACACAATAGAAAGTGGGATGGGTGTTCCACCAATTACCTCGACCCTCCTTAAAGGTTTTGAATGCTTTCCTTTCTAAGCAGTAAAGATTTACAAGACAAATACTGTCGTCTGACCGACACACATATCCCAAAGGATCTTAATTGACTATTATGCAAACAGGTATTGAATGAGCTTTTTAATTACTCCTACACAGAGGATATAATAATAATTACTGGCCTCACATGGGTCCATTCAACATGAAGGTTCGGGGTTCGTAATGCATTAGTCTGACGGGTGACCGATGTCTCAAGTAAAATATAGGCGCTCACTGCAGCCTGTCGCCATGAGTTTCGCTACCACGAGCGGAATAACTCATTAATAAGTTCTCGGGAGACCATAGAGTTTCGAGGTGTCCTCGTTCTCCTCGTCTCTATCACAGGATCCCAACCCGGAACACTTTCATATCCTTCCTCAGAGCTAGGGTACACACTACAACTCTGGCATAAAATTATATCTCCACTTATGCCCATGACATAGGAGATTTGATACGTAGAATAGACCATCTGGCCCCTACTCAATGCTACGACCTCCGACCTATATTATTAAGAGAAATCTAACAATTACTCTATAAGCTTCTTATATAAGCTGCAAATTCAATTCGCTAAAAGATCTTTCATGCCTGGCATCATTACTGAATATATGCAATATCCTGATATAAAACTTCTTTCCTTAATTACTGTAACGTAATCTCACTGTATCATCTTACTGCTTAGATTGATAAGTCTTGCAATTAGCGTAAATCTCTCGCTTATAACATTTATTTGTTTCCTGATGTGTTCATTCATACTTTTAATATTCGTTATTATTATCTATATATTTAAAACAGTAAGGTGATTTTTGTTACCACGAGATTGAGAGAACGACAGAACCGATTTACTTCGTAGAGCACTCTAACGAAAGCTCTTGGCCTCTAGATTTGCAGAGTGTCTCTAAAATAAACAAATATATTACAGTATATTTTTGAATTAATATAGAAAATAGCAGAATTCTAGCCCCTCACGCATGCGCACAATCCGCATGGGGTCATGACAAAATGGCGGTGAGAAGTCCATTAAAATGTAAGTTATTTAATAAGCTTCCATGTAATTGAAAACATACATTAACCAAGTACTGACAATAAAATATAATAACAGTATGAACGTATACGAATGTGCAACATTGATTTATTTGGATAATGAAATGGATTATTTCCTTCAAACAGCGGCTTTTGAATATAATGAATGGCTGCGTCTGCTGCTGAACACGAGTGCACGAGTAGCTATGTGGTTAAGGCGACTGACTGTGGTTCCAAGGTACACCGGTTCGATCCCAGCCCTCGCCAATATTTTTTTTTTTACCACTGAAATATTGTTTAATCAAGGAGTTTTAGTAATGTTTTATGTCTGTTAAAGATACATATTTCTACATTCCCTCTCAATACGTTTTATTTCCGTTTTACCATTGCATTACAGCATGTGATCAAAAGACAAACGGCTGTCCTCAGTACGCCGTTTAAATATCTGCAACCAGTTCCTATAACTGACAACAGATGGCAGTACATCGCCCATATAGTTCCTGTAACTGACAGCAGATGGCAGCACCATTGCATCGATATGGAGAATTTGAAAAGGAGGGGAATATTTAAGAAGGGAAATTTTGAGGAACATTAAGCGACAGTTGAATGTGTAGGCTAAGTTGTTTATGTACCTTAATATTGCAATTTCTTCCCAATGCTTCGGTGGTCAAGTTATTAGCGTCCTAGACTAAAAGTTATAATTATGCATCGTCGATATGCTCTTAAATTATTATGAAAAAAGTAGTTTTCCAGGCACTCGCGCGTGTCCACAATTGCTTTCGCCATGAGAGACACGTGGCAAACATAATTCGTTTGAAGGGCTCCAACATCGTGGTCACTCAGCCCCGTGTACTTGGGTGTGTATGTGTGAAATTTTCTCTGATAACCTGTGTTATTGTGATGGCTGCATTACTGTGTGTATTATTTTGTAATTAAGGTGGTAAATGGCAAGGAGACGGCCAAGGTCTTAAGTTAGGAACCATCCCGGTATTTGCCTTAAGTGGAAGTGGGAAACCACGGAAAACCACATCCAAGATTGTCGAGGTGGGAATTAAACCTTCCTCTTCTTAGTTATACCTCAAGAGACTGAATGTGCCCCGTTATTGCCCTCAGATCAGAATTAAATTTCTTGGCAGAGCAGGAAATGTAACCCGGGTGTCCGGGGCGATAGACAAGAATAGGTGGACCTCCATGTGTTAATACGATTTTTGACATGCACGGGACATAGAATTCAAAAACTGCTTCCATTAGGGTGACTGCCGAAGTGAGTATTTATAGGCCTATGGTCATTCAGTATTTGGCGAAGTGATTCTATGTTCCCCTGCAAAATGCACTGCCATGACCTATAACAGGTGATGGAAATTGCTTATTTAGAACAGTTTCCTACTGTTTATAACAAAATGAAGAACGTCATTCTGAGCTGCGTTTTCAAGCTATTGCAAAAAATTTCGCTGGCAGGAACAATTATAAGGAATTTATTTTAAGTGATCAGTCTCATCGCATTCTCCTCACCAACCAACTTGAGTATGAAAATCTTTGGATGGTCATGTTGAACTTCATTGTATAAGAAAATTGTTTAATGATTATTTGTTTAGAGTACTGAGTCTAACTACGCAGTTGATTTCGGCAATGGAAGTATTATTTGCCATTTAATATTTAGCGGCTCCGTTATTGCAGGACACTATAGTGTTGTCGAATAATACGAAGCCACATTTAAATCCAATATAAATAGGCCATTTCAGAAACAATTCCAGATATTATTCATCACAGTGTACTGTAAGGTCTTTGACGATCAAATGTAAACATTGATCTACATTGTATTTCTCTTGCGTAAAATCTATGCGTGGTTACTTTGGTCTTTACTGTTGTGAGGGTAAAATTGATCTGCTGGAATATAAAATATTTGCCAAGCTGCAACAATGTAATGATATTAATTTAAAAGTCACTGAACTCATATCCAGTAGTTCAAACACATACATCAGCGTTAACAGATTGGATACTGAAGATGAAAGCCAGCTACTTCATTTCCCTATTATTGAATTTTTCAATTCCTTGGAATTAAGTGATTCGCCTTCACATACTCCGAACGTTTGAGCCATTGCTATTCTCCTTAGAAATCTGAACGTTTCCCAAGGACTCATATATGGTAATATATTAATTGTAAGAAATATGTAAGAAATTGCTTGGATTCGGATATAATAGGTGCAGTAATATTAGGCAGAGAGCTCAAATCCTACGACCTGATTTAACACCTTCCGATAAAACACTTGCAGGTACAGTAAATTTTCTTTTAATAGGCAACAATGTCCTATTCGCTCGGCCTACTTTATCACAATCAATCAAGCTCAAGGAGAAACTCTTGAACGTATTGGGCTATTTACCTCATCACGTTTCCAGTCATGACCAGCAGGATAGTGAAGGTACAAAAAAGGTCCTGTATGATGGTAAAGAATAAGAGGCGGAAGGATCCTACGGATTATGTTAGAATGGTGAACAAAAGGGGACAAGAGATAGAAAATAGGGAAGAACTGAAGAATATGTGAAAAGAATATTTTGAAGAACTCCTGAACCCAAATGGAAACCACGGCGAGGAGGAAGAAATCGGGGAAGAGGTACAGTAGATGAACTGCAAACAGAAAATGACTTAACATGGAAAGAAGTGGAAGATGCAGTGAACAAGATGAAAGGAGGGAAGGCACCGGGTGTGGATGAGTTGAGTGTGGAGATGGTGAGAGCAGCAGGAAATGTGGAGATACAATGGTTGTACCGAGTGATGAAGACAGCATGGAAGGAAAGGAAGACCCCAGAGGACTGGAAAAAGGGAATAATTGTCCCGATCTTCAAGAAAGGTAGTAGAACAGAATGCAGAAACTATCGGGGAATAACACTGATGAGTCATTGTGCAAAGATGTTTGAGAACATTTTGGAAAGGAGAATTAGGACAAGGATAGAAGGAGGGATGAGGGAAGAACAACATGGCTTCAGAGCAGGAAGGTCCACAGTGGATTTGATTTTTGCTGTAAGGCAGTTACAAGAACAGCACTATGAGTATGGAACAGATCTACTGATGGCCTTCCTGGACATTGAGAAAGCATATGACAGTGTATGCAGAAACAAAGAATGGAAGTCCCTGGAGGATAGAGGAATAGAAAAATGGACTATAAGGAGGATAAAGAAGATGTACAAGGGAAGCGTGAGCTGTGTGAAAGTGGGAGGAGAGAGATCGGACTGGTTGGAACAGAGAAACGGCCTGAAAGAAGGAAGTGCACTCTCACCGTTACTTTTCATTGTGGTGATGGATGACATAATGACCCGAGTGGCACAAGTAATTGGGGAAGGAAAGATGAAAGCAATGGTGCTTGCAGATGATTTAATGATTTGGGGGAAACAATGAGGAGGAGGTACAGGTACAGTTGGACGTGTGGGAAGGAATAATACAAGGTTATGGGATGAAATTTAGCATAAATAAGAGTGAGATGGTGATCACAACAAGGAAGAAGGTAAGAACCACAACAGGAATAACAATTGGTGGGGAACAGCTGAAGAAAGTGGAGAGTTTTAAGTATCTGGGAAGCCTGATACAAGAGAATGGAAGAAACGATAGAGAAATAAATGAGCGGGGGAGACAGGCAGAAGCAATCCGGAGGAGTGTGAGAAGCATGTTATGGAGCAAGGATGTCCCTCAGAACAGCAAAAAGATCATATATCGGACGTACTATGTCCCTATCCCGACGTATGCCTCGGAGACCTGGGTTATGAAAGGAAGGGAGAAGAGAAAAATACAGGCCCGTGAGATGAGGTTCTTGAGAAGCAGTATTGGAGCTACAAAGAGGGACAGAATAAGAAATGAGAGGACCAGAGAATTAATGAAGGAGGAACCATTACAGGATGGTATAGAGAAATCTAGACTTAGATGGTATGGACATGTAAAACGAATGGAGGAGAAGAGGATACCCAGGAGGATACACGAGACGAAGTGGGAAGGAAAGAGACCAAGAGGGAGACCGAGAGACAGGTGGCTGAAGGGGGTGGAAGAAAGCGTGAAGAAGAGAGGAGAAGACTGGACAAGGGTGGAGGCTGAGAGATGGTGGGAAGACAGAAGTCGTTGGAGAGGCTTGTGTTCCAAACAGACCCGGCCAATGGCTGGAAACTGTGCAAGATGATGATGACCTCATCACGTTTTCAGTCATGACCAGCAATATGTTGCAATGCTGAGAGTGCTATCTTTTGACGCCCTTAAAGTTGCAATAGTGCTAAAAAGTATTCGTACAAAGAATGTAACTTATATAAGAAGCTTCTTCAGTAATTTTGTTTTCCATTGTCCGTCATGTTTTGACGGGTTTCATCTAGTTACCATTAATCTCACTGACATAAATGACCAAAATCATTGCTTTATTATTCTTATTAATCTCACTGACATAAATGACCAAAAATCATTACTTTATTATTCTTATTCTTTGTTACCACGAGATTGAGAGAACGACAGAACCGATTTACTTCGTAGAGCACTCTAACGAAAGCTCTTGGCCTCTAGATTTGCAGAGTGTCTCTAAAATAAACAAATATATTACAGTATATTTTTGAATTAATATAGAAAATAGCAGAATTCTAGCCCCTCACGCATGCGCACAATCCGCATGGGGTCATGACAAAATGGCGGTGAGAAGTCCATTAAAATGTAAGTTATTTAATAAGCTTCCATGTAATTGAAAACATACATTAACCAAGTACTGACAATAAAATATAATAACAGTATGAACGTATACGAATGTGCAACATTGATTTATTTGGATAATGAAATGGATTATTTCCTTCAAACAGCGGCTTTTGAATATAATGAATGGCTGCGTCTGCTGCTGAACACGAGTGCACGAGTAGCTATGTGGTTAAGGCGACTGACTGTGGTTCCAAGGTACACCGGTTCGATCCCAGCCTTCGCCAATATTTTTTTTTTTACCACTGAAATATTGTTTAATCAAGGAGTTTTAGTAATGTTTTATGTCTGTTAAAGATACATATTTCTACATTCCCTCTCAATACGTTTTATTTCCGTTTTACCATTGCATTACAGCATGTGATCAAAAGACAAACGGCTGTCCTCAGTACGCCGTTTAAATATCTGCAACCAGTTCCTATAACTGACAACAGATGGCAGTACATCGCCCATATAGTTCCTGTAACTGACAGCAGATGGCAGCACCATTGCATCGATATGGAGAATTTGAAAAGGAGGGGAATATTTAAGAAGGGAAATTTTGAGGAACATTAAGCGACAGTTGAATGTGTAGGCTAAGTTGTTTATGTACCTTAATATTGCAATTTCTTCCCAATGCTTCGGTGGTCAAGTTATTAGCGTCCTAGACTAAAAGTTATAATTATGCATCGTCGATATGCTCTTAAATTATTATGAAAAAAGTAGTTTTCCAGGCACTCGCGCGTGTCCACAATTGCTTTCGCCATGAGAGACACGTGGCAAACATAATTCGTTTGAAGGGCTCCAACATCGTGGTCACTCAGCCCCGTGTACTTGGGTGTGTATGTGTGAAATTTTCTCTGATAACCTGTGTTATTGTGATGGCTGCATTACTGTGTGTATTATTTTGTAATTAAGGTGGTAAATGGCAAGGAGACGGCCAAGGTCTTAAGTTAGGAACCATCCCGGTATTTGCCTTAAGTGGAAGTGGGAAACCACGGAAAACCACATCCAAGATTGTCGAGGTGGGAATTAAACCTTCCTCTTCTTAGTTATACCTCAAGAGACTGAATGTGCCCCGTTATTGCCCTCAGATCAGAATTAAATTTCTTGGCAGAGCAGGAAATGTAACCCGGGTGTCCGGGGCGATAGACAAGAATAGGTGGACCTCCATGTGTTAATACGATTTTTGACATGCACGGGACATAGAATTCAAAAACTGCTTCCATTAGGGTGACTGCCGAAGTGAGTATTTATAGGCCTATGGTCATTCAGTATTTGGCGAAGTGATTCTATGTTCCCCTGCAAAATGCACTGCCATGACCTATAACAGGTGATGGAAATTGCTTATTTAGAACAGTTTCCTACTGTTTATAACAAAATGAAGAACGTCATTCTGAGCTGCGTTTTCAAGCTATTGCAAAAAATTTCGCTGGCAGGAACAATTATAAGGAATTTATTTTAAGTGATCAGTCTCATCGCATTCTCCTCACCAACCAACTTGAGTATGAAAATCTTTGGATGGTCATGTTGAACTTCATTGTATAAGAAAATTGTTTAATGATTATTTGTTTAGAGTACTGAGTCTAACTACGCAGTTGATTTCGGCAATGGAAGTATTATTTGCCATTTAATATTTAGCGGCTCCGTTATTGCAGGACACTATAGTGTTGTCGAATAATACGAAGCCACATTTAAATCCAATATAAATAGGCCATTTCAGAAACAATTCCAGATATTATTCATCACAGTGTACTGTAAGGTCTTTGACGATCAAATGTAAACATTGATCTACATTGTATTTCTCTTGCGTAAAATCTATGCGTGGTTACTTTGGTCTTTACTGTTGTGAGGGTAAAATTGATCTGCTGGAATATAAAATATTTGCCAAGCTGCAACAATGTAATGATATTAATTTAAAAGTCACTGAACTCATATCCAGTAGTTCAAACACATACATCAGCGTTAACAGATTGGATACTGAAGATGAAAGCCAGCTACTTCATTTCCCTATTATTGAATTTTTCAATTCCTTGGAATTAAGTGATTCGCCTTCACATACTCCGAACGTTTGAGCCATTGCTATTCTCCTTAGAAATCTGAACGTTTCCCAAGGACTCATATATGGTAATATATTAATTGTAAGAAATATGTAAGAAATTGCTTGGATTCGGATATAATAGGTGCAGTAATATTAGGCAGAGAGCTCAAATCCTACGACCTGATTTAACACCTTCCGATAAAACACTTGCAGGTACAGTAAATTTTCTTTTAATAGGCAACAATGTCCTATTCGCTCGGCCTACTTTATCACAATCAATCAAGCTCAAGGAGAAACTCTTGAACGTATTGGGCTATTTACCTCATCACGTTTCCAGTCATGACCAGCAGGATAGTGAAGGTACAAAAAAGGTCCTGTATGATGGTAAAGAATAAGAGGCGGAAGGATCCTACGGATTATGTTAGAATGGTGAACAAAAGGGGACAAGAGATAGAAAATAGGGAAGAACTGAAGAATATGTGAAAAGAATATTTTGAAGAACTCCTGAACCCAAATGGAAACCACGGCGAGGAGGAAGAAATCGGGGAAGAGGTACAGTAGATGAACTGCAAACAGAAAATGACTTAACATGGAAAGAAGTGGAAGATGCAGTGAACAAGATGAAAGGAGGGAAGGCACCGGGTGTGGATGAGTTGAGTGTGGAGATGGTGAGAGCAGCAGGAAATGTGGAGATACAATGGTTGTACCGAGTGATGAAGACAGCATGGAAGGAAAGGAAGACCCCAGAGGACTGGAAAAAGGGAATAATTGTCCCGATCTTCAAGAAAGGTAGTAGAACAGAATGCAGAAACTATCGGGGAATAACACTGATGAGTCATTGTGCAAAGATGTTTGAGAACATTTTGGAAAGGAGAATTAGGACAAGGATAGAAGGAGGGATGAGGGAAGAACAACATGGCTTCAGAGCAGGAAGGTCCACAGTGGATTTGATTTTTGCTGTAAGGCAGTTACAAGAACAGCACTATGAGTATGGAACAGATCTACTGATGGCCTTCCTGGACATTGAGAAAGCATATGACAGTGTATGCAGAAACAAAGAATGGAAGTCCCTGGAGGATAGAGGAATAGAAAAATGGACTATAAGGAGGATAAAGAAGATGTACAAGGGAAGCGTGAGCTGTGTGAAAGTGGGAGGAGAGAGATCGGACTGGTTGGAACAGAGAAACGGCCTGAAAGAAGGAAGTGCACTCTCACCGTTACTTTTCATTGTGGTGATGGATGACATAATGACCCGAGTGGCACAAGTAATTGGGGAAGGAAAGATGAAAGCAATGGTGCTTGCAGATGATTTAATGATTTGGGGGAAACAATGAGGAGGAGGTACAGGTACAGTTGGACGTGTGGGAAGGAATAATACAAGGTTATGGGATGAAATTTAGCATAAATAAGAGTGAGATGGTGATCACAACAAGGAAGAAGGTAAGAACCACAACAGGAATAACAATTGGTGGGGAACAGCTGAAGAAAGTGGAGAGTTTTAAGTATCTGGGAAGCCTGATACAAGAGAATGGAAGAAACGATAGAGAAATAAATGAGCGGGGGAGACAGGCAGAAGCAATCCGGAGGAGTGTGAGAAGCATGTTATGGAGCAAGGATGTCCCTCAGAACAGCAAAAAGATCATATATCGGACGTACTATGTCCCTATCCCGACGTATGCCTCGGAGACCTGGGTTATGAAAGGAAGGGAGAAGAGAAAAATACAGGCCCGTGAGATGAGGTTCTTGAGAAGCAGTATTGGAGCTACAAAGAGGGACAGAATAAGAAATGAGAGGACCAGAGAATTAATGAAGGAGGAACCATTACAGGATGGTATAGAGAAATCTAGACTTAGATGGTATGGACATGTAAAACGAATGGAGGAGAAGAGGATACCCAGGAGGATACACGAGACGAAGTGGGAAGGAAAGAGACCAAGAGGGAGACCGAGAGACAGGTGGCTGAAGGGGGTGGAAGAAAGCGTGAAGAAGAGAGGAGAAGACTGGACAAGGGTGGAGGCTGAGAGATGGTGGGAAGACAGAAGTCGTTGGAGAGGCTTGTGTTCCAAACAGACCCGGCCAATGGCTGGAAACAGTGCAAGATGATGATGACCTCATCACGTTTTCAGTCATGACCAGCAATATGTTGCAATGCTGAGAGTGCTATCTTTTGACGCCCTTAAAGTTGCAATAGTGCTAAAAAGTATTCGTACAAAGAATGTAACTTATATAAGAAGCTTCTTCAGTAATTTTGTTTTCCATTGTCCGTCATGTTTTGACGGGTTTCATCTAGTTACCATTAATCTCACTGACATAAATGACCAAAATCATTGCTTTATTATTCTTATTAATCTCACTGACATAAATGACCAAAAATCATTACTTTATTATTCTTATTAACTTAACCAAAAATATCCGACACAGCTAAACGTCTTAAAATCCGAACAATCGCGTTCGTCACATTTACATAACTGATTGCCATTCTTAATTCATAGTGGGAATAATTACTCCACTTAATGATGCAAATTAACATCTCAACTCTATAAAAATCAACACAATAATGATCAAACATGGAGGATCTGCCTCCTAAACTGATTTTTACTGGCATTTTTACGGAATCACAACATGCAATGGCCCATATTTCTACATAATCATAACTTGTGGGGTACTTACATTTCTATAGGCGTCTATGGTGGCTCCAACCAATCATATTTCTCCATGTCTCCCACCATTTGCAGGTTTAACGCGACATATTTATCTTGAAGACACACATTTTATAACACATAATTTTCATCAACAACACGACACGTTGCATAACTCTCAGGAAGCTATTGCTCCCACACATGTGAAACACTTATCTAATCACTACTTTAAAGGATATTTTACAGATGTTGTACACTTAACACACGTCACTTTATACACTTTTCAATGCTGAAATTCCCTAGCAAAGATCGAAATTGCAGGTGTCGACAGCATCTCCCGTGCTCCTATCAATTCCTGATTGAAAGTCTGGTTTACCTGCTTTCGGAATTCACCAACAGTTTTTATTATTCTTACTCCTACGGTAAGCGTCCTGCGTTGCATAAATATGCTAGCTCCCGTCCTGAGTTTTATCATCTGGTACTCTCATGACATTACCAAACACGTCGTAGAGTTTCATTTAGCGCATTCCATCGTAATTACACATATACGATCATTCAATACTTTACACATTGCGCTTAACACTGTCCAATACTTTACACAAATAATTATTTACAATAGTTCTGCCATTAGCCTACACGGTGCTTCATAACTGAACACGGCATAGTTCGTACTGCTGATTATGCCTATAGCACGACTATTATTCATACAAGCTTATTAAATGCTTCATTTACATGTACCAGTCTTTGTTCGGCGTCTATTATGAGTAGAACCGCCATGCGTTCTGCCTTGACGAACTTGCTTCACAGTGGCTGTACCTGACTGAAGATTCACATGAAGACTGCTCGTACCTTACTTGAAGACTGCTGTATACTGCTTACATACTGCCTCGTACTGCCCTCGTACTTGCTGCATACTGATTGCAACTTACTGCAACTGTGCTGCAACTGGGTAACTTCTAACGTCGTGAAGACTGCGTAAGACTGCAACTTGGGCTGTAACTGGGTGCACACTGCACGTGAACTGCGCGTAGACTGAGCTTGAACTGAGAGAGACTGGGTTTAGACAGAGCGCTCCTCCAAGGGTCAACTCCCTTATATCGTATTCCCACGGAAATTAGGGCGAAATCTTCCCGCGTAATCTTGGCTCCTCTCACAGCGTGAATCTGGTCTCCAAACCATGATCATTGGGTTCCTCTTTCTTCACAGATTCCAAAACTATCTGCGTGCAAAGGAATCGCTCGTCCAATTAATTAATATTAATTCCTTTCTCCATAGCGTGGGACGCTATCTTACGGGTATTCCCCGGCAACATTCTCAAATCTATCCGCGCACAATGGTCGTTTTACAGTCCTTCCGCACTTCGTTAAATATGCCCCAATTTCGCAGGTAAAAGGCTCTAAAATTAGCCTCCTGCCAAAAGATTCATCTGTGAGCAACTCTCATCTCAATTCGTTGCTCCAATCACGAGTAATCAATGATTTTCCTGGGCATCTCTCCTCCCACTACTCAAATCTATTCTCCGTCGGGGAATAACTGGGTCATTATTCAGGCCTCCCCCTGCTCCAGACGACAGAATGGGGTCACAGAGATGGACATGGCTCCACTGGGCCCCACCCACAATTCTGGGCTAATTTGTAAAATGTCAACTCTGTCCTCTCCGTGCTTCAAGCCTCGTATAGCCTACACCAAGTAGTCTATTAATGCTGTAATCTGCTCATTATTCCCTGCATTATTTTAATAAATAATGTCATTGCACCAAAAATCACACCAGTGATTAAATATACACTTCTTTCGAGTTTTTTTTTACCATGACACTGCCTCTACTGATCTCTGGTTCGTTCCCTGGTGGAACCTTCACGCTGAGATCACAGTCTCTGAGAACCACGTTCGATTCCAGTCAGCATAACCTCCTCGGGTTCATATTCCCCTTGCGAAACTTATAAAAGTCAATTGCAAGTGGCTTTCTATAAGTAACCAGCTGACTGTCTACCTCTGTCGGTGTTTACATCTGGGGTCCTTCACCTCGTCTGGCTGCGAGTAGGTTAGTACTGTTCCCCCTTCCACACTCGGCCTTGTTCCTAAGCTGTTCATTCTCCATGCGGAGGGTCGCGTTTATGGCCTCAACCTCTCTCGCCACTCTGACCATTTCTTCATAGAATTCTCGCAGACACTGGCATTCTTTCTTCTCTTCGCTTACACTGGGTAAACTGTCTGCTTCTCGTCCCGTCTTGCCGTTCCAACTTTCAGGTCTGACTGCTTGGCTGACTTCGCTCTCCCCGTTGAGTTGGGTGTGCGTTACTAATACATCTTCTTGTTCGTCGAATTCTTCTGGCGAGTAATAAATTTTTAAGTTGGCTACGTTCATAACGACCTCGTTTCCATTTTCTAAATGCCTTAACCTGTATGCATTGTTCTGGAGGTCTCTTATCACCTCGAACGGGCCGTGATAAGAAAAATTGAACTTTTTATACTTGCGTGCCTCTGGATCTGAACTGGCGGGTTTCTTTATTAAAACTTTCTCTCCCACGAGAAGCGGTCTATGATACCTCTTCGCACGATTTCTTCTCTGACGTCTCTCCGCCTGTGCTTTGAGATATTCAAAGGTTCGTTGGATCCTCAATTCTCTACCTGGCTGTGCATCTACTGGCAATGGAATAACACCAGTCCACGGTCTTTCCGGTCTTTGATCCAGATGTAGAGTCACGGGAACCTGACCTGTCGCCTCATGTACAGTATTATTTATACAGTATTCAATTACTTCTAGAAATTCTATCCAACGCCAATTCTCCTCAGAGCAGTAGATCTTCATGTATTTCTGGATCTCTCTCATTACTCTTTCAACTGGACTTGCCTCAGGATGGCGAATGGTAGATAAAATCTGCCTAATTCCAAGAGTTTCCAGTTCTCGACGAAATTCTGCACTTGTAAAGCAACTTCCGTGGTCCGAGAGAATGTTATCCGGCTTCCCAAGAATCGGAATAACTCTCTCTTTCAGGCGATTCAAGACCTGTTTTGAACTTGTCTTTTGTATGGGGCACAACACCAACATTTTCGAAAATACATCCATGGCTACAAAAATGTGTCTATTGCCTCTACGTGCTCTAGGCAATGGTCCAAAGTTGTCTATACTCAATAGCTGCCTTGGCTTCTCCGGTAACAACGGGATAGGTCGTTGCCTCATTAAAAAGGGATTTGGCTTAACCCTTTGGCATAGATCGCATGTCCTAATAGTATTTCTCACCGTTTCTCTCAATTTTGGCCAAGTAAATGCTTCCTTCAACAGAGCACAGATTTTATCTATCCCCGGATGTCCAAATGCTCTGTGGGCTAGCCATACCAATCTTCTCTGCAAAGATGCAGGAATTACAATCCTTTGACGTGTATGATCTACATCGTCCCACTTGTGTAATAACTGATTATACCATACATACTCTGTTGCCAATGCCTTCGCCTCTCTGTATACCGCATTTCCCCTTGCTAAGCGTCCCTCAAAGTAATCGATCATCATCTTCAACCATGGGTCTTCGCGTTGTAGGTTGGTAAGATTCCTTAAGTCATCCAACGTCTTCTGATCTCGATTCTCAATCTGGACCGCTAGCGCTTCCTCTTCTCTAGGGTAACGACTTAATATGTCCGGTATTACATTCTCTTTCCCTGGACAGTATTCAATTTCCACATCAAATTGCTGGATATACAGGGACCATCTTGTCAATCTCTGGCTAGACAAATCTGTCTTTAACAAAAATGTTAAAGCTTTATGGTCTGTTCTGAGGACTATTCGGAAGCCATACACGAGTTTGTGCCAAGATTGCAACGCGTACAAAATCGCGAGCAACTCTATCTCTGTGATCGTGTAGTTTTTCTCATGGGCTTTCAGTCTCCTGCTTATAAAGGCGATAAAAATTTTCTTCTCAGGCTGGTCAACATTTTCCTGGATTAGCATCGCTCCAATCCCAATAAGTGATGCATCCGTCTGTATGATGAACTTCTGGGTATAATCCGGGTATCCCAGCTTCACATATTCCAAAAGCATTTGGTTTGACCTCACGAATGCTTCCTGACATTGCTCCGTCCAATTCCATCTGCCGCCTTTCTTCAATAGGTCCTGCAGGGGTGCTACTGTCGCAGTATAGTTTGGGCAGTGGTTCGAAAAGAATCCAATTACTCCCAAATACTGTCGGACGTGCTTTACTTTCGTGGGTCGAGGGAAATTTCGAATTACTTCCAATTTATCTGGGTTAGGCTTCACTCCATTTGCATCAATAACATGCCCTAGGAATTTAACTTCCCTCTGACAGAAGTGCGATTTCTTGATATTAACCTTAAAGTTAGCTTCTCGCAGGTCATCTAGCAACTTCTTCAGGTCTCTCATGTGCTCCTCCAGAGATTCTGATGTGAGTAGAATGTCGTCTACATATCTGATGGTACTCTCTTTAACCTCATCTGATAGATTGCGATCTAACGCTCTTATCAGGGCTGAACCAGCTGTTTTCAACCCAAAAGGTAGCCTTAAAAATGTGAATGTATGTTGATCAAACATAAATCCTGTCAACAGACTAGTTTTCTTCTCTAATTCCAGATGGTGGAAACTGGATGTGATATCTAAATTTGTGAATATGGTTTTTCCTTTAAACTTCCTGAGGATCTCTTTAATAGGTGGCACTTGGTCAAATTCCGGAATAACTCGCAAATTTAAGCGTCTCAAGTCCAGGCAGACTCTGACAGATCCGTCTGTCTTTGGTACAATTACCAATGGACTTACATAAGGCGTAGGTGTCTTCTCAATAACACCGGCCTCCAACATCTCCTGAATTGCCTCCTTCACTTTAGCATAATGCTTTTCAGCTATAGGGTAGGGTTTCTGCCTAAATGGTGTCCAATCACTGACT
Source organism: Meconema thalassinum (assembly GCA_946902985.2). Taxonomy (NCBI): domain Eukaryota; kingdom Metazoa; phylum Arthropoda; class Insecta; order Orthoptera; family Tettigoniidae; genus Meconema; species Meconema thalassinum. Next base: position 479,564,850 of record OX336391.1, read on the forward strand.
TGAAAAGCATAAGTGAAGTTCTTTATCCGACCAGGTCTCGAATCAAAGACTTCCTTCTGTTCCAGTAATAACTGCTTTAAATTTTCCTTCTCTTTTAGCCCAATTTTCGCTTCTTCTAGCTTTTCCAAAATATATTCTTCCAATTTGGGTTCCAGATCTTTTTCCAAGTCTGTGGCTAGTGTTTTAAGCTCCTCTTCTAACTGCTCAATAGCTAACACTCCTTCTTCAGCCACATCTCTGTATGTATGCCATACTTGTTCACTTGATCCTGGTTCAATCTCATTGAGTGCGACCTCTAAGCCTTCAGCTTCTTCATTCACATGGAACATAACCCTGTCCTGTGCTAGGTCGATTATCACTCTGTATTCCCTTATAAACTCTGCCCCAATAAGTAGGTTATAAGGCAGTTTGTTTACTAACAGAAAACTCTGTGAGAAAATAGAGCCTCCTATCTGTAAATCTAGGAATACCTGGTATTTACATATCATTGTTCGGTCTGGAATTACCCCTTTAATCTTGACACTAGAGATCGGTATTTTCAAAATGTTCTCTCTCCGGGCTATTTCATTATATAGAGCTTGTGTCATGAGGCTCACTGTTGATCCTGTGTCCAGCAGACTTCTGACTTTTAATCCTGCCACTCTTACAATTATAATAGGCAATTCTCTCTTGACCATGACCTGTGGTCCTCCTGTATCCTCAATCAGTTCTTCTGGCTTGGCTATCCAATTGATGATGTTAATAGACTTCCATCCATCAGTCTCAAACTCTTCTAATTTTGGCGTTTTTTTTTCTTCAGCGCCCGCCCCCTTGGAGTTTCTTCTCTCCTGTTCGCTGCGCTGTAGTTCCAAACTCTTAGCTCCATCTCCATATCTGTCTGGCGATGTCCTGTTCTGCATGACTTCTTGCCATCGAACTTGTTGTTTCTGGGGCTCATCTCCCCTTTCTTCGAGGTATCGCAAAGAAGCATGATATCGTTCTTCTACCTCGTCATCGAAGTTACTTCTTCTTTCTTGGGGTCTCCAATTTCTATTATTGCCTTCTTGGCCATTATTACCTCCATTGTTATGGTACGGTTTACCCCTGTTATTCTGCTTATTCCACGAACTTCGACCTCTTCCTCCTCTATTAGCATTTCCTTTGAACTTTGACTGCCATCTTCTGGGTTCCTGTTCCCATTGCCGTCCATAGGAATCTAATGTTTCTGTGCTCGTAGCTTTGTTGTTCCTTGGAGCTTGCTGTTGGTCAGTCTGTGTGTTGGTCACGTGGACGTGTTCCACGGTTCGACTCTGACGCATTGTATTTGCTGTGGTGAGGTCCAGTTGCCGTAGAACTGTCTCCATTTCCATAGCAGTTTTCGCATTAGCCGAGATTAGTAGCCTTTGGATCTCGTATGGAAGCTGTTTGGCGATAGCAATACATAGCTCCAGTTCGCTTGGTTTTTGATCCAGCTCTTTAAAGCGACTCATCTGCGATATGAAAAATTCTGCGTACTTTGTTGGATTATTAGTACTGTATTTCTTTGCATATAAATCCAACCGTAAATTCTGTTGAGTCGCGGCGTCCCAATATCTCTTCAAGAATGCCTCACGGAACTCCTCAACAGTATCAAAAGTGTAACGGAAGCTGCGAAACCATAATGCGCACTCCCCCTCTGTTAATTTCTCTATAGCACGTAGCCTACGCTCCTGCGGTATTCGTGCATCATTTAGATATTCAGTCACTTCCTTTAACCAATATTTTGGTGTCATACTACAGTGGCTACCTGAAAATTTCCTTGGTTTTTCTTCGCTTGCCCTAATGACGTTTATCACCTGGGTGTGCATAGCATTTTCATGTGGCGTCGATGCCGCAATTGGTACACCTGGCGTCATATAAGGACTTTCCCCTGGGCCTGTAGCATTCCTGCTCATAGGTTGGGTTTCTAAGTCTGCCCACCTTGTTTTCCTCATATCCTCCATGCTGCCTTCACTTGACTTAGGACCTTTCAGAAGCGTTTCCTCCTGTGCTATTATCCTAGTCTCCATTTGATTGTGGCGCATTTCTGCTCTTTCTAGGCGAGTAATGACTTCTTTCTCTATTCTTGTAAGCCTATCTCGGTTTTCCTCGGCTACTTGAAAGATTTTCACCTTGTCTTCTTTCAGACTCTGTTTGATATGGGATATTTCATCCTCTACATCCTCTTTAATTTGAGCAAGGGTCTTGTCGCTTGCCTCTGTTTTCTGGCCTTCTCTTATTTCGAGTTCTTCTCTCAACCCTTTAATTTCATCTTGAATATGTCCATTGACTTTAGACAATTCGTTCCGGACCTTGGTGATCTCACCTCTATTCTCCTCTTGCCTTTTGTTAACTATGACAATGTCACTTTGAACTTGGTCCAGTTCTTGATTAACTTTGCCCATCTGACTTTTCACGTTGCTTACCAGCTCCTGACTTTCATGAGCGATAGCCTTAATTTCGCCTATTTCCTGGCATTGACCTAATATATTCTGGTCCTGTTTCTTGAGGTCACCGTTAATTGCTCTAGCATAGCTTTTCAATTTCTGGTCCCATTTGGAGTCGTTCTCCTCTAATCTATGGTCTACCGTTTTTGTAAACTCTGCGAACTGTTTCGCTTGGCGTTCGAGATTCGCCTCATTTTGGATTTGAATATCCTTAATGTCGTTAGACAACGCATCTAATCTACTGTTGGTTTCCTCCTGAGCATGCTTACACGCTTGTAAATTACCCTCAAGTTTGGCTTCTATAGCCTCGAAACGTTTATCAGTTTTAACCTGCATTTCCGATACAATGCTTACAACAGTATCTGTTACTTCGGTCTTAATTACCTCTTGCATTTGACCTAACTTATTGTTTAATTCAACTTTATATTCAACTTTATTTGCATCTAAACGGTTGTTTATTTCTACCTGATTTGCATCTAACCTGTTACTTAACTCAGCTTTATTTGCATCTAAACGGTTGTTTAATTCAATCTGGTTATTATTCATTGCAACCTGATTAGCATTAATTGCCTCCTGATTGGCATCTAAACGAGTGTTTATGCTACCCTGGAAAGCCTTGGCTTCCAGTTTATTCTGCTCGTTAGCAGCATCAAAATGCTGTTTCAATCCTGCAATAACCTGCAAGATTTCCTCCGTACCTGACATTTTACAATAAAACACTTAAATATGCAGGCAGGCTTCCTGGAAAAATATGTGGATACGTTTCGAAGAGAAACATCAAACACTGCACACATATTGTGAAGTCGTACAAAACCTGATAAAATTATGGTAGATTGTGGATCTGGTATGTAGCGCTCATACCCTTGGGCAATTCTCTTCTCAATAGAGAGATTCTGCGTTACATAAAAAGCCTACTGAATTCAAAAACCACTCAAACACAATTTGAGGCAAAACAATTACTATGGTTTTCCCCATGAAATACCATAAAAATCTATGGGTTTTCCCTAAATCCCATAAGCTCCACGTACCTGGGCGCCATGATAAATAAAAGAGGAGTAATCATTCATGTATGCCATGCATGTGCAATGCCAAGATCGCTCATATTGCACTGACGCAGGCGGTTCCATAATGAATTAATACCGCCCCACGTTGCTTGGGCCATGATAATAAAAAAAGAGTACTTACAAAGGAGTAGAACTGTACTTATACATCTATCAAAATTTATATGTACGTATCGGAACTTATCTAGGGATAGGAGCGGTCATTCCCTACTTCGTTAATTCTTACTTTAATAGAGTTGTGTGCACTAGATCTGACCGACTTTAGTTGTACCAATAGCTCAAATCACAGTATAGGACATCAAATCCCATGTACCCATGTGAGTAATCTCGATGGTAAATATGCAGCTGCCTCCAGCTAGCATCAGGTCTCAGGCGCGTGCCGTTCCCCCAAATGAGCAGTGCATATTTTGGATTTGAGGCTATAAGGTAACAACTCTACAATAACAAGGCACAACTCTATTCTAAAACTTTAATTCAGTAAATAAAAATCATGGCTTCAAACACAAAACAATCCCAAAACCAATCAAAAACAAAGCAAACAAAAGTTTACTTCCACAATCCACAAATAAACAAATGAAATCATAATAAAATCATATTAAACCACAAAGCTGTACCCTTATGTGAACTACATAAATATATTCTAGTGCGCTGATGCACCTACGACTTCAATACAAACTGTACATTAACATAACAGTCATACAATGTGACTTCTTTAATATCACAAATTAATTATTCCTTAAACCTCTTGGTTTTAACAATTATGTGTGCCGTGCGTGTTTTGATTTTTCTCTTCTCACCAAACAAATGCTTTCATGCATTACCTATTCGGACGTTGCACCGCAATCAACGTGCAACTCCATAATTATGTAAGCTACCCCTCCTCTTCCTCGATTTATATGGTTCCATTGCATGCTGTATGTGATTCCTACATAAAACGTTACGTTATAGCTGGTGTCGGATGGTACAATAGATTACCTCGCTCTCGTGGCGATTGGCATCTGGTAACTAACTTCAAAACTTGGTTTCAGTGGCAGTACAAATACATCATCTAACTATTCGTCAGATAGCTAAATTAATGAACCATCATGGTGATCTATAATTATCCATGTGTTCCTAAACCACATGGCTACATTACTCAACATAACAATCTTTCATTATATGTCATTTACCAGGGTCTAAAATCTGTCCCTTTCAACTTGCCTTGACGGCTCGAGTTTAGACTGCAGACCCTCGGCTAGAGGGGTCCGCACACAATAGAAAGTGGGATGGGTGTTCCACCAATTACCTCGACCCTCCTTAAAGGTTTTGAATGCTTTCCTTTCTAAGCAGTAAAGATTTACAAGACAAATACTGTCGTCTGACCGACACACATATCCCAAAGGATCTTAATTGACTATTATGCAAACAGGTATTGAATGAGCTTTTTAATTACTCCTACACAGAGGATATAATAATAATTACTGGCCTCACATGGGTCCATTCAACATGAAGGTTCGGGGTTCGTAATGCATTAGTCTGACGGGTGACCGATGTCTCAAGTAAAATATAGGCGCTCACTGCAGCCTGTCGCCATGAGTTTCGCTACCACGAGCGGAATAACTCATTAATAAGTTCTCGGGAGACCATAGAGTTTCGAGGTGTCCTCGTTCTCCTCGTCTCTATCACAGGATCCCAACCCGGAACACTTTCATATCCTTCCTCAGAGCTAGGGTACACACTACAACTCTGGCATAAAATTATATCTCCACTTATGCCCATGACATAGGAGATTTCATACGTAGAATAGACCATCTGGCCCCTACTCAATGCTACGACCTCCGACCTATATTATTAAGAGAAATCTAACAATTACTCTATAAGCTTCTCATATAAGCTGCAAATTCAATTCGCTAAAAGCTCTTTCATGCCTGGCATCATTACTGAATATATGCAATATCCTGATATAAAACTTCTTTCCTTAATTACTGTAACGTAATCTCACTGTATCATCTTACTGCTTAGATTGATAAGTCTTGCAATTAGCGTAAATCTCTCGCTTATAACATTTATTTGTTTCCTGATGTGTTCATTCATACTTTTAATATTCGTTATTATTATTACCATTAATCTCACTGACATAAATGACCAAAATCATTGCTTTATTATTCTTATTAATCTCACTGACATAAATGACCAAAAATCATTACTTTATTATTCTTATTAACTTAACCAAAAATATCCGACACAGCTAAACGTCTTAAAATCCGAACAATCGCGTTCGTCACATTTACATAACTGATTGCCATTCTTAATTCATAGTGGGAATAATTACTCCACTTAATGATGCAAATTAACATCTCAACTCTATAAAAATCAACACAATAATGATCAAACATGGAGGATCTGCCTCCTAAACTGATTTTTACTGGCATCTTTACGGAATCACAACATGCAATGGCCCATATTTCTACATAATCATAACTTGTGGGGTACTTACATTTCTATAGGCGTCTATGGTGGCTCCAACCAATCATATTTCTCCATGTCGCCCACCATTTGCAGGTTTAACGCGACATATTTATCTTGAAGACACACATTTTATAACACATAATTTTCATCAACAACACGACACGTTGCATAACTCTCAGGAAGCTATTGCTCCCACACATGTGAAACACTTATCTAATCACTACTTTAAAGGATATTTTACATATGTTGTTCACTTAACACACGTCACTTTATACACTTTTCAATGCTGAAATTCCCTAGCAAAGATCGAAATTGCAGGTGTCGACAGCATCTCCCGTGCTCCTATCAATTCCTGATTGAAAGTCTGGTTTACCTGCTTTCGGAATTCACCAACAGTTTTTATTATTCTTACTCCTACGGTAAGCGTCCTGCGTTGCATAAATATGCTAGCTCCCGTCCTGAGTTTTATCATCTGGTACTCTCATGACATTACCAAACACGTCGTAGTGTTTCATTTAGCGCATTCCATCGTAATTACACATATACGATCATTCAATACTTTACACATTGCGCTTAACACTGTCCAATACTTTACACAAATAATTATTTACAATAGTTCTACCATTAGCCTACACGGTGCTTCATAACTGAACACGGCATAGTTCGTACTGCTGATTATGCCTATAGCACGACTATTATTCATACAAGCTTATTAAATGCTTCATTTACATGTACCAGTCTTTGTTCGGCGTCTATTATGAGTAGAACCGCCATGCGTTCTGCCTTGACGAACTTGCTTCACAGTGGCTGTACCTGACTGAAGATTCACTTGAAGACTGCTCGAACTTACTTGAAGACTGCTGTATACTGCTTACATACTGCCTCGTACTGCCCTCGTACTTGCTGCATACTGATTGCAACTTACTGCAACTGTGCTGCAACTGGGTAACTTCTAACGTCGTGAAGACTGCGTAAGACTGCAACTTGGGCTGTAACTGGGTGCACACTGCACGTGAACTGCGCGTAGACTGAGCTTGAACTGAGAGAGACTGGGTTTAGACAGAGCACTCCTCCAAGGGTCAACTCCCTTATATCGTATTCCCACGGAAATTAGGGCGAAATCTTCCCGCGTAATCATGGCTCCTCTCACAGCGTGAATCTGGTCTCCAAACCATGATCATTGGGTTCCTCTTTCTTCACAGATTCCAAAACTATCTGCGTGCAAAGGAATCGCTCGTCCAATTAATTAATATTAATCCCTTTCTCCATAGCGTGGGACGCTATCTTACGGGTATTCCCCGGCAACATTCTCAAATCTATCCGCGCACAATGGTCGTTTTACAGTCCTTCCGCACTTCGTTAAATATGCCCCAATTTCGCAGGTAAAAGGCTCTAAAATTAGCCTCCTGCCAAAAGATTCATCTGTGAGCAACTCTCATCTCAATTCGTTGCTCCAATCACGAGTAATCAATGATTTTCCTGGGCATCTCTCCTCCCACTACTCAAATCTATTCTCCGTCGGGGAATAACTGGGTCATTATTCAGGCCTCCCCCTGCTCCAGACGACAGAATGGGGTCACAGAGATGGACATGGCTCCACTGGGCCCCACCCACAATTCTGGGCTAATTTGTAAAATGTCAACTCTGTCCTCTCCGTACTTCAAGCCTCGTATAGCCTACACCAAGTAGTCTATTAATGCTGTAATCTGCTCATTATTCCCTGCATTATTTTAATAAATAATGTCATTGCACCAAAAATCACACCAGTGATTAAATATACACTTCTTCGAGGTTTTTTTTACCATGACACTGCCTCTACAGATCTCTGGTCGTTCCCTGGTGGAACCTTCACGCTGAGATCACAGTCTCTGAGAACCACGTTCGATTCCAGTCAGCATAACCTCCTCGGGTTCAATAGGTATCGATAATATATTGAAAGGAAGACAAAAGGAGATTATTACTGTCTATCTGTGGAAGGAAGATAATGTGTACAAGTAATAAGTTGAAGGAAGATTTTCTATACAGATGGAGGATCCATTTCGAGGTTATCTACACGGAGAATGCAAATGGATTAATAAAGTTTCGCTCTATAATTTATAAATATGCCCATAATACAACCGTCCATATGGTAAGATCCAATTTATTTATTAGGTCATTATTAGAAGTAACTTCCATTTATGATTAACTCATGCTCGTATCACTTTAAACTAAATAAACACCAAGTTAGCACTACTTGTTTTTATATGTACAATACCCGTGTCTGGTCAGAAATCGCAAGCTATCAGTTGTGTTCCATCACCTTACAACCCGTGATAAAAGATTTTTCTGTGCACATAAAATATTATTATTTCCAAAACTACTTGGAAATTGGCTCCCTCTCCGGTCAAATAAGACAAAATTAAAAAAAACGGAAAAAATAAGATATTATTTTTATAAAGTTATGTGGGGGGGTTGTTGTTGTTGGCTCTTTATAAAGGAGCAAATAAAGACAAACATATAAAACGTTACACTTGGCAGCCCAACGTAAGGCGCGAAAACTGATAGTATTTCTCGTCAGCAAAGGGAAAAGTATAATTGTGCGTTACAGTAAAATTTGTTATGGAAGAAAAAGAAATCCAGAAGAAATTACGAAGTAGACCAGAGACCGATAAAGGAGCACTTGTGACTAGAGTTAATGAATTAATTAATAAAGAGGGGAGAAATGTAGGTGAGAATGATGAGGATTATACAAGGTTAGTGGCGGTAGACCCTGATACAAGTAGTAAGGAGGGGGAAAGCCGGGAAGGTTTTCAGAAGTTAATACTGAAACTCATGCAAGATTTAAGTAGCAAAATCGAGACTACGAATAACAACATAGAAGCTACAAGTCGAAAGATAGATACTAATAATCAAGAGATGACGGACAAATTATACAAATTATAGATGAAAGAGAGATTAGACAGTGTGGTCAAAGTGAATGAGGAGTTGAATAGAAAGTTTGGGATACTGGAAGAGAGTATTAAGGGCGTGAAACAGAATATTAAGGATAAGATTAAAGACATGATGGAAGATAAAGCTAAAGTGATTATAACAGATGTCGATAATAAACTAAAAGAAGTGCAAGGCAAAATAGAAGAGAAACTCACTACGCAGAGTGAAAAATTCAAGATCCTGGTACAGGTAGAGACTAGGCAGGTAAAAGATCAGTTGGGAGCAGAGATAGAGAAAGTACAGACAGAGTTAAGTACAAAAGGAGAGGAAAATAACGTAAAGAATTATGAGAGTCTACAAGAAATTCAGGAGAAACAGTGTGTACTGAAGAGCAGGTTAACTGAGAAAGAGAATAGTTTGAAGGAAAAGATAGAAATGATGGAAAAGTTGGCAGACAAAAGGATAGAATATCTTGAGGCAAGATTAAAATCTCAATTTAGACAGGAAGGAGTGTTCAGTAGAGTAGGGTTCTTAGGTAATTGTGTTAAAGAAGTTGAACTACCTAAATTCAGTAATAGACAAGGATGTCCAATGGAGTTTTTAGAGATAGTAAAGAGTCGATATAGAGACAGGTTAGAGGATAAATCTATTGAATGGAGTCACGTGATAGAAACATTGGATCGGGCATTTGTGGGTGAAACACGTAGTTGGTTTTCAGTGTATAAGAGTGATCTAGTAGATTTCAAGGATTTCAAGGCTAAATTTTGCAATAAATATTGGAATGAGGAGATTCAAGGGCAAAAACGTGAGAGCATTGTGTTTGGTAAGTACAACAGTAGAGAGAACAGCAGTATGACGGAATATTCCCTAAGTCAAGTGCTTACGTGTAAATATTTAGATGGTATCGCCCAAGAGTGTGATGTTGTGAGATTGTTGCTGAAGCATTTTCCATACAGGGTGATGGAAGCAGCTTGTATCCAACGAATAGGTACGATTTCGGAGATGGAGAAATTGCTTACTAGTTTCGATGCTTTAGGTAATATAGGGGAACAGCAAGCAAATAATTATGATAATCGCTCTTTACCGGATCAGAGATCACAGAATGGTAATAATTACCATTATAACCAATCGGGAAATTATAATCATAATAGAAATAGTAATCAATCACCAAATAATACCTATAGTCAAAGAGATAATAAAAATGCTCATAATTATAATAGACGGTATGTACCTCAGGGTAATTATAGAAATGAGGAAAGGAGAAATGTACATAACCAAAGTGATATACAAAATAGGGAACAGAGAGTAGAACCGAGTACTTCTCAAGAAAATGGACATGGAAATTTAAACTAATAGTAGGCTGTGATACCAGGTCAGATCATCAGCCTGTTATCATTTCAGAATGTTCTACCATATCTGTTTCAGATGACCTAGTAATTGAGGGAGATCTTTTATATGACGTAGACAATTGTAGTCAAGAGTCTCCTGTTGAAATTATAAATACCGTATCTGAAATTCACATGTGGAGGGCGCGTTGCACCGTTTTATTTGATTCAGGATGTCAGAAGTCATGCGTTAGCTTAGAATTGTGCAATAAATTGAAGTTAGAAGGAGTTCGAATAGAAGAGATGCCTGTCAAATCCACATTTGTAATTACAGCAGTAGGTCAGAGGTCAGGCTCATTTCTAGGCAAGTAATTATTGAAATGTTTATTAATGGAGTTCTGGGAACACATGTATGTCTAGTAGTTCCACATCTGCTATATGAAGTTATTTTAGGGAGTGATTGGATGTCTTCACATATTGCACAGATTGATTATGGGAAGGCATGTATCAAATTTATGTGGTCAGGTAAGGAGGAAGAAATTAAATTCTATGAACATAGTAAGAAAGGCTTCGTAAATCAGCAAATTAGCGTAATTAGGGAATTATTGGAAGAGGTGGAAGATGTTAATTTTCAGGTATTCACTGTGTTGGATCCTATTTCTACGAGGTCTTTTGTGAATAATATAAGGTTTAAAGATGATTTGTATGATGCCTTATATGAGAAATGTGGTGAAGGTCTGTTGGAGTCTAGTCAGAGAGACCAATTGTTTGACGTACTATTACGCAATCAAAGTATATTTTCTAGTAAAATTGGCAAAGTAAATTGCTATACACATACATTGAATGTTCAAGATAAAAGTGTTTTTGTTGGTCGTCGTTTTCCTATACCCCATAAACTACAATTAGCTGTACAGGAACAGATTAATTCTATGCTTGCAGAAGGCATCATCGAACCCTCAAGTAGTCAGTATGTCAATTCACTTGTGATAGTGCAAAAGGAAGCTGGAAATGTAAGGATATGCCTTGACGCAAAAACTCTAAATAAGCATATTGCTTCTGACCAATTGAGATCCATGTCTATAGAAGAATTAGTTCATAAGTTTGAGAGTAAACAATGGTTTACTGCAGTTGATCTCACTTCCAGTTTTTGGCAAGTACCTTTGAAAATTGAGGATCGACCTTTAAGAGCCTTTTGTTTTCAGTATAACCTTTATCACTATTGTCGTGTACCATTCGGTTTAAAAAGTAGTTCGGCAACACTTATAAGGGTATTAAATATTGCACTAGGCAATGATACAGGAGATTTCGTTACAATTTATGTTGATGATTCAGTAATAAGTTCTAGAACGTTTGAAGAGCATCTTAGTAATTTGGAAACAGTATTTCGGAAATTAGGAAATGCTGGTTTGACTCTAAAACTATCTAAGTCATCATTTTGTGGGAAGGAAATAACTTTCCTTGGGTGCAAACTTTCAACCTGTGGTGTATCGCCTGAATTGAGTAGAATAGAGAAAATTAAAGATTTTGCTCCACCTAGGAATGTTAGAGAGCTCAAATCATACATTGAGTCATGCATGTTTTCTCCTCACTGTATATTGGTCTCTGTGTACTTGAGTCAATGTTTAGTTATGAAATATTGATTTATGTGTCTTAATACGCACAATTATACAACCTTATATACATATATATCATACTAATATATAACAAGTAGTTCCGTGAAGAACTATACAGCCTATTTTCATATATCCTAATTATGTTAATTGCCACTATCAACATACACAATTTCAGTTTGATTGCTGTAATAGATTCGTAGATATTGAGAACCGACTAAATATTTCGGGTGGTCGCCATGTTGGATTTTATATATGTAGGTCCTAGAGTTATGTACTGTTACATGCAGATTATTGTGAACGTGTAGTATTCAAACTTCAATCGCATAATTAGGACACAAGAAAAAACATGGAGATTTAAAATTTTTCACAGCTGCCATCTTGAGGTTATGGAAACAATTGAAATAAATTAGATGCCAGTGGATTAACATTCGGATAAAGATTTACTGTACCAAGTTTCACTGCACGCGGATGGTTAAATTGCGAGAAACGTCCATGTGAATATTTATAATTCGCGTCACCGCCATGTTGGATTTGTGATCACCAGGTTATTTAAAGTCCTATAGGTGAACTTAAGTTCATAGCCCCTATGAACATTAAAAAATGCAGTTTGATTGCTAAAATAGATTCGTAGATATTCAGTATCGTCTAATTATTTCGGATGGTCGCCATGTTGGATTGTTGAATGTATAGGCCATAGAGTCATGTACCATTAAAGGAAAATTATTGCGTAGGTTCATTATTCAAACTTTCACTTCGATCGCATGACTACATCACAAGAAATAAAAACTTAATTTTAAAATTCGCACTGCCGCCATCTTGAGGTTATGTAAACAATTGAACTAAATTAGATACCAGTGGATTACTATGTGTATAAATATTTCCTATACCAGGTTTCAGTACGCTTGGAACATTAAATCGCGAGAAAGGTCTATTTAAAATGTTCAAATTCGCTTGGCCGCCATGTTCGTTTTGTAGTTAACCGGTTTTTGAAAATTTTATAGATGAACTTCCAGTAGTGCCCTTTATCTCCGTACAAAATTTTAGGGAGATACCGCTAATAGTTTCAGAGATATAGAATGCCGGTGAAATAATTCGCACATCCGCCATCTTGTGATTATATAAACAATTGAACGAAGTTAGATGTCGGTGCATTACAATGTATATAAACATATACTGTACCAAGTTTCATTGCGTTTGGTTGGTCAAATCGCGAGAAACGTCTATTTAAAAGTCGCAAATTCGCTTGGCCACCATGTTGGTTTTGTAGTTACCAGGTTTTCAAAAGTCACATAAGTGAACTTATAGTAGTTCCCTCTATCACCATAGAAAATGCCAGGGTAATATCGGTAATAGTTTCGGAGATATTGAATGCTGGTGAAATATTTCGCACAGCCGCCATGTTGGATTGGTGAGTCGTAACAAAATTTGAAGGGCACGGTCGAGGTCGCCGGGAATAGTGCTATGAACTTTCCGAGTTTCATTGAAATCGCTCCTGCCGTTTAGATTTTATTAGGGGGGGGGGGCACACACACACGAATCACACACACGCACACACACACGGACAAAAGGTGATCTCATACGCCTATTTTTTCAAAATTGAAAATAGGCTAAAAATGAGATGGTGTGTGTCTGTCTTTCTGTCTGTCTGTTACTCAATAACTCAAGATCCACTGTTCCGATTTAAATGAAATTTTGCATGGATGTAGCTGATTTACCAGGTTTACATATAGGATACTTTTGATTTCGAAATTTTGCACTATTAAAAAATGGCGACTATTTTAGTGACGTCATTAGAACCTTTGATTTCAAAATTTCATATTTCCATATCAAATAAAAAGAGAACGGTAGGAAATAACAAACTTCTGATGGCACATACGAGCTTCAACATTTAATTTTCTATCCGAAAGGTCCTTATCACTTTTCGTGTATCTCCAACGGTTAGCGAGTAAAACATACTTTTGTGACGTCACTACACCCTTTGGTTTCAAAATTTCATAATTCCATTTCAAATAAAAAGAGAACGCTAAGAAATAGCAAACTTTTGATGGTATACACGAGCTTTAGCATTTAATTTTCTATCCAAAAGGTTCTTATCACTTTTCGTGTATCTCCGACGGTTAGCGAGTAAAACCTAAATTTGTGCAATAAAACACGGTCACATCGAGCGGTGCAGTATATCTCTACATATATAAAAAAGGAAATTTGTCTTTTTTTTCTGAATTTCTACGGAAATTTGAGTTATTTACACGTTTCAGACTGTTTTATGATAGATGCGCGCGAAAATAATGTTTTGGTCTGTCTGTCTGTTTGCTTGATTGTCTGTGGACAATTTTGTTCCCTTATAACTCGAGAACGGCTGGGTGTATCAACGTAAAATTTGGTACAGATATCCATCAGAGGCACGACACTAATCATTGATGTAACTCTTCTCTATACCTCTCATAAAAGGGGGCATACCCCCTTAAAATACATGCTGAAATAGGAGTAGAAGGACGAGACAAAGCTCATTTTCAGCCCCTCAACGTGAGAGACAAAACTCGGGGGCCATAAAAGCACATTTTAAGGTCCTACGTCCAACCGTTTTTGACATATTCCCAGAAAACTAATTTAATTTAATAAACTATGAACGAATGCAAGCCGATAACCATGGCAACAGATTCTCAGAGATCCATCTATTGCTGTAAGACGCAATACAATTCCATTAATTACATTGGTGTGAAAGTTTGCAAACGGTTAGATGGTTATTATGGAACCAAATTAAGCTGTAAATTTCATCAATACGTAAAATGCGCTTAAGGGGGCAAGGGGTAGTCTAGATTTTTTTTCACGTGATTTACATCTGCGGGTGTGGTATGGCAGGTCGATTATATTCCTATCCCTATGTTATATTATTATTATTAGTATTATATTATGGCGTACAACGACGAGACAAAGCCCCTCGGTGCCAGAAATAAAACTCGAGGGTCCTCGAAAACTACATTATAAGGCTCTAAAACCAACAGTTTCTGAAACATTCCCAGAAAACTAATTAAATTTATTTAAGAAACTAATGAAGGAATGCAAATCGGTAACCATGACAACATTATCTCAAGGGGTGGCATCCAACTTTCCATCTATTTCAGTAAGAAGCAATGTATTACATTTATTACATTTCTGTGAAAGTTTGCAAATATAAGGTTATCACGGAACCAACATAGACTGTATAATTCATCAATGCAATTAAGGGGGTCAAGGGGTAACCTAGGATTTTTTCATGCAATTTTCACGTGCGACATATAGTGCAGAAGGTCTATTATATCTCCAAACAACAACATTATTTTCAAAAATTCCTGAATTGAATCAGCATTTTTTGCGGCTTTTAGGAATTTGGGCCATTTGAGACTAAAGAACCTGAATTTTCATGCACCACAAGCTTTTATAATTTATGAAAGAGGTCTTCCTGTGTATGGGGATCCAACACAACGTAGAGGGTCAGTTTTTATGTGACGTGTATTGCGTTTCATCTACAAGGCTTTCAATTCTATTTCATGTCAGGAAGTACACGTCAGGTGAATTTAGTTTGAGAGCACATTTCAACTAATCTTTTTTTTTTTTTTTTGTCGACATACGGGTTCATCGTAAGGATGATTTTCTTTGATACTGTGTGGTAGATATACCCATATTTGGATTTCTGGGTGATATGTTGTAGACAATAGAACTGTATGTCTGTCTTTCTGTGTATCCTTATGTACGCCTATAACTCATGTTCGGATGCTAGGTGCATCGTAAAATTAGGTATGGTAAACATGAGTCAATACACCAATCATTTATAAAACTCTTCACCGTTCATTTCATACAGTAGAAGGGTGGATATAGGGAAAAACTTCTCAAAATACATGCTAAAATAGGCGAAATATAAAAATTATCCTAGAAGGACGACCAAAGCATATGTTGCACTTCTCAATGTGAGACACAAAATTCGCGAGTCTATAAAGGGTCTCCGAAAACCACATTATAAGGCCCTTAAATTAACAGTGTGTGTGACATTCCCAGAAAACTAACTTCGTTTTGATAAACTTACGAAGGAATGACAAGCGGCTAACCATTGCAACAGTAGCTCATTTGATAATGTCTGGTGCGTCTCTAAAAGCAACAGTACTTAAAAGGGACGCAACACCAATAACATTATTATTATTATTATTATAATGTCTGGTATTAACACCGAACACCGTTCGAAGAACGGGTACTTCTGCTAGTTATATATATAAAATTAGGTCAGGAAATTAAATAAATGAATTTGATAAATGACCTGGTAAATTATTGGTAGCACCATACTATGCGTGTGTCAGTGCTACGTTTATAAACGCGTGAGAAATATGATTCTCAAGTAATATTTTGAGATAATTCGAAGAATTAGGATCCAAATAAACTAATTAACTGATTAAATTCAAAGGGATGCCTATCAAGTGTATACTATCTTATGTATTCTAAATATGTTTTATTCTTGTATTTTCACATGTGGGTTCATTAATCCCTCCATCATTTCATTAAGTATGTATTCATGAAGGGCGAATGTAATAGTGTAGAATTAATCATGATTTGTTATCAAATTTATTATTATTGTAAATATGTTATATCATTTCATTTTCATCAATCATTCATATCATAAGACGGAAGTTACATTTGGAGAGATTTAGGCGGGATATTATATGTATATTGGTCTTACGTATGGGTGTCGTATAGTGGTTTAATTTGACTGTTTTCTTCATGAAGGAGATGTTACTTGGCACTTTGATATGTGTTTAGCGCTTCACGTATACTGTATACAGGAGGGCTGATCCGATAGAAGGCACTACTGGTGTGAAGAGGATGGTGTATATTGATACTTCCTCAAGAAATAATGATCCATGGAATATATAAGTAAAGGATTAGCAGGCAGTGGACTGTAGAAGAGATTATTAGAGTTGATGGCACATTGTCATAATTAAGAAAGGAAAGGTGAGAAAAGAAGAAACAAAGTTTTCAGTAACGTATTAAATCAAATGGTCTGCAATTGTCCTATGATATATATATATATATATATATAGGTATCGATAATATATTGAAAGGAAGACAAAAGGAGATTATTACTGTCTATCTGTGGAAGGAAGATAATGTGTACAAGTAATAAGTTGAAGGAAGATTATCTATACAGAAGGAGGATCCATTTCGAGGTTATCTACACGGAGAATGCAAATGGATTAATAAAGTTTCGCTCTATAATTTATAAATATGCCCATAATACAACCGTCCATATGGTTAGCTCCAAACTATTTATTAGGTCATTATTAGAAGTAACTTCCATTTATGATTAACTCATGCTCGTATCACTTGTAACTAAATAAACACCACGTTAGCACTACTTGTTTTTTTATATGTATAATAATTCGTGTCTGGTCAGAAATCGCAAGCTATCAGTTGTGTTCCATCACCTTACAACCCGTGATAAAAGATTTTTCTGTGCTCATAAAATATTATTATTTCCAAAACTACTTGGAAATTGGCTCCCCCTCCGGTCAAATAAGACAAAATAAAAAAAACGGAAAAAAGTAAGATATTATTTTTATACAGTTATGTGGATAGTTGTTGTTGTTGGCTCTTTATAAAGGAGCAAATAAAGACAAACATATAAAACGTTACAATATGACGAATAAATTGACTTCACATATATTTCATCTCAATTTCCTAGTAGGATAACATGTCAGACGCTACACATCATATGCGACTACTGTAAGGCTGGTATCTTTTTTATTTTTAGCCTATTTAAAATTTTGAAAAAAAAATAGGCTTATGAGATCACCTTTTGTCCGAGTGTGTGTGCGTGTGTGTGTGTTTCCCCCCTAATAACTTCTAAACGGCAGGAGCGATTTCAATGAAACTAGGTAAGTTCAGAGCACTATTCTGGAGGACCCCGACCGTGCCCCACAAATTTTGTTACCTCTTACCAATCCAACATGGCAGCTGTGCGAAATATTTCACCAGCATTCAATATCTCCGAAACTATTCCCGATATCATCCTGGATTTTTTTTACGGTGAAGAAGGGAACTACTAGAAGTTTGCCTATGTGACTTTTGAAAAACTGGTAACTACAAAAGCAACATGGCGGCCACGCGAATTTGCGAATTTAAATAGATGTTTCTCGCGATTTAACCAACCAAACGCAATAAAACTTGGTACAGTATAGGTTTATACGCATTGTAATGCACCGACATCTAACTTCGTTCAATTGTTCACATAACCACAAGATGGCGGATGTGCGAAATATTTCACCGGCATTCTATATCTCTGAAACTATTTGCGGTATCACCCTGAAATCTGGTACAGGAAATGTTTATACACATTGTAATGCACTGGTATCTAAATTAGTTCAATTGTTTACATAACCTCAAGATGGCGGCTGTTCGAATTTTAAAATTAAGTTTTTAATTTCTTGTGTCGTAATCATACGATCGAATTGAAAGTTTGAATAATGAACCTACGCAATAATTATCCTTTAATGGTACATGCCTCTATGGCCTATACATTTAACAATCCAACATGGCGACCATCCGAAATATTTAGACGGCTCTGAATATCTACGAATCTATTATAGCAATCAAACTGAAATTTTGTATGTTGATAGTGGCAGTTAACATAAGTAGGATATATGAAAAAAGGCTGTATAGTTCTTCACGGAACTACTTGTTGTTAACTACGATACAAAAGAAAATATTATGAATAAAAATAATTTTCAATTTAATCTATTATCATCTCTGATTATTAAATCCATTATTGGTTTCCATCTAGAAATCATCGTTCTTTACAAAGGTTTTATAAGTTCAAGAACAGTTTCTTTTATCACTTATCCTCCAAGATCTGCTTCAGCCACGGAAACTGCGAGGGATCATTCCTCTATCGACGCATAGACGGTGTCTGTGAGTTGAACACTCTTTGTCAGCAGATACATCTGGGGATGGTGACAGGCAGATGGTGACTGCTAACTTGGGGTCAACCGTCACAGGGTTTGCATGGTGGTGACATTTGGAAATCACAAGAGCGTTTTTCAGGACGGCCAAGGTGGGATTCAAACCAACGCTCTCACGATGATAGTGAGGCTCGTCAACATTATTTAATGATGGGATACAAAGACTTTGGGAAATAGAGCACATTGCTGTATAACACACGCTGGACCGAGTGGGTGAAACTTTATAGGGCGTTTTGTTGCCAACGCTAGCTTGCCTTGTAGTAGTATCTGCTGACAACGTTAAAACGCTAGCAGTAATCGCGTACAACGATGTAGTTGAGTTGTACTTCTACAGATGGCAGCAAAATCGGAAAATTGGTGAGTATTCCTGTTAATGTTTTATATTTAATTAATATTAGAATTATATCAATAGTAAATACATATTGCAGTGCTTAGAAAAGAATACAATCGGTTTCGAACAATATTATGCGAAAAAATTGAATTATATTGAATCACACATCGATTTTCGTCGATACACTGCGCTCGAAAACGATTTCAGATATATCCATGTAATTCAAAATAAGAGCTGGTTGTTCCAACGTTTCCCGTAATTCAAACGCGATATTTCTTAATTCGATTGATAGGAAGTGTGATACTGGGGTGTGATGAGTGCAGCTTTAATTATGTCTTACAATTCATTTTTAGCCTATTTTCAATTTTGAAAAAAATAGGCTTATGAGATCACCTTTTGTCCGTGTGTCTGTGTGTGCGTGTGTGTGTGTGTGAGAGGTGAGTGTGTCCCCCCCCTAATAACTTCTATACGGCTCGAGCGATTTCCATGAAACTCGGTAAGTTCATATCACTACTCCGGGCGACCCCGACCATGCCCTTCAAATTTTGTTACGTCTCACCAATCCAACATGGCGGCTGTGCGAAATATTTCACCAGCATTCAATATTTCCGAATCTATTCCCGATATCACCCTGGAATTTTTTACGGTGATAAAGGGAACTACTAGAAGTTCACCTATGTGCCTGTTGAAAAACTGGTAACTACAAAACTAACATGGCGGTCACGCGAATTTGCGACTTTGAAATAGACGTTTCTCGCGATTTAACCAACCAAACGCAATAAAACTTGGTACAGTATATGTTTATACACATTGTAATGCACCGACATCTAACTTCGTTCAATTGTTTACATAACCACAAGATGGCGGGTGTGCGAAATATTTCACCGGCATTCTATATCTCTGAAACTATTAGCGGTATCACCCTGAAATTTTGTACGGAGATAAAGGGCACTACTGGAAGTTGATCTATAAGACTTTAAAAAACCGGTTAATTACATAACGAGCATGGCGGCCAAGCGAAATTAAAACTTTTAATAGACCTTTCTCGCGATTTAATGTTCCAAACGCAATGAAATCTGGTACAGGAAATGTTTATACACATTGTAATGCACTGGTATCCAATTTTGTTCAATTGTTTACATAACCTCAAGATGGCGGCTGTGCGAATTTTAAAATTAAGTTTTTATTTCTTGTGATGTAGTCATGCGATCGAAGTGAAAGTTTGAATAATGAACCAACGTAATAATTTTCCTTTAATGGTACAAGACACTATGGCCTATACATTTAACAATCCAACATGGCGACCATCCGAAATATTTAGACGGCTCTGAATATCTACGAATCTATTATAGCAATCAAACTGAATTTTATAATGTTCATAGGGGCTATGAACTTACGTTCACCTATAGGACTTTAAATAACCTAGTGATCACAAATCCAACATGGCGGCGACGCGAAGTATAAATATTCACATGGACGATTCTCGCAATTTAACCATCCTAGTGCAGTGAAACTTGGTACAGTAAATCCTTATACGAATGTTAATCCACTGGCATCTAATTTATTTTAATTGTTTCCATAACCACAAAATGGCAGCTGTGCGAAATTTTAAAATCTTCTTGTTACTTCTTGTGTCCTAATCATGCGATTGAAATTTGAATGCTACACGTACACAATAATCTTCATGCAACAGTACATTACTCTAGGACCTACATATATAAAATCCAACATGGCGACCATCCGAAATATTTAGTCGGTTCTCAATATCTACGAATCTATTACAGCAATCAAACTGAAATTTTGTAAGTTCATAGTGGCAGTTAACATAAGTAGGATATATGAAAATAGGCTGTATAGTTCTTCACGGAACTACTTGTTAATATTGTAGTATAGTAGCCTACTTTTTCTATTTGTACATATCTGTGGGGTAGGCCTATGTCATGCTATGTGCTTTGTGGAAACATCAACAACTATTCTGTTAGAGCCTATGTTTTCTTATTTACCTAATATCACAGGGGGAAGAAATCCCCTATTATTAGACCAATTACTAAAATATGACCATTATAAAGCATGGGAAAGAAAGAAAGAAAGAAAGAAAGAAAGAAAGGAAGGAATATAAATTAGAGGCGGGGGGGGGGGGATAGAATAGGAGAAAGGGAGGGGTAGGCACGGGTCAGTAGGCCAGGTCGGGGACGGATCGCGCTCGAAAGTGCATCGTCGCGCCATCTCATATTGTCTGTTGGAACTACTTGCGCTGGTGGTTGGTGTCAAAATTTTGTATTAAGATGCAGCTCTAGCCATACATCCTCCTTGCGCTGGACATGAGGACTTCTGCTGGAGCTCTACACATGCAGATACAACGGAGTTTGCACAACTACTGTATTTCAAAGTGTATTTGATGAGCTAAATAAAATGGCCGTCTTAAATTGTAGCGGCTCTTGCTTAATTTCTTACAAGGGAAGTATCAGGTAAGATAGATCGAAACCTATCTTTAAACATTGTGGACACAATCGTTGTGCTATAAGAGGACAACGAGCGGAAAATCAGCCTCCAGATTGAACTGCAAGGCTCCGAAATCATGCCTTACATCCTGGTATGCAGGGATGACGGCTGGTGAAGCTGGGCATCCCCGTGGCACTCGGAGTAGGAGCTAGGCGGGACGTATATGGATATTGGAACGTGCGGGTCCTTCCCACCGGACGTGAGTGCTTGGGTGGTCAGGGCTGTCCATTCCAACATGTACTGTGTAACGTGTTTTTCGAGGGTTTTTTATGCAACTGGCATAAGTCAGTAGGAAGCCATTCTATATTTATTTACGCGGCAAATTGTTCAGCCAAGATAATTTTTCATGTTAATTTATTATTATTATTAATTTATTATAATTATTATTTAGATATTTTCGGAGCATTTTATAAAAATTATTAGCATTCAGATAGGTTTTCTATGTCTTAGAAAACGCTAACAAGCAAATTATTACGAACGACGATATCATAGAAAATTATCTGATTACGGAATTTTACGGAGTTTTGTCAGTTAGGGTATTTGAGAGACGTGACTCACTGGGATTTCAAGTACAAGCTGATTCCTGTCGAGAAGCATGACGCAATCTTGGGTCGCATCGTCAAGAAGAGGCGAATTGTTGAAACGGAAAACGACTTCTCCCTCTCGCCCGCGGAGTGTAATGAGGCAGAGGAGGGGAACTAGCGGCGTGCTCAACCAATCAGTGAGGACCACGCAAGCTGAAGCCGGCTGAAGGGTGGGGGAGCCAACAGGTGAATATATCGTTCGACGCGCCGTGAGACGAGGACTATCTGTGAAATACTTGACGAGTATGGATGCGCGTGCGAGTGGCTCCGATGTTCGGTGGAGTTAAGGACAATCTGTGAAATAATTGACGAGTATGGATGCGCGTGCGAGTGGCTCCGATGTTCGGTGGAGTTAAGGACAATCTGTGTAGAACTTGCAGTGTACGGTCGCAAGTGCGTGACGCTCCGATGTTCAGTGGAGTTAGCGACGAACTTTTGTAAAACGTAACCAGTGCGGTTTTACGAGAGTTTGGGTCCGATGTACGGACCATAGAATTATCTAATCTACCAGAATATCATCAAATTTCGACGGAGATGACGACGTCCAGGAGACTGTGGGAAGCACACAGCATCATCAAGAACGAGGGAAATGCATTGGCAATTTCCAGGGGTAAGCGCTAATGACGCAGAAATACGCAATCTCTCATTTTTCTTTGTTTTATATTTCATAATTCAGTAACTTCATAGCTTGGAAATAAGAGTAAAATCAATTTATCAGACTCCGTTTTCACGTAATTTTCTATCGGTAATATTCAAATCACAACGCTCCAATTTAAATGTTAAACTTATTATTATTATTAATTTTGCTATACTTGTTTTATATAATAAATTCATTTCTTTTACAATGCAATCTTTGCTTTCAGTAGGTAGCATTAGATACAGACCAATTCCTTCTCCTGATACAATTGTTTGTTGGGTTAATGATCAAATCATACCACGATCTGAGTGAATAGATTCTTGACGGTGTTCTACCAGAGCTAGACGTTGTTAAATACAAATTTAGATTTCAACATTGCATTGAGGTCTTGGCGCCCATTAAAACAACATAGCTTAGGCAAAGGTAAACAGTTACATTTTCTCCCAACAGTGTGGGCTAGCGAAACCATTTCATTTGTCGCTACCAACGTGAGGGCGAAAGAAAGCGTTACATTTGGCGCCCAACGTGGGGATCGAACCCACGACCCCGACCTATCTTTAAACATTGTGGACACAATCGTTGTGCTATAAGAGGACAACGAGCGGAAAATCAGCCTCCAGATTGAACTGCAAGGCTCCGAAATCATGCCTTACATCCTGGTATGCAGGGATGACGGCTGGTGAAGCTGGGCATCCCCGTGGCACTCGGAGTAGGAGCTAGGCGGGACGTATATGGATATTGGAACGTGCGGGTCCTTCCCACCGGCCGTGAGTGCTTGGGTGGTCAGGGCTGTCCATTCCAACATGTACTGTACTTGCTACCTCCCATTGATTTATATGAGCGATTTGCCACATGATTTCGGAGCCTTGCAGTTTAATCTGGAGGCTGATTTACCGCACGTTGTCCTCTTATAGTACAACGATTGTGTCCACAAAGTTTGAAAATAGGTTTCTTACCTGATACTTCCCTTGTTAGGGTAGGTTTATTATGTTATAAGTAGGGCTGGTTCTTTAAATCGATTAATGTCAGTTATGGAATAATCAATCAATCAATGCAGAAACATTCATTAAATACTACAAATAACGATTAATTGGTTGGTCGAATAAATTATTGTTTTGTTGATAATTGATGTCCTTCGCTCTTCTTACTACGCTCTCACAGAAGTATACCAGACATTTAATTAGACAAACTATCGAAATTTAATTTAATATTTTTCAATCGGTCAACACGATTGTATCTAATTGTAATGGGTATTTCTCTAATCCTGAAAACCATTTACACTAGATTAATAAATACTATTGAATGACCAGTTTCGATCGTTAGTGTGCATGTTCCTGGCTTCTGAGGGCCCTTCTTCAGCACGAAATCTTTTATAACAATGAATATTTCTTGATTGTTGGTTTGTCTGTCTGGCAGTGGTACCATGTGGAATGTATATCACATATGGATTACTTCAAGGTTTGGAGGTGCCATTACAGATATTTCTACAAGAAATCATCTTCATGTTGTCGTTCTTTTGTGTAAAAAATATTAATTATATTATATTTGCTGAAAACAATTATGATTTATTAAGAGTCTGTTTTTAAATCTCTGGATAAAAGTGATGGGCATCCACTTCCCGAGTAACTTTGCTCAACACTTTCATACTGAACGGTAAACGCTCATGCGAACTGTGGTGTCAACTGATTGAAACACAAACCACATGTTAAAAGTCTTCGTATCAGTATTTAAATGATAACATGCTTTATTATGAAACATTATAACTAGTCGGCAAAGCCGGTATTATGTTTCTGCAAAATGGCTATTCAGATATTAACCCACATTGCGGTAATGCAGTGATCAATGTAATATACATAGATGTTTTATACCGGAACTGGGCTAGCCTTTCAGTTTCATGGACCACTATAGGAAGTCATGTAAGCGTATTCATAACTAATTTGAAACTCAATTCCACGCAGGAACATTATCGAAAAAAGCAAACTACTGTATTAATGGAGCATAAAAAATACTTCCGAATTATTACCGGCACGTGAAATTGAGTAACTGCCTTGTACTCTAAATCTCTGTGGTTGTAATGGCTGCGTGGATAGCATCTTGGTCTGCAAATCATGAGATCTCCTGTTCGAACCCCAGTCCCGGCAATTATTTTTGCTACCGGATTATCGATTTAAACGATATAGTATATCATAACATTATGCGTCATTTTACCAGAATCTACAGTACATCAAATTACGATTTATCTAATTTTAATTACAATAGTTTGCACCAAACAGGAGTTGGGAAATTTGATTGTATTGAACATTATTTCTTGTAGGCTATAGATAAGCTAGAGACCATGGTTTCGTTCCTCCTCTTAATTTACAATATAATATGTGATGATTAGGGCTCGGATCGATATGCTCGCTAAAATCTCCAGATATGCTCGAAAACCATATGTTTTATGCTCGATAAATATGCTCGAAAAACCCATTATAAACCCATTATATGCTCGATAGATAAGCTCGAAACCCCCATTATATGCGGTTAAATATGCAGAATATGCTCGAAAAACACCGTTAAAAACTATAGAAAGGAAAGTGAAACTAAAAAACCAATAACATACCTTTAAATACGAGCTTTATTTTCTAATTGTATGTATGATACACTGCAATATACTCGCATTCAAGTTTTACAAGTATATATAAGAGAAGTGCTCTTATAAAAGATACAGTTTAAAAGTTCATTTACAAAATGTTCAGAATTAGGCGAGTCAATGAAGTAGATCTGGATTGGTCTGTACAACAAGAAATTTTCTATGTTTTCAGTTTTGAATGATTTTCTTAAATCAGTCAATAAAAGTTTCAATGGCGAGGACGACCTCACAAAAGGTTAAAAGCCTGCGGTTCTATTATTCGCACCAGATAGGCTTTTCAATACATATTTCTGTTTTCGAACCTTAAGGATTGTCAGGGCCCGAATTCGGGGGAGAATTCGAAGAAAAACAAACTATTTAGACGAAAACCACAAGAATATGCATTTATATGCTTCTATTCTGAAAACTGCGGTTTTATGCATTTATATGCTCGATAAATGTCAATTCTGTTGGTCCCAGAGAGGTGAAAATTCCCACGAAAGGCTTCTTTCAATGTGTACTATTCAGGAAAAAATATGCAAATATGCTCGAATCCGAGCCCTAGTGATGATTGTTCAAGCAAGTATGACAGTAGCATATCTCCAATTCAATTTATAGATTCATCACAGTACCAGTATGAAAACGGAGCGTAAATTAACATTTTAAGAATGCCCAAGCTGTGTATAATAGTAGGGCCTATACGAGTAGATGACTTCACATACATTTCATCTCAGTTTCGTAGTAGGATAACATGTCAGTTGTTACACATCATATGTGACTACTGTAAGGCTCGTATCTTTTTTTCCCGTAATGTTCTTTTCATGACAAAATAATGTAAGGTGATGATTTAAGTTAATCTCATTCCAATTATGTCATTAAGCATACTTAACACTCCAAACAGGAAAGGGTTGCAATTCTATCTATATAACATTCAGTTTAAACATAGCACATGACAAATGTCTCAAATGTCTAAATATATCGCTTTAGTAATTTATGCTTTATCTAATTAAAAATATTATTGAAATGCCAGAAGATTCGGATAACAAACGTGAGAATGCGGAAAAAGTCGTGCGAATGCGGGGCGGATAACAGTTGTGCGGATGCGGGGGGGGGATGTGGATAACAGTCGTGCGGATGCGGGGCGGATGTGGATAACAGTCGTGTAGATGTGGATAACAGTCGTGTGGATGCGGGGCGAATGTGAATAACAGTCGTGCAGATGTGGGGCGGATGTGGATAGCAGTCGTGCAGATGCGGGGTGGATGCGGGGCTGTTGTGGATAACAGTTGTGCGGATGTGGGGCGGATCGGGATACTAGTTCTGCGGATGCGGGGCGGATGTGGATAACAGTCGTGTGGATGTGGATAACAGTCGTGCGGATGCGGGGCGGATGTGGATAACAGTCGTGCAGATGTGGGGCAGATGTGGATAACAGTCGTGCGGATGCGGGGCGGATGTGGATAACAGTCGTGCAGATGTGGGGCAGATGTGGATAGCAGTCGTGCAGATGCGGGGTGGGAGTGGATAACAGTTGTGCGGATGTGGGGCGGATCGGGATACTAGTTCTGCGGATGCGGGGCGGATGTGGATAACAGTCGTGTGGAAGCGGATAATAGTCGTGTGGATGCCGGGTAGATGCGGGGCGGATATGGATAACAGTTGTGCGGATGCGGGGCGGATGGTGATAACAGTCGTACGGATGCGAGGCAGATGCGGATAACAGTCGTGCGGATGCGGGGCGTATGCGGATAACATTTGGGCGGATGCGGGGTGGATGCGGGGCAGATGTGGATAACAGTTGTGCGGATGCGGGGCGGATGCGGGGTGGATGAGGATAACAGTCGTGCGGATGCGGGGCTGTTGAGGATAACGTTTTGTTTATCCGTGCATAGCTCTGGCTATAATTAGGGCTGGTATCTTTAATCGATTTATTTCAGTTTTGGAATAATCGATTAATCGATGCAGAAAATCCATTGAATGCTACAAATAACGATTAATCGGTTGGTCGAATAAATGATTGTTTTGTCGATTAATCGATGTACTTCGCTCCTCTTACTACGCTCTCACAGATGCAAAACAAACATTTCGTTAAATAAAATATCGAAATGTAATATTTTTCTGTCGGTCAACATAATTGTGCCCAATTGTACTGGGTGATTCCCTACTCTTGAAAGACATTTACACAAGATTAATAAATACTCTTGGATGACCAGTTCCTGGCTTCTGAGAGCCCTTCTTCAGGACAAAATCTTTTATAACAATGAATATTTCTTGATTGTTGGTTTGTCTGTCTGTTTATTCCGTATGCGTTCATTAACCATTCATCCTATTGCGATGAAACTTTGATGAGTTGTAGCCTACACATTCCCTTGAAGGTTTCTGTGTAAGTAAATCTATTTTCCACCAGGTGGCGCACGAGTAGTTACAACAAATGAGTAATGTCGCGGGAATCGTTTCTACTAAGTCCCGTATGCGTTCATATATGATTCATCCGATTGCAATGAACGTTGGTGAGTTTTTGTGAACACTCCGCGAAGTTTTCTGAAAAAGTAAATTAATTTTACAACAGGTGGTGCGCGAGTCGTTTCAATAAATTTTGCCTGTTCACACGTTGACACTAGGCGGAAAAACAAAAAACAAAATATTTTGTAACCATAGGCACTTCCATAAACAAAATTACAATACGAGCACTTTCTCTCTTTCTTTCCTTCTTTCTTTCTTTCTTTCTTTCTTTCTTTCTTTCTTTCCTCGAATGGCATTGAAACGCATGCCGGGTACTGCTAGTGGTCTATAAATACAGTTAAATAATATTTCAAACGAGGCACCGCCTACTACTTATGACAGGCAGCAACGGCATCATTATAAAGCAGAACTCATATGCTATTGGTAATCGTCGTTCGTACAAATAATTGTGGAAATTATTTAGGAGTTATTGAATATTGATCGTGCAGTTGCTATCGCCTTTAGTTACTCCTGGAATCTATGCCACCACAAGGACTAACAGGTCTCATGTCTCAATAGCTTATACTTCGTTCTTTCAACGTTTAGTCTAAGCTGGAGCTGTTGTTCAGGTATTACTGAACATTCACCGACAAGTATGTTTCACTATTTATTTATGATTGATAGTAAAAATAATTGTGTAGTGTTTATTTCGACCATAAAAACAATCTGAATCGGGTGAATTATTATATGAGAGTTATTATTTAGTGACTGGTAAGGCATATCCCTTCATTTTATAGCTGACAGTGATGGTGTAACCGAGTAGTACAAAAGTCAGATGCCTTGAAACAATAATTTCCTCATACCAATTATTACGTCAGATTTGTTTTTCGTTGCGAGAATTGTCCACCATAATGAAAGAAGAAACATATTTTAGTACGAATGATATGACAATATTGTGAAGTCCCTTCTTAAGAGAATGCCAGTGCATCTAATCTTATGAGAGGAGAACAATATACGGTTGAATCGATAACAGTTGGTTTTCGATGTAGTTGCGAAGTCAGCAGCACTTGTGTTGCTACAGAACTTTAAATCGCTGACTGTAACGAGTAGGAGGGAGGATTAAAGACAGTTTAATTTGTAATTTCTCTTAGCTCAGCGCTTATAGCTTGGTAATCACTCAGCTGCAATAATTCTGACGAGATCCGTGCTAGGCAAAATGTTATTGGACCGTGCTTCAGAATTATTCCAATAAGACTAGCAACTGACTGGTCTTTCAAATACAATACTCTCCACAGAGTTGTAAGTTTGTTTCATTTCGGGTAGTGAACATCAGGTATTTGCAGCGAGTAATTCCTCATGTTGAAGTTCGGTGGATGAACCATTTGAGAGTTACTAAAGAGTAACCGTAAAATAACTTTCGGGTGTTTCTAGTTTGGCTGAATTGGCACAATAACAAGTAGTTCCGTGAAGAACTATACAGCCTATTTTCATATATCCTACTCATGTCAATTGCCTCTATCAACATACAACGTTTCAGTTTGATTGTTGTAATAGATTCGTAGATATTGAGAACCGTCTAAATATTTCAGATGGTCGCCATGTTGGATGTTTATTTATGTACTATTACATGAAGATTATTGTGTACGTGTGGTATTCAAACGTCAATTGCATGATTAGGACACATGAAGTAAAAACGAGATTTTAAAATTTCGCACAGCTGCCATCTTGTGGTTTTGAAAACAATTGAAATAAACTCGATGCCAGTGGATTAACATTTGTATAAGCATTTACTGTACAAAGTTTCACTGCACTCAGATGGTTAAATCGCGAGAAACGTCTACTTAAATATTTATACTTCACGTCGCCGCCATATTGGATTTGTGCTCACCAGGTTATTGAAAGTCCAATAGACGAACTTATGTTCATAGCCTCTATGAACATAAAACAAAACAGTTTGATTGCTGTAAATGATTCGTAGTTAGGCCTACTGAGAACCGACTGAATATATCGGATGGTCGCCATTTTGGATTGTTGTATATATAGGTCATATAGTTATGTACTGTCCCCGTTATCAGGATAGTAGGCTGTCAGATATCCGCCCCCTCAATCGGATTGCCAATAATCAATCGCACCGGCACAGCTACATCAATGAAAATGGCACTGACAGATACTATCGAGATTAGAGCACAATAGTTAACAAGAAAATTATTGTGGAACACACCAAAATATACGGGGGTTCATACTTACCTTTACTTACCTCTTAAATTTATCTCGGGGACTGGGTTGTCAACTGGATCACTTAAAGTATGCCCTCACAATAACCTCCACCATGATATTTAAAATGAACCATAACGAAGACGAGAAACTTTAAACTGCACAATAATTTATTTCACAAAAAGAATGGATTAACAAAAATAAAACAACAAAATCCACGTGGCAATCAGGAGCCATCGACCACATAACCATGTCCTCCTGTAGGACTGGTATACTCTACATACAATGTTTCAGCTTTCTCAAGCTCAAAATAACGTAATTATAATAATGCACTTGGAATGGAAACGGGATTTGGGACGAGACACATATAGCAATTGTTTTGCGTGTTTAAACACATCACATTTTATTTATAGCAACAAGGCTATTATGTAAACGTCCTTGGCCTCTATCATACAGTTGTCCGGGCCAGCTGCAATGCACCTGCATCGTCAAAGTGGACTCACCTGTCCGTTCAACCTTAGCATAAGCGAGTTACATCAGAGCTTAGCTCTCCTTTCAAAACACGTTAAATGTCCACATCTCACCTGAAATATTATCACGCAAATGTTTTAAATGCTCCATTCAAACACCAGTGGATTACTCCAACAATCCCAAATCATATTTAATTGTTCAATCCACTTGCTTAATTAGCGTTGTTTAGAGTATAATAACAAAACTCTAAATGTTTATAACAAAAGTTCATTAATTATTTATAACAATAATACATTGTTTATAACAATGTCAAACGACAATTGAAAATTTTATACACGCCTCTATTAATCCCTTTCATTTCATATTATTTAACAAAGATATTTACAAAATTATTTTACAATATTATATTGTTTATATTATTTATACAAGAAATACATTAAACCACACGTTTATCCGGTTGATAATTACTCAAATCGTGATGATATAATCGACCAATGAAGGTTAGTTATATTTAAATGTCAAATTCAGGTTTAATAAGGTTTAATAATTATTATTAATATTTGTGACGGTAACCTCTATTCAAAATCTTCATCTCAAATTATTTAACACTCTTGTTAACTTTAACAGTATCTTCACATGAATAACTTTCAAAGAACCAGGACAATACATTCAGCGGAAAAATACTTCGCTCAAAACGCAAAAAATTGCTCAACAATAGGCCCAAAATTCATCATATATCTTCATATATATGGCATCAAAATCTTCCAAATTACATACAAAAACCTCCACTCATAAATTCAACAACTTCATTTATTACTGTGGGAACCTCCTTCATTATTCAAGGGCATTACTCATCAGCGACTTTTACAGGTCCACTGAACTAACGATTATACATCCATTGTTCCTCTTCAAAAATTCTTATATTCATCAATTGTATTAATGACTGTTATTATTTAACCTTCGTGGGTTTCATTCATGAATCGATATGAAGTAAAAATTTGCCAATCACAAATAAATTTAATAGCAAATACGATTAGACACTCCTCCCTGGTCTATCAAAATTGAGATTAATATCTTCAAAGTAACGCAGTATAAAAATACTATCTTCAATCAAAGTTCATCTAAACTGCATAAATAGTCGAATAGAATACAATTAGACTGTGGAATGCAAACATTATTGTTCCAATCTATAATTGAGAAAAATTCCTATCAAATGTTCATTACTATAATGTATTCAATAAATCGTAATCAAAGTTCATATTTCATAAAATTGTCTATAATGCAATGATAAATGTCTATGTTGCAATCATGTTCATAAGACGACTAGTATTTCAAAGATCGTCGATAACGTATTAGATTTTAACGCTCTAAAATCATTTAATCATTCTTCTTTCTTGAGGATGACAGAAAATTGGTCAAAGTAATTTACTGAATACAATTACTTTAATAAAATGACACGCTGTCTGACTTCAAATCTGCCATAGCAAATCGTTAACTTTAAAGTCAAATCGTGACTACATAAATATGCAAATTATTGAAAGAATCTAAATTATCAGTCTCAACTGATCCAAAATTATTTAAGTATGCCAATGACATAATAATGTCTCAACAAATCGTAGAAAAAGGCATAAATCATCGAAGTGTACTGAGTACAGAAATGTCAAGCCAGAAAATGGGGCAAAAGATAGGACAAAACATATGGGAAAAATGGTTGCTCAGATATCGCTACATGACTCAAATAATACAAGAAACGTTCACGACTACCTTATCTGTTGATTGAAGTTCTAGAGGAAAGTTTTCAAAGAAAACTGCTGTTGGTTCCAATTCACCAGCGTAAAGATGTGCTCCGTCCTCGAACCTGGAATCAGCGTCCTCGGAAAATCGAACTGCTTCCTCCTCCGGAAATTGCACTGCTCCGCGTATACGAAAGACATCCTTCTGGCAAAATTCTTCTTTGCGAGCCGGGTCCTCCCTGGCCTCTCTTGAAAGTTCCCGGAAGTTCTGGTCGCAAATCGCCAAGAAGTTTATTGCAGTTATTTCCGCAGAAATATTCATAATCGTGGAGTATGAAAATATTTCCACTGTCATTTGATATAATTCAGCGATGGATTCACGATGCATGAGTGTAGTTGGATGTTCACTACTTGCTCGCTTTTGTAGAATGACGATTAACGAAGTTCCATGCTGTTACTTCACTCCATCGATATATGTCCCAATTGCATTAAAGCCTTAGCCTTCCATCTCAACTTCTGTTATAATCATTGAAAGCACTGCAAGATTATAATGTTCCATAGTAGAATGTATCGTTGTATTACCAAACGTATGCTCCAATATCACGGTTGCGATATACGTGTCAGCCGTAGTGTATACTGTGGAATTTTAAAAGTGCCTCTCAGGTGGCGAGAAAATCACTTTTGTCTGCAGCCTTAAAATGCCAATATCTTTCAAAGTATAACTGTGAAATTGTTCAAATCTTCTACACACCTCAATGTTGTACTGCCCAATTGAATTATAATAAAGGCAGAAGTTAACTCTTTATATCTTATCTGGTAGAAACGTTAATGTGAGCGTTACAACTTCGCCTAGTTTCGAACAGCGAAAAATGGAACTGCTCCGTGGTCGTTCGATGCGCCGGGCTTTAACCACACGCTAAAGATGACTTGCTTCACTTATTCACTCGAAAATGACTATATAACATCTGAAATATATATGCGGTATCAGCGGTATGAGAGATATGAGAGCTCCTCTATCCTGTGCACGACCTTTTATCAACTTCTTAAGGGGCGTATCCATCCCTTCCATAGCCTGTTGCTCCGTCATTGCTAGAAGTTTTAACTTTGGCTATACTTGACGGATTTTCAAATTTCAAAAACTCAAAATTAATTTCTTCAAAATTCCAAATCAATGCCATAACTGAAAATAGTTTTCCACAAATCTGCATGCCAAAAGTAATTAAATATCGTAGTTTCAGCAATCTCCGTCTTCCTTCCAAACTATCGTTCATTGGTTCGAGTCTCTCCTCCAATAGCGTAACTTCTTCCTTAGCACAATACCTTGTTTCCTGCGACTGCGTCGTAAATCTCAGATCTTTCTCGAACAAAATCATGACGTCACCAAGAATCTCAGCTCAACCAGCCTACTTGCATGAAATCTGCGTCATCCGTGCCTACGTCATGAATATACACGTCACAACTATGACATCCATAACTTTATTCATTTATGCCAATACAGCCATCGTGGTCTCAATATAATTCAATTTACGGGGGCAGTACCATAAAGTAAAATTATTGCGTAGCTTCATTATTCAAACTTTCACTTCGATCGCATGATTACGACACAAGAAACAAAAACTTAATTTTAAAATTTCGCACAGCTGCCATCTTGTGGTTATGAAAGCAATTGAAATAAATTACATGCCTGTGGATTAACATTTGTATAAGCATTTAACATGCAAACTCTCTCAGAACTCGGATGGTTAAATCGCAAGAAACGTCCATTTAAATACGTATACTTCGCGTCGCCGCCATGTTGGATTTGTGCTCTCCATGTTACTGAAATCCTATAGGTGAACTTATGTTCATAGCCTCTATGAACATTAAAAAAATCGGGTTGATTGCTGTAAAAGGTTCGTAGATATTGAGAACCGCCTAAATATATCGGATGCTCGCCATTTTGGATTGTTATATGTATTGGCCATAGAGTTATGTACCATTAAAGGGAAATGATTGCATAGGTTCATTATTCAAACTTTTACTTCAATCGCATGATTACGACACAAGAAATAAAAACTTAATTTTAAAATTTCGCACAGCAGCCATCTTGAGGTTATGTAAACAATTGAACTAAATTAGATGCCAATGCATTACAACATGTATACTCATTTACAGTGCCACATTTCACTGCGCTCAGAGTTTTAAATCACGAGAAAAGTCTATTAAAATATTTCAAATTCGCTTGGCCGCCATGTTCGTATTGTACTTTACAGGTTTATGAAAGTTACAAATAAACTTGTACCAGTGCCCTTTATCACCGGACAAAATTTCAGGGTGATATCTGTAATAGTTTCGGAGATATAGAATGCCAGTGAAATATTTCGCACTGCCGCCATTTTGAGGTTATGTAAACAATTGAACTAAATTAGATGCCAGTGCATTACGATGTTTATAAACATTTGCTGTACCAAGTTTCATTACGTTTGGATAGTTAAATCGCGAGACAAGTCTATTTAAAAGTCTCAAATTCGCTTGGCCGCCATGTTGGTTTTGTAGTTACCAGGTTTTTGAAAGTCTCATAGGTGAACTTCTAGTTGTGCCCTTTATCACCGTACACAACTTCAGGGTGATATCGATAATAGTTTCGGAGATACCGAATGCTGGTGAAATATTTCGCACAGCCATCATGTTGGATTGGTTAGACACAATAAAATTTGAAGGGCACGGTCTGGGTCGGCCAGAATGGTGCTATGATCTTACTGAGTTTCATTGAAATCGCTCCAGCCGTTAAGAAGTTATTAGGGGACACACACACCATCACACACACGCACACACAGACACACGGACATAAGGTGATCTCATAAGCCTATTCTTTTAATGAAATGAAAATAGGCTAAACATGAGCAAAATGTTAGATATGTGGGTGGAAGGTCCATCATTCCTTCCATCGTTTCTTTTTTTCTCTTTTTTTTGTTACTTAGGTCATTCTTTCCTACCTTTCAATAACATTTACAGGAAATTGGATCAATTCTTAAAGAAGAACACATTGTTGACTGTACAATTCCTACAATATGCATTTGACACCAGTAATTGGTTCTTAAGGCAGCTTTTATTAGTGAGAGAGAGATGGTCCGTCTCGTTGTGAAGTGGCTAGCTTTCTTGGCTGTCACCATTGTGCCACGGGTTCGATTCCCGGCACTGCAAAAAAAAAAAAAAAGATCTGCCTGAAACGGGGTACACTCAGCCTCGTGAGGCATAACTGAGAAGAGGTGGGTTCAATTCCTACATCAGCCATCCTCAAATACAAATTAATATACACACTAATACAGGCATCACAAGGAAATTCTGCACACCCGAGTACACGGGGCAACATGGCCACGAGGTTGCAAAGGCCCTAAATAATCAACAACAAAATCAACAACAGGTTTCATTCCTCCGATCTCTGAACTTGCTGCAGCTAACCCTTGCAGTTTTGGTGCGTGAATTGACAAATTCTGCTACACTGCTGAAATAGAGTAATCACGCAAGACTTCTTACGAGTGATTTGGGGCAGAACTGAGGATAAATACATTGGACGGAACGTGTTCTTCAAGACTCGGAATCTCCATTATCGAGTTACCGGTACTTCTCTAGTTTGGCGGGAACATGAACTAGAAACAGTACACTTCGAGGATGGCGGGAACACGAACTGGAACCAGTTCACTTTGAGGATGGCGAGAACACGAACTGGAACCAGTTCACTTTGAGGATGGCGAGAACACGAACTTGAACCAGCTCACTTCGAGGATGGCGGGAACAAGAACTGGAACCAGTTCACTTTGAGGATGGCGAGAACACGAACTGGAACCAGTTCACTTTGAGGATGGCGGGAACACGAACTGGAACTAGTTCACTTCGAGGATGGCGGGAACACGAACTGGAACCAGTTCACTTTGAGGATGGCGAGAACACGAACTGGAACCAGTTCACATTGAGGATGGCGAGAACATGAACTGGAACCAGTTCACTTTGAAGATGGCGAGAACACAAACTGGAACCAGTTCACTTTGAGGATGGCGAGAACATGAACTAGAACCAGTACACTTCGAGGATGGCGGGAGCACGAACTGAAACCAGTTCACTTTGAGGATGGCGAGAACACGAACTGGAACCAGTTCACTTTGAGGATGGCGAGAACACGAACTGGAACCAGTTCACTTTGAGGATGGCGAGAACATGAACTGGAACCAGCTCACTTTGAAGATGGCGAGAACACGAACTGGAACCAGTTCACTTTGAGGATGGCGAGAACACGAACTGGAACCAGTTCACTTTGAGGATGGCGAGAACACGAACTGGAACCAGTTCACTTTGAGGATGGCGCGAACACGAACTGGAGCTAGTTCACTTTGAGGATGGTGAGAACACGAACTGGAACCAGTTCACCTTGAGGATGTCGGGAAAACGAACTGGAACTAGTTCACTTCGAGGATGGCGGGAACACGAACTGGAACCAGTTCACTTTGAGGTTGGCGGGAACACGAACTGGAACCAGTTCACCTTGAGGATGGCAAGAACACGAACTGAAACCAGTTCACTTTGAGGATGGCGGAACACGAACTGGAAGCAGTTCACATTGAGGATGGTGAGAACACGAACTGGAACCAGTTCACTTTGAGGTTGGCGTGAACACGAACTGGAACCAGTTCACCTTGAGGATGGCGGGAACACGAACTGGAACTAGTTTACATCGAGGATTGCGGGAACACGAACTGGAACCAGTTCACTTTGAGGATGGCGAGAACACGAACTGGAACAGGTTCACTTTGAGGATGGCGAGAAAACGAACTGGAACCAGTTCACTTCGAGGATGATGGGAACATGAACTTGAACTAGTTCACTTTGAGGATGGCGTGAACACGAACTGGAACCAGTTCACTTTGAGGATGGTGGGAACACAAACTGGAACCAGTTCATTTTGAGGGTGGCGGGAACACGAACTGGAACATGTTCACTTCGGGGATGGCCGTAACATGACTGAGACTAGTTTTTTGCGGACGCAGGAACAAGTTCCGGTGTTAGAATACATTTCAGTCTAGAACTTAATGACTATTTTATTCTGTCATTTTGTCGTACAGCAACTCAGGAATAACTGTTTCTCTCTGTTTCCAAAAACAGCTATTGGGTGTCAGTGCTGATTACTTCCTCAGTGAGCTTGCCAATAATCAGACAATCTGTCCTCATTACCAGCAAAGTGACGTGTTAGTTGTCGCTGTTACCTAGCGGATATGTTCATTCCGAGTCTGCAGTGTGTTCAGAGGACTTGCGGTTAACCAAACTGGTTCCAGAACTCCATTAGTTATCCTGTCCTACGGTGGCAGAATAGAGAGAAGAGAA
The DNA here is from genome assembly GCA_946902985.2 of Meconema thalassinum. Classification (NCBI taxonomy): domain Eukaryota; kingdom Metazoa; phylum Arthropoda; class Insecta; order Orthoptera; family Tettigoniidae; genus Meconema; species Meconema thalassinum. Next base: position 479,602,514 of record OX336391.1, read on the forward strand.
TGGGTATACTTGGCTAATAACAGTAGGCATACACATGTGACGTATGAATCATCAACTCGGGGAGGTGAATACGCGTCATTAAGTCACAGTTTGGATAAATGAACGCGCACACAGCGATTACTATCATTGATAAGCCTAAATTCGTAGAAATATCTCTAGAGTAGCATCTATAAGGCGAACATACTTTGAAGTGTATTACCCTTTCACGAATTGATTGCCGGCGTTCGAGATGGGAACTATTCTTTGTTTACTTGTGTCACACGTCAGCCGGCTTCGTTGACAGGTACAGTTGCGCGATTAGGATAACTCAGCTCCAGTAGCCTAAGTCATCGTTTAACTGTCCGTGGTAACATGAACTCCTGTGACGCTTATCTGATGCAATGCTGCTTGACTTATGTGCAGACTGCACTCTGTCATCGCTGTGTCCTCCGCTTCGCCCCGAGGGGCTCATGCTAATTAAATAACAAACGCTGGCGCAACCACGCTCAGCGGTAATCAAATGTTAAATGAGCAATAAGAGTTGGATGGGTTGGATCATTTATTTACAGTAACCGGGTGAGTTAGCCGAGGTCGTTGCGGCATGACTGTTGGCAGTCGCTAACATCTGGGAGGCGAGGAGGTACGAATCCCCCCGCCGGCAACCTTGAAGATGGTCTTCTGTGGTTTCCCATCTTCCTTCCAGGCAAATGCCGGGGTTGGTCCCTAACTATAGGCCACAGCCGCTACCTTCCAACTCCTCGACCCTCCCATCCAACATTCCTCCCCAACGGTACTTGTAGCTCACCCATTGGGTGTCCGTCTCGAAGTAGCTACAAAAAACTGGCGAGCCGAACATGTCCTCGGACACTCCCGGCACTAAAAGCCATACGCTAAAAAAAAAACCTTACAGTTACAGACTGAAATTAGTAACGGAGATAATCGTTACAATGAAAGTAACAGCGTTTGCGTGACAATTGTAAAGTAACGCAGTGATATTTTACCGATTTTTTTATCGTCTGTGTTGCTGTTGTTCTTGTTTGAGTCTACAGTCGTTTGAATGGTTTGATGCAGCCTCCATACCCATACCTCCCTGTCCTGAGCTTATCGTTTCATTTCTACATGCCTATCACACCTTACTTCCGAGTCAATCTGAACCTTGGTCTACCCCTAAACTTCTTGTCCTCGAACCTTCCTTCCATAACTAAGTTTGATATTCCTGGGTGTCTTAGGATATGTCCTACCAACCTATCTCTTCTCGTCATTAGCAGTCACCAGAAACACCTCTCCTCTCCCACTCGTCGTAATATCTCTTCATTCGTTACTCTATCTACCCATCTGATCTTCATCATTCTCCTGTAACACCATATTTCTAGTGCCTCTATTCTCCACTTTTCTTCTGCGCCAATAGTCCAAGTTTGACTTCCATAGAGCGCCACGCTCCAGACAAAGGTTTTCAAAAATGAGTTTCAAATTCCTAAATCTATATTTGATGTAATTTTTTTTCTGTAGAAATAATACCTTTGCCTGTGCCGAACTTCTTCTTATATCCTCTTTGCTTCGTTCATCAGTGGTTATTTTGCTTCCTAAGAACACACGTCTCATACATACTTCAGTTTGTCATGGTTTTATGTCGCCTGCATGGCATTATTAGCCAACTTTTCTCATTTTACAAAAATGAGGAAAAAGTAGACTTATGAGATCGATCCGGGAAAATGTGTGTCTGTCTGTCTGTCCTTCTGTCTGTGTGTCTGGCTGTGAGTGTGTCTCCCCCTGTCAACTCCCAAACAGCTGCAGCTATCGAAACAAAATTTGGTAAGAGCAAATCTGAATATCTCACGGCCATATTTTAAATTGACTGATGAAATATCGCAATTGTAATTTGAGCTCTATGTTCGATATCTCAGAAGTTATGCATGCGATTTATTCCAAAATGGGCACACAAATATACAATAGAATTCCAGATTAATTTTCAGAAGACCATACATGCCAGTACTGCCAACATGATTCTAAGCCTGCCGATAGGTTCAATTTCTAAATGCATGTAACTTCTATACTTTCGATTGGATTTCAATCAGATTTCGTATGTATTATGTGTACTACAGCAGATATGACTGTGCTTATTCTAATCAGCCACCAGGGCTGGCAACTGTTAATAAATGCTCTCTCAATATATTAAAAAGTATACAAGCCAACAGCTCTAAACTTTGCACAGGTATACTACCTGACATTCTACCTTGGTTTGGAGTAACTTACAGTATATACATCAGTGTTGCCAAGACAATTCTAACTCTGCTGATAGGTCCAGTTTTTAATGCATACAAACAAATGGATTTCAACTAAATTTCGTATGTGCTTTGTGTAATATAACAGTTATGACTATGCGTATTCGTATGAACAAGCAGGGCTGCCAACTGTTAATAAATGCTCTCTCTATTTGTTTAATCCTAATATTAATATATCAGAAAGTATGCAAGCCAATAGCTCTAAACTTTGCACACGTATAGTACCTCGCATTCTAGATTAATTTGGAGTAACTAATATACCTCAGTGCTGCCAACATGATTCTAAGCTTTCTGATAGTTTCATTTTTAATTACATGTAACTTGTATACTAACAAAGGGATTTTATCGAAAATTGGCACTATAATAGATCGTAATATTTCAGATTAATTCTGAGCATCACATACATGACATTGTTCCCAACATGATTTTACACGCACTGATAAATCCAATATCAAACAATATGTAACGTCCATACTATCTATTAGACTTCAGGCAAATTTTGTATGTGCATTCTATATCTTAAGAGATGGAACTAAGTATATATTCAGAGTCACCAGGGCTGCCTACTATAGTAAGTTACTCTATTACTCTATTAATAGATTTCGTCATTATTCTAGATAGGTCTATATAGATTGGCATGAATCTGAAATGTTCAGAAAAGTAGGCTCTTTATTTCTTCACGGAACTTATGGTTTTTGATTGACATTATATTGATATTTATCACGAATTTTATCCTCTGTTGGAAAGCAATGTAAAGTCAAAATAGTTTATAATATAACCATGCGTAAACCATACGAATTATGTTATTTTTGATTGTTACAATGTTCATAAAATGTACATAAAATATGGAAACATCTCCACATGGTATAAAACAAAGTCCCCGATTCTCGGATATAACGGGTAATCTCGAGAACCACTGGGTGGATTTTGATGCGGTTTCCACCATTCTATAAAGGATTTATCGCGGAAGGTTTCTGTAAAAAAATCATTTATTTATGACTAGAGGAAGCCGAGCAGTAACGATTTCAGAGAATCGAGTCTAAGGAAAACCTGCCTTTTAAGCTTACGGTTGGTAAACCGTTAATAATATCTTTATACTATGAGTGTTGGAATTACTCAGCATGAAAAGTTCTACAAAATGGTCCGCGCCACCGTATTTCTATCTTTAATACATCACCCACTATAAGTGTTTTTACGCTTTCTTTTCTTCCATCAACCTCCATTCAGTGGAAATTTAAATTACTAACTTCGGAGCGAGTTTCCGGGCTAGCAAACGAGCTTTGGCCAGAACCAAACTGTCGAGTCGTGATGAGTTAAGGCTTCAGAGAAGAGTATATGTGTTTGGAGTTGCGTTATTCACCACTACTTTTCTTAATTGCGTCTGGGATCTGCCATCCGTGCGCGTTTTAAGCTTACGCTGGGTAAACCGTTAGATACCGGACGAAGCCTGTGCTGGTTGCTACTTACAGTACATCACATTTAGATATCTGGCCTTATTTTCGAGGAAAGAGGGATTGCCAGTGGCCTGAAGAGGTGGATTTGATTGGAGCCGAAGTGAGTGTTGTTAAATGCTTCAGTTGTGAGGGTTACCATTCAATTATCATTATTAATATTTTTTTTAAATTATCGAATTCGGCCAACTATGGACCGCAAGGAACTCAAAACTTATTGGCTTTCTTTCTCTTCTCTTCCCAGAACTTCTTAATTCTGTCACTTCTTTGTTTTCTCTTTTCCTCGGAAATGATCCGTCAACTCATCTGTGGAACTCTCTTCTATCGAAGGCCTTCGGTGGAGTAATTCCAACTTCCGCTGTATCCCTCTTCACCTCATCTACCCATTTAGATGTGACCTTTAACCCCATGATGTAGCTGAAGATCTTTTGATCAGCCTGACTTCATCTATTCGTAGTAAATGTCCGTAGAACTTTAGCCTCCGCTTCCTCATTACGTCTGTGATATTTTCTGTACACTTAAAAATTCTTCATTTTTTCTCCTCTTCCATGTCCCATCAGTAGTCTTCTGTGGTCCAAGTATTTTTCTCAGAATCTTCTTTTCTTTCTGTTCTATACTTGAAATTCTCCCTTTTTACTTAAAATAAGACACTCTGAAGCGTACAATCCTTCAGGCTGTACTACCGATTTGTAGTTTCTGATTTTGGCATTGTATGATAAAGCTCCTTTGTTGTATTTAATCTGGGTTAGTTTGTAGGCCAGGTCCAGTTTTCTGGTTCGTCCTTTGATTGCTTCCTTATCCAGTCCGTTTGGTTGGATCCATTCCTCCAGGTATTTAAACTTCTATGTCCTCTTAATCTTCCCATGCTTTACCTCCATATCTTTCTCATTTTGGTGTTTGCACTCCATATATTCCGTTTTTCATAGTAGATTTGAAGACCTGTTCTTCGAGCTATTTCATGAAGACTGTCAAGCAACGTTCGAGCATCTTCTCGGTTGTTGGCTAAGAGAGATAAACACATGACTTCAAGATTATGTTTTCCCCTCCCCAGGTGTATTCCTAATATTCCTCTCATATTCAAATCCTCTTCCCTAGTTTTCATTATTTTTTCCAAGATGATGTTGGAGAGCATCGGAAATAATCCATCTCCCTGCCTGACCCCAGTCCTAATTTGAAATGGATCAGAAATTTCTTCGAAGAACTTTTCTTTCGAGATGGTATCCGTCAGTGTTTGTTTAATGATGTTTCTGTTTCTTTTTGTCAATTCCAAACTCTTTTAAGGTATTAAATTAAGTTTGTCTGTCAATCGAGTCGTATGCCTTTCGAAAGTCGACAAAGATGACCACAGTGTTCAGGCTCCTTAAAGCTCTTGTTCGCAGAGTACTTTTCAAGTTGAAAATTTGCTCAACGAATGATCTGCCTTTTCGGAAACCAGCTTGGTATTCTCCAATGGGGGCCGATAGCCTAGATGTTAGGCCCCTTAAAACAACAATTATCATCATCATCATATTCTCCAATGAGGTGATCAACTTGTTCTTCAATTCTGCTGAACAAAATCTTAGAGAGTATCTTATATGCGATTGGAAGTAGAGAAATCCCCCTGTAATTATTTGGATCTGTTTGAGTGCCTTTTTTTAATGAAAAGGGTGAATGAGCGCACATTTCCACTCCTTTGGAATCTGTTCAGTTTTCCATATTTCTTCTGTAAGGTGATGGATTTTTCCTGCAGCGATCCCTCCACCAAGCTTCCACATTTCAGCCAAAATGCCATCTTCCCCTGGTGCTTTATTATCCTTGAGCTCCTTGATTACAAATTCGACCTCATCAAGCCCTGGTGGTTGGGAATCTGGGTTCTCGTGAATTTGTGTTTTGGCGTCTAGTCTAGCAAGTGGTTCTTCGCAATTTAATAGCACCTTTAAAATAATTCGCCATGAGCTCGCAGTTCCCTTTATTGTTAGTAACTACGCTACCATCATTGCGCTTAAAGCAAAGAGTCGGTGGTTGATACCCGTGCAGTTCCTCTTGAAAGGTGCGATAAAATTCTCTAGTGTTGTTCTTTCTAAATTCCTCTTACAGCTTCTCCATTCGAGATGTATCATATCTTCTCTTTTCGGCTCGTATGATCTTGGCTGTTTCTTTCCTTTCATTCCTAAAGTCTTCCCATTTTTTTTGGATTTGTTGGAATTCCACCTTTTCCAGAAAATTAATCTTCTTTCAAGTGCTTCATCACATCTTTCATTCCAGCACCTGTGTTTCCTTTTCCTTGGAGAGTTTCCCAAATCTTCGGATGCTTTGATCAAGGAATCTCTAATCTCTTCCCAACTGTTCATCTCCATCGAAGAAAGATTTTCAAGGTATTTATCTTTATTTTTCTTCAACGTCTCTGAATTGATTTTGGGCTTCTTCCTTTTTCTCGGTCTGGGTCTCTTTGGTTGGAATATAACTTTGATCTCTGAGTCTATGTTGGGACTTTTACTCACTTTGACGTTCAGGATTTCTTTATGATTTCGGGTTGTTATTGCGACATGGTCAATCTGGAACTCCCCAAGCATCGTGTTGGGAGAGACCCAAGTTGTCTTCCTCTTTGCAAGTGCCTTGAAGTATGTGGACATTTGTTTCAGATTGAATTGTCTACAAAAGGCGACAAGTCTTTCGCCATTTTTATTAGTTTTTTTTTTTGGGCCGGATAGTCGCCCATAACCTTTCTATACTTTTTTTCTCTTCCCACCTGAGCATTGAAGTCACCAAGCAATATTTTAACATGATGTTGAGGGACTTTGGAAGTCACGTCTTCAAGAGTCTCCCAGAAGTCATCCACTTTTTCAGGAATTTTTCTGTTAACTTCAATAATTGGGGCATGTGTGTTGATAAAGGTATAATATCGAATGGAAAGTAGCGAGATCCTCTCTGATGGGGAGATGAAATTGATTATGGATTCAATTATGTTCCTTTTGACTATGAAGGCTGTTCCTAAGATCGTTATGTTGAATTATTTTTTATTCTAGGCTTTCCTTTGAATATTTTCTGAATCCTTCGGAATCCAATGAGTTCTCGTCCATGTATCTTGTCTCCTGCAATGCCAGTATGCAGATATTCCGGTCCTTTAAAACATTGATCAGTTGTTTCAGTTTTCCTGTTTTTAGAAGTGTTGGGATGTTTAGCGTTCCAAGCAGGTTTTTTCGCTTGGGTCGTACCTTCTGTGTTGAAGTTCTGGGAAGCTACGACTCTTCCCTATATGATGTTTCAGGCTCTCCAGACTCCGAAGGCGTGGTTGCACCGCTCATAGCGGTGGAGGATTAACGTTTCCGATTACCTCCTGGAGTAGGTCCTACCGAAAGTGTTTCCATCAAGCCTTAAGTTGAAAATAATTGGGAGGACGAGCAAAGCCCAGTCCTCGGAGTTAAAACTGAGGTTGTAAGTCCCAGAGTTTTCTTAAGGCCGCCCCTAACCTGGAGAACAGATGCCTTTATCAGCCGCCCCTAACCTGGAGAACAGACGCTGTACTTACTTTTTAAAGTTAATAATATTTTTCTTTTCCTTCAGAGTGGAGAAACATTCAGATGTATTCTACAGATTATTAGAGTGTTTATGAAGAACGATTATGACGAAAATTCAAGATTCGAAAGCAGAAATATTGATTACAGTATTCCATTTACGACAAAATGGAAGCAACGAGCTATTTTCTTATTCGTTGTTAGTTTAAAGGAACCGTTACAGTTACTTCATTTAATTGAATACGTCGTTACCACCAAAAAGGAACCATTACTAGTAAAGGCGTTACTTTATTACGTTACTCGCCAAACTTGGTTATGTGCCCCCTTCCGGAAGAGAAGTGATGACTCGGTCTACAACATCACAACCACCCTAGGAAGGAGCACCCTTATTTCTATAAAAGAAACATATTTCGTGTGTGAGAATTTTAGTTGGACGAAGTAAAACAATCTAGTGCAGCAGATTGAGATCTAGATATCTCGAGGGTTTGAAGGGATGAATAGGTGAATTCATCAAGCCAAAATTCTTGTTGTTGTTGTTTTTGTTGTTGTTGTAATTTGAGTCTTCAGTCTTTTGACTGGTTTGATGCAGCTCTCCATGCCTCTCTGTCTTGAGCTAATCGTTTCATCGCTACATAGCTACCACACCCTATATCCGAGGCAATCTGTTTAACATATTCTAACCTTGGTCTACCCCTACAGTTCTTGTCCTCGACCCTTCCTTCCATAACTAAGCTTGCTATTCCTGGGTGTCTTAGTATGTGTCCTACCAACCTATCTCTCTCGTCATTAACAGTCGCCAGAAACATCTCTCCTCTCACACTCGTCTTAATACCTCTTCGTTTGTAACCCTATCTACCCAACTGATCTTCATCATTCTCCTGTAACACCACATTTCAAACGCTTCAATTCTCCTCTTTTCTGCTGCACCAATAGTCCGAGTTTCTTGAAAACACACAAATTCAGGGCATAATCTAACATCAGAGAGACATCTAAAAATATGAAAATCCAAGTTGAGATAAGAGAATCCACCTTCTTTTATTCACATATAGAACTGACAGAATCCTATCCTGCATTATGTCAGGTCTGCATTATTTACGGTGGGAATTAATCGTCCTTGTAATTAATGTAAATTCAAATCATTAAAATAAAATAAAATAGGTCGAAACCTAACATAATATTCTATGCAATATTTTGCAGAAGATAAAATAAAATAGATATCAAAATAAATGTTGAAACCTAACGTCATTCGTCACGTGGTCACCAAAAAATTAATAAATCACTGCACAATCCTATGGCTTCTTGGTGACGTGTCCTAGCCATGTTCACAATACAGCAAGAACATTTTATTAAACATCTATATAATAACCTGCTGTGTCTAGATAACTACTCCAAGTATTTCATACAACAAGACGGTGAAGTTTTTCATCTCCCAGGAATGGCATTCTAAAGTGTTTCTTGCGGTTGAGGAGAGAAAAAAACCTTTCTGGTGTTCAATTCGTCACTGGTAAGGAAATACATATACTTTATGTAATTTGAAGATTTGGAAATGCAGCCTACCGAAGTTGTTCTTTATTATGCGAGAGTAAAGACTCACGCACACTGGATACATTTTGCCGATATCTACCGCTGCGTGAGACAGTTCAGGGACAGGACTGTTAGGTAGATTTCATTAGAAAGCTAACTATTGCAATGGGTACCATGTTTTGACTTCCGGAAAATTTCGACATATCTTCACGTTTCACATCCCCTAGACCCCAAAACCACTGTCAGTTAAAAAGTTTATATATAATTTATGTATATATATATATATATATATGTATATATATACATATATCACTTTCTTTTGGACACGATAACTACCGCAATTTTGCACCAATCAATTTGAAATTTTTACATAATATGTATCCCTATAAAATCTCGGTCGAGTTCGTTAATGGGCACAATCGGTCGAGGGGGTGAAAATGGGGGGCTTTTTTTTTTCGAAAAAGAGAAATATCGCTATAACAAAAAAAAAAAGTCAAAGTCAACCCCTGGCACTATACAACCCATGACGGGCTAAGGCCGACCAAGCGACCGCTGCCCAGCCATTTGGCCTGCAGATATTGGGGTGACGCGTGATCAGCGCGTCGGGTCCCCTCGACCGTTAACTTGTTATTCGTGATCGGGGCGCTGTCTCACTGTCAGATAGCTACTCAATTGTCCTCACGAGGCTGAGTGCACCCCGTTCCAACCCTCACGTCAGTTTTAACTCTCTTAATATTTGAAATATTTGAAATATCGAATCCATTCAAAGTTCATATTATGTGTCGAATAAGTCCCAAAAATTTATGTTTGAAGAGTTTTTTGATAGCACCAACCATTGACCAAAGGGGTGGGAAAAAAGTGGGTTTTTCGGGAAACATTAATCATATCTCTCTTAATAGGCACAATATCAAAACCGTACAAAATGGACAATATACCCCTAATAATTACTTAAAACTTTTGTCTGAAAGAATTTTTGATTTGACCCACTATTACGCCAAGGGATGAGGAAAATGATTTCGGAATTATAAGAAAATGCCAAGAGCTATCAGAGGTTGCCATGACAACACTACTAAATTGATGAGGAATGAGCCATCAGACGTTGCCATGACAACGCACTTGCACGCGATCACATTCAGTTTTCCATCTAAGTGAGAAGCGGCCTCGGTGACGTAACTGGTAGTATGCTGAACTTCTATGCCCAAGTTTGCGGGTTCAAAGCCGGCCGAAGTCGTCCGATTTTCTAAGAGCGCTAAAAATCCCTCAGTATTCTTTCCTTTGGAGGGGAAGATCCAACGTTCGTTGCGAGTTGCGGTGGCATCTCGTAGCCAAGTTCAGAGCTAGGTATCTGGTAGCAACATTAGGAACTACAGCTTGAAATAGACCGTCTGCAGTCCTCACCTGAATTACAGACTAATACAGCCATCACAATTCACACTGTTTATCAGACAGATTCTACACTCACCCAAAGTACACGGGGTTACATGACCGCGTTGTCGCAGTCCCTAAACTGAGGAACCAACCAAAATCTCTGCGGGAGATATAATTTTGCGTGAAGAAGTAACAGACCGTTACAAGAAGGTTACCGTCCCCATACATAAGACAATAAAATGTTTAAAATATGCATAAAATGACGAAAACCAAAGTTAATTAAACTCCAATTATAAAATACTTTCTCGCAATAAATGAGGTCTGATCCTTCTACGAAAACGTGCATATTCTGCCTATTTTCGCCTATCCCCAAGTTTGCCCGATGAAATCTATCTCCGCCTTCCGGCGTGCCGAGATGACTTTTTTTGTAGCAGTATGTGAGCTCACCACAAATTCAGCTGCACTGTTTGCTTGGGTTGCATTGAAAAATGAAAATCCACAGCCTGCTTCCAGTCTCCGACCGGGTCAGGAATGGAATGAATGGAGCCCCTATCTAGCGGCGAGGATATGAACTGTGCCGGCTGCCGAGGCCTGACGCACTCCTCTGGGGCAATGATTAAATGAATGACAGATGAAATGAAATGATAGTGGAGAGTGTTGCTGGAATGAAATTTTGACAGGGAAAACCGGAGTACCCGGAGAAAAACCTGTCTGCCTCCGTTTTGTCCAGCACATACCTCACATGGAGTGACCGGGATTTGAACCACGGACCCAGCGGTGAGAGGCCGGCGTGCTGCCGCCTAAGCCACGGAGGCATTATCTTCATAAAATTTAAATCAAGTTTGCCTTAGAATTTACTGTATCTTTGATTTAAAACAAATTCTCAGTGACATTAAATTATGAATTTGAAAAATAAGATGTCCCGGATTTTGTTTATTTTTTCGTCAGAATTATATTGATGAGTACTCCACTACCTCATTCGGAGTACTCAATATCGGGGTTCCAATAAAAATTCTTATACTGTCAAATGAAAATTATGACAATGAAGATTATTACTACAACCTAAATATTACCACTACTAATTTAACACTAACTTCTCGAAGAGGAACTGGGAAAATAATATTAAAAATATATATTTACGTGTTGCTACTGATTACTTTCTGCCTTCAACGTCTCAGTATATCTGGATGAGTTCATTGTGAAATATTGGATTGAACCATGAAGTTAGTATCGATTAATGATAATACTGGAGCCAGTAAACATTATTTTAATCGTACTTTCAAAATCAGTACGTACATCGTAAAATGTTAGGTTAAACAAGATGTTCAGTAAAGAACATATAGCCTACTTTCTCCGAAATGTGTGAGTATAATTATAACTCGTTGTTATTATCAAAGAGTATAATAGAATCATTTCTTGGTTGAAGACCTTAGAAATTATTTACCTCTACCAAACGCCACAACCTAGAAAAAAACTACTACCATCATTGAAGAAAGATAGATAAGAAGTATCTCAAAAATGTTATGGATCTGGAGACATAATCGACCGGACTGGCTGCGTGACTCAGCGGTAACGTTCTCGCTTGTTGGGCCCTAGGTTGCAGGTTCGTATCCTGGCGCGGTCAGCTGGCATTTGAGGGTGCACAAATGCGAGGGAGCCGTGTCAGTAGATTTACTGGCACGTTAAAGATCCCCTTCGGGCCAAAATTCTGGCACCCCGGCGTATCTAAAAGCAGCAGTAGTTAAAAGGGACGTAAAACAAATAACATTATTATTATTGTTATTATTACATAATCGACCTGCCGTGGGCAACATCCAACTTTGAGTTGAGGCATGTCTTTACACGTCTGGTTGTGCATGGCTTTCACAACCCTAATTGAGTTAACAAATCTTCCCATGACCCTACAGAGACGTGTGTATACAAACTATGTGGATATTTTCGATTGCTATTTTCCTGAAATAAAAGTATTAATTAATAACCTGAACTAGCACCAACGGCTAGAATTCAGTTACTATGTGAAATCGTTTTGTTCTGTACTTCAAATAACATTTTCAAATAACGCACAATAGGCTTTTACAAACCCTTTAAAATAAAAAGTAAAAATTTATCGTAGTATCATCTTGCAATTCTTCAAGTTCGATACGCATAGAATGCCAATGGTATACAGTACTAACCAATGGAGTCCCACGTAGACCAGTCGTGACATCTAGTGGAGAAGTATCGAACAATATAACCTTAACAGGGCGAGTGCATTCTAGTGGCCATAAGAAGAAACTTTTCAATAAAATCTTGAAGTTAATAAGTAGGCCGGCGTGCAGTTACCTTTTTGGCTGCTAGATGTCTCGAGCAAATCTGCTGGTGAATTATGTTTTAATTATATATATTTTTTCCACCGTAATATCCACAATATAACGCTTAATTTTAAAACGTCTGAATCATTACAAAACAATAAATATATAAAATTTCAAGCAAGCAAAAAAAAAATTGGTGGGGTTTGAACCATAGGCATATGAGCGATAGGCCAACGCTTTACCACGGAGCCATTTGTGCCATCGAATGTCGTTCTATATAAAATGACTTACGTATAACTTGTTAGCAAATAATGATTTAGACTAAACGATTTCATCAGTGGAGTATATTATTTATTTATAAAGCATTTCATACAAAGTTTATTTATTTTGTATCAGTACGCTATATTGCATGCAATACTCAAATTAGTGAATTATAAGTCAGGCACAAGATATCCGCTGCCATCTTGTCTTCTTACCGAGACGGCTCAGCTTTTTAAGGTATGTTGTTACCAAATGTGGTAGAGATCGGATAATTTGGTTAGTCGCTATTTGATTTTACGTTTTGAACGTTTGAGTGGCCGCCATTCAGTTTTGGTAAAGATGGCAGCGATATAAAACATGACACTGAGGTGCCCTTTGCTTGTTCTACCTCTGTACCAAATTTCGTTCAATTCGGTTTCACCGTGTTCGAATTGATAGGGGGGGGGCAGACATTCAGAATACACACACTCACACACACACTCACACACACAGACTCACACACACACACACACACACACACACACACACACACACATACTCACACACAGACAGACACACAATTTTTGGCCCTGTAGTGATCTCATAAGTCTACTTTCATTTTTTGCAAAAATCGAAAGTAGGCTAAAAATGGTCAGTTCTCTTCTGAAGTTTACGAAGATTTTTCTTTTCTGTTACTGTCAGTTCGCAGTACTGGAGTCACTTAAAACTGTACAAATGGTGTTTTGTTGTTGCGTAATTCGTTTCTTCAAAGATTTTTCAATTTGGGTTATTCTTATGTGAGAATTTGAAGTTAGATTGTTACCACGTATTATTATTAGTCCATAAATTGTTAGATGGTGACACTGGAATAGCTTGACTCTTTAGTGTCTAATACGTTTACACAGAATTTGGTTTGATTAAGGTCAAGTCGCTCGCGAGTTTTAGGTAGATTTCATTAGAAAGCTAACTATTGCAATGGGTCCCATGTTTCGACTTCCGGAAAATTTCGACATATCTTCGCGTTTCACATCCCCCAGACCCCAAAACCACCGTCAGTTCAAAAGTTTATACATAATTTATGTATATATATATATATATATATATGTATATATATATGTATATCAGTTTCTTGTGGACACGTTAACCGCCGTAATTTTGCACCAATCACTTTGAATTTTTTACCGAATATGTATACCTATAAAATGTCGGTCGAGTTCGTTACTGGGCTAAATCGGTCGAAGTGGGTGAAAATGGGGGGCTTTTTTCGAAAAAGTTAAATATTGCTATAACTCTCTTAATATGTGACATATCAAATCCGTTCAACTTTCATACTATGTGTCGGATAAATCCCAAAAATTTATGTTTGAAGAGTTTTTTTATAGCACCAAACCATTGACCAAAGGGGTGGGAAAAAGTGGGTTTTTCGGGAAACATTAATCATATCTCTCTTAATAGGCACAATATCAAAACCGTACGTAATGGACAATATTCCCCTAATAATTACCTAAAACCTTTGTCTGAAAGAATTTTTGATATGACGCACCATTACGCCAAGGGATGAGAATTTTTTTTTCGGAATTATAAGAAAATGCCAAGAGCTATCAGAGGTTGCCATGGCAACACTACTAAATTGATGAGGGATGAGCCATCATTGTTGCCATGACAACGCACTTGCACGAGATCAGATTCAGTATTTCCATCTGACTAAGTGGGAAGCGGCTTCGGTGACGTAACTGGTGGCATGCTGAATGTATATGCCCAAGGTCGCGGTTTCAAAGCCGGCCGAAGTCGTCGGATTTTCTAAGAGTGCTAGAATCCCTCAGTATGCTTTCCTTTGGAGGGGAAGTTCCAACGTTCGTTGCGAGTTGCTGGTTGGGGTGGCATCTAGTAGCCAAGTTCACAGCTAGGTGTCGTTGACGGTAGTACCTGGTAGCAACATTAGGAACTACTGCTTGAAATTGACCGTCTGCAGTCCTTACCTGAATTAAGACAAATACAGCCATTACAATTCACACCGTTTATCAGACAGATTCTACACTCACCCAAAGTACACGGGGTTAGATGACCGCGTTGTCGCAGCCCCTAAACTGAGGAACCAACCAGAGGGAGATTTCATTAGAAAGCTAACTATTGCAATGGGTAACATGTTTCGACTTCCGGAAAATTTCGACATATCTTCGCGTTTCACATCCCCCAGACCCCAAAACCACCGTCAGTTCAAAAGTTTATATATAATTTATGTATGTATATATATCAGTTTCTTGTGGACACGATAACTGCCGTAATTTTGCACCAATCACTTTGAATTTTTTACCGAATATGTATACCTATGAAATTTCGGTCGAGTTCGTTACTGGGCTGAATCGGTCGAAGGGGGTGAAAATGTTTTTTTTTCGAAAAAGTGAAATATTGTTATAACTCTCTTAATATGTGACATATCGAATCCGTTCAACGTTCATACTATGTGTCGGATAAAGCCCAAAAATTTATGTTTGAAGAGTTTTTTATAGCACCAACCATTGACCAAAGGGGTGGGAAAAAGTGGATTTTTCGGGAAACATTAATCATATCTCTCTTAATAGGCACAATATCAAAACCGTACAAAATGGACAATATTCCCCTAATAATTACCTAAAACTTTTGTCTGAAAGAATTTTTGATATGACCCGCCATTACGCCAAGGGATGAGAAAAATGATTTCGGAATTATAAGAAAATGCCAAGAGCTATCAGAGGTTGCCATGGCAACACTACTAAATTGATGAGGGATGAGCCATCAGACGTTGCCAAGATAACGCACTTGCACGATATCAGATTCAGATTTTCATCTGACTAAGTGTGAAGCGGCTTCGGTGACGTAACTGGTAGCATGCTGAATGTCTATGCCCAAGGTCGCGAGTTCAAAGTCGGCCGAAGTCGTCGGATTTTCTAAGAGCGCTAAAAATCCCTCAGTATGCTTTCCTTTGGAGGGGTAGTTCCAACGTTCGTTGCGAGTTGCTGGTTGCGGTGGCATCTAGTAGCCAAGTTCACAGCTAGGTGTCGTTGACGGTAGCACCTGGTACCAACATTAGGAACTACTCCATGAAATTGACCGTCTGCAGTCCTTACCTGAATTACAGACTAATACAGCCATCCCTAAGTACACGGGGTTACATGACCGCGTTGTCGCAGCCCCTAAACTGAGCAACCAACCAAAATCTCTGCGGGAGATATAATTTTGCGTGAAGAAGTAACAGACCGTTACAATAGTCACACATCAGTGTCGAAACCTTGCATAAGGACAGTGTGACCACAAGTATAAAAATGGACCCGAAATTACAAGAAGGTTACCGTTCCCATAAGACAATAAAATGTTTAAAATAAGCATAAAATGACGAAAAACAAAGTTAATTAAGCTCCAATTATAAAATATCTTCTCGCAATAAATGAGGTCTGATCCTTCTACGAAAACCTGCATATTCTGCCTATTTTCGCCTATCCCCAAGTTTGTCCGGTGAAATCTACCTCCGCCTTCCGGCGTGCCGAGAGGACTTTTTGAATGGTAACGGTGTGTTCCACATGTTACAAACGGTGAAGAACCCTGGAGTGGACTGATTAAATAAAAGTGTTGGTAGTGCAACACTGTTTGTACAAACTTTTTTCTAATCACGGCCGATCGTTTGCAGAGGTTTCGGAGGGTAACTGAAAAGTTGGTATCACCTATTACTACAGTAATCATACTAATCAATAATAACACTGGAGTTGACAAAATCATTTAAATTTGTGATTTGATGGGGAGTACTATGTTTGGCCAAAAGTGGGCTAGTCGTTCGTGAGTTCTTCCAAGATAACTGTTACGTTGGTAGTACCTACTACTAATTTAGCAACAGTGTCGATAAAAAACATCAAAAGTTGGATGTCCAGATACAATACTATCACAACAGAAGGTAAAGTGGTGATCGGATCTGCCGTTCAGACTGATCTCATGAACCTACTCAAAGAGCGAGAATTGAGGAACTTGGAAAGAAGTTGAACCATGAAAAGCAGATAGGAATGGAGGATGGAGTCCGTCACTGGAGAAAGGGAAAGAATGGGTTCAGTTCAGAAATCCCTCAGGATCGGAACTCAGCAGCCAACGGAGCCAACAACACGTCGATTGCGAGCTATCGGTATATCACCAGCATTATATTTAGTAGAAGCGAACGTCACTTGCTGAAACAGAAATTCTTTTCTTTCTTTTTTCTTAGTCGTTTACCCTCCAGGTTGGTGGAACCCACGGACTCAGCGAGGGAACTCACCACTACCGCCTCTACGGGCAGTGTCCTAGAGCTGGGAACATCTAATCGGAGTGGATACAACTGGTGAGGTGTGATTGGCACCTCGCCCAGGCGGCCTCACCTGCAAAGCGAACAGGGGCCTCATGAGGGAAGGTAATGGACGATCAGGATGGATAGGCAAGGAAGAGGGAAGGAGGCGGCCGTGGCCTTGAAGAAGGTACTGCCCCCGTAAATTGAATTATATTGAGACCACGATGGCTGCATTGGCAAATATGAATAAAGTTATGGATGTCATAGTTGTGACGTGTATATTCATGACGTAGGCACGGATGACGTAGACTTCATGCAAGTAGGCTGGTTGAGCTGAGATTATTGGTGACGTCATGATTTTGTTCGAGAAAGATCTGAGATTTACGACGCAGTCGCAGGAAACAAGGTATTGTGCTAAGGAAGAAGTTACGCTATTGGAGGAGAGACTCGAACCAATGAACGATAGTTTGGAAGGAAGACGGAGATTGCTGAAACTACGATATTTAATTACTTTTGGCATGCAGATTTGTGGAAAACTATTTTCAGTTATGGCATTGATTTGGAATTTTGAAGAAATTAATTTTGAGATTTTGAAATTTGAGAATCCGTCAAGTATAGCCAAAGTTAAAACTTCTAGCAATGACGGAGGAACGAACTATGGAAGGGATGGATACGCCCCTTAAGAAGTTGATAAAAGGTCGTGCACAGGATAGAGGAGCTCTCATATCTCTCATATCTCTCATACCGCTGATACCGCATATATATTTCAGATGTTATATAGTCATTTTCGAGTGGATAAGTGAAGCAAGTTGTCTTTAGCGTGTGGTTAAAGCCCGGCGCATCGAACGAACACGGAGCAGTTCCATTTTACGCTGTTCGAAACTAGGTGAAGTTGTAACGCTCACATTAACGTTTCTACCAGCTAAGATATAAAGAGTTAACTTCTGCCTTCATTATAATTCAATTGGGCAGTACAACATTGAGGTGTGTAGAACATTTGAACAATTTCACAGTTATACTTTGAAAGATATTGACACTTTAAGGCTGCAGACAAAAGTGATTTTCTCGCCACCTGAGAAGCACTTTTAAAATTCTACATTATACACTACGGCTGACACGTGTTACAACCGTGATATTGGAGAATACGTTTGGTAATACAACGATACATTCTACTATGGAACATTATAATCTTGCAGTGCTTTCAATGATTATAACAGAAGTTGAGATGGAAGGCTAAGGCTTTAATGCAATTGGGACATATATCGATGGAGTGAAGTAACAGCATGGAACTTCGTTAATCGTCTTTCTACAAAAGCGAGCATGTAGTGAACATCCAACTACACTCATGCATCGTGAATCCATCGCTGAATTATATCAAATGACAGTGGAAATATTTTCATACTCCACGATTATGAATATTTCTGCGGAAATAACTACAATAAACTTCATGGCGAATTACGACTGGAACTTCAGGGAACTTTCAAGAGAGGCCAGGGTGGACCCGGCTCATAAAGAAGAGTTTTGCCAGAAGGTTGTCTTTCGTATACATGGAGCAGTGCAATTTCCGGAGAAGGAAGCAGTTCGATTCTCCGAGGACGCTGATTCCAGGTTCGAGGACGGAGCACATCTTCACGCTGGTGAAATGGAACCAACAGCAGTTTTCTTTGAAAACTTTCCTCCAGAACTTCAATCAACAGATAAGGTAGTCGTGAACGTTTCTTGTATTATTTGAGTCATGTAGCGATATCTGAGCAACCATTTTTCCCATATTTTCTGTCCTATCTTTTGCCCCATTTTCTTGATTAACATTTCTGTACTCAGTACACTTCGATGATTTATGCCTTTTTCTACGATTTGTTGAGACATTGTTATGTCATTGGCATACTTAAATAATTTTGGATCAGTTGAGACTGATAATTTAGATTCTTTCATTAATTTGCATATTTTTGTAGTCAAGATTTGACTGTAAAGTTAATGATTTGCTATGGCAGATTTGAATTCAGACAGCGTGTCAATTTTTTAAAGTAATTCTATTCAGTAAATTGCTTTGACCAATTTTCTGTCATCCTCAAGAAAGAAGAATGATTAAAAGATTTTAGAGCGTTAAAATCTATTACGTTATCGACGATCTTTGAAATACTAGTCGTCTTATGAACATGATTGCAACATAGACATTTATCAGTGCATTATAGACAATTTTATGAAAAATGAACTTTGAATACTATTTATTGAATACACTATAGTAATGAACATTTGATAGGAATTTTTCTCAATTATAGATTGGAACAATAATGTTTGCATTCCACAGTCTAATTGTATTCTATTCGACTATTTATGCAGTTTAGATGAACTTTGATTGAAGATAGTATTTTTATACTGCGTTACTTTGAAGATATTAATCTCAATTTTGATAGACCAGGGAGGAGTGTCTAATCGTATTTGCTATTAAATTTATTTGTGATTGGCAAATTTTTACTTCATATCGATTCATGAATGAAACCCACGAAGGTTAAATAATAACAGACATTAATACAATTGATGAATATAAGAATTTTTGAAGAGGAACAATGGATGTATAATCGTTAGTTCAGTGGACCTGTAAAAGTCGCTGATGAGTAATGCCCTTGAATAATGAAGGAGGTTCCCACAGTAATAAATGAAGTTGTTGAATTTATGAGTGGAGGTTTTTGTATGTAATTTGGAAGATTTTGATGCCATATATATGAAGATATATGATGAATTTTGGGCCAATTGTTGAGCAATTTTGTGCGTTTTGAGCGAAGTATTTTTCCGCTGAATGTATTGTCCTGGTTCTTTGAAAGTTATTCATGTGAAAATACTGTTAAAGTTAACAAGAGTGTTAAATAATTTGAGATGAAGATTTTGAATGGAGGTTACCGTCACAAATATTAATAATAATTATTAAACCTTACTAAACCTGAATTTGACAGTTAAATATAACTAACCTTCATTGGTCGATTATATCAACACAATTTGAGTAATTATCAACCGGATAAACGTGTGGTTTAATGTATTTCTTGTATAAATAATATAAACAATATAATATTGTAAATAATTTTGTAAATATCTTTGTTAAATAATATGAAATGAAAGGGATTAATAGAGGCGTGTATAAAAATTTTAATTGTCGTTTGACATTGTTATAAACAATTTATTATTGTTATAAATAATTAATGAACTTTTGTTATTAACATTTGGAGTTTTGTTTTTATACTCTAAACAACGCTAATTAAGCAAGTGGATTGAACAATTAAACATGATTTAGGATTATTGGAGTATTCCACTGGTGTTTGAATGGAGCATTTAAAAGATTTGCGTGATAATATTTCAGTTGAGATGTGGACATTTAGCGTGTTTTGAAAGGAGAGCTAAGCTCTGATGTAACTCGCTTATGCTAGGGTTGAACGGACAGGGTGAGTCCACTTTGACGATGCAGGTGCATTGCAGCTGGCCCGGACAACTGTATGATAGAGGCCAAGGACGTTTACATAATAGCCTGGTGGCTATAAATAAAATGTGATATGTATAAACACGCAAAACAATTGCTATATGTGTCTCGTCCCAAATCCCGTTTCCATTCCAAGTGCATTATTATTTTTACGCTATTTTGAGCTTGAGTAAGCTGAAACATTGTATGTAGAGTATACAAGTCCTACAGGAGGACATGGTTATGTGGTCAATGGCTTCTGATTGCCACGTGGATTTTGTTGTTTTATTTTTGTTAAATTCATTCTTTATGTGAAATAAATTATTGTGCAGTTTAAAGTTTCTCGTCTTCGTTGCGGTTCATTTTAAATATCATGGTGGAGGTTATTGTGAGGGCATACTTTAAGTGATCCAGTTGACAACCCAGTCCCCGAGATAAATTTAAGAGGTAAGTAAAGGTAAGTATGAACCCCCGTATATTTTGGTGTGTTCCACAATAATTTTCTTGTTAACTATTGTGCTCTAATCTCGATAGTATCTGTCAGTGCCATTTTCATAGATGTAGCTGTGCCGGTGCGTTTGATTATTGGCAATCCGATTGAGGGGGCGGATATCTGACAGCCTACTATCCGGATAACGGGGACATTAGGATTGGCGACCCTAAAACGTGGGGATCGATCGACTGAATAACATTGGATTACCAAGTTATTGCAGTAGAATTGGCACCGCAATTTTTGTGGAGTGTTCGAATAACATTGGATTACCAAGTTATCGATGTCAAAGGGATTGTGAAGACTCAAATAAAGAGGTTGATTCTTTGTTAGATGTCTTAGCCAATTGTAGAATTTGAGAGTGTGATTATATAGGAATAAAATGTTGTGTTGTATTAGGAAAATTACACTCAGAAAAGATCAGATCTTATACAACTTGAGAGAGGTTAAATAGGCTGGAAACTTAGAAAAATCGCCTATGATCTGGAATCTTATTTTATTTGACCGGCTTATGACATGTGTAGTCATATTAAAGATAAAATTAAATTATTTGGATTGTAAATGTAAATTATTTGTGTTAGGATATTTTAAAATGAACCAAAGAAACTTGAACATGTGCTTGAGTTTATTTCAACATGAAGTGTCTACGAAGGTTAATTATAAGTTAGATTTAAGACAGAAAATTGCTCAAATTTATATATGGTGAAAAATGTTGCTCAGATGTTGTTATTTTGCTGTGTTTGATGTATGTCCCTAAAGCAGTTTATTATTGAAATATTATTGAAATGGCAGATGAGAGTCTGAGAATGATGTTGGAGGAGATGTCTGCTAACTTGAAAGCTAGCATGAACGAAAGCATGAGGGAGATGGAAGCTAGGAATATTAGTCGAATGGAGGAGAATGCTAGCATGAATGAAAGTGTAAAGCAGATGCTGGATGAAAATCTGAAAGTTCTTCAGACCAGTTCTGCAAACTTAGAAAATAATGTGTCGCGTTTACAGATCAGTACCCAGGGAATCGAGAATGCTGTAAGTGACATTCACAAAGATGTGTCTGATGTTAAAATAGATGTTTCTAAAGTACAGAAAGATCTTACTATGTTGAATCTTGATGTTGCCAATGTCCGGGGTGATATTTCATGTGCTAGAGCTGAAGTAATTGTTGTTAGGAATGATGTTGCTACTGTACAAGACAAAGTAGAGGAAATTCAAAGAGAGGTTAGAAATGCTCGAACTGATGTGTCAAATGTTCAAGTAGACATCAATAATATTCATTCAGATGTTAATGATATGCAAAGCGATATCAATAAAATACAAGTAGAAGTCAATACTGTTTTTGTAGACATTGCTAAAGTTCAAACTGATGTTAACAAAGTTAGGGAAGAAATTGAAACTTCAAAAACGTTTTGTACTCGTAACATTAGTGCATTAACAACTCGATTAGTTGACGAGTCTGTTAGGACAACAGCTTCTTTAGCTGGTTTAAAATACGATGTAGAGGTCATGAGAACCCAAGTATTAGATCACAATCGTTTACTTAAGGAAGACATTGAAGTAGATATCGCGGAAATGTTAACTGCAAATGTAACGGTTTGGAAAGATGAATGGAACAGGTCAAGTGGGGAACATGTCGATCAGATTCAGGAACGAATTGAAAGAAAACTTGCCAGTACACAAGTAGACATTAATAATGAAGTAGTTCAGATTAGGAAAGACTTGAATGTAAGGATGGATTCGCTATCCGAAAAGCAGGTAGAGGATAGAACTCAGATAGGTCAGGACGTGCAAGCATTAAAAACTGCGTTAGAGGAACAGATTCATAAGGTTGTCTCTGATGTTAATGAAACTACGAGCAAACTGCAGAATTTGAAACTAGGAGAAGCTAGCATGATGGAAACCTATAAGGAAGAGTTGATTAGGAAAGTCATCACGGAAATCACAGACAAGGATATTGAAGGATTGACTGGTGAAGAGGATAGAAATTACGTAAGAAGATGTAACCTCGCTACAGAAGAGAGAGATATTAGTCCTGGGGTATATCCAGATTCAGGGAAGAAGAAGAGGATCGGAATATTGAACCTGAATGGAAGTATCGTGATAGTGGGAAACATTATATGGATTCATATCCGAGAAATGTGACAGTCATCCGGAATTTTGAAGACAAACCTCAAAAATTTAGCAACACTGATAGTCTCACACCGATCGAATATATCAGGAATCTTAAAGACTATTTCATAGAAGCCCACATTCCTAGAGAGAGAGAGATGAGAATCGTAGAAAGATTTCTAGCTGGAGGACCCCTTGAATGGTTTAGAGCATTTCGGTACACTTTCAGCAATTTTGACGAATTTGCAGAGGCACTGATAAAACGATTCTGGTCAATAGAAGCTCAGAATTCATTAAGAGCTGAGGTATACTCGAGGAAGTATTCAGGTACTCTTCCAACACGGTACGCTGATTTCTTCACGAGTCAGTTATCACGCTTGAGATTTTTGCAACCCCCATTGTCAACAGAGCAGTTGATAGATGCGATTTCACGTATGCTAC
Source organism: Meconema thalassinum (assembly GCA_946902985.2). Lineage (NCBI taxonomy): Eukaryota > Metazoa > Arthropoda > Insecta > Orthoptera > Tettigoniidae > Meconema > Meconema thalassinum. Next base: position 479,625,912 of record OX336391.1, read on the forward strand.
CTGTGGAGGTAAGAAGACTGATCATATCGTCAAATATCAGAGATTTGACCAGTATGGACGAATTATTGAGAAGGCTTGACTACACGAGTCTAATACCAAATTTGGTACAAAAAGTTCAGAGGCACGAATTCAAAGACGTTAATACAGTCTACATGGATCAAGTGCAGCAAACTGATAAGCCTGATGAAAAAAAAACTGAAAATGTAGGTCCTCACAGGAATAATTATTTCCGCAACAACAGATCCCAAGGTTACCGTCCATATCAGCAAAGACGAGCCTGGAATAATAATAGAGGGAATTATAACAACGGAAGAGGTAGATACTACAACAATGGTTATAATAGAAACTACAATAGAAATAACCAGTATCAGAATCAGAATCAGAATTCTCAAGGTCAGGTTATGACACCCGACAAGTATCAAGAGAGAGAGAAAGAAAGTCAGCAGTATCTGAAGGAATTACGAGAAAAGGAAGCTGAAAACCAAAAGAAAAGATAGGATGTAGTGATCGATCCTGGTCCTTCTACAAGCCAGCAGAACTTAGAAAACAGAAATTCAGGACAGAAGAGAAAGTAGAGAGGAGAGAATACATTAGCCACACACAACCCAGAGAAGAAGAGACTTATGATTAAGGAACATAGTAGAAATATCATACAAGAGTAGAATAATAATTCAATTTCGTGTTCAAATGAATTGAGATATTTATAACACAGAGTTTAAAAACAATTTGCAACTGTTTTTAAAACGTGGTGAAGGGAGAATGCCCCCGTAAATTGAATTATATTGAGACCACGATGGCTGCATTGGCAAATATGAATAAAGTTATGGATGTCATAGTTGTGACGTGTATATTCATGACGTAGGCACGGATGACGTAGACTTCATGCAAGTAGGCTGGTTGAGCTGAGATTATTGGTGACGTCATGATTTTGTTCGAGAAAGATCTGAGATTTATGACGCAGTCGCAGGAAACAAGGTATTGTGCTAAGGAAGAAGTTACGCTATTGGAGGAGAGACTCGAACCAATGAACGATAGTTTGGAAGGAAGACGGAGATTGCTGAAACTACGATATTCAATTACTTTTGGCATGCAGATTTGTGGAAAACTATTTTCAGTTATGGCATTGATTTGGAATTTTGAAGAAATTAATTTTGAGTTTTTGAAATTTGAGAATCCGTCAAGTATAGCCAAAGTCAAAACTTCTAGCAATGACGGAGGAACGAACTATGGAAGGGATGGATACGCCCCTTAAGAAGTTGATAAAAGGTCGTGCACAGGATAGAGGAGCTCTCATATCTCTCATATCTCTCATACCGCTGATACCGCATATATATTTCAGATGTTATATAGTCATTTTCGAGTGGATAAGTGAAGCAAGTTGTCTTTAGCGTGTGGTTAAAGCCCGGCGCATCGAACGAACACGGAGCAGTTCCATTTTACGCTGTTCGAAACTAGGTGAAGTTGTAACGCTCACATTAACGTTTCTACCAGCTAAGATATAAAGAGTTAACTTCTGCCTTCATTATAATTCAATTGGGCAGTACAACATTGAGGTGTGTAGAACATTTGAACAATTTCACAGTTATACTTTGAAAGATATTGACACTTTAAGGCTGCAGACAAAAGTGATTTTCTCGCCACCTGAGAAGCACTTTTAAAATTCTACATTATACACTACGGCTGACACGTGTTACAACCGTGATATTGGAGAATACGTTTGGTAATACAACGATACATTCTACTATGGAACATTATAATCTTGCAGTGCTTTCAATGATTATAACAGAAGTTGAGATGGAAGGCTAAGGCTTTAATGCAATTGGGACATATATCGATGGAGTGAAGTAACAGCATGGAACTTCGTTAATCGTCTTTCTACAAAAGCGAGCATGTAGTGAACATCCAACTACACTCATGCATCGTGAATCCATCGCTGAATTATATCAAATGACAGTGGAAATATTTTCATACTCCACGATTATGAATATTTCTGCGGAAATAACTACAATAAACTTCATGGCGAATTACGACTGGAACTTCAGGGAACTTTCAAGAGAGGCCAGGGTGGACCCGGCTCATAAAGAAGAGTTTTGCCAGAAGGATGTCTTTCGTATACATGGAGCAGTGCAATTTCCGGAGAAGGAAGCAGTTCGATTCTCCGAGGACGCTGATTCCAGGTTCGAGGACGGAGCACATCTTCACGCTGGTGAAATGGAACCAACAGCAGTTTTCTTTGAAAACTTTCCTCCAGAACTTCAATCAACAGATAAGGTAGTCGTGAACGTTTCTTGTATTATTTGAGTCATGTAGCGATATCTGAGCAACCATTTTTCCCATATTTTCTGTCCTATCTTTTGCCCCATTTTCTTGATTAACATTTCTGTACTCAGTACACTTCGATGATTTATGCCTTTTTCTACGATTTGTTGAGACATTGTTATGTCATTGGCATACTTAAATAATTTTGGATCAGTTGAGACTGATAATTTAGATTCTTTCATTAATTTGCATATTTTTGTAGTCACGATTTGACTGTAAAGTTAATGATTTGCTATGGCAGATTTGAATTCAGACAGCGTGTCAATTTATTAATGTAATTCTATTCAGTAAATTACTTTGACCAATTTTCTGTCATCCTCAAGAAAGGAGAATGATTAAAAGATTTTAGAGCGTTAAAATCTATTACGTTATCGACGATCTTTGAAATACTAGTCGTCTTATGAACATGATTGCAACATAGACATTTATCATTGCATTATAGACAATTTTATGAAAAATGAACTTTGAATACGATTTATTGAATACACTATAGTAATGAACATTTGATAGGAATTTTTCTCAATTGTAGATTGGAACAATAATGTTTGCATTCCACAGTCTAATTGTATTCTATTCGACTATTTATGCAGTTTAGATGAACTTTGATTGAAGATAGTATTTTTATACTGCGTTACTTTGAAGATATTAATCTCAATTTTGATAGACCAGGGAGGAGTGTCTAATCGTATTTGCTATTAAATTTATTTGTGATTGGCAAATTTTTACTTCATATCGATTCATGAATGAAACCCACGATGGTTAAATAATAACAGACATTAATACAATTGATGAATATAAGAATTTTTGAAGAGGAACAATGGATGTATAATCGTTAGTTCAGTGGACCTGTAAAAGTCGCTGATGAGTAATGCCCTTGAATAATGAAGGAGGTTCCCACAGTAATAAATGAAGTTGTTGAATTTATGAGTGGAGGTTTTTGTATGTAATTTGGAAGATTTTGATGCCATATATATGAAGATATATGATGAATTTTGGGCCAATTGTTGAGCAATTGTGTGCGTTTGGGCGAAGTATTTTTCCGCTGAATGTATTGTCCTGGTTCTTTGAAAGTTATTCATGTGAAAATACTGTTAAAGTTAACAAGAGTGTTAAATAATTTGAGATGAAGATTTTGAATGGAGGTTACCGTCACAAATATTAATAATAATTATTAAACCTTACTAAACCTGAATTTGACAGTTAAATATAACTAACCTTCATTGGTCGATTATATCAACACAATTTGAGTAATTATCAACCGGATAAACGTGTGGTTTAATGTATTTCTTGTATAAATAATATAAACAATATAATATTGTAAATAATTTTGTAAATATCTTTGTTAAATAATATGAAATGAAAGGGATTAATAGAGGCGTGTATAAAATTTTTAATTGTCGTTTGACATTGTTATAAACAATTTATTATTGTTATAAATAATTAATGAACTTTTGTTATTAACATTTGGAGTTTTGTTTTTATACTCTAAACAACGCTAATTAAGCAAGTGGATTGAACAATTAAACATGATTTAGGATTATTGGAGTATTCCACTGGTGTTTGAATGGAGCATTTAAAAGATTTGCGTGATAATATTTCAGTTGAGATGTGGACATTTAGCGTGTTTTGAAAGGAGAGCTAAGCTCTGATGTAACTCGCTTATGCTAGGGTTGAACGGACAGGGTGAGTCCACTTTGACGATGCAGGTGCATTGCAGCTGGCCCGGACAACTGTATGATAGAGGCCAAGGACGTTTACATAATAGCCTGGTGGCTATAAATAAAATGTGATATGTATAAACACGCAAAACAATTGCTATATGTGTCTCGTCCCAAATCCCGTTTCCATTCCAAGTGCATTATTATTTTTACGCTATTTTGAGCTTGAGTAAGCTGAAACATTGTATGTAGAGTATACAAGTCCTACAGGAGGACATGGTTATGTGGTCAATGGCTTCTGATTGCCACGTGGATTTTGTTGTTTTATTTTTGTTAAATTCATTCTTTATGTGAAATAAATTATTGTGCAGTTTAAAGTTTCTCGTCTTCGTTGCGGTTCATTTTAAATATCATGGTGGAGGTTATTGTGAGGGCATACTTTAAGTGATCCAGTTGACAACCCAGTCCCCGAGATAAATTTAAGAGGTAAGTAAAGGTAAGTATGAACCCCCGTATATTTTGGTGTGTTCCACAATAATTTTCTTGTTAACTATTGTGCTCTAATCTCGATAGTATCTGTCAGTGCCATTTTCATTGATGTAGCTGTGCCGGTGCGTTTGATTATTGGCAATCCGATTGAGGGGGCGGATATCTGACAGCCTACTATCCGGATAACGGGGACAGTACCATCCTGGCATTTGCCCGAAGACGAAGTGGGAAACCACGGAAAACCACTTCGATGATGGCTGAGGTGGGAATCGAACCCCCTCTACTCAGTTGGACCACCCGAGGCTGAGTAGACCCCGTTCCAGTCCTCATACCTCTTTTCAAATTGGGGCCGATAACCTCGATGTTAGGCCCCTTAAAACAACAATTATCATCATCATCATCTTTTCAAATTTCGTGGCAGAGCCGGGAATCGAACCCAGGACCTCCGGGGTGGCAGCTAACCATGCTGACCGCTACGCTACGGAGGCGACTGAAACAGAAATAATGAGCGTTATTCGAGAATTCTTTTGTATTTGAATCGACTACACCAAATTCTGATACTAGGAAATGATCTCTCGCATTTCGATCTTTTATTCCTCATATATCATAATAATTGTTCCCGCCAAACTTCTCAGAAGTGAAAGTCATGGCATTTTAATTATTCACAAATGTCCATTAGGCTACGCGGGCTAAAGCGCTGCGTTAGGTCAAGGGGCCAAGCTATCTGCTGACTCGGTAGACGCGTGGGTTCGAGCCCCACCGTCGGCTGTCCTTGAAATGGTTTTCCGTGGTTTCCCATTTTCAACACCAGGCAAATGCTGGGACAGTACCTTCTGACAGGCCACTGCCGCTTCCTTGCACATCCTTGCCCAGTTTCATCTCTCATCCCGACGAGCAGGTCGCCCACGGGCGTCGTCTAGAAAGACCTGCACTCGGCCTCTCAGGAGGCTACACGACAAAAAAAAATGTAATATATTACCTGTATAGATGCTAATTATATTAATAGTACCGTACTTTAAAATACTAGCCAGGACATGGAATTTTAACTTCCGATGGTTAATTCCTCTGAAGCTCAAGAACAAGAAGCCCATTTCTTCATATGATGAAAATAGACTAAAAACGTCTAGGGTGGCTGAGGGCAGTAGTTTCATTTAAGAGCTTAGACATCGTGCTCATTAGCACCCTGTGTGTGCACTTTGTCTAATACCCTGTGTTCTTGTAGTGTGTGTATCCGAAATTGAGGCTCGAATCCAGAAAGAAACCGTTGGCTTAAGTTAGAAACCATACAGGTATTTGCGTGGAGTAAAAATCATGGAAGGGAATCGAACCCATTTCTTCTCAGTTCTCCTTCACGATGGTGAGTGAGCATGGTTCTAACCCCCCCAAGACTTCAATTAATTACCTTGGCATTGCCGGGAACTGAAACCAGGACATTTGGGACCGGAGTCTCAATACGGTGATGACGACTTTCTGTAATTATCAAAACCCCTATTATGTGTTATTATAAGGCGTGGTCAAAATGTTTCCGTTTCAGGGCGTTGCTGCAGTGGTAGCGTGATTCCGATACGGGTGTACAAGCACGGACAGGTAGGCGAGGAATTACTGTGGTTTTTAAGAGCGTTAATAATCTCTCAGTATGCCTTCCTTCGAAGAGGAAGTAAAGCTGGCGGTTCCATGACATAGATTGATGGCATGTAAAAGAACCTTCCACTAACTACACTTGTGTGAAGTCAAAATATTATAATTGATAACGCTCTATTAGTTCCAACGTTCACCACCAGGTGCTGACTGCGATGCCATCTAGTAGCCAAGTTCGCAAGTAGGAACTACTTGAAATTATTGTCTGCAGACCATACTTGAATTAAAACACAGACTAATACAGCCACCGCAAGCCTCCGTGGCTTAGGTGGCAGCACGCCGGCCTCTCACCGCTGGGTCCGTGGTTCAAATCCCGGTCACTCCATGTGAGATCTGTGCTGGACAAAACGGAGGCAGACAGGTTTTTCTCCGAGTACTCCGGTTTTCCCTGTCAAAATTTCATTCCAGCAACACTCTCCACTATCATTTCATTTAATCTGTCATTCATTTAATCATTGCCCCAGAGGAGTGCGTCAGGCCTCGGCAACCGGCACATTTCATATCCTCGCCGCTAGTTGGGGGCTTCATTCATTCCATTCCTGACCCGGTCGGAGACTGGAAGCAGGCTGTGGATTTTCATTTCACTAATACAGCCACCACAATTAACACCGGTTACCAGACAGATTCTACACACACACACAGTACACTGGGCTACATGACCGCGTTGTCGCAGCCCTTAAACTAAGGAACCAACCAACCAACCAACCAACCAACCAACCAACGAATTAGTGTGAAAGTCGTCTCTTGCCAAGGTGCGTGCGTTAAATGCGGTAAAGGGAACTATGTCGACGTTATTACCAAATGCGCCCAAACACCATGGACACCCATCGGAGAATGCCGAATGTCTGTAGAAAATCACCGTTGTGGAATGGTGAGCCAAATTCCGTACTGGTCAGGTTTCGACACAGGATGACGGTCGATCTGGGAGGTCATCCTCAAGTGGGAAACACTCTGGCAACCGCCCTATAGTCCTGATCTCTCCCCATGCGATTTATACGCATTCGGTCCTTTAACTCTGGAACCCTACAGCTGGGCACTGAGTGCCCCAGAGAATTGTCGTTTCGCTCTGGGTTTGTGATGGCAACCCTTACAGCCTGCAGCCGCAGTGACTTTCCTTTGTCCTTGACAGTCTTTCAGTTGCCGTGTTAGTCACAGTTGTAATGCATTGCTCATTTGCTATAGATCGATATAAGGACACTGAGTACACCAGTGTAGGGTTAGTGTTGCGTTTCTTGTTGTGTACTTTTCGTGAACCAAGGACACCAAAACCAATGTGAAGTGTGCAGAGTGTAAGATGTTTGTATGCAAAAGTCATATCCTATCTATTTGTGTCAATATTGTAGAGATGACATTCAGTAAAACACTCTAAAATGTGAGGTGTTGCAAAATGTTGTAAAAAGTGTCAGTTTTTTAATATTATTTTATTTTTAGTATAGAATGTTTAAGTGTAATATAAAATAACTTTTCTGTAAGTCTAATCAAAACTAAATTCAATAAATATTGGTTTTCTATATGTAAATCTTGGCCTGTTTGCCATCTCTTGATGAATGCAGTACATTTGCATTTGTCTGTTGGCACAAGCTAGTGTAAAATGTGTCTAAACACCGATGTTTCAGTCTCACTTATGGCTGTGATTATATAAAAGCTACTGAGGTATGGGCGGTGCTCAGTATTGACATTCAGAGCACAGTCAGTGCCTGTGGATGCTGTGAAAGGTTCTAATCATACGGTTAGTACTGCTGTACTGACTCAGTGAGGAAAGCAATGGCAAACTATCTCATTCCTCTTCTTGTCTAGTACGCTTCATTATATAGCGCTGCCTTGGGTTTTTGTGGGTACTACCCACATAACGTAGCCTAACGGCGGTGCCTTTTAAGGATCCAATCAGCCTTCGGGCTGACTACCTAACAGACAGATATGTAAATCAGGCTTATTATTGTTGGGGCACTGAGTGCCCCAGTGTAGGAATAGTGTTTGTAATAAACAATTGTAGAGTCCCAGGGTTAAAAAGTCCTTGAAGGGTCGACGATTCCTGACGCACGAGGATGTGCAGCAGGCTTTGCGGACGTCTTCACATAAACTTTAAGACATAGCGTCTATTTAAAAATTCAACACATGGTTGAAAAGTAAGCTTCTCCTGAGAAGAGAGCTGAACTGTCACACTATAGCCCCGTAGTAGGAATGAACGAGATATCCAGACACTCAGAGAGACAGAGCGGTGAGGGAAAGGGCGGGGAAACAAAGGAACAGATACAGAGTATGTAACATACAAAATGAGAAAATTATAGATAATAAAATTTCGATGCATAGAATAGTAGTCATCATGGAAATTGTAGATAACGACAAGGGCGCCATCTACTTCAAAGTTGTAGAACTTGCAGTCGTAGTACTTGAGATGACTGGAATCAAGGGGTTCAACGAATTGCCGGCATGGAGAGCTGTGGAGAGGCTTACAAGGAAAATGCACATCTGAAACAAACTTTCAAACAGGATAAGCATATGTACAGAGAATTTGAAATACATGGAAGGTCCCTGTTGGTGTCTACGAGAAGGGGAATAAAAGAATGTGAATGAAAAGAAAGAAAAGCAAAGAGGGTGACTGCTAACTGTAACAAGACGTATATTCCATAGAATATACCAACACGGTGTTTTACCAGACGATGATCTTCAACCCCAATTTTACATATCGATTCTGGATTGTAAGGGCCTTAAACGGAAAATTTTTGATCACCCCTTTTATATTACGAGTAGAACTGATGTGCGTACACGATCCTGGGATGATGGTATTACCATTTGAGAGTGTAAAGAAGACGGAGGACGGAGCAGTTAGTTTACTTTCTGCCAGGAACTGGAGGGTGATCTTATCTACTCCTCATTCTAAAGCACGGAAGATTCCATCAACGACTCAGCCAAGCACACGCGATTGGACATTTTCAATTAAGCTCCGAACACTGAAGTGATTCTTCAGCTCCTGTGTGAAGGACCAGGCACTCAACGTGTGATCGAGAGCAATGGAAGACAGCTGTCCACTTTATAGTCACGGCAATGAGAAATTTAAAGCTTTGCCCAGAGTAGGCTCAAGTACTCCACCACCATTAATTAGAATATGTTAATAATAATAATAATAATAATAATAATAATAATAATAACTAAGAATGTGTACAACAAAATATCTATATCCTTGTATCCAGAACTCACGCACTACTGCACGGTCATCCGGCCAGAAGCTTTGTATGCAAAGGGATGTCTCGCCATGAATAAAAAAGGCATAATGACAAAACTGGAGATCAAGGAAAGGAAGATTTTCAGGAAAATCCTGGGTCCAGTCAAAGAGCACGGCGAGTTCCAAAGACGCCACAACCAAGAGTTGTTCACACACGTAGAGGAAATAACTGACGTGATGAGGAAAAGGAGGATTTCTTTCTATGGACATAACCCGAATGAAATCAACACGGCTATTCAACCGAATGTTTGCTTTTCTCCATGAGAAGATGACAAAGGGGGCCTGGTTCAGTTAAGTGGAGATTGTTGGAGATTGGGATAACATGTGAAGATATCCAGAAGCTTGGCCCACTTAGGGAAAAACTTCAAGAACATCGGAGTTTTCAACCTAAGCCGAAACTAAACACCGGGAAGGCGAGGACGACGGAGAGAAAGGTAAATATCGATTGCGATTGAAAGCGTACTGGGCCAACATTATAATGCAGAAGAAACAGTTGACATGACGTGATCCTTAGTTGGCCGTAACAAAGCAAGAAAAAAAATAACAATAATAACGCAACAAATATGCACATGTATTTTCTACTCCTATATCTCTCTCCTCAGAAGTGCTGAACTAGCTAGGGATTCACCGCTCACCAGGCAAGCTGCAACTGCAATATTAATAATGTCCAGTTAAAAACACGGCACAACCACGAGTTGTACACTAACGCGGAGAAAATTACTGACGCGATGCGGAAGAGAAGGGTTAATTTTTATGCACACGTGACCAGAATAACTCCAACACGAATAAGAAACTGCATCTTTACTTTCCTCCAAGAGAAAGAGACAAAGCGAACCTTGTTCAGTGAGGTCTACATGAGATTAGGATCTCATGTGAAAATACCCAGGAGCGTGACCAGCTCAATAGAAAACTCCTAGAACATCAGAATTGCCAACCAAACCAAAAACTGAAAAGGTGTGAAAGAAAGAGAGAAAGGAACAACAGTCTACAAATTCTGGACCAACATTAATTAATTTATTTAGTTAGTTATTTTGTGATGTGAACATTACTGGAAGCCCCAATTATAATTCTCACTACTATAGTTAGATAATATACAGCAATATAAAAATAAAGAAGCCTCCGTGGCTTAGGCGGCAGCACGCCGACCTGTCACCGCTGGGTCCGTGGTTCAAATCCCGGTCAATCCATGTGAGATCTGTGCTAGGCAAAATGGAGGCAGACAGGTTTTTCTTTGGATACTCCGGTTTTCCCTGTCAAAATTTCAATCCAGCAACACTCTCCACTATCATTTCATTTCATCTGTCATTCATTTAATCATTGCCCCAGAGGAGTGCGTCAGGCCTCGGCAGCCGGCACAGTTCATATCCTCGCCGCTAGATATGGGGACTTCATTCCTTCCATTCCTGACCCGGTCGAAGACTGGAAGCAGGCTGTGGATTTTCATAAAAATAGAGATTCAAGTGTTAAAGAAGATGAATATGAAGATGAAGAGCTCAATTTAAATACAGTACAATATATTACAAGACATCTTGCAGTTTATCACAGGACGCTGCAAACTGGTTTTCTGACATACAGAAAATATCTAAGGGCCTGCTTTTCAATCGCTGGGCAAAGTTCGGAGGAGCGTACTCCCAGCATTAAACGCCATATTGTGTTTTTAATCGCTAGGCAGCACTGCCAGGGGAATAAATGTGGTGGGCAAGTTGGTCGTATTTACTCGGTGCTATTTGTGCTGGATAAGCATTAAACCTTCGGATTAGTAGTTGCTTGCTGTCTTTCTCCTACCAGCTGTGTACACTTTATGATTAGTATCATGGATTTATTGGACTGTTCGCCATCTCTTGATGAACACAGTACATTTGCATTTGTCTGTTGGCACAGGATAGAGTAAAATGTGGCTTTTCACCGATGTCTCAGTCTCACATGACTGTGATTATATGGAAGCTACTGAGGTATGTGTGGTGCTTAATAATGACATTCAGGGCACAGTCAGTGCCTGTGGATGTTGTGAAAGGTTCTACTCATAGGGTTAGTACTGCTGTTCTGACTCAGTGAGGAAAGCAATGACAAACTACCTCACTCCTCATCTTGCCTAGTACGCCTCAATATTGCGCTGCCTTGGTTTTTGTGGGTATCTACCCACATAACGTAACGGCGGTACTATTTGAGGATCCAACCAACCTTCGGGCTGACTACCTAACAGACAGACATGGATTTATAATCATTATTGTATGAATCTTTATTTCATGGCTTGTTTTCGTTTATCGAAAAGTGCTGTGATGGCTGCGCTATTATAGCTTCGGTACGCACACAGGTGACGATATTTGTATACATTATACGACAATAGAAAATTTCAAAAATCTCGTGTAGTACACAGCTTGGACATTCTTAAAATTGTGACGAATGTGAATTTACGCTCCGTTTTCATACCGGTACTATGATGAATGTATAGAATGAATTGGAGATATGCTACTGTCACACTTGTTTCAACAAACATCAATAAAAAGATAGATATCTCGATCAATAGCTACGTAGATAGATAGATAGATCAATATAAAAATCAATAGATATATACATAAATAGATAAGTATGTAAATACATAGAAAAATAGATAAGTTGACAAATAGATAAAGAGAGAGAGAGAGAGATTGAGAAATCAATATATACATAAATAGATAGGTAGATAATAGATAGATACTTAGTAAATAGAGTGATAGATAATTAGATACAAACATCATAAATAGGGTGATCGATAAATAGATAAATAGGTAGATAGATTTATAAGTCGATCAATAAATAGATAGATAATTAATTGGATAGGTAAATAAATTAATAGATTGATAAGTAGGTAGATAAATAGATAGGTAGACAAATAAATAAATTAATAGATTAATACATAGATAATACATAAATAGATAAACAGGTAAACAAATGAATTATTTATACACTTAATGGAACACTTCTCTTACAAATGAGGAACCGAATTGTATGATCAGTAACGTTCGTCGTGCGAACATCAGCAGATCCTGGTCAGTTACGCTAAATTAAGCCTACTGACACATTACAGTCGTCGAGAGCGATTTAACATGCTCGGCTATGCTGCTGGTTGTGAATTTTGTGACACCCCATATAACCTCATAAACAAATGAATAAATAGGAACATATTTGAGTTAGCTTTAACGAGCGTGATGAGCACTTATCGGATAATGAAGGTATTTTATTATACGTGCTCCACCGACCCTCTAGTCATATGTGGCAGAAATTGATTGCTCATAATTGCTAATTTTTGTCGCTATCCAGAAAGCCTCAGGCTATGGAATTAATTTTGACTGTTGTATAACTCCATTACTGTTATTTGCACTTGCCAAGCCATCAATCTGGGTCACCATAATCACATTCACCATTTTAATTGTTTTTCCTCCTGATTACGGAAATGTCACAATGAGTAAAGCATGGTATATCTTCAATCAAATCATTTCCAATTTATTATCCCCTAGGATTCATTAAATCTAAAATATAATATTTTCTTGTGGGTTGAAATTATGAAGCATGCAACATAGCCTAGTTCTCAAGCACTGGCAGGGAGTTGGCTGAGAGTTCCGGTAGATTATTGGTCGGGACTATATGACCACGATGTTACAAAAAACAAAAACAGAACACAAAACAAAAAACACAAACAAAAAACACAAAAACCCCCTAAACACAAACAAAAACTGTTGCAGTCGTGTCATGAGATTGAATTATTGTTTGATTCCATAATAAAATAATTGTTTTGTCATTTAGATTATTGGGACTTGCAGTTGAGTGTGATGAAGTATCTCTCTGATAACCTGTGTTCTTGTGGAGATCGTGCCAGTTGCACGAGATACCACTCTGGACCATGGGGTAGATTAACCCTAACTCGGAAGAGGAGTAAGCTCAAGCCAAAAAATTATTAAGTCGTTTTTCTTGATTTTACATTTGAAATGTCAGGTGTACCCACAAGTTACCTTCAGAAACACTAAGAGAGAAAACGATAAATAATAACAGAGAGCAACTAGGGTATGTGTGTGGAACGGCTGGACAAATTACCATACCCAGGTTGCATTTAAATTGAGAGAAGAGCACTAAAACTAAACTTGAAGAAAACACGAATCACATTTCATAACATTAAATATAATTGAAGGAAAGAACATCTTTACATGCATGTTAAAGAAAAAGATGTAACATAAAAGGTAAAAATTAGAACAAACAAAATAATAATCAAGAAGCAAGGAACCAATAAAAATTAAGAAGGAGATGGAATTTAATTACCCAATTTCAATGAAGAAGTTCAATTATGCGAGAACCAATTATACCCTACATCAGTAGAATTAGATTCCGAAGAAAAAATATACATTATCATCGTATAGGTTCGAAGAATGACAAGTTCAAACCACCAAGAAGATATCCCTTGGAAATTAATAAGATAATTCTTGAAATCTTTTAGTTACTCAGGAGCAAAGGCAAGGTACGTGCGTACGGCATGAAAATCCAATATGACTGACCTCAAGTCGACATGAAAAATTAATTACATTGTTTCCGAGAAAAACGAGATCGGATAACAATCCCGGAGAGTATCCAGGCAACGGACCATGGAAAAAATAAAAATACATATCATAAGTGGTGATATTTTAAACAGAGTCTTTAAGAGACCACGCTAACGAGACGAGGAAAAGGAAAATTAACTGTTACGAAAAAAAAAATTAAGGTTAGGAAAATTCCTCGCTCAAAACAAAATGAGATCTGAACATTACACAGCACGGCACGTCAGAAAAAAGATAAAACACAACCCTCCCAAAATACATATAAATAAGTGTATTACATCAAGTTAAAAATAAGGTATTGGAACTTTCTCTTCATGCTTAGGCCTACTCGGTTCTACAAACCAAGTGACTTACTAACGGCAAAATAAATGCCAACTGCGCTAAGATAATTATTCAACAGCTCAAGACTGCAACATATAAAATATGTAGAATAACACCAACACAAATACTCGTATCGACGACCAATTCACATTTTCAGGTCACAAATAGTTCCAATAACTTTTAACACAAACAAACCTTAATAAAGAGATGTATTCCTGTAGCCAAACTTCATACATTGCGTTTTCTTCATGTCTACATATTTAATCCGATGACAGAGATTTCTCAACGGTGGGCGGTAAATGTAAATCACGTAGAGACGAAATTATATCGGGGAAAGGAAGTTTACCTGGCCTAAGGCCAGATAATCCCCGTTTTACACCAGAGATTTAGTTCTCACATCTTTCCTTCTTGCAAGAATTCCTTCAACTTCATTTGTTTATCTCAACAACCAGAACAAAATGGCCGCCGTTCGGGCTCGAACGGAGCCGATCGTGAGACCTCGAGTTCTCAAAACTTAAGTGCCAACATTAGCCACACGAGCGAGCCATCGACAAGACAGACACGCTGAAGGTTGCCGGCTCACTAGTTCGGACAGTCACCAATAGATACCGTGAAGATCAAGTTTGCAACAGCAGCCGCCCGCGGATACGACTGGAATGCACGTTAATATTTATTAACGGGTCATCTCTCCCCCACACAATGCTGGACAATAGGCAACAATTGTTCACAAGTTTATGGTTGGGGGTAAAAGATACACCGAGAAAATATGACCTGAAAACATACATCAGTTCTCACAACACCTAGTACACCAAACTGATCGTTCCATGATTAGATACACCCAAGTTTTTTCATGCATCTGAAAATCACCAACATGCGTAAAATTCCAACTCTTACTTGGCAGTAGTACAATCTTTTTTTTGATACAATAAAATACAGAAATGAGTCTTCATAGGATGGAGGAGACTCGGTCATTCTCAGTGCTGAGGTCACGGCTTAGCATCACGACGTCCGGGCCCTGGACATTCGCGACAGTCACAACGCTCTTCAAACAGGATGACGATATCACCAACATTTGATCTGAAATCAAATCGTACTCCGACAGCAATGGTCCATTTCTTTCTTCATCACACTTTTGATTAACATCAGTTACGACAAGTCTATAGTTAAACATGATTTAGGAAAAATTTTGGCTACAGAATATACATAACTAAGTTTTAACTAAGGTTTCCCCATCAAATTTTGAGATTCCTTGCTTTTACAAATTTAAAATACAACTTTATGATCATTAATTTGAAACATCACAACCTCTCTTAACATGAGACATATGCACCCTAAATATTTTCTTTTTCTGAGGGTCCTTTACAAGTAATGTCACCGGAGTGATAAAACTTATAATTTCACAAGGGCCACGGAATCTTGTGACTAGCTTGCCAGATTCTCTAGAACCAACTTCCTTAACAGAAAAATTCTTGACAAAAACCATGTCCCCAATCTGAAGTGACGTAGGTTTACGTCCTCTATTATACCTCTGTTGAAGTTTCTCGTGTGCCACCTTCATATATGTTTTGGCCTTTTTCCAAATAGAACGTACGTTCTCATTCATGACTTTATCAGGCAACAATTGATTAATAGTCCACAAATTAGATATAGGGGAATTTGGGACGAAGGAGAACATTAAATTGAAAGGGGTGGTACGATGAGATTCATGCACCGCAGTGTTGAACGAATAAGTCAACCAAGGAATGCAACTGTCCCATAATCTATGGTCCTTATGATGGTAAGCAATTAACGCAGCTCGAAGATTCCTGTTCACCCTCTCAGCATACGATCCTTTAGGATAATAGATAGAAGATGTCACATGGGAAATGGATAACTCGAAACAAAAATTGCGGAAAACATGTGATGTAAAGCATTTCGCGTTATCTGATACCAGAAATTGGCAGGGGCCAAAAACAGCAAAAATATGGTTAAGACATTTAATTACCGTTTCAGTGGTAGCTGAGCGAGTTGGGAACAACCAGTTAAAACGACTGAAGCCATCCGTACAAACCAGTACAAAACGGTTACCCAGCTTCGACAGCGGCATCGGGCCGACAAAATCTACGAACAATCTTTCCATTGGTTTATCGGAAAGTTGAGACGATAACATTCCAACCTTAGTGTTAGGAGATGGTTTTGCCAATTTACATGTTGTACAATTATTTACCAGTCTTCTGATGTCACCATCCATACCCTTCCAGATAAAATTTTGCCTCACCTTTAATCTGGTCTTATATACTCCTAAATGTCCACCGATAGGAGACTCATGAAAGTATTTAAAGATCTCGCCTACTAAAACAGTGGGAAGAACAATCTTAGGTGTTCTATCAGAACGGGCCAAACAACACAAGTTTCCATTCCTTAATGAATATGGTTTTACAACTTCACCAACCTCTAATTTTCTTATAATCTCACTTAGAACTGGATCTTCCTTTTGATATTCAGATACATCCCGAAACAACATGGGACAGTTAGACAGAATTACGTTTGATACGTTATGTTCCAAAATTGCGTTACACTTCACATTTTCCTCAACCTCAACATTAGTGTCACCATACATCCGACTTAAACAATCAGCGATGACATTTTCACTCCCTCGGATGTGACGTACAGAGAACTTAAAGGAAGAAATTCGAGTGGCCCAACGAGCTATTCGACCAGTTTTCCTAGGTCTGCCAAGAACCCAACTCAAGGCTTGGTTATCTGTTTCTAACTCGAAGGGTACATGTTCGATATACAACTTGAACTTTTCAAGAGCATCCATGACGGCCAAACCTTCGAGTTCATAAACAGAGTAATTTCTTTCTGCATCATTCAGAGTGCGGGAAGTGTACGCAATAGGTAATCTACCTTTTCCATGGTCTTGTAGTAACACTGCACCAACAGCACTATTGGAGGCATCCGTTTGCACAATAAAGGTTTTGGAGAAATCAGGGATGGACAAAATAGGTGCATTTATCAAAGCTAATTTCAAATCTTCAAATGCTGCTTCTTGCGAAGGACCCCAAACAAAATTAACTCCCTTCTTCCTCAACATATTTATAGGAGCAGCACGCTGAGCGAAATTGTTAATGAACTTACGGAAATAGTTCATCATACCGATGAACCTTGATACACCTTTAACATTCTTAGGGGGCTTAAAGTCACGAATCGCTTGGGTTCTCGAATGATCCACAGAAATTCCAGACGATGTTACGATATGTCCCAAAAATGAAATCTTGGGTTTAGCAAAGGAAACTTTAGATGGTTTTACGGTAAGACCAGCTTTCTTTAGACGAGACATAACCTCACCAATATGTTCCAGATGATCATCAAAGTTCTCACTGAATATGACTACGTCGTCTAAATAATGATACACAAACTTGAACTTGATTCCATCAAATACCATATCTAGCAATCGGCTTAGGATGGCCGCACCCGTGGAGATCCCAAATGGTAAACGGTTAAAATGAAAGAGATTCCAGTCAGTGGAGAAGGCTGTTAGATGTTTAGAATCTTCAGTTAATGGAATCTGAAAGTACGCGCGATTCAGATCTAAAATCGTATACCAGTTAGCACCCCTAAACCATGCAAAGCAAGATCTCAGATCAGGAAGCGGGATGGACTGCTGAATAACCTTTTTATTAAGAGCTCGATAATCAACAACTGGGCGAAATTTACCGTCAGATTTAGGCACCAAGAAAATAGGTGACGAATACGAGGAAGTAGACTTACTAATGATCCCTTCATCTAACATCTCGTCGATTATCTCTTTCAAGATTTTCATCTTGGGAGGGGCTAGTCTATACGGTGGCGAACTGACTGGAATATTATCAGAAACAACAATCTTGTATTCCAATAGATTGGTCACCCCTAACTTATTCGTCAAAACCTCAGGGAAGGATGAACACAGTTCACGAAGTTTATCAGCTTGGTCAGGTTTAAGATTTTCAAAATTAAACTCCTCAATGGTGTCAGAACCAGATATAACTTTGGAGGAATTCACTCCGGAAAAACTAAGACAAGGCTTGAAGTTTAATTTTAAATTAGGCTTAAAACGAAACCAACATGACCTGTTTCTAAGGTCTAGTAACAACCCAGCATGAGACAAAAAATCAGCACCCATAATGGCGTCGCAAGATAAATTATTTGCAACCCAAAAATCATATCTCCAAGTGAAATTTAAAATGCGGATCTTTAAGTTTACCAATCCTAAAACTTCAAGACTAGAACAGTTCGCTGACACAAAATTGTTCGGTTCTTTAATAAGTTTTCCAAATTTGCATACTGACCTCATATTTTCAAACCAGTTTTTACTTAAAAATGATTTCACACTACCCCAATCGATCAGAGCAGTAACAGGTTCGTTATTTACCCAAATATCAATAAATGGGGAACAATGTTTAGAAACTTCAGAAATGCGACTACATAACCTCACTTTAGGTTTAAGACTTCTGACATCATCAAAATAATTATTTACCTCCATAGAATTTATTTTAGAACTATTTGACGCATGGCAATCCGAAGAAGTCTCCTTACGATTTAGTCATAGGTTATGTTTAGGTCTCCTCGTACACCATTTAGCAATATGTTGAAATGATCCACAAGTATCACATCTTCTCCTGTTATTCGACGTGCGATTACCCGAATCGAAGGCATTTCTATTTTGGAAACGAGGGCCTTGCGAGCTATCATAACAGATAGGATTTCCAGAATCCTGAGATAGATTAGAATTAAAATTAGGTGGAGGAACATTGGCAACTCTCAAGGAATCGGAATGTTTGATAATACCCGAATTCAACACAAATCTGTTTAAATCAGAGAAATTTACGGGAATACTGCATGTTGTCAAGTATGACCTGCTTTCTGGATTAATCCCTTCCAATATAGAAGCCACAATTTGTTGTTCACTTAATTGTACAGAAAAAACTCTAGCATAAGACTTGATATCAGTTACATAATCATTTAAAGACTCTTCGAATCTCTGAACTCTATAGAAAAAATTATGCATCAGCATACTCAAAGCACGACTAGGAATAAATGAACTTAATATTTCACGATGAAATCGATCAATGGAATAACAACCTTCCATGGCTACAATTAACTTTTCTCTCAATAAACCAGAGGTATAAGGAAAGATCAGGTTGAAAATTTGACTATCAGGACACCCAAATCTTACAGCATTGTCAGCAAGGTCAATAAACTGCTTTAAAAATTTTATTAACAGGTTAGCATCGTTACCGTTGCACATCTCTAGATTTTGGATGCAAGCATTTAAAGGATGAGGTACACTACCAAACTTAATTCCCAATTTAAACTCCCCACGAGTATTATTATTTACATTAGATGACACATGTTCTAAATTAATAGGATTTTCAGAACATAGGGGCGATAATCTTTCATCATTCGACCTAGCATTTGATAAATTACCCCTAACCTGGTTGCTCGCAGCACCAGAAATGGACACATTAGCAAAGGAAACATTTATATCATCAACATTCTCAAGGTTATGACGTGATGAGGTCGACCCTGTTCTGACATTGCTACACTCAGACCTAACCTCAGATATTCTGCACGCACTAGGATAGTTTTCCTGATTATACATAGTTGCAGGTTCACTATGATTCGACAAAGATCCACCAAAACTTCCTAAATTGCTTTCAACACTGATATTATGCAACAATTCGTTCAATCCACTAATAGAAGGAACCCCTTCATTTGCACACACATCAGGGTTAACACTCGCACTCTCACTATTATTTGGGAATAACGCAAAAAAGCAATCAACAAGTTTAGCACGCAGAGAAATTAATTTTAAATGGAATTCAGAATCTCTATCCTGCCAAACTTCTATTAAATCACGAAGGCGATGGTACCAATGTGAACAGCGGACCTTAAATCTGATAAGTCGAGAACTAGACGGAGCACAGTCAGAGTTTAACGAATGAAAAACCACAATTAAACTTTCAACAGATGGTACAATAAGGGACTTACCTAACGTCCAGTCAAATTTCCTCCAGTTTGGTACACGTACAGGATTATCCGAAACTGCATTCAGTAATATCAGATCCCTTTCCCTATTTCCAGAGGAAGTAGAACCTCTAATCAGGAGTTCATAGATAATTTCTTCTTTGGTCAAACTGTAAGCTGCCCTAAGATTCCGTTGCTCCATTTATAGTCGACATGAAACATAAAATCACATAGGATTAATACAAGTTTTTTTTCAGAATAAGTAACCCTTTTATGCCTATGCTTTCTCCAAGTCAAACCCAGTACACATTCTCTCAACAAAATACAAGGTGGAAACAAAACCACGCGACTAGGTACCAAAATATGTACCCACAAGTTACCTTCAGAAACACTAAGAGAGAAAACGATAAATAATAACAGAGAGCAACTAGGGTATGTGTGTGGAACGGCTGGACAAATTACCATACCCAGGTTGCATTTAAATTGAGAGAAGAGCACTAAAACTAAACTTGAAGAAAACACGAATCACATTTCATAACATTAAATATAATTGAAGGAAAGAACATCTTTACATGCATGTTAAAGAAAAAGATGTAACATAAAAGGTAAAAATTAGAACAAACAAAATAATAATCAAGAAGCAAGGAACCAATAAAAATTAAGAAGGAGATGGAATTTAATTACCCAATTTCAATGAAGAAGTTCAATTATGCGAGAACCAATTATACCCTACATCAGTAGAATTAGATTCCGAAGAAAAAATATACATTATCATCGTATAGGTTCGAAGAATGACAAGTTCAAACCACCAAGAAGATATCCCTTGGAAATTAATAAGATAATTCTTGAAATCTTTTAGTTACTCAGGAGCAAAGGCAAGGTACGTGCGTACGGCATGAAAATCCAATATGACTGACCTCAAGTCGACATGAAAAATTAATTACATTGTTTCCGAGAAAAACGAGATCGGATAACAATCCCGGAGAGTATCCAGGCAACGGACCATGGAAAAAATAAAAATACATATCATAAGTGGTGATATTTTAAACAGAGTCTTTAAGAGACCACGCTAACGAGACGAGGAAAAGGAAAATTAACTGTTACGAAAAAAAAAATTAAGGTTAGGAAAATTCCTCGCTCAAAACAAAATGAGATCTGAACATTACACAGCACGGCACGTCAGAAAAAAGATAAAACACAACCCTCCCAAAATACATATAAATAAGTGTATTACATCAAGTTAAAAATAAGGTATTGGAACTTTCTCTTCATGCTTAGGCCTACTCGGTTCTACAAACCAAGTGACTTACTAACGGCAAAATAAATGCCAACTGCGCTAAGATAATTATTCAACAGCTCAAGACTGCAACATATAAAATATGTAGAATAACACCAACACAAATACTCGTATCGACGACCAATTCACATTTTCAGGTCACAAATAGTTCCAATAACTTTTAACACAAACAAACCTTAATAAAGAGATGTATTCCTGTAGCCAAACTTCATACATTGCGTTTTCTTCATGTCTACATATTTAATCCGATGACAGAGATTTCTCAACGGTGGGCGGTAAATGTAAATCACGTAGAGACGAAATTATATCGGGGAAAGGAAGTTTACCTGGCCTAAGGCCAGATAATCCCCGTTTTACACCAGAGATTTAGTTCTCACATCTTTCCTTCTTGCAAGAATTCCTTCAACTTCATTTGTTTATCTCAACAACCAGAACAAAATGGCCGCCGTTCGGGCTCGAACGGAGCCGATCGTGAGACCTCGAGTTCTCAAAACTTAAGTGCCAACATTAGCCACACGAGCGAGCCATCGACAAGACAGACACGCTGAAGGTTGCCGGCTCACTAGTTCGGACAGTCACCAATAGATACCGTGAAGATCAAGTTTGCAACAGCAGCCGCCCGCGGATACGACTGGAATGCACGTTAATATTTATTAACGGGTCATCTGGTAAATATCAGCAAGGTACCTTCTAGTGGTATTAAAATGATTGGTGAGGAGATTGTGATGTTAATTCCTGTCTTGATGGGTATATATTTAAATTGCAGCCAATGGCCATAGCAGGGTATTTTTAATTGAACGCCAGTGGACTCCTCCAACAAGTTCAATTTCTAGTAGTTCCAACTTTGGCTACCCGACGCCACTGTCACTGACACCTAGCAGCGAACGTTGGAACATGATAGATCTATTCTAACCTAATAACCTACACATTTAGCTACACACTTAACAATTGTAGTAGTAGGTTCTGTTACATGCCATAAATCTATTACATGGGCTCGCCGGCTTTCGGAGGGCATAGACTACTGAAGGATATTAACGCTCTTAAAATCCGACGACTTCAGCCGGGTTAGAACCCGTGATCTCGGGAATAGCAGTTCAGCATGCTACCGACTACACCACCGAAGCCACTTTTTATTGGGCTTATTATCTAGGTTGGCAGCCCCTAATAGTTTGAGTGATAGTGAAGAATGTTAATGGTAAATGATGATGATGATGATAATTGTTGTTTTAAGGGGCCTAACATCTAGGTTATCGGCCCCTAATGGTAAATGAATAACTAAATCTAACTACAGACATTATGGTGTTTAAGATGTTGCCCTTGTAAACAAAAGTTGGATGCTTTTCAGTCAGTCAACACAATTGTACCCAAATGAGATGGGTTATTCCCTAATCCTGAAAAAAATTACATGAGATTAATAAATACACTTGGATAACCAGTTTCGATCGTCAAGAGATCATCATCAGATCCATTACACTTAGGCTATAGAATCTATGTCTGAAAGCATGGGTGAAAATATTTACAATATATACACATATTCAGTGTGAGTATTAGGTAAGATAATGTAACTCGTCAATATGTGTTAGTTGTTGTCAATGTGATGTTTTGTTAAGATAGTGGAAGTGGTGATGGACTTCCGGAATTTGCTTGTTTGGAGTGAATATGTGGTTGTAGTAAGTGGTCAATTCAGATTGTATCGTACAGGCTACTTATTTGGTAAAGACTTGTGCGGTCCTGGTGAGAGCAGTTGACTTGGTCACTGTCCGCACTCGACTCGAATCGAGTCCGGAGTTCAATCATCACTTCCAGTATCTTAACAAAACATCACATTGACTACAACTAACAAATATTGACGAGCGGCTTATCTTAACTAATACTGCAACTGAATAAGTGTATATAACTTATTGTAAATATTTTCACCCATACATTCAGACATAGATATTATAGCCTAACAGTAATGGATCTGATGATGATCGCTTGACGTTCTAAACTGGTCAGCCAAGTGTATGAATTAATCTCATGTAATTTTTTCAGGATTAGGGAATAACCTATTTCATTTGGGTACAATCGTTTTGACCGACTGAAAAGCATAAAACTTTTGGTTTTGTCGAACTACAGACTTACAACTGACTTACGGACCAGAAGAAGAAAAGGACAAAAGAAACAAGATGTTCAGTAAAGAACATATAGCCTACTTTCTCCTAAATGTATGAGTATAGTTATAACTCGTTGTTATTATCAAAGAGTATAATAGAATCATTTCTTGGTTGAAGACCTTATAAACTATTTACCTCTACCAAATGCCACAACCTAGAAAAAAAAACTGCTACCATCATTGAAAGAAAGAAAGAAAGAAAGAAAGAAAGAAAGAAAGAAAGAAAGAAAGAAGGAAAGAAAGATAAGAAGTATCTCAAGAATGTTATGGATCTGGAGACATAATCGACCGGACTAGCTGCGTGGCTCAGCGGTAACGTTCTCGCTTGCTGGGCCCTAGGTTGCAGGTTCGTATCCTGGCGCAGTCAGCTGGCATTTGAGGGTGCACAAATGCGAGGGAGCCGTGTCAGTACATTTACTGGCACGTTAAAGATCCCCTTCGAGCCAAAATTCCGGCACCCCGGCGTCTCTAAAAGCAGCAGTAGATAATAGAAACGTAAAACCAATAACATTATTATTATTATTATTATTATTATTATTTATTTTATTTTACACGTAGCAGGCCTATTAGACCACGCGAAGCAATCATGACTTTTTGTTCTTCCTGTCTGGTGTATTCTTGGAATACACGGTACGAGAGAATATAAAGTTTAATGCTCTTTGCTTGTTCATTCCTTCCTCTTTATCAAACACCAACAGTGATCTTCTATTTTCTCTTTGGTGATCATGTCGCTTATATCTTTTGTGAGTCTGTTCTAGATATATATATTCCATGACCCACCTAGCGTCATCTAGCAGCGAATCTCTGAAGCTCCTCAATTCTTCCTGGTGCAAGAGGATTTACTCATCCATCTGGCCACCAGATTTTGCTACCATCGCCAGCTATCTTCTCCATGAGCAAGAGAACTTCGTCTACTTTTTCACTCACCATGCTGTGCTAGTATCGCCTGCTATCAACTCTTTGAAGACCATCTCCTCAAGAGAATTTAATTTCTTATGTTGGTTATTTTGATATGTATTCCTTTTGTCTCCTACCCCCACTCCTTTCCCTTCCTTGGACTCTCTGTGCTTCGCTGAGTGGGTCTCACTAGTGCGCCGGCCGTCGACTCAGTTAAGGCTCAACTTGAGCTAGCCTCCTGTCCTAACGAGGCATTTTTAGATTCCACGCCATGTGGTAACTTTAAACATCAAGGAGAACCTCACCTTCGCCATGCAGCCAAGTTAAGTACAAACTTCAAGTTTTAACCTCAACTTCATGGTTTTAACTTCTACATGCTTTTAACGATCTTTTATAGGCAGTGTGAAATTACTTATTTGTTGAAATAATCATCCTTCGCGGGATTTTCCATGTTGGGCTTTTGTCTAATTAAGCCAATCTTGGTGAAAAGCAGCATTTCTTATGCTTGTTAAATGAGAGATCTTCTCACCACGTGGGATATCATCTATTACCCGCTGTCTATAAAGATTAAGCTCGTTCCACCGCTGGAATAACTTTGGCCCCATTCTGCTATTAGGATCGTTCTGGAACCTTCCAGATCCTGTACTTTATCTACAAGTCACGCCGTCATGTATGTTCCACTCACTTTTGGCAATGCCATCCTAAACTAGGAAATCTTCCTTATAAATAAATGCTCTATAGCTAATTTTCTTTCCTCCGTTGGATTTGTTCAAGCGCATTTAATTGTAATTCAAAACTTTTTCAAGCAATAGACTCTCGCCTACCTAGTGCAACCAGCTATTTTCATCATTGCAATAACTTTCTTTCACATAAACTTTCGTGTTACTACAGTGAACTTTTCATCTATTTAACAGACTATTGTGAAAACTAGTGCTTGTCCATCTTTTCTACCGCGTCGCGATCGTCCGTTTACATTAAATAAGGCCATGAACATTTATCCTCAATCCCAATCGATCTTTTCTAAACCTTCTACTAACAAACCATATTAATAAAATTGTAACTCTGGATCATTTCCAATAAGGTGTCCCTCTAACGAAGTGCCCTTCCATCTTGCTTGTTTATCATTAATTAATTTCTGTATAACTACGTGTTTTATACACGGTTCAAGCTTACATTGTTTCTACCTTATAATCAGGGAAAACAATTCTTTCAACTCTTGAGTGAGTTATTTCTATGTCTCACGAAATGGAAACTGCCCCATTTGGCTCGTGATTCCTACTTAAACATAGGAGGTCGACAACCTTCCTTTTGATTTTCTCTTCAGGTTTCACAGTAAGTGACCTGCCCTTATTTGTATAATAACCAACAGTAATTCAGCTTAAATATAAGAAGTTGTAGGAACTTCTATCTTATTCTTCATGTTTTTTATTGTTATTTTCGAAGTTGTCACTCTTTCTAGAATATTCTCTCAGGAGTTTCTTAAAGTACACACCTTGTACTCTATTTATTGTTAAATTTTAATTACTTCATTTGGTTGTTTTCTTAGAAAGATTTTAGAAAATATATAAGGTTCGAAACCTCATAAATTGTTAATTGCCTGGCGCAAACGTTTAATGTTTTCTGAGGTCTGTGACCCCAAATTGTTAACCAAATTGAAAATATATTTGTTAAAGTTATCAACTTCTTTGCCTTGTTAAATAAATTAAATATTTGTTTTTGGATTTATCATTTCGCAAATACAACGGTTAGGCAAGATCCTGGCTTTCCTAACTCTTCCTCAGTTCATGCCATCGTTAATACAGAATAAATCTGTTACTATTTGTCTTGCCAGACTATCACCCTTCCCCATAGTAGTCTTATGCATGCTTGGGAGGAAATACACTAAAGCCTTTCTCTGGCAAACCGCCCAAGTCTTAGCTGCGGTTCCCGTCAGCTTCGACCAGGTCCCTACTCACTTTAGGTATCAGAGAGCGGATTTGCAGTGGCAACCGCCTCTGAGTGCATTTGAAGTTAAATTTATAACTTTTGTGGGACTCTCATCCTATTTCTCTATCCTTTCTCTCCAGTCCGAAACCCTTCTCCTTTTCTTAATCATCTTCCCTTGGTGGTTAGGTTATTCCTCAGCCAATAATCTACCCAAAATTTGGTCCCGGAAACTCGGGAGAGTCCATTTGCTATTTCTATTCTTTGGCAAGTGTCATTTGACAATACCTTGCAAATTATTAATACCTGCTTTGAATCTTTCAGCTATAACTACATCGTGCAAAGCCTGTGAAGGGGAAAGAGGCCGCTCCTGTCTCCTGTGTTGTGTCCCTTTCTTTCAATTTATTCGCTGCTGCCAGCCTGACAGCATTTCCAAGGTTACACAGTTCTGTAAGTTGTATTTCAATTTATTTTCCTTGTCATGGCTCCTACTGAAAAAGATGAAACTCTCATTGCCAGACGTTCTTCCGATAAAGGGCAACTCACCAGATTCAGAAATTTCATCAACAAATTAAATCCCGCCGAGTGTGATTTAGACATCTTAAAACAACGCCTTAAGTTGTACGAACGGTCCTATGATTATTACGATCAAATTCAAACCGAGATTGAATCCGCTTGCCCAGAACTTCAATCGGATCGGGACGAGGTCAAACCCTTGTACTTTGAAGGGATTGCCAAGGCCCACCAACTGATCCGCAGTATCTCAGAACCGGACACTATGGTCATCAATCCGGCCCAGTTCGCTCCCGCTTCAGTTCACAAGGATAAACCGAAACCGTTACTTCCAAAGATAAGCCTACCTCACTTCTCAGGCCAGGAAGGTGAATGGTATTCTTTTTATGAACTTAACTGCTCACTCGTTCATGACAATAAGGAAATTCCCGACATTCATAAATTCTACTTCTTACGTACGTCTTTGGAAGGCGAGGCCTTGGCCTTGGTTCAGTCACTGCCTTTAAGCGCAGATAACTACCACATCGCCTTTAATCTCCTTAAAGAGAGATATGGCAATTTACGTTTGTGTGTAGCTCGTCATATCCGCTGCCAGTTCAACCTGCCAGCCGTCAAACCTAATGACGTCACCTCTTTAAGAGACCTGTTAGACTCTATGCAACTAAATGTTAGAGCATTATATCAACTTAAGCAGCCCGTCCAAACATGGGACACCATACTTATTCATCTAGCTACATCCAGATTCGATTTTTCGACTTTAAAGGCTTGGGAGATCGAACTCGCTCGGAAGGAGGAATACTCGTTCGAACACCTCATCTCGTTTCTCAACAGCCGATGCCAAGTCCTTACAGCACTCTCATTTCAGTGCAAAAATGTCGAAACGAGTCATCAGTGTCACATTTTTGAGAAAAAACTTGCTTTTTCAAAGGGTCATCAGCCCCCATCTGTCGAGAACAAGCAAACCCGTTCTGCTTCTTTCAACAATCCAAGAGAACATATCAGGCCGCTCAACAAATCTTTAAAATGCCCGCTCTGTAAAAAGCTTCACACTTTGTACTCGTGCAAATCCTTTAAAGAATTGTCTGTTGAAGACAGAAAGAAGTTTGTCTTCAATAGTAAATATTGCTTCAACTGCTTGTCACCTAAGCATTCTTCTTCTAACTGTACGTCATCCAATCTCTGTTTCCATTGCAAAAAACCGGACCATTCTTTATTGCACGTTCATGATAAATCGAGGTCATTAGCACCCGCTTCTTCAAACTCCATGCAGAGCAGCTCCGAACAAACTAATGCTTCTTCCTGCATTTCTAACGCCGAAACTTCTCACAGTGCGCAAGTCCTTTTGTCCACTGTACAATTCGAAATCCAAGATAAATTTTGAAATTGGGTTCGAACCCCCGGTCTTCTCGATTCTGCTTCAATTCATAACTTTGTTTCGCAATCATTAATTAAAAAACTAGGTCTTTCGTCAGCGCCTATTTCCATCAATGTATCCGGCATTGACAATTTGAAAACTCAAGTCTTGCAGTCTTCAAAATTGAAAATCAGAGACGTTTGCCAAAGAAACACCAATCTTACTTAAACTGTCTCATTCTTACCACTATTGGCAAGGACACTCCTAGCAGCTCTATTAATACTTCCGGTTTAAAGATTCCTTTGCACTTAAGGTTAGCTGATCCTCAGTTTAATGCTCAAGGTCCCATTGATGTACTTTTCAGTGCCAATGTTTTTTGGAATTGCCTCCGTAAACAGGTTCGCAAGTTATCTTCAACCGTGGTCGCTAGAGACACCGATTTTGGTTGGGTTATTACTGGTGAAATCCAACATCCCAGTCTTCAAACCAAATCGCAATGTCATTTCGTTACTGCTGATATAAATCTCATTTCTGAAAAAGAGAACGCCTATGTTTTCGATCTCGATACTTTTGAAAAACACTTGCCGAAACGATGGCTCATCGTAAACAACTAAGCCACCTTTGTAAGTTGTTTAAATGGTTTTGCCTTCTTCCCGCACAAGATGGCAATTCAAGTTCGCCTCGCCTTGTGTTACTTCGTTTACCTTCTCATGTCATTTTTATAGCAGGTAATCGCTTAAACTCTCTATTGAAAACTATCTTCCCCTTGTGTACAACCATGGCTATCAGTCTCCATCACATCGCTGTAAGCTATGTTTCACTTCTTTCGCTAATTAGAAGGATGGCCACGGCCGGCTCCCTCCTCCTTCCTCACAATTGGAAGCCGCTTTGGAACCGCTTGAAAATCTGAATTCTCTAGCATCTAGAATAACTATTCTTACGCATAAACTCCTTCTCAATGTCCCAGCTTCTCTTCCGTGTTCGGAAGAATTAAGCTTTTTTCTGTTGAAAATTGTCGGATTCCGTAATCCTCAAAATTATGCGAAATTGATTTCTTACTTTATTTCATATGTCTCTAAATTGTTTTTTCACGTCCAAGCTACGGATGACTGCATGTCGTGTTACTCGTTCCGCTTTAAGTCAAAGCTGATTCAACTAGAGTTGTTTGTTTATTTCGAACTGCTTGTTTGTCAATTTTGTTTGTATACAAGCTTGAGTAAGGCCAAGTTGCTGTTCATTTCCTGTATGCTTGCCAAAGGTCAGAGCAAGTTTTTCTTATCTCAACTCTGGCTGACTGCCAACCATTGTCTTGCGAGTCGCTTCCGTAAGTACAGAAGCTGCTCAACTCATCACCAAAATAAACTTGTTCCGCTCAAGTACTCTTTCAGATATTTATATTCCTTATCTCGCTGTACTATGTGGGTCAAGGCCGCGCTTGCCTGTGTCTCCCACTTGTTCAGACTCGTATCCTACAACTGCTTCGATTCTTGTTTCATAACATCGTTGCATATCCTTTACGCGCTTATGTATTGCACTCTGTTTACATATTTTGCACTTTTTATTGTTCATTGATGAAAAAACTTGTTTCTTCTCGTCGTTACATTCGATGTGGTTTTGTATTTATGCTTGCCACGTCACGTTTCTCGCTGACTTAAGTATTTTTCTGATCAACCCCTTTGATACTTATTATGACTTAAGGTCATTGTTTATGGCTACTAGGTTGTTACCTATGGCGTTCTTGCTTTCTACTCGCATAGTTCCTTTGTTTATTTGGTATATTCTTATCCTTAATAGATGTACTTGTTTCTATACGCTTTGTTTAAACTTTTTAATTCTTCTTTCGCATCTTATCGCAATCTTTACTAGTGCTTTATTTCCCACAGCTTATAGCTATTTTGTGATTGAAGTTGTTGTTAATTCTCGTTTTTTAACTCCGCTTTCCAATGACCCTGATGACCTGCTTCCACTCACACCTGGTCACTTCCTTACACGCACTTCTCTTTCTGCCCCTCCTCCTCTTCCCAATTCTTACAGGGATTCTAATCTACCTATTGTTTGGCGTAAACTTGAAGCCCTCCGTAATTCTTTTTGGAAGAGGTGGAACTTGGAATATTTAACTTCCCTGCAACGGAGACATAAGTGGTTTCTTTCCAGTCCCGACATTAAAGTGGGGGACTTGATCTTGGTTAGGGATGTCTCTCCCCCCCCCCCTAGTTTGGACTTCTGGTAGAGTGACCGAGTGTTATCCTGGAAGAGATGGGAGAGTCAGGGTGGCCAAAGTCTTGACCACTAATGGTCCGATCACAAGACCACTGTCTTTGATCGCTCCATTACCTTTAAATGTTTAACTGCTTATTTGTTCTCTGTTGGTGTTTCCCCCTCCCAGTATGGTGTATTCTTGGAATACACGGTACGAGAGAATATAAAGTTTAATGCTCTTTGCTTGTTCATTCCTTCCTCTTTATCAAACACCAACAGTGACCTTCTATTTTCTCTTTGGTGATCATGTCGCTTATATCTTTTGTGAGTCTGTTCTAGATATATATCTTCCATGACCCACCTAGCGTCATCTAGCAGCGAATCTCTGAAGCTCCTCAATTCTTCCTGGTGCAAGAGGATTTACTCATCCATCTGGCCACCAGATTTTGCTACCATCGCCAGCTATCATCTCCATGAGCAAGAGAACATCGTCTACTTTTTCACTCACCATGCTGTGCTAGTATCGCCTGCTATCAACTCTTTGAAGACCATCTCCTCAAGAGAATTTAATTTCTTATGTTGGTTATTCTGATATGTATTCCTTTTGTCTCCTACCCCCACTCCTTTCCCTTCCTTGGACTATCTGTGCTTCGCTGAGTGGGTCTCACTAGTGCGCCGGCCGTCGACTCAGTTAAGGCTCAACTTGAGCTAGCCTCCTGTCCTAACGAGGCATTTTTAGATTCCACGCCATGTGGTAACTTTAAACATCAAGGAGAACCTCCCCTTCGCCATGCAACAAAGTTAAGTACAAACTTCAAGTTTTAACCCCATCTTCATGGTTTTAACTTCTACGTGCTTTTAACGATCTTTTATAGGCAGTGTGAAATTAATTATTTGTTGAAATAATCATCCTTCGCGGGATTTTCCATGTTGGGCTTTTGTCTAATTAAGCCAATCTTGGTGAAAAGCAGCATTTCTTATGCTTGTTAAATGAGAGATCTTCTCACCACGTGGGATATCATCTATTACCCGCTGTCTATAAAGATTAAGCTCGTTCCATCGCTGGAATAACTTTGGCCCCATTCTGCTATTAGGATCGTTCTGGAACCTTCCAGATCCTGTACTTTATCTACAAGTCACGCCATCATGTATGTTCCACTCACTTGTGGCAATGCCATCCTAAACTAGGAAATCTTCCTTATAAATAAATGCTCTATAGCTAATTTTCTTTCCTCCGTTGGATTTGTTCAAGCGCATTTAATTGTAATTCAAAACTTTTTCAAGCAATAGACTCTCGCCTACCTAGTGAAACCAGTTATTTTCATCATTGCAATAACTTTCTTTTACATAAACTTTCGTGTTACTACAGTGAACTTTTCATCTATTTAACAGACTATAGTGAAAACTAGTGCTTGTCCAACTTTTCTACCGCGTCGCGATCGTCCGTTTACATTAAATAAGGCCATGAACATTTATCCTCAATCCCAATCGATCTTTCCTAAACCTTCTACTAACAAACCATATTAATAAAATTGTAACTCTTGATCATTTCCAATAAGGTGTCACTCTATCGAAGTGCCCTTCCATCTTGCTTGTTTATCATTAATTAATTTCTGTATAACTACGTGTTTTATACACGGTTCAAGCTTACATTGTTTCTACCTTATAATCAGGGAATACAATTCTTTTAACTCTTGAGTGAGTTATTTCTATGTCTCACGAAATGGAAACTGCCCCATTTGGCTCGTGATTCCTACTTAAACATAGGAGGTCAAGAACCTTCCTTTTGATTTTCTCTTCAGGTTTCACAGTAAGTGACCTGCCCTTATTTGTATAATAACCAACAGTGATTCAGCTTAAATATAAGAAGTTGTAGGAACTTCTATCTTATTCTTCATGTTTTTCTTATTGTTATTTTCGAAGTTGTCACTCTTTCTAGAATATTCTCTCAGGAGTTTCTTAAAGTACACACCTTGTACTCTATTTATTGTTAAATTTTAATTACTTCATTTGGTTGTTTTCTTAGAAAGATTTTAGAAAATATATAAGGTTCGAAACCTCATAAATTGTTAATTGCCTGGCGCAAACGTTTAATGTTTTCTGAGGTCTGTGACCCCAAATTGTTAACCAAATTGAAAATATATTTGTTAAAGTTATCAACTTCTTTGCCTTGTTAAATAAATTAAATATTTGTTTTTGGATTTATCATTTCGCAAATACAACGGTTAGGCAAGATCCTGGCTTTCCTAACTCTTCCTCAGTTCATGCCATCGTTAATACAGAATAAATCTGTTACTATTTGTCTTGCCAGACTATCACCCTTCCCCATAGTAGTCTTATGCATGCTTGGGAGGAAATACACTAAAGCCTTTCTCTGGCAAACCACCCAAGTCTTAGCTGCGGTTCCCGTCAGCTTCGACCAGGTCCCTACTCACTTTAGGTATCAGAGAGCGGATTTGCAGTGGCAACCGCCTCTGAGTGCATTTGAAGTTAAATTTATAACTTTTGTGGGACTCTCATCCTATTTCTCTATCCTTTCTCTCCAGTCCGAAACCCTTCTCCTTTTCTTAATCATCTTCCCTTGGTGGTCAGGTTATTCCTCAGCCAATAATCTACCTACTGTCTTTCCAGTACTCTTTCATTCGTGCACTAAAGGCCCTCTTCCTTTCTTCGGTGCACTTTGGTCTTTGGGCTGTAGGTGCTGCTCTCTCTGACAACACTTCCCACTTGTATACTTTGTGTCTAAATACGCTTTTGTCTATGACGTTTTCTGGGTCGACCTGTGCTTTTACTAGATCAATTTTGACTTGCATCATCCAGGGTGTAGTATTCTTGAGCCGCTGTATGTATCTAAGAATTTTGTTGGTGAGTCTGGTTTGTGGGAGTCTGCTGATGTGGCCGTAAAATTTTAGTCGCCTCTTTCTGATGTCTGCTGCGAGGTTGGACAATTTCTCTGTGGTGTCTCTGGAGTGAAGCCTGTATCCTTCATCTGTGTGCCTTGGTCCAATTATTTTCCTTATTATTTTTCTTTCCTCTGTGAGGATTTTTTCCAAGTCGCCCTTAGTGTGTAACGTCAACGTCTCACTAGCATAAAGCACCTCAGGTTTAATAACCGTGTTGTAATGACGAAGTTTAGTGAATGTGGACAGACAATTTTTGTTGTAGACACTCTGTGTCTTGTATAAGGCTCTCTTCATTTTCATTAACCTAGTGTTCTGCGCGATTTTCTCTTTTCCCGTCGGTTCAAGCACTTCACCTAGGTATTTAAAGTGGGCGACTTTATTGATCTTGCCATATTTCGTGTTTAAATTCTGTATGTCGAATTTCGTACAGAAAAACTCTGTCTTTTGGAACGAGATCTGTAGTCCTAATTTTTCGGCGCACTCTTGGAGTACTTCTATCTGTCTGATTGATGTGGTTTCGTTATCTGAGAGTAGAGCCAGATCATCCGCGAAGGCTAGACATCCAACCTCCAGTTCGTCCTTTGGTCGTCCTAGTCGCATTGGCCTCCAGTAACCTTGAAGTCTCAGCTCTTCCTCCCATTCCTTGATAACTTTGTTCGGCACTAGGTTGAAGAGGAGCGGAGAGAGCCCATCACCATGGCGAACACCTGTATTGATCTGAAATGGTTCTGAGATTTCCCCCATGAATTTCACTTTTGATGTCGTGTCTGTCAGTGTCTGTTTGATCAATCGCAAGGTCTTGCTATCCAAACCTTGCTCGTGTAAGATGTTGAACAATGACTGACGGTCAATGGAGTCATATGCCTTCTTGAAGTCAACGAAGGTACATATAACTGGAGTATTCCTGAGGGCTTTGATTTTCAATATACTTTTTAGGTTGAAGATTTGTTCCGCGCAGGAGCGACCAGAACGAAATCCCGCCTGGTACTCGCCAATCTTGTGTTCCAGCTGGTCCCGAGCCCTTTGGAGTAGGCACGCTGAGAGGATCTTGTACGTAACTTGTAATAGTGAAATGCCCCTGTAATTGTTTACGTCAGAGCGGTCGCCTTTTTTGTGTAATGGGTGGATCAATGCACATTTCCACTCATCTGGTAGCTTTTCTGATGTTCAGATGTCAGTGATAATCTGTGTGAATTCCCTAAGTGAGTGTGGCCCTAGGTTTTTCAGTAGTTCGGCCACTATGCCGTCTTCACCAGATGTCCTGTTGTTCTTAAGTTTGATGATGTGCCTGTGAACTTCTTCTTGTGTCGGAGGTAATGAGTCTGCGTCCTTGACTGTAGGTTATTCCTCTGAGAATCTCTCTATTGGTTCTGGACAGTTGAGAAGATCAGAGAAGTATTGTGCCATCACCTTGCAATTCTCCTTATTCGTTAGTGCTAATTTTCCATCACATTTTCTGAAGCAAAGGTTTGGTGGTGTGTACCCTCTGATGTGTCCTGCAAACGTTCTGTAGAAGTCCCTTACGTTTCAGTTACGGAGGTTGGCCTCAATGGAGTCCAACTGTTCCTTCAGGTATCTCCTCTTGGATTGTCTGATAATTTGCGGTTGCTTTTCGTGTTTCATGGAAATTCTGTAAATTTTCTGGGGATTTTTTACTGTTGTATTTCTGATATGCCAATTTCCTGGTAATAAGTGCATTCTCACAATCAACATCCCACCAAGGATGTTTGGAATTCTTCTTCAAAGGAATGGGAGCTTGTGCTGTTTCTATGATTTTTCGGTGGAAATTTTGCCAGTCATTGGCATGTTCTTTTTCCCAGGCTTCCTTCACTCCAGAGTCTGCGATCTTTTGTGTCAAATTTTGGTAGGGGGGTTTTCTTACAGAAAGTTCTCTTTCGGGTGAACTTGACCTTGACGCGGGTTAGGTAATGGTCAGAGTCAATGTTGGCTCCTCTACGTACCTGTACATCATGAATCTCCTTCTGTACTGGATATGAGATTGCCACATGGTCGATTTGGAACTCACCTAACTGCTGGACTGGAGAACGCCAGGTTTTCTGTTTTCTAGGGTGTTTTCTAAGAGATGTTGACATGAGCTTGAGGTTATTCTGCTGGCAGAGTTCTATGAGTCATGTGCCATTTTTATTTGTGAATTTATGTGCAGGGTAGTTTCCGACTGTTTTCCTGTACATCTTTTCTCTACCGATCTGTGCATTGAAGTCGCCCATGAGGAGTTTGACGTCATCCCTGGGGACTTTGGACATCATTGTGTCAAGGGTCGACCAGAATTTTTCTGCGGACTGTGGATCGCTCTTGTTACTTTGGTTAGTGGGGGCGTGTGCGTTGATCAGTGAGTATTTTTTGTTGGCGCAACGGAAGCGCATGCTCATCAATCTGTTGTTTACTGGAGTAACTTCTTCTAAGGATTCTACTATGGTCTTGTGGACCATGAAGGCCATCCCCAGAAGTGGAGCGCCTTTGGCAACGCGCCTGTCAGTCTTGCTCTTGAACAAGCGGAAATTGCCGTAGTCCATGGTGTCTTCATCTGTGATACGTGTCTCCTGCAGCGCGAGGATTAGAAGCTTCTGTCTATCGAGTTCTGTCACTAGATTGTGCTACTTTCCAGGCTCTATGAGAGTGTTGATGTTTAGAGTGCCTACGTATGTTGGTGTCTTATGTGGAAGTTTGCCAGAGAACTCCGATTTTCTCTGTGGCCGTGGTTGCCCGGGTCCCCCAGAGTCCGAACGCCCGGGTGACGTCAGTTGACGGGTGGATTGGTTACCACCTGGCGTAATACTGTTATTATTTGCACGCGCCATGGTTACTTGTATGAAATGGGTTCTAGTGGTTATCCACTAGGTTTCTTAGAACCAGGGATTGTTAGTTCCTGGAGCATGTTTACAGCCGCACCACTTGGTGAACAGACGCTGACCATAAGCCGCCCAATCTGGGAACAAACGCTTTTGGATTTAGAGTTCTTTATTGGTGGGGAAACCACCTGGCTCTTCCGCTCCATCCATCGTTGGGAATCTTAGATTCCTCTTCCGCCATCAGGACCGTTGACCAATTTTCACCTAGTAACCCTTGGCAGGGGCCCTTACAGGGTGCTACCATCCGGAGCCAGATGTACCCAGGTTTTTTAACGAGGTGTTACTCCTCCCCCTCCTCCTTCCTCATCACTTACGAGACGAGGCCCCGGGCTTGGGACCGGCAGTGGCGGAGTTATTATTATTATTATTATTATTACATAATCGACCTGCCGTGGGCAACATCCAACTTTGAGTTGAGGGATGTCTTTACACGTCTGGTTGTGCATGGCTTTCACAACCCTAATTGAATTAACAAATCTTTCCATGACCCTACAGAGACGTGTGTATACAATCTATGTGGATATTTTCGATTGCTATTTGCCTGAAACAAAATTATTAATTAATAACCTGAACTAGCACCAACGGCTAGAATTCAGTTACTATGTGAAATCGTTTTGTTCTTTACATCAAATAACATTTTCAAATAACGCACAATAGGCTGTTACATACCCTTTAAAATAAAAAGTAAAAATGTATCGTAGTATCATCTTGTCATTCTTCAAATTCGATGCGCATAGAATGCCAATGGTATAGTAATCAATGGAGTCCCACGTAGACCAGTCGTGACATCTAGTGGAGAAGTATCGAACAATATAATCCTAACAGAGCGAGTGCATTCTAGCGGCCATAAGAAGAAACTTTTCAATAAAATCTGGAAGTTAATAAGTAGGTCGGCGTGCAGTTACCTTTTTGGCTGCTAGATGTCTCGAGCAAATCTGCTGGCGAATTATGTTTTAATTAAATATATATTTTCCACCATCATATGCACAATATAACGCTTAATTTTAAAACGTCTGAGTCATTACAAAACAATAAATATATAAAATTTCAAGCAAAAAGTCTTATCTCTGATCGGGTTTTAACCATAGGCATTTGAGCGATAGACCAACGCTTTACCACTGAGCCAATTGTGCCAACGAATATCGTTCTTTATAAAATGACTTACATAGAACTTGTTAGCAAATAATGATTTATACCAAACGATTTCATCAGTGGAGTATATTATTTATATATAAAGCATTTCATATAAAGTTTATTTATTTTGTATCAGTACGCTATATTGCATGCAATACTCAAATTAGTGAAATATAAGTCAGGCACAATATATCCGCTGTCATCTTGTCTTATTACTGAGTCGGCTCAGCTTTTTAAAGTCACGTCTGCACTATAGTATTACAAAATAAACTTTTAATTTCGAACGCGCCTCTTCCTTTAGAACAGTTAAAACGATTCTCGGTTCAATAATCCTGAAATGGTATGGCGGATGACCTTGTAGTTTGGTCACAAGACGCGTCCTATATGAAGGTATGTTGTTACCAAATTTGGTAGAGATCGGATGATTTGGTTAGTCGTTACTTGATTTTACGTTTTGAACGTTTGAGTGCCCGCCATTCAGTTTTAGTAAAGATGGCGGCGATATAAAACATGACACTGAGGTGCCCTTTGCTTGATCTACCTCTGTACCAAATTTCGTTCAATTTGGTTTCACCGTGTTCGAATTGATATGGGGAGACAGACATTCAGAGTACACACACTCTCACACACACACAGACTCACACACACACACACATACACACACACAGACAGACACAGATTTTTTGGCCCTGTAGTGATCTCATAAGTCTACTTTCATTTTTTGCAAAAATCGAAAGTAGGCTAAAAACGGATAAGGGAAATACTGTAGAGGACAGGTAAAATAGATGCCCTCAAACCTCAAAGAATGAAAGAGAGAGGCTGAGAAAGAGGTTGAGCCAGGGGAAGAGGAAAAGATCCGCTACAAACGCAATGGAAAACATGGGAAACCGGGCCCAGTTCAGGAATCCCTCGGGATCGTCAAATCCCCAGCTCACCAACCGTGAAACCTTAAGGGTGTAGCACTATCATCGGAGCACTTAAGTGTCTGGGATACATACACCCTGCATTCTTAAGGGCCTTGTTAAGCAGGTAGGAGATACCCAAACAAGTACTGTAGTTCCGCGAAGAACTGTTGTTGTTGTTGTTTGAGTCTTCAGTCTTTTGACTGGTTTGATGTTAAGGTACAGAATACAAAATTTGATTCAAGTCCAATGGATAGCATGGACGTTACATGCAGTTAGTCATTGGATTTATCAGCGTTTAGGGTTTCTGCTGCTTCAGGTTTAATCACTGTCGTGTAATGAATAATTTAGACCCCCAATGAAAGGGATTTCTTGTTGTAAGTATCTTTTGTTAGTTGGAAGACCATTTATAGCTCTCCATGCCTCCCCGTCCTGAGCTAATCGTTTCATCTCTACATAGCTACCACACCCTTCGTCCGAGGCAATCTGTTTAACATATTCTAACCTCGGTCTACCCCTACAGTTCTTGTCCTCGACCCTTCCTTCCATAACTAAGCTTGCTATTCCTGGGTGTCTTAGTATGTGTCCTACCAACCTATCTCTTCTCTTCATTAGTAGTCGCCAGAAACATCTCTCCTCACCCACTAGTCTTAATACCTCTTCGTTTGTAACCATATCTACCCATCTGATCTTCATCATTCTCCTGTAACACCACATTTCAAACTCTTCAATTCTCCTCCTTTCTGCTGCATCAATAGTCCAAGTTTCACTTCCATAGAGCGCCACGCTCCAGACAAAGGCTTTCAAAAATGACTTCCTAACACCTAAATCTATATTCGATGTCAACAGATTCCTTTTCTGTAGAAATGCTTTCCTTGACTGAGCTAACCTACTTTTTATATCCTCTTTGCTTCGTCCATCACTGATCATTTTGCATCCAAGTAACAGAAGTCTCCTAATTCCTTTAGTTTTCACCTGCCAATTTGATGTCCATAGAGGTTTCTTATTTTTTCGGCTGCATTCCATGAATTCTTTCCTCAAGATGGAGTCCATACCATTCAAAAACTCATTCAAATCTCAGGCGTGTCTGCAAATCTCAGAGTTGAAATTATTTCTCCTTGAATCTTCACGCCCACTTTAAATTTTTCTACAATTCCCTTCATTGCTTGTTCAATGTAAAGAACTATATAGCCTATTTTCATATATCGTATTGGTCTTCTCTATTAAAAAAAATCTCCCGCCTATGAAAAGGATCGCCATGTTGGATTTTTCTGTATTTAGGCCATAGAGTTGTGTACCATTAGATGAAGATTATTGCGTAGGTTCAATATTCAAAAGGTTCACTTCGATCGCATGATTAGGACACAAGAAATAAAAAATCAATTTTAAAATTTCACACTGCCACCATCTTGGGGTTATGTAAACAATTCAATTTAATTAGTTAGCATGGATTAAATTTTGTATAAACACTTACCGTACCTTGTTTCACAACGCTCGGATGACTAAATCACGAGTAAGTTCATTTAAATGTTTTAACTTCGCTTGGCCGCCATTTTGGTATTGTGCTCATCAGGTTATTGAATGTTAAACTGGTGACCTTATATTAATAGCCTCTATCAACATACAACATTTCAGTTTGATTGCTCTAATAGATTCGTAGATATTGAGGACCGTCTAAATATTTCGGATGGTCGCCATGTTGTATTGTTATATTTAGGCCATACTGTTATCTACCATCAGATGAAGATTATTGCTTAGGTTAATTATTCAAACTATCACTTAGATCGCTTGATTAGGACACAAGAAAAGAAACATAATTTTGAAAATTCGCACAGCCGCCATCTTGAGGTTATGAAAACAATTGAATAAAATTTGATGCCAATATATTAAAATGTGTATATTCATTTACTGTACCAAGTTTGCGCTCGGATGGTCAAATCGCGTGAAAAATCCATTACAATGTTTCAAATTCGCTTGGCCACCAAGTTCGTTTTGTACTTAACAAGATTTTGAAAGTCACATAGGTGAACTTGCAGTAGTACCCTTTATTACTGTACAACATTTCAGTATGATATCTGTTACCGTTGCGGAAATATAGAAATCCAGTGAAATATTTCACGTGGCCGCCATGTTGAAATTATGAAACGTATCAAAATTTGAAAGGCATGTTAGCGGTCACACGAGGTAGTAGTATGTACTTACCGAGTTTCATTGACATCGCTTCGGCCGTTTAGATTTTATTAGCGTGTCACACACACACGCACACACACATACACACACACACACACACACACATACACACACGGAAAAAAGGCGATCTCATGAGACTTTCTTTCCATAAATGATAATATGCTAAAAAGAGGTCTAATCATTCGAAGAATAAGGATATCACGAAAGAAAAGACAAGGACACAATTAAGACGGGAGGATGAAAGACACCCTAGGCTTCGGGTATCCTGATACCATCGGGGTCGGTTGAGAACAAGAGAAGGCAAAGGGAGATTGACAGGAAAAATAAGAGAGGAGCCTGGTATTAGTAAAGGAAGCAATATCAGACTCAGCTATGATCCCGAGGTCCTGGCTCTCAGGAATAGCGAACTTAGTTAAGGAAGGAAGGGTCAAGGACACGATCTGTAGGGGTAGGCCATGGTCAGAATATGTTAAAAGAGATTCTCTCGTTTGTGAGGTGTGTTAGCTATGTAGAGTTGAAACGATTATCTCAGGATAAGGTGACATGGAGCGTTAAATTAAACCAGTCAAAAGACTGATGACTCAAACAAACAAACAAACAAACAAACAAACAAACAAACAAACAAACAAACAAACAACATATTATTGATATCTGACATTTTCAACATACATTCCACTGCAGTGATGCTTTCATACATTGATTCATTCAGAGTGACTCCAACATCTCGGGTCAAAAGTAAACAGATGGTAGCGGACGCTAAGCAGAGTATTTTCATATCGGGAATCAATGAGTGGTCAGTATTTCTGGTTCAGGCGCCACAACGTTGTCACTACATTGAACAATATACTGAGCTGTAGGTAATGTTGTGTTGTTTTATGTCGTCGCATGAGGTCTACGTTGTTGCTTTGTGCTAGAAATTGTTGCTTTGAGATATTGGATGTTGCTACGAGGTGAATGTTGTTCATGGAAATTATGAATGATAAAACTTTGCCCACTGTTGCTTCACGATCTCCAAATATTTAGTTTAGGGTCCTTCACTCCAAGAGTAATTTATGGTAGTTTACGTAAGCAACAGTACGAGCTTTTGATACATGCTAATGACAAGCACTGCGGTGATGATGATGATGATGATGATGATTATAAATGCTGTTTTCAGAGGTGGATGTTGATGT
Organism: Meconema thalassinum; assembly: GCA_946902985.2. Classification (NCBI taxonomy): domain Eukaryota; kingdom Metazoa; phylum Arthropoda; class Insecta; order Orthoptera; family Tettigoniidae; genus Meconema; species Meconema thalassinum. The sequence continues at coordinate 479,667,619 of OX336391.1, forward strand.
CTTTTTTATGTTCCATCAATTACTGTGATATAACAGAACGAATATTTCCCGTTATAACTTTTGACTGGCTGGAGCACATTGAATGAAAGTTGGTTAGGTCTCACTACTATTGTATTCCCGATCGTGCTTTTCAAATTTCCATGTCAACAATGCAATATGGTGTCTGCGCGAAATATTCAATCACGCTTGAATATCTCGGAAACTACTACATCAATCAGAATTTCTAAGGTAATAGAAATGTATAATGCGGTTTCATTGATGTGCCTTCAAACAATTGTCACCTATAAAACAAGATGGCGTTCATGCGGAAATTTAAATATTTTCAATTTATCACGGACTGGTTCGATCGCAGAGAAAATTTAGTGTACTCAACTAAAATCATAAATTGAGTATTTCTAAACGTAATTCTTAGCTTAGTTCCCATATGTTATTGTCGCATTCATGTCAGTTCCTTAGAAATGAGTTCTCTTAATTCATCGATGAATGAACGACATCAGCGAAATGTAGCACTTTTGTGTGAGGACATGTCATATCCATAGGAGTGATGTCAAATTATGTCGTAAAATTAAAGCACTACTTAACTAACTTTCTTCGGCTTTTCCCAATTAAATGGGGTCGCTGGAGCCAACCAGACTCACTTTGGTTTTTGCCGGAGATTTAAGGCCGGATGCCCTTCCTGACACCACGTGATTTTTCAGGTGAAAATTCCACACCGCTGTCACCAGGATTCGAACCCCGGCCGTTCGGGTAAAAGACGAGCAGCTAAGACACTACGCCATCACGCTCTCCATTAAAGCACAACTTATAGCACGATAATTCAAACTGAAGCATTATACGAATCAGAAACTCTGATAATTGGAGGCACATCACTAACTAAAGTCGCTTCCGTAGCGTAGCGGTCAGCATGGTTAGCTGCCACCCCGGAGGTCCTGGGTTCGATTCCCGGCTCAGCCACGAAATTTGAAAAAGTGGTATGAGGACTGGAACGGGGTCTACTCAGCCTCGGGTGTTCCAAATGAGTAGATGGGGTTCGATTCCCACCTCAGCCATCCTCGAAGTGGTTTTCCGTGGTTTCCCACTTCGTCTTCGGGCAAATGCCGGGATGGTCCCTTCTTCAAGGCCACGGCCGCCTCCTTCCCTCTTCCTTGCCTATCCATCCTGACCTTCCATTACCTTCCCTCATGAGGCTCCTGTTCGCTTTGCAGGTGAGGCCGCCTGGGCGAGGTGCCAATCACACCTCACCAGCTGTATCCCCTCCGATTAGATGTTCCCAGCTCTAGGACACTGCCCGTAGAGGCGGTAGTGGTGAGTTCCCTCGCTGAGTCCGTGGGTTCCACCAACCTGGAGGGTAAACGACTAAGAAAAGAAAAGAATCACTAACTAAATGATTAGAAAAACAAAATCTTTGGCCAAGGGTGGTTGGTTGGTTCCTTAGTAGGTTGGTTCCTTAGTTTAGGGGCTGCGACAACGCAGCCATGTAGCCCGTGTACTTTGGGTGAGTGTAGAATCTGTCTGATAACCGATGTTGATTATGATGGCTGTATTAGTGTATGTTATCTGTGATTCAGGTAGAAGGACTGCAGACGATTAATTTTTTTTCAAGTAGTTCCTACTTTTGCTATCAAATGCCATCGCAGTCAGCACATGGCGGCGAACGTTGGAACTAATATAGAGTTATCAAACTAATCTACAAATTTTAGCTTCCACAAGTGTAGTTAGTGGAAGGTTCTTTTTCATGATATTAATCTACGACATGGACCCGCCGGCTTTATTTCCCCTCCGAAGGAAGGCATACTGAGGGATTTTTAACACGCTCTTATAAAATCCGACGACTTCGGCAGGGTTTGAACCCGAAATTTTTGGCATAGAAGCTCAGCATGCTACCAACTACGCCACCGAAGCTGCCGGTTCCTCAGTTTAGGGGCTGCAACAACGCGGTCATGTAGCCCCGTGTACTTTGGTTGTGTGTAGAATCTGTCTGATAACCGGTGTTAATTGTGATGACTGTATTAGTGTGTGCATCTGTGATTCAGGAAAGGACTGCAGACGATCAATTTCAAGTACTTTTGCTACCAAATGCTACCGTCCACGACACCTAGCTGTAAACTTGGCTATTGGATGCCATCGCAACCAGCACCTGTCGTCGAACTTTTGAACGAATATAGCGTTATCAAATACAACCTACAAATTTTAGCTTCACACACCGTGTAGTTAGTGGAAGGTTCTTTAACATGTCATAAATCTATGACATGGGCCCGCCGGCTCTACTTCCCCTCCGAAGGAAGGCATACTGAGGGATTTTTTAAAAACTTTGGTCCAGTGTGCATAGAGGGAATGTGATGAAAAGGAGGTCTCACGAGTTATGCCAACTTTCCGAGAAAATATCAGACACTATTAGAAAAAGACGATTAAAATGTTATAGACATATTCAAAGAATGGACAACGAATGACCTCCTAAAAGGCTATTTAATCATGCCTCTTCACTATAAGTGAGGGGCTTGGTGGCACAACGGTCAAGCAGTTGGCCACTCACCACGGCGGACCGGGTTCGATTCCCGGTTAACGCATGTGAGATTTTCGAAGTGAAATGCCATGTCCTGTGGTTCGGATTCCACGTAAAATTGAGGTCCCGTGGCTTATGATAGCGAGATAAACGGTCATGTAAAACTACACACTACTACTACTTTTAACTAAAAGTGAAGAATTTACTGGATAATCGAAATTGGCCTTCAAGAAATCAACGTAATCGACGAAATTATTTGAACGTTGGTGAACAAACATAAATTTTGCTGCAAACCCCCGGATGAGAGAAGAAATGAACAGAAGAAATGTTAGTTAGATATTGTTGTTTTAAGGGGGCGGAACTGTCCCTGACAGAAGAAAGGAAGAAAGTGAGAGAATGAAGGGATTTTGGGAAGAGAGGAAGGCCAATTCATGTTCACATGTTAAGGTCACCACGTACTCTTACACGATGAAAAAGTATATTTTTGTGGCATCACTTTACAAAGTATTTTCTGGGTTTATGCTAAAGGTACAGCTATGATTCTTGTCACATATAAGAAGCGGTATATTCTGAGCTGTTTTTGACCATGTAGTGCTACTTTGCTTTTATAGGATGGGTGGAATGAATACAAATTTGGACAGATACATTTTAAAAAAAATGTTGTATAAGTTGCTTCAGGTACACATTTCTCAGTTGTTTTTCAATCAAATATTCTCAAATTTTGTTCACTTACTTGGAATGGATCATGCCAGATGAGTAACCACTTTGTTTCATTATTATTGGCACAGAATGCAAGAAAAAAAATCCGAACTCTTTCTTTTTAACTTTATTCAAAAATATGTATCAATTTTTCTCTTCCCAATCCATGCCTACTATGTTTTGGAAGTGAAAATAGGTTAACATTCAACTACTCTATTAGGCACGTTAATGTAAAAAATAGCCCTCTATCTTAAATGGTTACCTAGTTATTGGTAACTAAACATTAACAAGTAGTTCCATGAAGAACTATACAGCCTATTTTCATATATCCTACTTATGTTAATTGCCACTATCAACATACACAATTTCAGTTTGATTGCTGTAATAGATTCGTAGATATTGAGAACCGACTAAATATTTCGGATGGTCGCCATGTTGGATTTTATATATGTAGGTCCTAGAATTATGTACTGTTACATGCAGATTATTGTGAACGTGTAGTATTCAAACTTCAATCGCATAATTAGGACACAAGAAAAAACAAGGAGATTTAAAAAAATTTCACAGCTGCCATCTTGAGGTTATGGAAACAATTGAAATAAATTAGATGCCAGTGGATTAACATTCGGATAAAGATTTACTGTACCAAGTTTCAGTGCACGCGGATGGTTAAATTGCGAGAAATGTCCATGTGAATATGTATAATTCGCGTCACCGCCATGTTGGATTTGTGATCACCAGGTTATTTAAAGTCCTATGGGTGAACTTAAGTTCATAGCCCCTATGAACATTAAAAAATGCAGTTTGATTGCTAAAATAGATTCGTAGATATTCAGTATCGTCTAAATATTTCGGATGGTCGCCATGTTGGATTGTTAAATGTATAGGCCATAGAGTCATGTACCATTAAAGGAAAATTATTGCGTAGGTTCATTATTCAAACTTTCACTTCGATCGCATGACTACATCACAAGAAATAAAAACTTAATTTTAAAATTCGCATAGTCACCATCTTCAGGTTATGTAAACAATTGAACTAAATTAGATACCAGTGGATTACAATGTGTATAAATATTTCCTGTACCAGGTTTCAGTGCGCTTGGAACATTAAATCGCGAGAAAGATCTATTTAAAATGTTCAAATTCGCTTGGCCGCCAAGTTCGTTTTGTAGTTAACCGGTTTTTGAAAATCTTATAGATGGACATCCAGTTGTGGCCTTTATCTCCGTACAAAATTTTAGGGAGATACCGCTAATAGTTTCAGAGATATAGAATGCCGGTGAAATATTTCGCACATCCGCCATCTTGTGATTATGTAAACAATTGAACGATGTTAGATGTCGGTGCATTACAATGTATATAAACATATACTGTACCATGTTTCATTGCGTTTGGTTGGTCAAATCGCGAGAAACGTCTATTAAAAGTCGCAAATTCGCTTGGCCGCCATGTTGGTTTTGTAGTTACCAGGTTTTCGAAAGTCACATAAGTAAACTTATAGTAGTTCCCTCTATCACCATAGAAAATGTCAGGGTAATATCGGTAATAGTTTCGGAGATATTGAATGCTGGTGAAATATTTCGCACAGCCGCCATGTTGGATTGGTGAGTCGTAACAAAATTTGAAGGGCACCGTCGAGGTCGCCGGGAATAGTGCTATGAACTTTCCGAGTTTCATTGAAATCGCTCCTGCCGTTTAGATTTTATTAGGGGGGGGGACACACACACGAATCACACACACACGCACACACACACGGACAAAAGGTGATCTCATAAGCCTATTTTTTCAAAATTGAAAATAGGCTAAAAATTAGTATTAACGGAAAACAGATGACAAAGTTAAAAGTCCATTATTCAGAGCATGGGACGCTAATTTAAAAAAAACGAATTTAAGGTAGTTGTAGGCCTAGACATCAAAACCCCAACAAACTATTTGGATTCAGAAAAGAATTATGAATTTTATGGCGCCGAAATCATAAAATCGATTTTTGTCATCATGCAAGAGTACGTGGTGTCCTTCATGCTCCATAGTTGGGTATGACGTTGTTCAAAAAGTAATGGGGAGTACAACTAGAAATTTCGTAACCAACTAAAGAGCCTACTTTTCTTAAAATTTATGATTTATGCCAATCTATATGGACCTATCTAGAATAATGACAAATTTAAGTTGGTAATATCAACATTTCTAGTTATTTTAAAATATACCTGGTATAATGTTGCATAATAGAGCACTACAGTTGGCAGCCCTGGTGACTGAATATATTCTTAGTTCCATCTGTTAGCCTAATGAACAGAATACAAAATTTGGTTGAAGTCCAGTTGATAGCATGGATGTTACATGCAGTTAGACATTGGATTTATCAACGCGCGTAAAATCATGTTGGCAACAATGTCATGCATGTGTTGGTCAGAAATAATCTGAAATATTATGATCTCTTATTGTGCCAATTTTGGATGAAATCGATTTGATAATAAATAAGTTATATGTATTTTAAAATTGGACCTATCAGCAGGCTTAGAATCATGTTGGCAGCACTGACGTATATTAGTTACACCAAATTAATCTAGAATACCAGGTACTATACGTGTGCAAGGTTAAGAGCTGCTGGCTTACATACTTTCTGATATATTGATATTAGGGTAAAAAAAATAGAGACAGCATTTATGAACAGTTGGCAGCCCTGGTTGCTCTTAAGGATACGAATTGTCATATCTGTTGTAGTACACATAGTGTATACGAAATTTGGTTGAAATCCAATTGATAGTGTAGAAGTTATATGTATTTAAAAATTGGACCCATCAGCAGGCTTTAATGATTTTGGCAGCACTGCCATGTATCGTCTCCTGGAAATTAAACTGAAATAGTATTATCTATATGTGTGCCAATTTTCAAATAGCTCCCATGCATACCTTCCAAGATATCCAACATGGAGTTCAAATTTCAATTGCGTTTTATCAGCAGTTGGTAGCACTGCCATTATTTTCAAATATGGGCTTGATATATTCAGGTACAGATCTTTGCTCATACCAAATTTGATTTTGATAGCTGCAGCCGTTTAGGAGTTGATAGGGGGACACACACAGACAGACAGACAGACAGACAGAAGGACAGACAGACATACATTTTCCCGGATCGATCTCATAAGTCTACTTTTTCCTCATTTTCGCTAAAAATATACGTTTGTAAATTTCACAAATATGTTTAATACAGTGGAACGTGGCTAATTCGAACTTCTATAATTCGAAATCTTCTTTAATTCGAATTTTTCTCTTGGTCCCTAGCATTTTATATACAATCAAAGCTAAAAAATCGTGGTTAATTCGAATTATATTTTGGATAATTCGAAGTTTTTACGTGTAAAAAGCCAATCGGACGAAAATGTCGCAGTTTGTGGTAGGCTGACCGACGCACAAATCATCGCCGATGTACTGAACTCCGAAAAACAAGATGGTGATGACGCATCTGGCGATGAACTCGTGGCGGAAGTTCCCGAAAAAACTGTTCCGATTGCAGCCCAAGCAACAAACCACATCACAGAACTTAGGCGTATTCTTTTTGTAAGTAGAAATGACGTAAGTGATTCTGTTTTCCGCTCCTTAAATTTGTTAGATTCTTTTGTGATGGCCGAGAGACTTAATTGTATGAAACTGGTAAAAATCTCAAACTTTTTTGAAAAACATTAGATTTTTCTAAGACTTAACTAGATTGCTGGATTACTACTGTCGTTAAATAGGTGAATAGTACATTTTGGTTTTATTTTATCATTTGAAACTTTTGAGGTTATTCACGATACAGTCATTATACAGAACCGTTGACTGTTAATCTGCTTTGTTGAACGTAAATCAATATGTAAACGTAATACAATATATTTTCTCTGCCCTTTTCAAAGAACTTTCTTAATTCGAATTTTTGGATAGTTCGAATTCTTTTACTGGTCCCTTGAGGTTCGAATTATCCATGTTTCACTGTAATTAGAAAAGACTTACGTGGCCCGCGGTTCTTTATCGTGATACATAGTGGCCCTCGTGAAGGAAATGATTGAATGCCCCTCGTTCCACAAGATCAGATTAAGTGGTCCTGTGATCGTTACGTGTAGAGTAATTGCAGTGCAGTGGGTGACATTTGGCACTGTCAGTGATCGCGCCCGCTTGACCTGTCCACTTAATCAAACGGTCTTCACATATTCGCGCTGACGTGAGCATTGTGTGTAATTGTGCGTGGCCTCCCACAATGATCGGGTGTCGACAAGGTGCTGGCTCGTTCACCAGGTCATCCAGTCATAACCCCACAGTACGTGCGGTAGCGGTTATCTCAATTTAAGGGGAGCAGGAGGAGGCGGCTATGCTGCCCATGTAAAAGTGATAAAATTTAAGGAGCATTTATGTAGAAACTATTAAATTATTGTAAATGAAACTTTTTCTACAAGTACAATGGTTTAGGATTGCGGTTAGGATGGAGGGCTATTTGAGTATCTTGTTTAGTTTCATTAGAATATTTTTTTGTGAACAACCATTTTTCAGAAAAAAAATTATATAATTTATTACAATTCATTGAACATATTGTCAAGTGGCAGTGTTAATATTTAATATTGACCACAAAGAGTGCTATATAAAAATGTTATCTCCCTATTTTGAGTGTTTTTGTTTTTAGAAAATCTTCCTTAAATTTTAAAAATTCTATCTTATATGAATTGGTATCCAAAGTTTATCAACACATTTCCACACTATGCGATGGATTGTCAGTTTATTTTTATTCTCTACCATCGCAATTTAATGTTTTTCAGCCTGTAAATACGATGTACACAAATGTAACGGGTATTTCCTTAATCCTGAAAGACATTTACAAGATATTGATAAATACACTAATCTAGTATGATCAGTTTCAATCGTCAAACGATCGTCATCAGAACTCTTACACCTAGTCTATTACGTCTATGTCTAAATGTATGGGTGTTGGTATTTACAATACATACACTTATTTCATTGCAGTAGTTATTAAACTAGCACAACTAGTCGACATTATTTTGTTGGTTTTAAGCTATGTTTTTTTCCTTTTGTGTTAAGCTATTGATAGCGGTGATTGCACTTCAAGGTTACTTGAACTTGTGAACATAGCTTATTGAGCGATGTGTTGTCCAGTCAATCCATAGCTTAACAAAAATTCACATATTATAACCACGTTGATTTATCGACTTACAGTACAGACTATGCCGCCATCTCTCGGATAACAGATTGCGTCACATTGGTGACAACTCGTAGTTCACGTATCTACCACTGTTAAGGATTCGTCACACGTGTAATACTACTACTACTATTACTACTACTACTACTACTGCTACTACTATTATTAATAATAATAATAATGTTAAACTATCCCTTTTTGTTTCCGTTTCAACGGGAGATGCGTTGAACTCTATATGGCGTTGGTTTATAAAGCCAGAAGTTGTTTATGACATCAACCTCGTCCGAGGACTTAGGCCTAAAGAATTGACATGAATTAAGATGAATGAAAATCGACAAAGGGTATGAAGGAAGCGGTCGTGGCCTATTAGAAGGTACCGTCCCGGCATTTTCCTGGAGTTGAAAACGGGAAACTATGTCAAACCATTTCAAGGACAGCTGACGGTGAGGTTGCAACCGATGCCTGCCGAGTTCGCAGCTTGGCCCCGTGGCATAGCGCTGCATCTTACGCGGTCCTAGCTACCACTGTCGATAGTAATAATAATAATAATAATAATAATAATAATAATAATGCTTGCATGGAAGCACCACAATTGTAAATAATCGAGATCATACGTAAACAATAAAAATATACGCGGATGTTTGGACAGGACGTTAATTACACCGCACGTTAAATTATTAACCCCAACTCTGCACTGACTTCCTCGCTACGGAACATATTGCCATCGGATGGGAACGCAAATATATGTGAAATATTTTCATGGTAAACATTAAAAATATAATATCGCATGATATATTACAAAACGCATTCCACCGCCGCCGGCTAGAACTCGGTGAACCTCCAGTGGAGTTGCAGCAAAGCCCTTCTCTTTAAACGTGACTTAAACTCGTCTCTACTTAGCGGGTTGTAAACTATGAAGTACCAGATATTATCGATCTTTAAGCCTAGGCTGCAGGTAATTGGCGAAGTAAGTGCTTTAGGAATTATATTACGGTTAAGCCTCTCTGAAGGCGGATGCACTTTGAAGTGTGGGAGTTGAAAATGAGACAACCGTTGGGACTGAAACATGAATCTTCTGCATTTCGGGCAAGTGTACTGACTCACTACACCATGACAGATCACACCAGAAGTATTCCCATTGACAACTTTCTCTTAATGTAATCCAGTGATTTTCAACCTGCATTAGCCCGCAGCCTGTAATCGAACCCACCTCTGCTGGTTTTGCCTCACGAGGCTTAGTATACCCCGTTCCAGCCCTCAGGCCAGAACTAAATTTCTTGTCAGAGCCGGGAATCGAACGTGGACCTCAGGAGTGACAGCTAAGTATGCTAGCTACTTGCTATACTATGAGGTGGTCAACAGAAAACACGCAGTAGTGGGTTAGGGACTTGGATACCGAGTTATGATCAAGAACTAATTAGATACATTTATGTTCGACCCTGACTATTATGTGTCTGAAAACTGTATCATAATGATGGTCATTATAACACTATTTTTCATTATGAAACAATTTCTCCCACCAATAACAGCTCAAGAAACAGTTGTTTCACCAATTAGATAAGGATACCTTCGCGCATGCGCTCAAAATCCAACATGTCTATATAAATTACCGAAAGTGCACCGTCCATATGTTCGCGTAAATAAACTGGTGAATATGAGACAAGAAATAGCACTGTACCTTAATATACCCAAATCCAATTTCTACACAGCGCGTTGATTTCAAACGACTACGGTGACAGTTTTACTGAATGGTTCACGATCTGCACATATGGCATTGAAGCACACAGAGCGCATGCGTCGGTCGGCCAGAGAGCTTGGAACACGGAGGTATGCTACCTAGCGCACCACCCGATCACAAAATTCTAGTTACTGAACAGATATTTATGAATATTTATGTTAGAACATATAATAAAGTTATAGTTATCGTCGAACATAAACAGTCGTATGCAACTCGCCTATAATGGTAATTAAGACACTCGTATGGAAATTATAAAACTCGCATACGCTCGTTTTATAAAAATACTCGTGTCTTAATTATAGCCATTATAGGCTCGTTGCATAATGTACTATTATGACATACACTACATAAATCTTTGCAATGGGGGAGGTTAGGAACGCATTGTTGAATATCTCACCGGGTGCTTACGGTGGGTGCGATGGCTCTATAGACGGGGTAAGGCCACGACCACACATGCGTGTCTTCACGCGGATTTTCTGCGTGAAAACATGCAGCTTGAAATCAGAAAAAGCCGGTGGCCACACATGTGCGTGTTTTCACGTTGCAGTGCATATTTAGAGCGTGTATTGGCCACGTCTACGTTGTGTGAGCAGTTATAATAATAATGAACAGAATTTCATTACATTAGAATGCAATTCTTGCATTATGTACTGCGGTAGTTGTTTTCCGACGGCGGCGGTGACGGCATTGACGTCAAAGAAAATTCTGGATCCATCCCAAAACCACCGCATAATTGACATCCAAGAGTCTTTCTTCATGTCTACTTTTCTCATTTTTCAAAAATAAGGGAAAAGTAGACTTATGAGATCGATCAAGGAAAATGTGTGTCTGTCTGTCCTTCTGTCTGTGTGTGTCCCCTCCCCCCCTATCAACTCCTAAACGGCTGCAGTTATCGAAACTAAATTTCGTAAGAGTAAAGACCTATACCTGAATATCTCACGGCCGTATTTGAAATTGACGTCAGTGCTACCAACTGCTAAAAATTCGCAATTGTAATGTGAGCTCTATGTTGGATATCTCAGAAGTTATGCATGCGAACTATTCCAAAATTGGCACACATATAGATAACTAGAAGCACCCGTCCTTCGAACGGTCTTAGGTATTAATAACCAGACGTTATCATTTGAGCTACTGTTGCAATGGTTACGAGATTGTCATTCCTTCATTCGTTTATCAGAGCGAAGTTAGTTTTCTGGGAATATCAGAGACACTGTTAATTTAAGGGCCTTAAATGTGGTTTTCTGAGACCCGTTATAGACTCCCGAATTTTGTGTCTCACATTGAGAAGCGCAACATATGCTTTGGTCGTCCTCCGAGGATAATTTTTATATTTCGCCTATTTTAGCATGTATTTTGAAAAGTTTTTTCCTATACGCACACTTCTATGAAAAGTACGGTGAAGAGTTTTATAAATGGTTGGTGTATTGACTCTCATGGATACCATAACCTAATTTTACGATGCTCCAAACATTCGAAAACGAGTTATAAGCGTACATACAGATACACAGAAAGGCAGACAGACAAATCCATCGACTACAACATATCACAGCGGCCTCAGTTGCGTAGTTGGTAGCAAGCAGAGCTTCTATGCCCATGATCGCGGGTCCAAACCCGGCCGAAGTCGTCGGATTTTTTAAGAGCGTTGAAAATCAGTCAGTGTGCCTTCCTTTGGAGGGGAAGTAAAGCCGACGGGCCCATGTCAGAGAATTATGGCTTGTAAAAAAAGCTTCAACTAATTACAATTGATTGAAGCTAAATTTGTAGGCTAGATTTGATTAATGCTCTATTAGATCCAACATTTTCTGCCAGGAGCCGGTTGCGGAGGCATTTAGTAGGCAAGCGCACAGCTAGGTGTCGTTGAAGGTAGCATCTGGTAGCAAATGCAGGAACAGCTTGAAATTGATCGTTTGCAGTCCTTACCAGAAATACAGATAACCCACACTAATACAGCCATCACAATTAACACCGGTTAGAAGACAGATTCTACACACACACAAAGTAAACGAGGCTACATGACTCCATTGTCACAGCCCCTAATCTGAGGAACCAAGCAACCAACCTACAACATATCACCCAGATGTCCAAATACCAACCACATAGTATCAAACAAAATCATCCTTACGTTGAACTCGTTTGTCGACAAAAGAAATGATAAGTTAGAATGTGCTCAAACTAAATTCACCTAACGTGTTCTTCTTGACGTGAAAATAAAATTGAAAACCTCGTAGACACCTCACATAAAGACTGACCCTCACCGTTGTGTAAAGTCCCCATCCACAGGAAGACCCCTTTAATAAATTATAAAGGCTCGTGTTGATTGAAAATTCAGTTTTTTTTGCCTCCAATGGTCCAAATTCCTAAAAGCCTCAAAAAATTATATTTCAATTCAGGAGTGTTTGAAAATAATGTTGCTGATAAGTCCAATTTTTAAATACATATAATTTCTATACTAACAAATAGATTCCAACCTAATTTCGTATGTGCGTTGTGTACTATGACAGTTATGACTATGCGTATTCGCAAGAACCAGCAGGGCTGCCAGCTGTAAATAAATGGTCCCTCTATTTGTTTAATCCTTATATCAATATATCAGAAAGTATGCAAGCCATCAGCTCTAAACTTTGCACACGTATAGTACCTGACGTTCTAGATTAATTTGGAGTAACTAATATACCTCAGTGCTGCCACCACGATTCTAAGCTTTCTGATAATTTCAAATTTTAATTACGTGTAACTTATATACTAAAAAAAACAACCAAAATTGGCACTATCACAAATCGTAATATTTCAGATTAATTCTGAGCATCACATACATGTACATGACATTGTTCTCAACATGATTTCACGCTCACTGATAAATCCAATATCAAACAGCATGTAACGTCCATACTATCCATTAGACTTCAACCAAATTGTGTATGCATTCTATTCTCAGGGAGGCGTGATGGCGCAGTGGCTTAGCTGTTCGTTTTTCACCCGGACGGCTGGGGTCCGAATCCCGGTGACAGCGGGGTGGAATTTTCACCTGAAAAATCACGTGGCGTCAGGAAGGGCATCCGGCCTTAATTCCCCAGCTAAAACCAAAATAAGCCTGGTTGGCTCCGGCGACCATAATTTATTGAGAAAAGCCGAAGAAAGTTTTTAATGGGCTTGGATGCTCATAGGAGTGGTGTTACACAGTGCCTTTGTTTCAAGAGGTGGCCGGCCAGCAATCTTCTCAAAGCGGGGCCACCTGGCGGCGAGCAATACTGCTTCTAACCGGTCCTGTCCGCACAGAGGCTGCTGCTGAGACGGTCATGGCGAGCATGCTAATATCATCTAACAACATCGGCAGGAAAGAGACTGGTCCCTATTCAAGGACCAATAGTCACTTCCTCAACCGAACATAAGCTGAAACGAGCTTCAACTCTCAAATCCCCCTATTGCAAGTCCCTTAACAATTATCAAAGCCAAAACGCACGAATCAAAACCTCATCATAACAAATACTCTATCAGATTTTAAATACTATAGTCATAGGTAAATAATTTAACAAATTATTATTATTATTATTCGACCGAGCCTCCGTGGCTTAGGCGGCAGCACGCCGGCCTCTCACCGCTGGGTCCGTGGTTCAAATCCATGTGAGATCTGTGCAGGACAAAATGGAGGTAGACAGGTTTTTCTCCGGGTACTCCGGTTTTCCCTGTCAAAATTTCATTCCAGCAACACTCTCCACTATCATTTCATTTCATCTGTCATTCATTTAATCATTGCCCCAGAGGAGTGCGTCAGGCCTCGGCAGCCGGCACAGTCCATATCCTCGCCGCTAGATGGGGGCTTCATTCATTCCATTCCTGACCCGGTCGGAGACTGGAAGCAGGCTGTGGATTTTCATTTTCATTATTCAACCCCTGGCACTATACAGCCCATGAAGGGCCTAGGCCGACCAAGCGACCGATGCCCAGCCATTTGGCCTTCAGATATTGGGGTGGAGCGTGATCAGCGCATCGGGTCCACTCGGCGGTTAATCTTGGTGTTCGTGATCGGGGCGCTGCCTCACTGTCCGACAGTTACTCAATTGTCCTCACGAGGCTGAGTGCACCCCGTTCCAACCCCCACGTCAGTATTAAAATCCCTGACGGAGCCGGAAATCGAACCCGGGGCCTCCGGGGGAGAGGCAGGTGCCCTACTCCAACACCACAGGGCCGGCTATTATTATTATTGGAATTCCGGCACCCCGGCGTCTCTAAAAGCCAGTGTAGTTAAAAGGGACGTAAAACCAATAACATTATTATTATTATTATTATTATTATTATTATTATTATTATTATTATTATTATTATTATTACCTCTCACAAATGTTAACCCTCAAAATAGAGTGAAAGGAGCCCGGTTTACGGGCACCAGACTCTAACCCCCTCCACGTACACCCCTTAAAGGTGTATTGTCGCACTGCTTGAGAGTAGTTTATGCGCATAATCCATGTGCTTATTAGACAGTTGAAGGGACTTGATACATCGTGAGACAACGTGTTTGTGTTCGTCTTGGGTTATATGGCCGTTATAATGCCGAACAGTGAGTTTACTTGAATTAAAGGTCTGTGAATATTCCACTCAACCGGCAAGCAGCGCAGCGAAGCGGTCTCGCTGTAAGTCGGCCGGCCGCCATTTGAAACAAAGGCACTGTGCTATGTTTAACATAAACTGTATCCAATAGACCATGCAAACGACTTTTTCCATTTCAACCATAAAAACGACACACACAAATAACTCCAATCCGTACTACCCTGCCAGAGAATTGTTGCCGGTGGCGGGAATCAGAACTAAAGCGCTCCGCCCAGCCACACACCTGCGATAGACGTGCAGTCGACACAATCAAAATCTCATCTCATGCCTTGTGTGTGCATGGTTCGTGCTGAGTGGTGCGCTGTTCGGTGTGATCTCATTGTATGACTGTACATGCGTCCCCCTCTTTCCCCGCACCCGCCCGCGGCAGCCATAACCTGGCGAGCTGACGTAATGCATACACAACAGCCCCACTCCACGTCTAGCGGTTACAATTCCCTGGTAGGGTAGTACGTGCAAACTCCATAGGTAATTAAAATTGTGAGGCAGCATAATTTAGATTTTAATTTCTGAGTCTACATAGCGTAATTTTGTGCAGTTGTGATACATTATAACCTGGCAAACATTAGCTCTGTTCAGCTGGAAAATGTTAAGCACTTTTTAATGCCTTTGAAGGGTGTATCAGAACCTTTGAAGTGTGACGCTTTTAACATCGAAAGGAGTAAAAGCTCTTCATTCTTTCACCCTTCCTCTCCTCCCTCCATCGTTCCGTCCTCCTCCATCTGTAAGCACTTTGGTAAGATGAAGAGCGCGCGCTGCCAAGAGTAAACGTAGCTGTGATGGAGCTCCCTCAATGGCATATAATTGAACGGAATGCTAAAAGACGTCTGCTTCTTACCTACACTTGCTTCTTACCTTCAAGGGAGTTCATAAGTTGATGGCATATTAGTGCTCTTTATAGCAGTAATGGAAGAGCACTGCAAAGATGGCCAATATTCTCAAATACACTCTATTTAAATAGGCCACATGGCAAATTTGAATTCATATGAAACAATATTTCGCCATTTGCTTACAACTTAAAGCTCTATAATTATGGGAGTTAATGAAATGAAACATGGACTGATGTCTAAAACCGAACACAGAATGAATCGACGGTTGACAGCCCTAGTGATCCTGAAAATATGCATACGTATATCACTTAGGACATATATTAAATCTATCCATGTCTACCCCTTATTAATCCCGTTTCCAACGGGGTCGGGGATGATATGCGATGAAATTCTACGTGGCTGATGGTTTCTACGGCCGGATGCCCTTCCTGACGCCAACCTCACGAGAGGAGTTAATGAGAGATGAAATGAAAGTGCAATTTAAAGTACTGTAGTTCCAACTTTGGCTACCACACGCCTCTGTCACCCAGCGGCGAACGTTGGAACTTGATAGAGCGTTTCTAATCCAAATATTCTACAAATTTAGCTGCACACTGTCAATTGTAGTGGTAGGTTCCTTTCTTGCCATAAATCTATGACATGGGCCAGTTGGCTTTACTTCCGCTCCGAAGTAAGGCATACTGACGGATTTTAACGCTCGTAAAAATCCGACGACGTCGGCCAGGTTTGAACCCGCGATCTTGCGCATAGCTGTTCAGTATGCTACCGACTACGTCAGCGAAGCCGCTAGGACATACATTACATAATTGGTTGAAATCTATTAGCTAGTACGGAAGTAACATGCGGTTTAACATTGAACGTATAAATTAGCGTAGAATCATGTTGGCAAACATGTATAGATCGTCCAAAATATATTGGTTGTCGTTGTTAATTGATTTATGGGCTTTGTCACAGCGTGGTCATGTAGCCCCATGTACATGGCTGGGTGCATGTGGCATGTTTCTGATAACCCGTGTTATTGTGATGGCTGTATTAGTGTGTGAATAGGCCTATGTAATTCAGATGAGAATTGAGAAGGAGGCGGCCGCAGTCTTAAGTTAGGAACCATCCCAGCATATTCCTGGAGTAGAAGAGGGAAACCACGCAAAACCCACTTCCATGATGGCTGAAACATTACTTTTAGTGATTCCAAATATGCGAAGGAAGAGTCGAACTTGCCCATACTCACAGATGATCAGTTACACTAGTTTCAAAACTAATCGTTGGTTGGTTCCACAGTTTAGGGCCTGAGAAAACGCGGTCATTTATGCCCGTGTACTTTGGGTGTGTCTAGAATCTGTCTAATAGCAGGTGTTAATTGTGATAGCTGCATTAATGTGTGTTATAAGTTTTTAATTCAAGTAAGGACTACAGACATTCGATTTCAAAGTAGTTCCAACTTTTGCTACCAAACTCCACCGTCAACGACCGACTAGTTCTGAGCTTGGTTACTAGATGTCACCGCAGTCGGCTCCTGGCGACGAACGTTGGAACCTAAGAGCGTCAGTAAAATCTAAACTATAATTTAGCTTCACACAAGTGTAATTAGTGGAAGGTTCTTTATCATGCCATAAATCTATGATATGTGGCCGCCGGCTTTACTTCCCCTCCGAAAGAAGGCATACTGAGGGATTTTTAACGCTCTTAAAAATCCGACGACTTCAGCCGGGTTTGAACCCGCAATCTTGGGCATAGAAGCTCAGCTTGCTACCAACGACGCCACCGAAGCCGCAGTTTCGAAACTAAACGACTCACATAACTCATTGTTCCTCCCCTTAGAACAATATCCCCACGACTCCACCCTAATCACAGCGCCAGCCCATTACTCTGAGCAAACAGTTGAAACTCTCTCTCTGGTGTTTGATACTGTCGTGGAATATGAGGATAGGCTTAGTCCATTGTGCGTCTTCTGATGGAACAGTGTGAGGCTGAAACCTATCCACATCTCTCGTTCGTCTAACTGTTTGTAGCACACTCTTCACAATTCTACGCCTGCAATATCGAGAGGAGAGTTGATGGAACTTACGTACACAGATCTAACTTCACTATTTCAAAGTTTCAAGCACATGATGGGAACTCACCATTTGTACAGAGGATAAATACGAGGCACAATAGTGGCTCCGCATGATAATACAATCAACACGATCTAGCGGTAGGTGTAAGTGTAGGAGTACGGGCTGGGTTCCATTACCAGCTTTGCTAAGGACTAATGAAACCCTGGTATAAAAGTTGGAACGGGATCCATTCTGTCTTTTGAGAAAAGTTGAGAAAAAGAATGGATTGGAATACCACTTTTTCACGTTTATTCTTGTCAAGTTCTGAGGAGGAGTGCGAGTCCGTAGCCGCCTCCTTTCCAATCCTAGCTCAAATTAAAAGTACACACAGTAGGCTACTACAATCACCATAATAATATCGATTGTTAGATTTTATAAGTACACACGGCAAGTTACCCCTGAATTCAACTACAATAATGATGATAATAATACTACACCTAATAATATTATCTATATACACACATCAAAAAAAGTTTTGCATCACCTCGGTTCCCAGATCTCCGGCATATAGACGTTGACTGTGTATATTGTATCCAAGATACAGTCCCTTTGACTGTTCATAGATGTCACTAAAACTGCTCAAAGATGTAAACAACCATGCATGAGCAGGGCCTATTAGACGGAGGGGGTACGACAGCCGATCAGTTCCAGTCATTCCACCAGGACGAAGGTACGCTGCTCATGTTGTCTGTAGTTCTACCATGCCTAGAAGGTCAATACCGCAGTTCGATCGCGTCCGCATTGTTACTTTGTGTCAAGAAGGGCTCTCAACAAGGGAAGTTTCCAGGCGTCTCAGAGTGAACCAAAGCGATGTTGTTCGGACATGGAGGAGGTACAGAGATACAGGAACTGTCGATGACAGGCCTCGCTCAGGCCGCCCAAGGGCTACTACTGTAGTGGATGACCGCTACTTACGGATTGCCGCTCGGAGGAACCCTGACAGCAATGCCACCATGTTGAATAATGCGTTTCGTTCAGCCACAGGACGTCGTGTTTCAACTCAAACTGTGCGCAATAGGCTGCATGATGCGCAACTTCACTCCCGACGTCCATGGCGAGGTCCAGCTTTGCAACCCCGACACCATGCAGCGCGGTACAGATGGGCCCAACAACATGCTGAATGGACCCCACGGAATTGGCCTCACGTTCTCTTCACCGATGAGTGTCGCATATGCCTTCAACCAGACAATCGTCGGAGACGTGTTTGGAGGCACCCTGGTCAGGCTGAACGTCTTAGACACACTGTCCAGCGAGTGCAGCAAGGTGGTGGTTCCCTGATGTTTTGGGGTGGCATTATGTGGGGCCGACGTACGCCACTGGTGGTCATGGAAGTCTCCGAAACGGCTTTACGATACCTGAATGACATCCTCCGACCCATAGTGCAACCAT
This sequence comes from Meconema thalassinum, assembly GCA_946902985.2. NCBI lineage: Eukaryota > Metazoa > Arthropoda > Insecta > Orthoptera > Tettigoniidae > Meconema > Meconema thalassinum. Next base: position 479,686,657 of record OX336391.1, read on the forward strand.
ATCGGCAGAATATTGGAGAGGCATTTGTCTTCATGGACGACAATTCTCGACCTCATCGTGCACATCTTGTGAATGCGTTCCTTCAAGATATCGACATCGCTCGACTACAGTGGCCAGCATGTTCGCCAGACATGAACCCTATCGAACATGCCTGGGATATGTTGAAAAGGGCTGTTTATGGACGTCTTGACCCACCAACCACTCTGAGAGATTTACGCCGAATTGTCGTTGAGGAGTGGGACAATTTGGACCAACAGTGTCTTGATGAACTTGTGGATAGTATGCCACGGCGAATACAGGCATGCATCAATGCAAGAGGACGTGCTACTGGGTATTAGAGGTAGTGGTGTGTACTGCAATCTGGACCACAAATGCTGAAAGTCTAGCTGTATGATGGTACAACATGCAATGTGTGGGTCTCATGAGCAATAAAACGAGCTGAAATGTTGTTTGTGTTGATCTCTATTCCCTTTGTATTTAACGGTTCCGGAACTCTTGGAACCGAGGTGATGCAAAACTTTTTTTGATGTGTGTATATAAAAATCAATGTTACGTGATAGTTTGTCTGTCTGTGGGTGTGTATGTCTCCTATGCGTTCATATACCATTCGTCCGATTGCGATGAAACTTGGGTGAGATGTTGAGTACACTCCAAGGAAGGTTTCTGGCTTGGTAAATCCATTTTACAATAGGTAGCGCACGATTAGATTCAACAAATGAGCGACGACGCGCGAAGCGTTTCGACGAAGTCCCGTATTCGTTCGTATACCATTCGTCCGATAGCTATGCAACTTGGGTGAGATGTTGTGTGCACATCAGGGAAGGTTTCTGGCTTAGTAAATCCATTTTACAATAGGCAGCGCACGAGTAGATTCAACAAATGAGTGACGACGCGGGAAGCGCTTCAACAAAATCCCGTATGCGTTCATATACCATTCATCGATTGCGATGAAACTTTGATGAGTTGTTGTGTACACTTAGTAAATCCATTTCAGTAGGTAGCGCACGAATAGATGCAACAAATGAGTGACGTCGCGCGAAGCTTTTCAATAAATTCCCGTATGTGTGTATATACCATTCATCGATTGCGATGAAACTTTGATGAGTTGTTGTGTACACTTAGTAAATCCATTTCAGTAGGTAGCGCACGAATAGATGCAACAAATGAGTGACGACGCGCGAAGCGTTTCAACAAAATCCCGTATGCGTTCATATGCCATTCATCCGATTGCGATGTAACTTTGGTGAGTTGTTGTGCACGCTCCCACGAATGTTTCTAAATTAGTAAATCCATTTTACGATAGCTTAGAGGCAGTTAACTGAAATTGAAAAAGATATAGTGTATCCAAAAGCACTCCAAGAAACAAAATTACAACGCCAACACTTTCTTTGATTGGCATTGCAACGCATGCCGGGAACAGCTTGTTATTAATAAAAATAAAATCTACAACAAAATCTACAATTTTAACTTCTATTACACCACATGGTGTGGTGGTTAGCGTAGTGTGCTGCCAACTAGGAGTCCCGGGATGAATTCTAGGCTCTCTTAAGAAATTTAATTCTGCTGGAACTGTATCCATCTCGATCATTTTTTAAGACGTTAGAAAATATCTGTGGACATATTTTGGACTATTGAACGAGCTCTTACTAAAACATAAATATATCTAATAACTAATAAGATAAAAAGCTGATCGTTACAGCTAATAAAAAACCTAGAAAATGTATAAACAGGAATGAAAAAGAACTAAAATCTAACATAAAAAATAGAGCTGTAACGTATAGTTTTTATCTCAATAGTTGTAAAGTTTCTTTATTTTGTAGCTGATAACTCCATCTTGAGGAAGGTATTCATGATAAAAATCAAGAAATGAAAGTCAAAAATAATGGATTGCATTGACGTCGACTTGGCAGGTGAAAGGCTTGCGGTGACTTCTGCTACTTACGAAGCAAAATAACCAGTGATGGACGAAGCAAAGATGATATAAAAAGTAGATTGGCTCAGGCAAGGAAATCATTTCTACAGAATAGAAGTCTGTTGACATCAAATATAGATTTTAGGTATTAGGAAGTCATTTTTGACAGCCTTTGTCTGGAGCATGGCACTCTATGGAAGTGAAACTTGGACTGTTGGCACAGCAGAAAAGAGCAAAACAGGAGCGTTTGAAATGTGGTGTTTCGGGAGAATGATGAGGATCAGATGGGTAGATAGAGTAACTCATGAAGATATATTAAGACGAGTGGGCGATGAGAGATGTTTCTGGCGACTACTAATGAAGAGAACAGATAGGCTGATAGGATACCCAGGATTAGCAACTTAGTTATGGAAGGAAGGTTTGAGTACATGAACTGTAGGGGTAGACTAAGGTTACAATATGTTAAATAGATTGCCTTGGATGTTGGGTGTGATAGCTATGTAGAGATACAACTATTAGCTAAGGACAGGGAGGAATGGAGCGCTGCATCTAACCAGTCAAAATACTGAAAACTCAATCTACAACACATATGTTATAGTTACTGCTAATGAAGAACTGAACTAGTTTTTAACGTGTCTAAAGATATTTACTAATATTTTTGAAGAAAAAAAAACGACAGATGATGATCTATTTAAGACTGGTTGCGTGGCGCAGCGGAAACGTTCTCACTTGCCGTGTGAGCCATGTTTAACATATATCTTTTCTTTATTTCTTTGGCGGCCGTCCCGGTCGACTCAGACGCCATGTGAGATACTTCCTGTCCGGACGTGCCTTTAGGCTCTCCGCCTTATCATTTAAAATTTTCCCTTTTTATTTAACATTGCTATTACGCCGAAGCCTTCCATTTACTCATGTAAGTAACGCATCTAACCTTCTTTCCACTATGCTCATTTCCTATATTTAACTTTTCTTTTTGGTCTTCGTCGTGTGCTTGGATTTGCTGTGGAACCAATCGAAATGGCGGTCTCCTGTTTTGTTTAGTTTGGGTCTACGGTTTAACCTTTTATTTGTGCCGTGAAATATATCTGCGAGGGATTTTGTGAGTGTATGTTTTTCTTTCTGCCAGGTGCATTGAAGTTGTCTTGATTGGGCATGTCTTCGAATGGGTCTCCCGTGATTTGTGGACGTTGGCGTTTCGACCATTCTCCCAACACGAGGCATGACACCATATATTTTAGCCCTTATGTTTTCCCTTCATTCCATGCTTCGGGCAACTGAATCACGGCGGTAACTTTAAGTAGGCCTTACCGTATTCAGCTCGAACCCGGAACGTAAGTAGGGGACCATATTCGTCTAGCATGTTTTGCTGGACTACCTACAGTATAAGCACGAGTTGCTTTGAGTTTTATTTCTGCATCGTCGGCTGGCATTTTGTGTGTTTGATTGCGTGTGTGTATCTTTGATATATTTCACGGACACTTTACGTCATTTGTTTCTCCTTGTTGTATCTTTGGTTTTTGCATTTCTTTTCTCCGGGGACTGCCAGCTCGATCGCATCCCCATTGCTCGCCACAGCCTCTGCTACACGCACACAGCCCCTTGTTTTATCTTAGCTATGCTGGTTATTTGTGGTTGCCATGACAACCATCCATCTCTAGTCGGAGAAATGATTGTTGTTGACCAGCGACCGGCTCGATTGCCTTTTGGTCAATTACCTCCTCCCTTTTTACATAATTTTTATTAAAAGTGAGCACAGGTATTTATTTTATTTGTTTCCGTTATTTATTATTGTAAGTTATTTATTGTTTACAATCATCTTCCCCGTTTGAAAGTGACTGTATTTGACCCCTAGGTGAAGGGTACTCTTTTCTTTGTGTGTGTTATTCTGGCCGGGTTTCTTTGTGTGTTCGATTTCACTATTCATTAAATTTCCATTTCTTTATCCATGTGTCTTATTTAGTAGTGTTTGACGATCGGGCTGCTCTCTCTCTCCATCTCTCTCTTCAAACCTAGGCCTAACTTATTCTAGCTTTCTAGCACCAGGAGGGTATTCCTACCACTCGTCGTGGGACCACCTTCACGGAGTCTGGAGTCACTTGGCACATCTGGCCTGCAAATACGGGCCCAACACAGGTCAGAAATTAACATCCATTTGCACTGCGTACTCCTTTCTTTTCTAGTTGGTTCCAGTGATGCAGCTAGGAGGCACGCCAAGAATACGTTTATTTTAATAGGGCGGTGCACGTGCCTATGATTGCAGGATCGAATTCAGGTGCAGACAGTTGGCATTTGAGGGTGTGCAAATGCGAGGGAGCCATGTCAGTAGATTTACTTGCACGTTAAAGATCCCCTTCGGGGAAAAAGTCCGAAACCTTGGGATCTCTAAAATAGCTAAAATAGTTAAAAGGGACGTAAAACCAATAACATTGTCATCAGATAAACTAATAACATCTGTAGTTCACGACACTTAGACGTTGTGTTTCCTATGATAATATTTTGAAGTGAAAATGAATGAATTACTGATTTGGATATAAATTAATACTGAAAGAAATGCTACGGAACGAATCAAAATATTTTGGTGATATTCATAGCAATGTTTTGGTTTAAATTGAAGCATTATAATCTTATTTATAGAAGAGTAATATTTACTCAGGACTGATTAAAATTTCCAGTCGGTAATTACAGTTTATCACAACTTCTAGCCTGTACGCGTAGCACTTGCCCCATCAATGATCGCATGCAACATTTCAGTAATGAGATCGCGGAATGCAATTTATTGTAGCCAGTCAGGCGTACATATGCAATATCTCGATAACATCGGCGATAATTGGAGTCACCTGTGAAACGTAGATAACCAGGGATACTTCGGAGTGCTCATTTACAATATTAGTCAAATAATTGCGTCCACAGTCAAAAGGGAAGTTAATAGTCGATCAGTCGATACAGTCTGGCAGTAAATTATAGGTTGATATGTACTGTAATATGGTATAATTCATAGTCCTAATCGTGAAATACGTCAAAGGATGATTCATTATTTTATATTGGACTCTGTATGCATTTTATACATACTGTATGTCATACAGTTCCCTCATTTTTTTGTTTTGCTGGGGTCAGTGATGTGATGAACATTCATTATGCCTTTGTGTTTCTATATTGCAATGGGAGATAAGGTCGACAGCCGCTCTCAGGAGAAAGCTGAAGCACGTGAGGGCAGATGTCTACAAAGGGTGGGACTGATTTGATTTAGGCCGTATTTTATGGTATTTTATTTATACGTAGTGTGAATTTGGACCCTAGGTTTCATAGATTCACCCCCAGCTCTATTAAAATAATTTCTTTTCAATCGATTAACACGAGTGTACCCAATTACATTGGGTGAGGAGTAACACTTATTTTATAACTAAAAAGACATTTTAAATGATCTAATTTACATTCATTAACAGGAACAGTGATAGGGCAGGAAGTTGTGATAAATTTAAATTACTGAATGGGAATTTTTAGAGAAGTTGTTTGTTGTGTATTGAATTGTCTGATAACTGTGTTTATGTGATGACTGTAAAAGTGTGTGTAGCTGTATTAGGGACAGGGATGAGGTAAGTGCCCCGGGACTTGAAATAAGATACTGTTACGACTGTGAGTTTGTTTCGTCGCCTCGCCGCGTGAGTCACAGCCGCCCCTGGCTATGCTCTGCCTCTGTGTGTTACCTGCGCCTTACACAACGGGGCTGCGAGGACAAAAGGGATGAACCAGAATATTCGTGACCCAGCTAGTGATGAAAATCTCGAGAAGCCGTGAATCCTGGAAGGTTCTAGAAGCATTCATTGAGTCGCCAGCCTGCTATATAAAGCGGCCTCACAGCGAGGGAGGGACAGTTTTTTTTGAGCGAGTGCGACAATAGTTGGTGACGTGACGTGCGAAACACAAGTGAGGCTATTGCATGCGGTGAAGTGCTGTGTGGATTGCGAAACGCAGTGGACTGTTTTCCTAGCCTGCAGACGGCGAGACAGTGTACATTCGGAACAAGGGAGTGTGGCTTGTTTACTTGAGGGAGTGTGCCGTTACTTCTAGCCGAGGACACGGATCTCATTACGGTAGGATTAACTGCATAACTGAGTGAAAGTGTGAGTCGAGCTCCATAGAGGCAGCTTCTGTAAGACAGCTAATTGCTTGTATCTGTTTATTGTGTGGTGAACTGTAACTTCTAAGACCTGCAATAAAACTACTATTTCTTTAAAAGGACCATTGTGCTGTGCTTCTACCCACCGTAATCCAGTTAACGATAGTTCCACAAGGAGTGGCAAGTTACAATACTATCCCAACAGTTGCCTGGAGAGAGTGTTAAAGAAACTAGGAAAAATCACTCACTGGATAGCCACTATCAGCGCCGTGATTCGAATCTAGAATCTCCGGATTATCTGCAGCTGCCCGCGCGGTCGTGATGCATGTTCTAACAAGCATGGCTACTACGTGGGGTAATTCATGTAGAGTGTAGACTACTGCTTTCAGCTGGGAAACATGGATACACAATTAAACAAGGTATATCGAGTTTAGCTTGGCTAGCTTTTGTTTGGACTGTAAACAAAAAATATTGTTTATAAAATCCACCCATATACTATGGAAATGACAATAATAAAATATCCCTGGAGTTTATTTATGAAATTGAATATTCAGTGTTCAAATTTACTTTGAACTTTATTATAATGTATTTATTATAATGTTCATGTTCCTATTAACATATTTGTGAAATAATATTCAGACCACATTATTGACGCTCGGCAAGACTCAGATCCAGATTATTTGAGCCAAACAACTATATTTGCGGACTTGGCAGACGGGTTGGATTGCACCGTCGGCCGTTCTTAAAACGGTTTCTTGTGGTTTTTCACTTTCACCTCAAGGCAAATACCGGAAAAATTCGTTCTAATAGGCCACGGCCGCTTCCTTCCATGCCAAATTTAAGTCATGTTCATTAATTTAATACTTCATTAACTCTATTCTCACGAGGTTGGAAGGGTACCGGCCCTAAAAACCACCCACCCACTACATTGAAAGTAATCGCATTAGACCCTGTTGCAACAGTGATAAAGAAAAGTTTAGGTATAACCAATAACAATCATTTCCAGCGTGACAGCATATTTTGGTCGCTTCGGGCAACGTGTTGCTCTTGTTTAGAAACTTAACAAACATTAGATAGATATCCCTTTGAAGAATAACAGAAGAATATGCCATATTATTATTGTTATTAATATTAATATTATTATCTATACTAATATAATAAAGCTGAAGAGTTTGTTTGTGTGTTTGTGTGTTTAAACGCGCTAATCTCTGGAACTACCAGTCGGATTCGAAAAATTATTTTTGAATTTGATAGTCAGATTCAAGAGGAATAGTTTAGGCCATGTAGCATTAGGCTACACATCCCCTGCATTTAACCGATCTCAACTAAAATTTGTATACTTACCCTTTGGAACCCTGCGAGTAAACTGTTTACATGAAATTTCGGACAGACCACTCCATTCCCTGCATTTCGGCCCTTTGTCACAAATCCACACCGTTTCACTGATCTGAACCAAATTTTACATAGGTACTTACCCATTGGAACCCGACGAGTTACACTGTCTGCTTGAAATTTCGGACGGACCACTCCATTCCCTGCATTTAGGCCCTTTATGCGACAAAAGACAACACTATTGGTCTCTACATTTCTAACAGCCAATGAGATATACGCCCTAGGCAGTGTCTTTTATTTCACTTAGTACTCTTTCTAATCATTTGTGTGTCTGTCTGTGTGTGCGTGTGTGTGACGGATTTTTTGTGTGTTCCCCTCCCCCTAATGACTTCTAAACGACAGGAGCGATTTCAATGAAACTCGGTAAGTTAATAGCATTATTCCGGGTGACCCCGACCGTGCCCTTAAAATTTTGTTACGTCTCATTAATCCAACATGGCGACTTGAAATATGGCGAAATATTTCACCAACATAGATCTCCGAAACTATTACCAATATCACCCTGAATTTTTTTACTGTGATAAAGGGTACTACTAGAAGTTCACCTATGTGACTTTTAAAAACCTGTTAACTACAAAACCAACATGGCGGCCAAGCGAAGTTTAAATAGACGTTTCTTGCGATTTAACCAACAAAACGCAATGAAACTTGGAACAGTACATGTTTATACACAGTGTAATGCACGACATATAACTTCGTTCAATTGTTTACATAACCTCAAGATGGCGGATGTGCGAAATATTTCACCGGCATTCTACATGTATATCTCTGAAACTATTACCGGTATCGCCTTGAATTTTTTTACGGAGATAAAGGGCACTACTAAAATGGGACTTTCAAAAACCGGTTAACTACAAAACGAACATGGCGGCCAAGCGAAGTTGAAACTTTTAAATAGACCTTTCTCGCGATTTAATGATCCATATGCAATGAAACTTCGTACAGCAAATGTATATACACATTGTAATGCACTGGTATCTACTTTAGTTCAATTGGACACGTAACCTCAAGATGGCGGCTGTGCGAATTTCGAATATTAAGTTTTTATTTCTTGTGTTCTAATCATGCGATCGAAATCAACAATTGCATAATGAACGTACACAATAATCATCATCTAATAGTACATAACTCTATGGCTTACATATATTAAAATCCAACATGGTGACCATCCGAAATATTTAGACGGTTCTCAATATCTAATAATCTACTACACCAATCAAACTGAAATTTTGTAAGTGTATAGAGGCTATAAGCTCGAGTTCACCTATGGGACGTTCAATAACCTGGCGAGCACAAATCAATCATGGCGGCAACGCGAAATTTAAATATTCAAATGGATTTCTTGCGTTTTAACCATCCGAGCGCAGTGAAACTTGATACGTTATCTATATATATAAAAATCAATCTTACGTGATAGTTTGTCTGTGGGTGTGTATGTCTCCTATGCATTCATATACCACTCAACCGATTGCGATGAAACTTGGGTGAGATGTTGAGTACACTCTAAGGAAGGTTTCTGACTTAGTAAATCCATTTTACAATAGGTAGCGCACGCGTAGATTCAACAAATGAGTGACGATGCGCGAAGCGTTTCAAACAAGTCCCGTATGTGTTCATATACCATTCGTCCGATAGCGATGCAACTTGGGTGAGATGTTGTATACACTTACGTGAAGGTTTCCAAATTAGTGAGTACATTTCACAGTAGATAGCGCACGAGTAGATTCAAGAAATGAGCGACGACACGCAAAGTGTTTCAAAAATGTCCCGTATGCATTCATATACCATTCGTCCGATAGCTATGAAACTTGCGTAAAATGTTGTGTACACTTCAGGGAAATTTTCTGGCTTAGTAAATCCACTTTACAGTAGGCAGCGCACGAGTAGATTCAACAAATGAGCTACGACGCGCGAAGCATTTCAACAAAGTCAGTTTCAAAAAAGTCCCGTATGCATTCATATACCATTCGTCCGATAGCTATGAAACTTGCGTAAAATGTTGTGTACACTTCAGGGAAATTTTCTGGCTTATTAAATCCACTTTACAATAGGCAGCGCACGAGTAGATTCAACAAATGAGCTACGACGCGTGAAGCATTTCGACAAAGTCACGTATGCGTTCATATACCATTCGTCCGATAGCGATGAAACTAGGCTGAGATGTGTGCACTCCAGGGAAGGTTTCTGGCTTAGTAAATCCCTTTAAAAATAGGAAGAGCAGGAGCAGAATCAACAAATGAGCGACGACGCGCGAAGTTTTTCATCAAAGTCCCATATAAGGTCATATACCATTCATCCGATAGCGATGAAACTTGGGTGAGCTGTTGTGTACACTCCAGGGAAGGTTTCTGGCTTAGTACATCCATTTTACAATAGGTAGCGCAGCAGTAGATTCAACAAATGAGCGATGACACGCGAAGCGTTTCAACAAAGTCCCGTATAAGGTCATATACTATTCGTCTGACAGTGATAAATGTTTGGTGAATTGTTGTGTACACTACAGGAAAGGTTTCTGGCTTAGTTAATCCATTTTACAATACGAAGCGCACGTTTAGATTCAACAAATGAGTGACTGACTACGCGCGAAGCGTTTCGACAACGTCCCGTATACGTTCACATACCATTCATCCGATTGCGATGAAACTTGGGTGAGATGTTGTGTACACTCCAGGGAAGGTTTCTGGCTGAGTACATCCATATTACAATAAGTAGCGCAAGTAGAATCAACAAATGAGCGACGACACGCGAAGCTTTTCAACCATGTCCCGTCTGCATTCATATACCATTCGTCCGATAGCTATGAAACTTGGGTGAGATGTTGTGTACACTTCATGGAAGGTTTCTGGCTTAGTAAATCCACTATACAACAGGCAGCGCACAAGTAGATTCAACAAATGAGGGACGACGCGCGAAGCGTTTCAACAAAGTCCCGTATAAGGTCATATACCATTCTGCCGTTAGCGGTGAAACTTGGGTGAAATATGGTGGACACTCCAAGGAAGGTTTCTGGCTTAGTAAAAATATTTCACAGTAGGTAGCACACGAGTAGATTCGACAAACGAACGACGACACGCGGAGCGTTTCAATACACTCCCCTATGTCTTCATATCCCATTAGTCCGATAGCGATGAAACTTGGGTGAGATGTTGTGGACACTTACGTGACGGTTTCTAACTTGGTAAATACATTTTACAGCAGGTAGCGCACGAGTAGATTCAACACATGAGTGACGGAGCGTGAATCGTTTAAACAAAATCCGGTATGCGTTCATATACTATTCATCCGATTGCGATGAAACATTGATCAGTTATTGTGTACACGCCAGGGAAGGGTTTCGACTTAGTAAATCCATTTCACAATAAGTAGCGCAAGAGTAGATGCAACAAATGGGTGCCGACACGCGAAGCGTATCAACAAAATCCCATATTGGGTTCATATAACCTCCTTCGATTGTGATGAAACCTTGATGAGTTATTGTGTACACGCCAGGGTAGGGTTTCGACTTAGCAAATTCATTTCTCAATAGGTAGCGTACGAGTAGAATCAACAAATGAGTGACAGCGCACGAATCGTTCAAACAAAATCCCGTATACGTTCATTTACCATTCATCCGATTGCGATGAAACTTTTGAAAGTTGTTGTGCACGCTCCCACGATTGATTCTAAATTAGAAAATCCATTTTACGATAGCATAGGGGTAGTTAACGGAAATTGAAAAACATGTTGTGTATCCAAAAGCACTTCAAAAAACAGAATTTCAACGCCAACACTTTCTTTGATTGGCATTGCAACGCAACAAATGAGCGACGATGCGCGAAGCATTTCAACAAAGTCCCGTATGTGTTCATATACCATTCGTCCGATAGCGATGAAACATGGGTGAGATGTTGTGTACACTTACGTGAAGGTTTCAAAATTAGTGAATACATTTCTCAGTAGATAGCGCACAGGTAGATTCAACAGAGAGCGACGACACGCAATGCGTTTCAACAAAGTCCCGTATGCATTCATATACCATTCGCCCGATAGCTATGAAACTTGCGTAAAATGTTGTGTACACTGCAGGCAAATTTTCTGGCTTAGTACATCCACTTTACAATAGGTAGCGCACGAGTAGATTCAACAAATAAGCTACGACGCGAAGCATTTCAACAAAGTCACGTTTGCGTTCATATACCATTCGTCCGATAGCGATGAAACTAGGCTGAGATTTTGTGTGCACTCCAGGGAAGGTTTCTAGCTTAGTAAATCCCTTTAAAAATAGGTAGAGCACGAGTAAAATCAACAAATGAGCAACGACGCGCGAAGCGTTTCAACAAAGTCCCATATAATTTCATATACCATTCATCCGATAGCGATGAAACTTGGGTGAGATGTTGTGTACACTCCAGGGAAGGTTTCTGGCTTAGTACATACATTTTACAATAGGTATCGCACCAGTAGATTCAACAAATGAGCGATGACACGCGAAGCGTTTCAACAAAGTCCCATATAAAGTCATATACCAGTCGTCTGATAGTGATAAATGTTTGGTGAATTGTTGTGTACACTCCAGGAAAGGTTTCTGGCTAAGTAAACCCATTTTACAATACGAAGCGCACGTTTATATTCAACAAATGAGTGACTACGCGCGAAGCGTTTCGACAACGTCCCGTATACGTTCACATACCATTCATCCGATTGCGATGAAACTTGGGTGAGATGTTGTGTACACTCCAGGGAAGGTTTCTGGCTGAGTACATCCATATTACAATATGTAGCGCAGAGTAGAATCAACAAATGAGCGACGACACGCGAAGCGTTTAAACCAAGTCCCGTATGCATTCATGTACCATTCGTCCGTAGCTATGAAACTTGGGTGAGATGTTGTGTACACGTCATGGAACATTTCTGGCTTAGTAAATCCACTATACAATATGCAGCGCACAAGTTGACTCAACGAATGAGGGACGACGCGCGAAGCGTTTCAACAAAGTCCCGTATAAGGTCATAGTCCATTCTGCCGTTAGCGGTGAAACTTGGGTGAAATATGGTGGACACTCCAAGCAAAGTTTCTGGCTTAGTAAATACATTTCACAGTAGGTAGCACACGAGTAGATTCGACAAATGAACGACGACACGCGGAGCGTTTGAATACAGTCCCCTATGTCTTCATATCCCATTAGTCCGATAGCGATGAAACTTGGGTGAGATGTTGTGGACACTTACGTGACGGTTTCTAACTTAGTAAATACATTTTACAGTAGGTAGCGCACGAGTAGATTCAACAAATGAGTGACGGAGCGCGAATCGTTTAAACAAAATCAGGTATGCGTTCATATACTATTCATCCGATTGCGATGAAACATTGATCAGTTATTGTGTACCCGCCAGGGAAGGGAACTTAGTAAATCCATTTCACGAATCGTTTAAACAAAACCCCGTATACGTGCATATACCATTCATCCGAATGCGATGAATCATTGATGAGTTATTGTGTACACGCCAGGGAAGGGTTTCGACTTAGTAAATCCATTTCACAATAGGTAGCGCACGAGTATATGCAACAAATGGGTGACGACGCGCGAAGCGTTTTAACAAAATCCCCTATGCGTTCAAATAACCTTCTTCGATTGTGATGAAACCTTGATGAGTTATTGTGTACACGCCAGGGTAGGGTTTCGACTTAGTAAATCCATTTCTCAATAGGTAGCGTACGAGTAGATTCCACAAATGAGTGACAGCGCACGAATCGTTCAAAGAAATCCCGTATACGTTCATATACCATTCATCCGATTGCGATGAAACTTTTGAAAGTTGTTGTGCACGCTCCCACGAATGGTTCTAAATTAGAAAATCCATTTTACGATAGCTTAGAGGCAGTTAACATGTTGTGTATCCAAAAGCACTTCAAGAAACAGAATTTCAACGCCAACACTTTCTTTGATTGGCATTGCAACGCATGCCGGGTACAGCTTGTCTATATATATAAAAATCAATGTTACGTGATAGTTTGTCTGTGGGTGTGTATGTCTCCTATGCGTTCATATACGATTCATCCGATTACGATGAAACTTGGGTGATATGTTGAGTACACTCCAAGGAAGGTTTCTGGCTTAGTAAATCCATCTTACAATAGGTAGCGCATGAGTAGATTCAACAAATGAGCGACGGCGCACGGTACGTTTCAACAAAGTCCCGTATGCGTTCATATAGCATTCGTCCGACAGCGATGGAACTTGGATGAGATATTGAGTACACGCCAAGGAAGGATTCTGGCTTAGTAAATCCACTATACAATAGGTAGAGCACGAGTAAATTCAACAAATGAGTGACGAAGCGTTCCAAAAATGACCCGTATGCGTTCATATACCATCCATCAGATAGCGATGAAAATTGAGTGAGATGTTGAGTACACTCCAAGGAAGGTTTCTGGCTTAGTAAATCCACTTTACAATAGGTAGCGCACGAGTAGATTCAACAAATGAGCGACGACGCGCGAAGCGCTTCAAAAAAGTCCCGTATGCGTTCATATACCATTTGTCCGATAGCGATTAAACTTGGGCGAGATATTGAGTATACTCCAAGGAAGGATTCTGGCTTAGTAAATCCACGATACAACAGGTAGCGCAAGAGTGAATTCAACAAATGAGCGGCGACGCAGCAAGCGTTTCAACAAAGACCCGTATGCGTTCATATACCATCCGTCAGATGATGAAAATTGGGTGAGATGTTGAGTACACTCCAAGGGAGGTTTCTAGCTTAGTAAATCCATTTTACAATAGGCAGCGCACGAGTAGATTCAGCAAATGAATGACGGCACGCGAATCGTATAAGTAAAATCCCGTATGCGTTCATATACCACTCATCCGATTGCAATGCAACTTGGGTGAGTTGTTGTGCACTCTGCAGGGAAGGTTTCTGACTTAGTAAATACATTGTTCAATAGGAAGCGCACGAGTAGTTTCAACAAATGAGTGACGGCGTGCGAATAGTTTCAACAAAGTTCCATCTGCGTTCATATAGGCCTACCATTCATCCGATTGCGATGACACTTGAGTGAGTTATTGTGTACACTGCAGGGAACGTTTATGATTTAGTAAATCCATTGTACAATAGGTAGCGCACAAGTTGATTCAACAAATGAGTGACGGCGTGCGAATCGTTTAAACAAAATCCCGTATGCGTTCATGTGCCATTCATCCGATTGCGTTGTAACTTTGATGCTTTGTTGTGTACACGTCAGGAAAGGTTTTCGACTTAGTAAATCCATTTTACATTAGGTAGCACACGAGTAGATGCAACAAATGAGTGACGACGCGCGAAGGGTTGCAAAAAAGTTCCATCTTCATTCATATACCATTCATCCGATTGCGATGAAGCTTTGTTGAGTTGTTGTGCACGCTCCCACGAATGTTTCTAAATTAGTAAATCCATTTTACGATAGCTTAGAGGCAGTTAACGGAAATTGAACAAAATATTGTGTATCCAAATGCTTTTCAAGGAATAAAATTACAACGCCAACACTTTCTTTGGTTGGCATTGCAAGGCATGCCGGGTACAGCTTGTAAGCTTATACAAATTTTAATCGACTAGCATCTAATTCATTTAAATTATTTTCATAACCACCAGATGGCGTCTGAGCGAAATTTTTAAATCCCGCTTTTATTTCTTGTGGCCTAATCATGCGATTGAAGTTTGAATAAAACACCTACACAATAATCTTCATGAAATAGTACATAAATCTTAGGCCTATAATAAAAAAGTCCTCTCGGCACGCCGGAAGGCGGAGGTAGATTTCACCGGACAAACTTGGGGATAGGCGAAAATAGGCAGAATATGCAGGTTTTCGTAGAAGGATCAGACCTCATTTATTGCGAGAAGGTAATTTATAATTGGAGCTTAATCAACTTTGTTTTTCGTCATTTTATGCTTATTTTAAACATTTTATTGTCTTATGGGGACGGTAACCTTCTTGTCATTTGGGGTCCATTTTTATACTTGTGGTCACACTGTCCTTATGCAAGGTTTCGACACTGATGTGTAACTATGTAACGGTCTGTTACTTCTTCACGCAAAATTATATCTCCCGCAGAGATTTTGGTTGGTTGCTCAGTTTAGGGGCTGCGACATCGAGGTCATGTAACCCCGTGTACTTAGGGATGGCTGTATTAGTCTGTAATTCAGGTAAGGACTGCAGACGGTCAATTTCAAGCAGTAGTTCCTAATGTTGCTACCAGGTACTACCGTCAACGACACCTACCTGTGAACTTGGCTACTAGATGCCACCGCAGCCAGCAACTCGCAACGAACGTTGGAACTTCCCCTCCAAAGGAAAGCATACTGAGGGATTTTTAGCGCTCTTAGAAAATCCGATGACTTCGGCCGGCTTTGAACTCGCGACCTTGGGCATAGACATTCAGCATGCTTGCTACCAGTTACGTCGCCGAAGCCGCTTCACACTTAGTCAGATGGAATTCTGAATATGATCTCGTGCAAGTGCGTTATCTTGGCAACGTCTGATGGCTCATCCCTCATCAATTTAGTAGTGTTGCCATGGCAACCACTGATAGCTCTTGGCATTTTCTTATAATTCCGAAATCATTTTTCTCATCCCTTGGCATAATGGTGGGTCATATCAAAAATTATTTCAGACAAAATTTTAGGTAATTATTAGGGGAATAGTGTCCATTTTGTACGGTTTTGATATTGTGCCTATTAAGAGAGATATGATTAATGTTTCCCGAAAAAAACACTTTTTCCCACCCCTTTGGTCAATGGTTGGTGATATAAAAAAAACCTCTTCAAACATAAATTTTTGGTCTTTATCCGACACATAGTATGAACGTTGAACGGATTCGATATTTCACATATTAAGAGAGTTATAGCAATATTTCACTTTTTGGAAAAAAGCCCCCCATTTTCACCCCCTTCGACCGATTTAGCCCAGTAACGAACTCGACCGAGATTTTATATGTATACATATTCGGTAAAATATTCAAAGTGATTGGTGCAAAATTACGGCAGTTATCGTGTCCACAAGAAACTGATATGCATATATATATACACATATACATACATAAATTATATATATAAACTTTTGAACTGACGGTGGTTTTGGGGTCTGGGGGATGTGAAACGCGAAGATATGTCGAAATTTTCCGGAAGTCGAAACGTGGTACCCATTGCAATAGTTAGCTTTCTAATGAAATCTACCTCTGGTTGGTTCCTCAGTTTAGGGGCTGCGACAACGTGGTCATCTAACCCTGTGTACTTTGGGTGAGTGTAGAATCTGTCTGATAAACGGTGTGAATTGTAATGGCTGTAGTAGTCTTAATTCAGGTAAGGACTGCAGACGGTCAATTTCAAGCAGAAGTTCCTAATGTTGCTACCAGGTACTACTGTCAACGACACCTAGCTGTGAACTTGGCTACTAGATGCCACCCCAACCAGCAACTCGCAACGAACGTTGGAACTTCCCCTCCAAAGGAAAGCATACTGAGGGATTTTAGCTCTCTTAGAAAATCCGACGACTTTGGCCGGCTTTGAAACCGCGACCTTGGGCATAGACATTCTGCATGCTACCAGTTACGTCACCGAAGCCGCTTCCCACTTAGATGAAAATACTGAATCTGATCTCGTGCAAGTGCGTTGTAATGGCAACGTCTGATGGCTCATCCCTCATCAATTTAGTAGTGTTGCCATGGCAACCTCTGATAGCTCTTGGCATTTTCTTATAATTCCGAAATCATTTTTCTCATCCCTTGGCATAATGGTGGGTCATATCAAAAATTCTTTCAGACAAAAGTTTTAGGTAATTATTAGGGGAATATTGTCCATTTCGTGCGGTTTTGATATTGTGCCTATTAAGAGAGATATGATTAATGTTTCCCGAAAAAACCACTTTTTCCCACCCCTTTGGTCAATGGTTGGTGATATAAAAAAACTCTTCAAACATAAATTTTTGGGCTTTATCCGACACATAGTATGAACGTTGAACGGATTCGATATTTCACATATTAAGAGAGTTATAGCAATATTTCACTTTTTCGAAAAAAGCCCCCCATTTTAATCCCCTTCTACCGATTTAGCCCAGTAACGAACTCGACCGAGATTTTATAGGTATACATATTCGGTAAAAAGTGATTGGTGAAAAATTACGGCAGTTATCGTGTCCACAAGAAACTGATATATATATATATATATACTTTTGAACTGACGGTGGTTTTGGGGTCTGGGGGATGTGAAACGCGAAGATATGTCGAAATTGTCCGGAAGTCGAAACATGGTAGCCTACCCATTGCAATAGTTAGATTTCTAATGAAATCTACCTCTGGTTGGTTCCTCAGTTTAGGGGCTGCGACAACGCGGTCATCTAACCCCGTGTACTTTGGGTGAGTGTAGAATCTGTCTGATAAACGGTGTGAATTGTAATGGATGCATTAGTCTGTAATTCAGGTAAGGACTGCAGACGGTCAATTTCAAGCACTAGTTCCTAATGTTGCTATCAGGTACTACCGTCAATGACACCTAGCTGTGAACTTGGCTACTAGATGCCACCCCAACCAGCAACTCGTAACGAACGTTGGAACTTCCCCTCCAAAGGAAAGCATACTGAGGGATTTTAGCGCTCTTAGAAAATCCGACGACTTCGGCCGGCTTTGAAACCGCGACCTTGGGCATAGACATTCTGCATGCTACAAGTTACGTCACCGAAGCCGCTTCCCACTTAGTCAGATGTCAAAGTCAACCCCTGGCACCATCCAGCCCATGACGGGCAAAGGCCGACCAAGCGACCGCTGCCCAGCCATTTGGCCTGCATATATTGGGGTGACGCGTGATCAGCGCGTCGGGTCCCCTCGGCCGTTAATATTGGTATTCGTGATCGGGGTGCTGTCTCACTGTCAGACAGCTACTCAATTGTCCTCACGAGGCTGAGTGCACCCCGTTCCAACGCTCACGTCAGTTTTAAAATCCCTGACGGAGCCGGGGATCGAACCCGGGGCCTCCGGGCGAGAGGCAGGCGTGCTACCCCAACACCACGGGGCCGGCTTAGTCAGATGGAAATACTGAATCTGATCTCGTACAAGTGCGTTGTCATGGCAACGGCTCATCCCTCATCAATTTAGTAGTGTTGCCATGGCAACCTCTGATAGCTCTTGGCATTTTCTTATAATTCCGAAATCATTTTTCTCATCCCTTGGCGTAATGGTGGGTCATATCAAAAATTATTTCAGACAAAAGATTTAGGTAATTATTAGGGGAATATTGTCCATTTTGTACGGTTTTGATATTGTGCCTATTAAGATAGATATGATTAATGTTTCCCGAAAAACCCACTTTTTTCCACCCCTTTGGTCAATGGTTCGTGCTATCATAAAACGTATTTGACATAAATTGTTGGCACTTATCCGACACATATTATGAACTTTGAATGGATTCGATATTTCACGTATTAAGAGAGTTATAGCGAAATTTCAATTTTTCGAAAAAAGCCCCCCATTTTCACCCCTTTCGACCGATTTTGCCCATTAACGAACTCGACCGAGATTTTATAGGGATACATATTATGTAAAAAATTCAAAGTGATTGGTGCAAACGGCAGTTATCGTGTCCACAAGAAACTGATATACATATATATATATATATATATATATATACATACATACATTATATATAAACTTTTGAACTGACGGTGGTTTTGGGGTCTGGGGGATGTGAAACGCGAAGATATGTCGAAATTTTCTGGAAGTGGAAACATGGGACCCATTGCAATAGTTAGCTTTCTAATGAAATCTACCTAAAAATCCAACATGGTGACCATCTAAAATATGTAGACGGTTATCAGTATCTACGAATCTATTACAGCAATCAAACTGACAAGTTGTATGTTGATAGAGGCAATTAATATTAGTAGGATATATGAAAATAGACTATTTATTTCAACACGGAACTACTTTTTAAAATTCGTTTGCAAATTGCAAGTGTTAGTGCTGTAGTTGCTAAATAGCCGTTTCCCTATTCATTATTATCATTATTATCATTGCGGGTAAATCACCTGAAAGTTACGTCCATTATTCTGTACTATTTATCACCCCTACTACAACCACCACCACCACCACCACCACCACCATCACCACCACAAAAAGTTATATTTTTAAAATATATTTTTTCTATTAGTTTGTGTATCATGTGACACTTTTGTAGTAGTGTTCATTATCATCGATAAAACAAATAAATCCGCCGGGCGAAGCTGGGCACTACTGCTAGTCTTTGTATAAAAGTGAACAGCAAGGAGAAACGGGAGGGATAGTTGGGTTTTACACATGAGATATATACTCTAATTACTAGGTTAATAGAACACATTTTGCTTTAGCCCTGAAAGGCAATAAAAATGCTGAGTATTGGAATGAGAGATAAGGTCGACAGCCGCTCTGGGGAGAAAGCTGAAGCTGAAGTTTCTGAAATCTTTTCTCAAACAAATAAAAGTCCTCTCGGCACGCCGGAAGGCGGAGGTAGATTTCACCGGACAAACTTGGAGATAGGCGAAAATAGGCAGAATATGCAGGTTTTCGTAGAAGGATCAGACCTCATTTATCGCGTGAAAGTATTTTATAATTGGAGATTAATTAACTTTGTTTTTCTTAATTTTAAACATATTTTAAACATGTTATTGTCTTATGGGGACGGTAACCTTCTTGTCATTTGGAGTCCATTTTTAGCCTATTTTCAATTTTGAAAAAATAGGCTTATGAAATCACCTTTTGTCCGTGTGTGTGTGCGTGTGTGTGTGAGGTGTGTGTGTGTGTCCCCCTAATAAAATCTAAACAGCTGGAGCGATTTCAGTGAAACTCGGTAAGTTCATATCACTATTCCCGGCGACCTCGACCGTGCCCATCGAATTTTGTTACGTCTCACCAATCCAACATGGCGGCTGTGCGAAATATTTCACTAGCATTCAGTATCTCCGAAACTATAATGGATATCGCCCTGAAATTGTGTACGGTGATAAAGGGTACTACTAGAAGTTCAGCTATGAGACTTTCAAAAACCTGGTTACTACATAACCAACATGGCGGCCAAGCGAAGTGGAGACTTTTAAATAGACTTTCCTCGCGATTTAACTATCCAAACGTAATGTAACTTGGTACAGCAAATATCTATACACATTGCAATGCACTGGAGTCTAATTTAGTTCAATTATTTACATAACCTCAAAATGGCGGCTGTGCGAAATATTTCACTGACATTCTATATCCCCGAAACTATTACAGATATCACCCTGCAATTTTGTACGGTGATAAAGGGTACTGATACAAGTTTACCTATGTATAATTCATAAACCTGTAAAGTACAAAACGAACATGGCGACCAAGCGAATTTGAAATATTTTAATAGACTTTTCTCGTGAGTTAACTCTCTGAGCGCAGTGAAATGTGGTACAGTAAATGATTTTGCAGATTGTAATGTACTGCCATCTAATTTAATTCAATTGTTTACATAACCTCAAGATGGCGGCTGTGCGAAATTTTAAAATTAAGTTTTTATTTCTTGTGTCGTAATCATGCGATCGAAGTGAAAGTTTGAATAATGAACCTAGGCAATAAGTGTTCTTGAATGGTACATAACTCTATGGCCTATACATATAACAATCCTAAATGGCAAGCTTCCGTTATATTTAGACGGTTCTCAATATCTATGAATCTTTTACAGCAACCAAACTGAAATTTTTATGTTCATAGAGACTATGAACATATGTTCACCTATAGGACTTTCAGTAACCTGGTGAGCACGAATCCAACATGGCGGCGACGCGAAGTATAAATATTTAAATGGACGTTTCTCGCGAATTAACTATCCGAGTGCCGTGAAACGTTGCACGTTAAATGCTTACACAAATGTTGATCCACTGGCATCTAATTTATTCCAATTGTTTGCATAATCACAAGATGGCTGCTGTGCGTAATTTTAAAATCTCGTTTTTACTTCTTGTGTTCTAATCATGCGATTGAAGTTTGAATACCACACGTACACAATAATCTTAATATAATACTACAAAAATAAAAATCCAACCTGGCGACCATCTGAAATATTTAGACGGTTCTCAATATCTACGAATCTGTTACAGCAATTAAACTGAAATTTTGTATGTTGATAGAGGCAATTAACATGAGCAGGATATATGAAAATAGGCTGTACAGTTCTTCACGGAACTACTTGTTATACTTGTGGTCACACTGTCCTTATGCAAGGTTTCGACACTGATGTGTAACTATGTAACGGTCTGTAACTTCTTCACGCAAAATTATATCTCCCGCAGAGATGTTGGTTGGTTCCTCAGTTTAGGGGCTGCGACAACGCGGTCGTATAACCCCGTGTACTTTGGGTGAGTGTAGAATCTGTCTGATAAACGGTGTGAATTGTGATGGCTGTATTAGTCTGTAATTCAGGTAAGGAATGCAGACGCTAAATTTCAAGCAGTAGTTCCTAATGTTGCTACCAGATACTAACGTCAACGCCACCTAGCTGTGAACTTGGCTACTAGATGCCACCTCAATCAGCAACTCGCAACGAACTTTGGAACTTCCCCTCCAAAGTAAAGCTTACTGAGGGATTTTTAGCGCTCTTAGAAAATCCGGCGACTTTGGCCGGCTTTGAACCCGCGACCTTGGGCATAGAAGTTCAGCATGCTACCAGTTACGTCACCGAAGCCGCTTCACACTTAGTCAGATGGAAATCTGAATCTGATCTCGCGCAAGTGCGTTGTCATGGCAACGTCTGATGGCTCATCCCTCATCAATTTAGTAGTGTTGTCATGTCAACCACTGATAGCTCTTGGCATTTTCTTATAATTCCGAAATCATTTTTCTCATCCCTTGGCGCAATGGTGGCTCATATCAAAAATTCTTTCAGACAAACGTTTTAGGTAATTGTTAGGGGAATATTGTCCATTTTGTACGGTTTTGATATTGTGCCTATTAACAGAGATATGATTAATGTTTCCCGAAAAAACCACTTTTTCCCACCCCTTTGGTCAATGGTTGGTGCTATCAAAAAACGTTTCAAACATAAATTTCTGAGCTTTATCCGACACATAGTATGAACTTTGAACGGATTCGATATTTCACATATTAAGAGAGTTATAGCAATATTTCATTTTTTCGAAAAAAAAAGTCCCCCATTTTCATCCCCTTCGACCGATTTAGCCCAGTAACGAACTCTTCCGAGATTTTATGGGTATACATATTCGGTAAAAAATTCAAAGTGATTGGTGCAAAATTACGGCAGTTATCGTGTCCACAAGAAACTGATATACATTTATACATATATTACATAAATTATATATAAACTTTTGAACTGACGGTGGTTTTGGGGTCTGGGGGATGTGAAACGCGAAGATATGTCGAAAATTTCCGGATTCGAAACATGGTACCCATTGCAATAGTTAGCTTTCTAATGAAATCTACCTAAAATATTATCGTCAACGACACCTAGCTGTGAACTTGGCTACTAGATGCCACCTCAATCAGCAACTCGCAACTAACGTTGGAACTTCCCCTCCGAAGGAAAGCAAACTCAGGTTTTAGCGCTCTTAGTAAATCCGACGACTTCAGCCGGGTTTGAACCCGCGACCTTGGGCATAGAAGTTCTGCATGCTACCAGTTCCGATACCGAAGTCGCTTCCCACAGACATATGAAAACTGAATGTGATCTCGTGCAGTGGCGTTGTCATAACGACTGCTGATGGCTCATCCCTTATCAATTAAAAGTCAAGTTGTCATGGCAACCTCTCTTGGCACTTGGCATTTTCTTATAATTTAAATCATTTTGTTCACCCCGTGGCGTAATGGTGGGTCATATCAAAAATTCTTTCAGACAAAAGTTTTAGGTAATTAATGGAGGAATATTTTCCATTTTGTGCGGTTTTGATATTGTGCCTATTAACAGAGATATGATTAATGTTTCCCGAAAAACCCACTTTTTCCCACCCCTTTGTTCAATGGTTGGTGCTATCAAAAAACTTATTTGACATAAATGTTTGGCACTTATCCGACACATATTATGAACTTTGAAGGGATTCGATATTTCATGTATTAAGAGAGTTATAGCGATATTTCACTTTTTCGAAAAAAGCCCCCCATTTTCACCCCCTTTGACCGATTTTGCCCATTAGCGAACTCGACCGAGATTTTATAGGGATACATATTATGTAAAAAATTCAAAGTGATTGGTGCAAAATTACGGCAGTTATCGTGTCCACAAAAAACTGATATATATATATATATATATATATATATATATATATATATATATATATATACATAAATTATGTATAAACTTTTGAACTGACGGTGGTTTTGGGGTCTGGGGGATGTGAAACGCGAAGATATGTCGAAATTTTCCGGAAGTCGAAACATGGGACCCATTGCAATAGTTAGCTTTCTAATGAAATCTACCTAAAACGTAAGTGCAAGTAATAGGAGAATGTTGGTTGGTTCTTAAGTTTAGGGGCTGCGACAAGGCGGTCATGTAGCCCCGTGTACTTTGGGTGTGTGTAGAATCTGTCTGATAACCGGTGTTAATTGTGATGACTGTATTAGTGTGTGTTATCTGTTTTTTAATTTAAGTACTGCAACTTAGAATTTGTCAAATAGTTCCTACATTTGCCGCCAAGCGCCACCGTGAACGACTACTAGGCCAAGTTCAGAACTTAGCTACTAGACGCCACCGCAGTCGGCTCTTGGCAACGAACGTAGAGACCTAAGAGAGTTGTTTACATTCTTAACCTATGCAATTTAGCTTCACACAGGTGCAATTAGTGGAAGGTTCTTTAACATGCCATAAATCTATGACGTGGGACCGCCGGCTTTACTTCCCCTCCGAAGGAAGGCATACTGAGGGATTTTTAACGCGCTTAAAAAATCCAACGTCTTCGGCCGGGTTTGAACCCGCTATCTTGGGCATAGAAGCTCAGCATGCTACCGACTACGCCACCGAAGCCGCCTAATAGGAGAATACTATGCTTGAGAGATAGTGAGCAGCTTTCTCTTATAATTGTTTGTTCATTCCGTCAGATTAATTACTTTTATTAAGAGAAATGCTTGAAAATAAATCTACAGTAGCCTATTGACTATCTTTTTGCTGCAATGTAATATTTAATTATTCTGTGAGCCAATTTCGTTTTGGCAACAAACTTCCGTCTCAGTGCCAGCAGTGTTGAGGATGTGAACGCTGAAGAACATGACAGGTGACGGCTGATGGGGGGCAGGAGGAGGTGATGCGAACAGTTTCTAATATAGGTCAGCTGCCGATATTATAGGTACGACGTAGGTTCCTCAACAAGAGAATTGCTATTTCTGGGCATTAATGGCAGGGAGTACGTCCTAGCTGGGTTCGACTCCAGCTCAATTAGCAGAATATTTTAAGGGTGGTACCTAGGTAAATATCGAGTCTCTCCATACCGTACACACAGGGTGGTTCAGGAGGAAGGGTATATATTTTAGGAGGTGGTAGTGTAGATGAATTGCAATAAAAAATCCATATAACATGTGCCTCAATTGTATTGCATACCAAGATACAGATGTAGGTATGTAACCAGGGAAGTTGTCGTTTCGTGTGTTGGGCACGTTTCTCGGCCACCAAGGTTCCCGGACCTTACCTCTTTGGATTTTTGCCTGTGGGGATGCTTGAAAGGCGAATTCTACAAGGAAAAAGTTAACACAAGTGCCGAGTTGGTCGTTAGGATTATGCATAGTGCAGCCCTCGTCAATGAACACCAACACGCCCTCCGAAGTGCTACACGGTGTGTTATCAAAGAGAAGTACAAAATGCATTGTAGTTGTAGGATATTTTCGAAAATCAACTTTGAGCGTCCTCATTTGCCTTGGCTTTACATTTATTTAGGTTAAATGCTACCAGCTGTATCTCTGTACCCAATAAAAATGGGACACATGTTATATGGAAATTTTTATTGCAATTAATCTATTCTACCACCTCTTAAAATAATTACTGTTCCTCCTGAAACACCCCGTATATTTCGTAACAAGCTTAGAGATTTTCGGGTAACTTACTCAGAGTTCTCAGTTTTGGCACGAGGTGGCAGTGAAAATAATACGTCTTAGAATCAGCTGTACAGTTCTTTTTGAAACTGTAAGTATAATGAAACATACATGTCTTAAGCCCTTAAACTCTGATTATGAAAGGCACAGATGAAAAACAAAGTTCGGAAGGTTACGTTTAAAATACAACATGTGTTATCAATAAGTTGTTTTCAATTGAAGGTGGCGTAACTTAGGGTTTGGTGGAAAGAATCAATATCCTCTTTTTTGATGTTTTGGCTTGCCGGCATCTTGAAATTATCATTGGAGGTTTGTTTGGAGCAAAAATGTTAATTTATTTCCGAAACAAGGCCTTTTGAAATTTGTTAACATCGGCAAATATCCACCATTTCTCTATTCATCGATTTGCAGACATTTCTTTGACAACCATTCTTTAAAACTTTCATTTTTTTCAGGCGGCTTCGGTGGCGTAGTTGGTAGCATGCTGAGCTTCTATGCCCAAGATAGCGGGATCAAACCCGGCCGAAGCCGTCAGATTTTTAAGAGCGTTAAAATTCCCTCAGTATGCCTTCCTTCAGAGGGGAAGTAAAGCTGGCGGTCCCATGTCATAGATTTATGGCACGTTAAAGAACCTTCCACTAATTACACCTGTGTGAAGCTAAAATGTATAGGTTAGGAATGTAAACAACGCTCTTAGATTTCTACATTCGTTGCCAAGAGCCGACTGCGGTGGCCTCTAGTAGCTAAGTTCTGAACTAGGCCTAGTAGTCGTTGACGGTGGCGTTTGGCGGCAAAAGTAGGAACTACTTGAAAAATTCAAATTTGCAGTCCTTACTTGAATTAAAAAAAACAGATACACACACTAATACTGTCATCACAATTAACACCGGTTATCAGACAGATTCTACACACACCCAAAGTACACGGGGCTACATGACCGCGTTGTCGCAGCCCCTAAACTGAGGAACCAACCAACCATCATTTTTATGCAAATAAGGAACATTATCTGGGATATTAGAGCATCAATATGCTTGAAATTTTCACAGTATCTTTATAACCATATATGCAATAATCTGACTTAGAATAATGGCTGCAGTATTTATGAATTTCTTCAAAACCAAAGTTCGTTTTAACTTATCGAAGAAAAATTTACAAACAGGAACTTTGAATAACTACAACCATGATTCTATGTTAGATTGCAAGCCATGAAATCTTTTTCAAATGTATTTAGTTTCAAATCTTTAACTTCAATAGTAAGGTCATAAATGTACCATTAGCTTAGTGTTTTGTTTTTAAGAATGGATCATTGTAATGTTTGTAACAGTGAATGGTAACGCCTTTTCAGTAACATAACTATTTAATCTTATAAAAGTAAATGTTGATGAAGTTTCATAACAATTGATTCAGTCGTTTGTGTGGTAGGATCATGTTAAGAATCGCAACTGTTTCGTTCGAATATTCAGATAGCGCCACCTTAATGTATGTATTGTCCATATTTCTCATCGTTCAGAGGTTTGAAATTTCCAACCCTCTCTCGTTAATGTAAAGAACCAGACACCAAATTTTAGCGTGCATGTACTAAAATCACTAATGATCCAATCAATTAAGAAAAAACTATCTGATGATCACTACTTAGCAACACTGAATGCCGTTAACGACCACCGTGTTACTCAAATGATAAAATTCCACCAGCAAGTGACTAGGTAAACAAATAGAGCCAGTTTTATCAAAGCCTTCACGAATTTGAATTTACTGTTACAGTACTCAGGCCTGTACTCTTCGATGTAATAATAATAATAATAATGTTATTGGTTTTACGTCCCTTTCAACAACTGCAACTTTTAGAGACGCCGGAGTGCTAGAATGTTGTCCCGAAGGGTATCTTTAACGTGCCAGTGAATCTACTGACCCGGCTCCCTCGCATTTGAGCACCCTCAATTGCCAGCTGACTGCGCACTCTCCGATGTACAAATATAAACATGAATGCACCAGTAAACTCAATAAATGTATGCCTACATACGTGCTCTTGATGATTGGATAGTAATGGTTACGGGTAGAATTAAAGTAAATGAATTCATTTATATTGGTTTTCCCGGCCAATGAATTAAAACTCAGCAATTCTTCTAGGTTTATGCCGTGTCTTGGGCGGGGCTTTGCGTAGGAACACCACGCTGTATCATCAGCGCACGGACATCAAGATTTAGATTTTAAAACACAAGTCATCCATCCGGACGAAAATCACAAAACCAAGGAAAACCATTTACAGGATGGCTGAGGTGAAAATAGAACACACCTCTTCTCAAAATGCCTCACGAGGCTGAGTGTAGCCCGTTCAAGCCCTCAGACCAAAACTAAATTTGAGAAACGCAAAGGGGATGGATGTAGGTGTCCAGTTATAAGAAAAGTGGTGACAGATCCTGACCAAACGACTACAGCCGCACGGCTGTATTTAAGTTGCATGCAACATTGAAGTAGTAACGTATTAGCAATCCCTAAATGATGAAAACCTTACCGTGAGGTATCAATATAACGATTTAAAGTTGATTTGACACTCTTGCAACCTCTAATAATAAGTATATTTGAATATTTGAAAAATTACAGCGTAAACGATCAGTACTATTCAATGAATGGTTCTGAAGAGTTTCCTGCTCCTTTTGGAAGATAGTAGCACTGTCCATGGAAGTTACAGTGGGGGACGAATGAAGATGAAGGGACGTATTTCTTCGAACAACTGAAGCAATTGCAACAACATCTTCTGCTCGCCGGATAGAACTATGGCGAATCAGGACACCTGAAAGTAATAGCCAAAACCGAAAGGAAGAGCCGGTTGCTGGTTTTCAACTACCTTACCAGACGTGTTCAACTTTGAACAGACTGCGAACTGGATTGACGTGGTGCAAACAAAATTTGAAGCGGTGGGGCTACATTACTGAAGATGCAACCTGCGAATATGGAGAAATTGAAAACATTGAACACCTCTCGGTCTGCCCGAAATTGCATGAAGCCTGCACGCTGGATGACCTGGTTTCAGCAAATGCTCCTACAATCAAGACTGCCGAATTCTGGGCCTCAAAATCTATTTGATATGTGCACAATCTGTGTGTATATTGTAAATATGTTGTAAATAACTGTATTGTGCTGTCCTGCACACAAAACTATATAATGCGTATTGAAATATAACTTATTGTGTTGGCAATATTCATTGAAAAGCGTACAGAATAAAACAATTGTCGTTTAATTTATCACAATGTTTTAAATAAATAATAGCTATACTGTTTATCATAGTCTGAAGCGATTTGGAAGCCTTCGAGTACCTGACATTTTGTATGCAAATTCTGTGATATATTGCCAACATATAGAACAAAAGAGATTAATCCTAAAAGACGTAATCTCTTTCCACTTTGGCAGTTATCAGCGTGGCCCCGCAATATCGGTGGGGGGAGGGTAACTAATGATCGAACAATCGGCCTGGCCAGTTTAATGAAGTCCGAAGCGAGCCCAAGCAAATCAATACCGCGGGTCCTAGCACTGTGTCCAGCGACACACTCCCATGGGAAGCACTGAAATCCTCGGCCATGGGATTGGTGACTTATACTCTATTGTAGGGGTTCTTAACCTGTGAGGAGTGCCTCCCCTGGGGAGGTGCAAAGAGGTTAGTGGGGAGGTGTGACCGTCCTCTATGTATGTCTACCCCTTATTATTCCCGTCATCCAACGGCGTCGGGGAAGAGATGCGATGGAAGTCTTTGGTGCGGATGGTTTTTACGGCCGGATGTCTTTCCTGACGCCAACCTCATGAGAGGAGTTAATGGCCTGCCAGAAGATACCGTCCCAGCATTTGCCTGGAGTTGAAAATGGGAAACCACGGAAAACCATTTCATGGACGGCCGACAGTGGGGCTCGAACCCACGCGTCTACCGAGTCAGCAGAGAGCTTGGCCCCATGATCTAACGCTGCGCTTTAGCGAGCGTAGCCACTGCTGTCGGTAGTCAGAAAGTAAAACACACAGTTATAAGAGTTTCTTCCTTATACAAATTATTCTGATCACAACAATAGATATAATGAGATAGCTACAACAATGGATTTCTTAAAGTAAAAATGCTTTGTATTTCTATTTATTGCAATGCACAATCTGCACGAGTGTAACAATGAATTTTTACAAGACCGTTTTTAATTCCTTAAATTTACTCAACAACATTTTGTCTTTACTTAAAGTAGGAAAATGTTTCATTATAATCTCCATTACTATCAAAAGTTATAGTGCTGTCTGTGTCTTTAGAAAAAGAATGTAAATGACGAGGAAGTTCAGTGATGAATATGTTAAATATGGGTTCATACGCAACCTTCATCGTGATGGAATTCAAACACCGCAGTGTTCCTTATGTGCCAAAATTCCCTGCAATGATAATGGGGAACTCCAGGAACATTTCAGTAAAATGCACTTGGGGAGCTCTGGATAGTCGCTGGAGTCACTTAAGCAGAAGAGAGCTCGATTCCAATCATCAAGTACGTTACCGAAGTTAAACCGGGTGAGTTAGCCGTGGTCGTTACGGCATGACTGCTGGCAGTCGCCCACATCCGGAAGGCGAGGAGGTTCGAATCCCCCCGCCGGCAACCTTGAAGATGGTCTTCTGCGATTTCCCATCTTCCTTCCAGGCAAATGCCGGGGTTGGTCCCTAACTATAGGCCACAGCCGCTACCTTCCAACTCCTCGACCTTCCATTCCCACTTTCCTCCCCAACGGTAATTGTAGCTCACCCATTGGGTGCCCGTCTCGAAGCAGCTACAAAAACTGGCGAGCCGAACATGTCCTCGGACACTCCCGGCACTAAAAGCCATACGCTAAACAACAACTGAAGTTAAGAGGTTGTTGTTAATTAAGTTAGTTCATTTATCCACTATTAATTACTTTGTGAAAGAGGGGGCAGGGGGTGAGGTGAATTTTTAAGTTAAGGGGAGGCGTGAGAGTAAAAGGTTAAGAATCCCTGCTCTATCGTGACGTGGAGAGAAACATATACAGGAAACAATGTCAGTATACAGCGGGTTGACAGTGCAGTGAGATACTGTTAAATATATGCAGGTTGAGTTCGTCCTCATCCATACCAGTGTCCAAAAGTTAAGCATAAGTTACGAATAAGCAGGGCAACAAGTAATAGACCGCAAATCGCACGGCATATGCACCTACTAACATTACGTGTTCGCTCCGTAAGTTATAGGAAAGGAGTATTCACTGCTTTGACTAGCGGCGTAACCGCAAGGCAAACACAGTCAGTGCCTCCGCCCCATATTCCCTCAGTCGTGTTTGCCCTGTGTGCGGAGTGTAGCCTCGTGGTGAACGTGACAACATAATGGCACAACGACGCCATTTGGACCCCGTTTTGCAGGGTAGAATACTCGGCCGCCAGAAAGCAGGTCAGACACAGACTGAAGTCGCCGTATCCTTGATGTGCCACAAAGTGTCATTTCCAGGCTTTTGAGACGATTTCGAGACATAGGAGATGTTAGTCGTAAGCCAGTACCAGGTCGACCAAGAGTAACCACCCCACAGAAGGACCGATATATGACCTTAACCACCCGACGAAATTGGAGTGCACCTGCAAGACAATTGTCGGCAGAGCTTGCAGCCGTCTCAGGGGTTGCCGTTCCCCGGCAAACTGTGTACCGGAGGATCAGAACAGCAGGGCAGTTTGCCAGACGTCCAGCGGTGTACCTCCCGCTCACTCCAGCATAGAGATGGGCTCGTTTACTGTGGAGCCGTCAACGTCGAAACTGGACCATGAATGAATGAAGGCATGTGCTCTTCACAGATGAATCCCGCTTCAATTTGCAGAGCGATTCCTGTCGCACATTAATCTGGAGAGAACGGGGTGCCAATACAACCACAGGAGCATCGTGGAACGGGACCAGTATGGTGGTAGTGGCGTCGTGGTGTGGGGCAGCATCATGTTGAATGGCCGTACGGACCTGCACATCTTCATGGATGGACCGAGGAACACTGCGAACGCTCGGAGATACAGGGATGAGGTACTGAGACCACATGTTCGACTCTTCAGAGGTGTGGTTGGTCCAGACTTCCTCTTAATGGCCGATAATGGCCGATTGCACCGCGCTGCTCTGGTGGATGAATTTCTTGCTCGGGAAGACATCCATTGCATGGACTGGCCAGTGAGGTCAGCGGATGTGAATCCTATAGAACATGCCTGGGATGCATTGGGAAGACGAATTGCAACCCGTCAGCCTCCACCAAGGACACTCCAAGACCCTCACATTGTCCTTTCGGAGGAATGGGATCGACTGCCACAAGTGCTCTTGGACCATCTGATAGAGAGCATGCCACGTCGCTGCTGGAAGACATTGCCAAGTTTTGTTAGCTGTTGTCAAAGGTGTCCCGTAGCTACCAGAACCTTTCTGACACTGTTTTCTTGGACAAGTTGTGTGACATATGGTGTGTAATTCAGCTTCCGTTTGTTCAGCAATCCGTCTGAAATACCTATCAGGTGGTATAGCTTCGTTTAGTGATTATGCTTAACTTTTGGACACTAGTGTAATATTCTGACCACCTTGTAGTAGAGCGGCTAGAAATCTAGTCACCCCGGAGGTCCGGGTTCGATTCCCGATTCTGACAAGATATTTAATTCTGTTCTGATGGCTGGAATGGGGTACACTCAGCCTCGTTAGGCGAAACTGAGAAGAGATGGGTTTGATTAATACTCCAGCCATCCTGGAAGTGGTTTTTCGTAGTTTCCCCCACATCTACTTCAAGCAAATGCTGGGATGGTTCGTAACTTCAGACCACGGTTGCCTCTTTCCCAATCCTCAACTGTATTACAAATACACACTCTACTATAGACACCGAATAGCTCACCACATTAGAGCACGGCTACACACACGACTAGAGTCAATACTAGGGAACGGATTCTCAGGTTTTTACCTATTTTATACTTAATTCTAAATACAAAAATACTTAAATACTCTTCCGAAACACACCCAAAAGAGCCTTACTCATGAATTCTGTAGTACCTAAAAAACTAATTGGTAAGCGAGTACCTAAAAATAACAAATTATTGCAGTTGTGTTCCATATATTGCAGTATATTTGAATTTTTAGTCCATAATTTTTAAAAGTAACCCACAAGATAGTGTTTATTCCTTGCTCTAGTTGATTGAGAGAAATCCTATCTGCCAGAAAATTCAAACACTTTCAGCACTTTTCTGCTTATATCTTATTTGGTTATTTACTGTCAGGAAAGTGGGGATAAATTTCTTATCGATTCCAAGTTCCCTATATTCTAAATTTAAAAAGTAAATTAAACGGTGTAGAATGTGAAAATTACCTCTGGCGTCCTTGGTTTTATTGAATTAACATATTTAAGGAGAGCAATATTGCCCAAAAGTGTGAAGTTCTTGGTGATAATTTGATAAAAGACGTATCATTATGTAAAATATTTACACTCTTGTTACAATGCATTACAAATACTGTACCGGGTGAGTTAGCCGTGGTCGTTACGGCATGACTAATGGCAGTCACTCACATCCGGGAGGCGAGGAGGTTCGAATCCCCCCGCCGGCAACCTTGAAGATGGTCTTCTGTGGTTTCCCATCTTCCTTACAGGTAAATGCCGGGATTGGTCCCTAACTATAGGCCACAGCCGCTACCTTCCAACTCCTCGCCCTTCCCTTCCAACTTCCCTCCCCGACGGTACTTGTAGCTCACCCATTGGGTGTCCGTCTCGAAGCAGCTACAAAACTGGCGAGCCGAACATGTCCTCGGACACTCCCGGCACTAAAAGCCATACGCTAAAAAAAACAATACTGTAACTAAATAATTGTACATATTGTAAATATTTTCACCTGTATTTTCAAACATAGATTTTTCAGCCGAAGTGTAACGGATCTGAAGATGATCGCTTGACGATCGAAAGTGGTCATCCTAGTGTATTTATTAATCTCATGTATTTTTTTTTCAGTATTAGGGTATAACCCAACTCTTTTGGGTACATTCGTGTTGACCTACTGAAAAGCACCAAACTTTACTTGACTAAGGCAACACTAAAAATGACTTCAAACTTCACAACAATCAGATTTTCTACTAACAATTAGGCATTAATGTTAAGCATTGCACAGTTGATGTCAACTTTAGACACACTTTAAACATCAAAATCTATTGGCTATTAAAAACCTAAGTAAAACCTATTTTATGTTTCTGAAAACCTAAAATGACAATTTTAAAAACTTAAAAATCCGGTCCCTAGTTATCACATAAATACAGCTTATCAGACAAATTGCACACGCACACATCCAAATACACGGGCCTGATGATCAAGGTGTCCCAAGCACCTCAAATGAATTAACAACAATGATATACCAGTATCCTCATTCCTATAAATATTTGTGCGGTATGCGAGTTGTATTTAATTAAATGGAACGTGCTACATTCTGTGTTGATTGAGCCGTGATTACCAATGTAATAAATATAACAGAGTAGTAACTCTGCAAGCCGCCCACAACATACCGTAATAATTTGATTCCATTCCGAGTGCTACGAACACATAAAAAGGCGTTATTATTGCACAAGCGTTAAATCGAACACAATGGCCGTGAGGGCAGCTGCAGCATGTCCGGAGATAGTAGGTTTGGTTTCTAGCGCTCACAGCGGTTGTCCTGAGTGTGGTTTTTCTCCGAGATTATCCACATTCCCTCCGGACAAATTGCCGGGCTAGTACCTTACTTCAAATTCCGGGGTACCTAGCTCATCCTTGTCCTTAATTCAGTTACACACACTACTACAGTCACCACATGAATACAGGTTGTCAAAAAAGTTCAACAACCAACTAGACGAGGCTGATTACTAAGATATCGCAATCCCGTAATGAATTATAACAGCAACAACAACTAAATAGAGGTTTTAAAATGCCCTTAAAATTCCAACAGCATACAAATCAAAATCAATCATTATTTCCCCATTGATCTCGGCTCTGCAGAATCGGTGATAAGATGAATAATATTAATGAGGGAAGAATAATTTTTAAGGCTGGATGTGGTCCAGTGATTTCGTGATTCCAGCCAACTACTAAACCTAAGATTGTATTATTAAAACGGCAGAACTGATATTACAGACAGATTTCGTACGAAACTAACGAAGGCAAAGGCTCGGCAATATTACGTTCCGTATCTGAAACTTATACATGATATTAAGTTAAGTATTACATGGGTCTATTAAGTAGGGCTGGTAATTTTAATCGATTAATATCTGTTATCTAGTAATCGATTAATCGAAACAGAAAAAACAATTAAATGCTACAAATAACTATTAATCGATTGTGCGTTTAATCGATTTGTCGTTTAATTGATTAACTGGTTGGTCAAAGAATTGATTAAGTGTTTTTTCGATCAATCGATGTATTCACTACGCTCTCAAGGAAGCAATGCAGTCATTTCTTCTTTTTTCGTTTTGCCCACTTAGGGAGCGAGCTTGAACTTGTTGACTCGGGTTGACGGAGCTTTCCTCTTCTTCTCCTCCCAAAATCTCCTCATGAACTCACTATGCCCCTTCTTACGTTCCTCCATCCATTTTCTTCCAGTGGTCTTTTTAGCTTTTTCGGTGAAAGAGTGATTTGTAACTAGAGTTCCAAAAATCTTGCGATTCATGATGATATCTTCTGTAATGTTTATCTAGTCTATCTACATATTTAAAACACTAAGCTGATTTTTGTTACCGCGAGATTGAGGGAACGGTAGAACCGATTCACTTCGTAGAGCAATCTGTCGAAAGCTGTAGGCCTGTAGATTTGCAGAGTGTCTTTAAAATAAACAAATATGTTACCACATATTTTTAAATTTATAAACAAAACTGCAAAATTATTGGCTCAAGCGCATGCGCAGAATCACCTTGGTTAATGACAGACATGGCGGATGTCCACCGCGTTTTAATGCAATAGTTATTCATAAGAATTATAATAAAGGAGGGGAATATTGATTATGAAGTTTCCACGATATAAACAGGAATAGAATATTATAAAAAACGGGAAATGTAGAAGAACTTATACGGACTGTTGAGAGTGAATGTTGTTTAAGTACCTTAATATTGCGCTCTTTTACCAGTGATTTGGTAGCTCAGGCGGCAGAGTTCTAAACTCTTAATTTATGCATCGCGCAATGGAAGCAGTTCGAATCCCACCTCCGACACATATTTTTATTTCTCAATTATTCTGTCTGCCTATTGGTAATACATTGTCTTAACATATTTTACTTTTATTATTCCCATAAAGTAAGGAATTCTCCGCGATTTACGTTCCCATATACTTTTAAATTATTAAATAAAAGATGGCCACAATCGCTTTCGCCATGAGAGACAATTGACGAACATAATTCATTTGTTGGACTCAGACATCGTGGTCACTCAGCCCCGTCTACTTTGGTGTGTGTGTGTGTCAAATTTTCTCCGTTAACCTGTGTTATTGTGATGGCTGTACTGATGTGTGCATTTGTAATTAAAGTGGGGAATGGGAATTGGCGACCAAGGCTTTAAGTTAGGAACTATCCCGGTATTTACCTGCAGTGGAAGTGGCAAACCACGGAAAACCACATCCCAGATTGTTGAGATGGGAATAGAACCTTGCCCTACTTAGTTTTGCCTCAAGAGTGCGCCCCGTTCCAGCCCTCAGACCAGAATTACACCTGCCGTGGAAGTGGCAAACCACGGAAAACCAAATCCCAGATTGTTGAGATGGGAATCGAACCTTGCCTTTCTTAGTTTTTCCTCAAGAGTGCGCCCCGTTCCAGTCCTCAGACCAGAATTTCATTTCTAGAGAAATGGCGGATAAAGGATTCACCGTATCGTAGTGTGATCTTTGTTTCTGAGAATTAAAAATAGGGGATGGAAGAACTTCAACACGCGTTTGAGTTCGTTTGTTGTTTAAGTAACTTAATATTGGTTTAGAAGTCTGTTGACTGAGTGGCTCAGGGGTAACATTGCGGACCCAGGAATGAATTTTGCATAGTCGAAGGAGTCTCATCTCAGACATGTATTTTTATTTCCTAATTATTCTTTCTGGCTATTGGTAATTCATAGTCTTAACATATTTTACTTTTATTATTCCCGTACAGTAAGGAATTCTCCACGATTTACATTGCCATATACTTTTAAATTATTAAATAAAAGATGGCCACAATCGCTTTCGCCATGAGAGACAACTGACGAATATAATTAATTTGATGGACTCAGACATCGTGGTCACTCAGCCCCGTCTACTTTGGTGTGTGTGTGTAAAATTTTCTCTGATAACCTGTATTATTGTGATGGCTGTAGACTACTGATGTGTGCATTTATAATTCAAATGGGGAATTGACGACCGAGGCTTTAAGTTACGAACTATCCCGGTATTTACCTGCAGTGGACGTGGCAAACCACGGAAAACCACATCCCAGGTTGTTGAGATAGGAATCTAACCTTGCTCTCCTGAGTTTTGCCTCAAGAGTGCGCCCCGTTCCAGCCCTCAGGCCAGAAGAAAATCTCTTGGCAAACCAGGGATCGAACCTGGAATCCGGGGCGATAGCTCAGAATGTAGCCTTCAGATTGGGCTTCCCTGTGTTAATACGATTTTTGACAAGCACTGAACGTATAGTCTAACTCTTAAACTCCCTCCATTACGGTGGCTGTCGAAGTGAGTCTATGCTCATTCCAGTAGTTGGCGAAGTATGCTCCGTTGCTAAATTTACTGTCGTGGAAATGCAAAGGATTGTACCTACATCAGGTGATGGAAATTGCTTATTTAGAGCAGTTTCGTACTGTTTATTACAAAATGCAGGACGTTATCCTGAGCTGCGTTTGCAAGCAAATTGCAAAAATTGTTGCTGGCATGAATAATTATAAGGATTTTATTATTGGCGATCAGTATCATCGCAATCTCATCAACAACAAACTTGAGAATGAAAGTATCTGAACTTCATTGTATTCGTGAATATTATTGTTTATTGATTATTTGTTTAGAGTACATAACAATGAGTCTAACTACGCTGTTGATTTTGGCAATGGAAGTATTATTTGCCATTTAATATTTGGCGGCTGCGTTGATGCAGGCCACTATAGTGTTATTGAATCTGACGTTAATTTGGAGAGAAATTCTGCAATAAATATACCCATTAGACGAAAAAGAACATTAGCCACAAAAAAGTGGGAAATCGTAGAAAAATACGAAGCCACTTTTAAAATATAATATAAAAATGCCATTTCAGAAACAATTCCAGATATTATGCCGTACAGTGTATGGTCCTTGACGAACAAATGTAAACATTGTTCTGCACTGTATTTCTGTAGCGAAAAATCTACGCTTGGTTACTTTGACCTTAGGTGTTGTAATGGCAAAATTAATCTTACTAAATATAAAATATTTGACAGACTGCAACAATTTTTCACTATAAATGATATCTTAAGGAATTTAAGAGAGAATAATCGGCAGTAGGACAAATACTATGTCCTTGGTTTCATTTGGTGCCACTGTCACTGTGCCACATGCATACGGTCCATATTGTTTAAAAATGTATGGAATTGCACATCATCGCATTTCTTCGTTAATGTATATTCCAAAATTATAAGCGACGGTTCTTGCGGCCAGTTTTATATATTAGACTCCTCAGAATCCTTGAATTCCTTGGAATTAAGGGATTTGCTTCCACATACTCCAAACGATTGACCCATAGATATGCTCCTTAGAAATCTGAAGTTTCCTAAGGGCATCTAAATTCTACCATATTAATTATAAGAAATATGTACGAAAATTGCTTGAATTTGGAAATAATAAGTGCAGTTAAAATTAGGCGGAGAGATCTAACTCTTCGACTTGATTCCATATTAATTATATGAAATATGCATGAAAATGCTTGGATTTGGAAATAAGTGCAGTTAAAATTAGGCAGAGAGGTCTAATCCTTCGACTTGATTTAACACCACCGGATAAAACAATCATTTTCTTTTAAGCGGCAACATTTTCCGATTCTCTTGGCATACTTTATCACAATCCATAAAGCTCAAGGGGGAATTCTGGAACGTATAGGTCTCAATTTGCCTCATCAAGTTTTCAATCATGGCCAGCAGTATGTTGCAATGTATAGAGTGCAATCTTTTGACGCCCTTAAAGTTTCAATAGTGCCAAAAAATAATTGTACAAAGAACGTATATAATAAAATTCTTCAGTAAATATTTTCTTATTGGCCGTCATGTATTGACGGGTTTCAACTAGTTTCCTTTAAGTCCTGTTTGATTTCACTTCTTCTCCTTCTTCTTCTTCTTCTTCTACCTTATCCGATACGGACGTTGGCTACCACCATGGCTAACTCCTTCTTATCCTGTGCAATCCTGAAGTGTTCCGTGGAAGACAGCCCAAACCACGTTCTTAAATTATCCATCCAAGTTATTCGTCTCCTTCCCGGTCCACGCTGACTTTCAATTTTACCCTGAAGTATAACTTGGAGCAGACGGTATTTTGGACTCCTCATCATGAGTCCCAAGTATTCCAATTTCCTCTTCTTAATTGTGTTTAACAGCTCAGGTTGGCTGCTCACACGCTGAAGAACCTCGGCATTACTCACATGTTCTGTCCACGAAATTTTAAGAATCCGCCGATATATCCACATTTCAAAAGCTCGAATATTCTTTTCTGTAGCTACGGACAAGGTCCAAGCTTCAACACCATAAAGAAGGGTGGAGACAACAAAACACTTCACAATTCTTTTCTTAAGCGTCATACTGAGATCTCGACAGCATAGTAGTTGTTTCATTGTCATAAAGATGGATCTAGCCTTCTCTATACTGAACCCATGTACCATTGGTTCAAGGGGTCGAATCCATGTATTATGGTAAAAAGAAGGAAGGAAACATACAGTCTTTAGAATGACTTGGAAAGATTTTATACAAGAGGACGGGTTAATGTTGTGCAAGAATATGAGCCCAGGTGGCCAGGAAATGATATCACGCGTGACGCACCGATAAGGGGCCGATCATGGCTGTAATTAGAACGAGAGGAACTTTCCACGGGAGTGAGCGAAAGATGGTTTCGGAAATTGAGCTTGCGTAGCAGTAAAATGGCAACCGCGCTGTTATGCAAGAAGAGGAATAATTAGATTTAAGCCATTTGCGAACATAAAATTAACAAAAGAAATACATCATTGTGAATCATTTCGGAATAGAGATTTTTGTGTGGGGAAAGATGTTGTAATAATTGCCTAGGAAAGAAGTGCAAACGTGGCATTACGTCAATAAAAGTTCCCCGAGACCCGCGGTGGTGGGGATTAAAAATCAACTACAACACCCACGTATCTTAAGAGTAAATTTCATTTAATATCTCAGAATTGTACGATCGATTTTCACGTGCAAAGAAATCAGTTTACGTTTAGAAAACAAGCTTTCCAGAGATATAAATTTTAAAAGTGTGCGACTATTGCTTCAAAAGTTAGTTATGAAAAAGACGAGAAATTTATCTTTTTGTCGCCGATTTGTATAAAAGCCCTGGCAGAGCCAGACCAATCATTCAGTCTTCGATGTGTGCGCAGGGGCGCTACACGCTGGATCACAAAGTACTATTCAGATTACCAAGGGCGCGGGAGCGCATGGTACTGTTTCGACAACAATTCAGTCTTGAACGACCGCTGAGGCGGGTCGTACTGTTTCACCAACATTCAGTCTACCATAGGTGCCTGAGGGCACGGTACTGTTTCGCAAATGCAGTACTTACTAGACCTCGAGAGGTCGTGATACTCTGTATCACCAACGAGCACCCGTAGGGAGTGGCCGAGAAGTATCATCATAGTATCGCCGCGTGAAGACTTAGGAGAATCCTAGTACAGGATTTAGTTCAGCCAGCATCAGTCTTTATAGTGAAAGTTCTGAATTACAGTCAAAGTAGGCTGCGAACTTAAAGAACAGGCGATAGGTCTTCAAATAACATTTCAGTAAAACGACAGAAAGTATCGTAACGTTTGAAGTACCAACGATAGAGAAACAAACAGTTCTATAAAAGTTAAGGAACCCGATCAGGGTCGGACAAAAATAGTAACGCCTAGTGTATAAAAAGATAGGAACTAGAGCGCCGAAGAAAATAAGAAGGGAAATTTTAATCCAAGACATTGTCTAACAGGAGACAAACGAACAGTAAAAGCATTAAGCTACGAAACTAATTAAAGGAATAGCCGTAAGTGCCAGGGAATCATAGGTCACCGATAAAATTTTCGAAAGGCTGTAACAGAACAGACTGTAGCTAGACCAACTAAATAGTGTCTAGAAAGAAGAGATTTCGAGCTAATAAAAATAGAAGCCGATCGTCAGGAAACCGGATTTGAGAAATAGCCGTTCCAGGGAGGGGTAGATTGATTGAGACTTTCATCATCTTGCCAGATAGGAAGCCAACGTCTAAGAGTGTCAACCCTTGGAAACGGGAAAGAAGGAATCACGTGTGTAAAGACAACAAGCAAAGCCTTAGTGATTAAAAGCAGTGTATTGTAAATATAGTTAAATCCGTTTAAGTGTTATAATTTTTAGTGAATGTATTTGTGTATGATAAAAGAATACAAAATTGTATTCAATATGTTACCAGTGTTGAAGGTAAATAATATGTTTGTGTATCAAGAAGTGTCAATGTGTGAAATGGAATTAGGGAAGATGGCTTAAACACATTCAAGTGGGCAAAATGAAACATCGTTGGAAAGTTCGGTCGGTGACCGACATATCATGTGAGTAACTATTTCATTATGTTATGTTTTGGGAGGATTTGCGTATAAACCACCTGAGAACGAAAAGAATAGGGTTGTTTTTAAATAATATAGAATAATAGCACGATCTGAACGATAGAAAAATGAGAAAGTATAAAATAATTATGTGAAATAAATAAATACCTTTGGGGTAATGTAGGAAATAAAATATCAGTGTAGTTGATAAATGATTTAAATATGTGAAAGCAAGCGTAATAATAATAATAACAATTATATGAATGGATAAAGTTTATGATGAATTATATGAAAGTAGTAGCTTTCGAGCTCCTTTAAAAGAATTAATACTTGTGGTGAACACATTGTTTTGAGATAAAGCGATTATTGGCATGGGAGAGGATTAATATAAAATTGAGATGTAGATCAAATGTGTATTGTTGAATCTATTAGTTCTTTGAAGGCAACTTGGCTCAGTAACATGTAAGCGCTGTGAAGCGCATTAAAGAAATTTGTCACGCTAGGAACGCGTTGGAATACTCGGTAAATTTAATTATGAGGGGCAGTTGGTCGCGGTAATTGAGCTATAGTAAGTCCTCTGATCACGAGGCCATGTGTGTGTTATATTGTAGAAGGGTATGAAATATTTGTTGTATTATGAGCGCAGGTTATAGAAAAAAGGTCGACCTAAGTCGCGAATTTTGTAAGTCCTCCAGTATGGGATATGGTTCCCGAGGCAGTGAAAGGAATCGAACCCAGGTTCGTCTATTATTGAAGCCCTTAAATATTTGTTGTTGTATTGAATTATTCTTACCCACCAATGAGGATACTTCATAATTAATAATGCTTGCCACGGTGGGTGAGTGGATAGCGTGTCGGTCTACTAACCCCAAGATTGCAGGTTCGCCCCTGACCGTGGTAAGTGATTTTTGAAAGGCGGCAAAAATACGATACGCATGTCATACGATGTTGGCATGTCAAAGAACCCATTTGAATTCAGTAGGCCGAGTTCATAATGGCAAAATTAATCTCGGGAGTTTCCGCCAGCACAAAGTTCCTCATTTCTCTACTAGAAAGCGCTATTGTGTTCAAGGAGATTAGATATCTAACATCTAACCTCCTTGACTTTCATAGTCAAGGAACTACGAAATTCGACAGGCAAGCTACCCTCTGGGTGTCAAATAGCAAAGCTTGCACCAGGC
This sequence comes from Meconema thalassinum, assembly GCA_946902985.2. NCBI lineage: Eukaryota > Metazoa > Arthropoda > Insecta > Orthoptera > Tettigoniidae > Meconema > Meconema thalassinum. The sequence goes on from OX336391.1 coordinate 479,729,012, forward strand.
ACCCGAGGCCATACGATATTATTATTATTATAATTAATAAATGCCGAGTTTAAGAGAATAAGGTCTTGTGAACCTCAATAAAAATAGTATAATGAAAGCCATGCTTGTTCAAAGAACTACATAATGAAACAGCTGTGTAAAGCTAAGAATCGTTCGTCCCGTTTGGGCGAGGACCGTAATGTCTGCCTCCCCTGCAATAAATCGCGCTAAGTGGCCTGGCCAGACCCCTCGCCACTGATGTTGTGGTAGGTTTGAATAGCCGTCTGTTTTTAAGTTATAATCCACAGAGGGTTTAGAGTTGGTTTTAACGACCCGGTCTTCGAACCGAGGTTCCATTAGTTGAAGATTACCGCTTGCAAGTTCAGATCGTTGCTTTATTATGAGATAATGGTCTTTTAAGACAAATAACGATAAGTCCCTAATATAATATAATGAAGGGATTCACGAGTTTAGTGAAGACAATTAGATTTCGGGAGTGATCATAATTTTTGACTTGTTCAAGTAGTCTTCTGAAGCTCGGGAGTACGCAGATGTTTTCCCAATCACTGTAGTGAATTGTTGACCGAGAGAGATGGTAACCCATGAACATGTGAAAGCCCAAAATTTAAGTAAATGAATAACAGTAATTTAAGGAGAATTATATATTGTTTTAATTATAAGATACTCATATAATAGGAAGTGAGGTGTTGTAAAAGAATAACACAGAGTATATAAAAAGTATCGAGCCAGTTGGAGCTCTTGATTTATGGAATTTTAAAGGGATACTTTATGGAAGTGAAAAGAGATGTAAGTTTGTTGGTTTATAGGAAACCATTTATTATGATTTAACCTTTGTTTGTTTATGTATTCCTTGTTCACTCTGAACAAGTTAGAAGTATTGGTCAGTATTTTATTTGTTTAATTTCTTGTAGCACCATATATTTGGTTAATTAAATGTTTTATAGTAGGAGTTGATTTTGTTTATTTATTTGGGAAGTGTATCCACTATTTAATCCAGAGTGGGAGAACATACCATAACCCCAAAAATCCCGATTTGAGCATTGCTGGCATACTGTGATTTGCATATTTCATGCTAAAAGGGCACAATACGGCATCTTATTTCAACCGAAGGATCCCAATTCTCATTAATATTCTGTCCTAAATAAACCAAACTCTTGACTCGCTCAATCTGATGTACATCGACTAAAAGGACTTGTGACAATGCTGGTTTTCGCGATATTATCATATATTTTATTTTCTTAATGTTGAGGTCAAGGCCATATTGTTTACTCTTTTGATACACCATAGTAACAATCTCTTTAAGTCCTTCGAAACTATTTGCAATCAGTACAGTATCATCTGCGTACCGCATATTATTAATATAATTACCATTGACCTTAATACCTTGTTGAATGCCATCAAGTGCCTCAGAGAAAATCTGTTCCGCATAGATATTATAAAGAAGCGGTGAAAGAATGCATCCTTGTCTCACACCACGCATTATTTCCACTGATCTCGATATATGTCCATCAATTCTGATACTAGCCTTTTGACCCCAGTATAAGTTAATGATGATCCGAATGTCTTTCTCATCTATTCCTGAGTTCTTGAGTGCATTATACAACTTATCACGCTGACAACGGTCAAAGACTTTTGCATAGTCCAGAAAACATGCATATACATCCTGATTTACCTCACGGCATCTCTGGAAAAGAACTTGTAGCGCAAATAATGCCTCACGAGTTCCTAGACCGTTGCGGAACCCAAACTGCGTGTCACTGATATTCATCTCGCATTTCCTGTATATGCCATTATGGATAACTTTGAGAAATATCTTGAGCACATGACTCATAAGACTGATTGTCCTGAAGTCACTACAAGACTTAGCCATCGGTTTCTTCGGAAGAGCAATAAATGTAGACAAGAGCCAGTCTTCTGGTAATATGCTCGTGTCGTATATCTTGTTATATAAATTAGTGAGCGTCACAATGCTATCATCATCCAAGATCTTCAATAATTCCACTGGAATGTCATCTTGACCAGGAGCCTTACCATTTTTCGCTATCTATGTTGATCCAACAACTGAAGGAATTTTGGGTCGGGAAGGACGATGATCATCATTAAAAAGCTCTTGTATATAGTTCTCCCAAACCTGTAATTTTTCTTCAACTTCAAATACCGTGTTACCTTGACTATCAACTAAGTTGACTGTGTTTCTTTTCCTGTGTCTACCTGAAACTTCTTTGATTTTCTTATGGACCTGGAAAGTATCATATTTATTATTAAGTTCTTCAATTTCTTTGCACCTATCTGACATCCAAGCTTCCTTGGCTTGTCTGATCTTATTCTTTATCAATCTATGAATAAACCAATATTCTTCATTATCTCTTCCCTTGACTTCTCTTCGTTTATCCATTAGATTCAATATTTCATCCGTCATCCATGCCTTCCTTTTATCATTTAATTAATTAAATTATATTTGTTAGCCTACTTTCGATTTTTGCAAAAAGAAAGTAGACTTATGAGATCTACACGGGGGGCAAAAAAAAAGTTTCTGTCTGTGTGTGTGAGTGTGTGTATGTCTGTCACCCCTATCAATAGAAACACGATGCAACCGATTTGAACGAAATTTGGTACAGACATAGCACTAGCAAAGGGTACCTCAGTGTCATGTGTTATATTGCCGCCATCTTTATCAAAACGTAATGGCGGCCACTAAAATGGTCAAAACTTAACTGGTATAAATCTTCGAAATTGACACCACTTAGGTGACTTGCATATCCCAATACCTCAAGCCAGAATTAAATAGTTCGCAGAGCCGGAAATCAAACCCGGGCCCCCGATGTGGCAGATAACAATGCTACCTGTACACCAGGATGTACAAATGATACCTCTAACATATTGATATTAAACAGACATTTGTTCCGATTATTTAGGTGAGTACAGAGCACTTGATACTACTTATTTATTTTTAACGAAAGCGCTGGTTTTGAATGAAATTGATTCTGTTGAAAGCTGCTAGCGTTTCACTTTCTGGACTATGATATCGGTTTACGATGAGGCGGCATACATTACTCCGCAGAGAAAGCATGGAATTGTGAATCCGATTTAAGGCTGGAGCGGGCTGATGTCGATAACTCTCTACTGTTGATATGCTGGGAGTATAATACCAAAGATGTGGAAGCCGATTTCAAATGAATATTGACAATCGGTCCCGATCGAAAACTGTGCAGCTCAATTTCTGGTGGTAACATGTGACTAAGTTACTGGCATTATATAATTTCTTAAATCATGATCGTATAGGCCTAAGTTACGGCAAGAATATTAGGGGAGGGTGGGGTGCGGGCGTAAAGTTTATTCAACGTTCTCATTGGAGGTTGCCAAATGACAAAGCCAACTTCCTGGTGTAGCGGCTAAAATTCTTGGCTGTCGCCGTGGAGATCCTCGTTCGATTGCCGTCTTGGCCAAGACATCTAATTTAACAAGGAATTAGCGCACCCTTGCTAACCAAGTCCTGACGGTGATTTACACGAGAATCTCAGAGGTGACAAGAAGTGTAAATATATTATACAAGTTGAAATCCGTCAAAACATGACGGTCAATGGGAAAATATTTACTGAAGAATTTTCGTATATACATTCTTTGTGCCATATATTTTTTGGCACTATTGCAACTTTAAAGGGCATACTGCTGCAACACACTGCTGGCCATGACTGAAAACTTGATGAGGTAAATCCTAATTTTAACTGCACTTATTATTTCCAAATCCAAGCAATTTTCATACATATTTCTTACAATTAATTTGGTTCCATATAGGAAACGTTCAGATTTCTAAGGGGCAAAATTATGGCTCAAACGCTTGGAGTAAGAATATGTGGGTGTGGGATTCGAACTCCTTCGATGATGCATATTGTAATTCTAAGCCAGAGACGCTACCGCCTGGGCCACCAAACCATTGTAAATAAAATGCAATATTAAGCTACATAAACAAGGTACACATTCACATGTCAGTTATAGATCTTCAACATTTCCCTTCTTTTATAATTCTATTCCAGTACATATATCGTAGAAACATCATAGAAAATATTCCCTTCACTTATAAAGCTCTTAATTAACTATCACATTGAAACCCGGTGGATTTCGATTCGCCAGGTCAGTCATAAGCCAAGGCGATTGGGCGCATGTGCGAAGGACAAGGATTTTACATTTTTCTTTAGTACTTTAAAAATATACGGTAACATATGCTTTTCTTTTAAAGACACTCTGAAAATCTACAGGCCAAGAACTTTCGTCAGAGTGCTTTACGACGTCAATCGGTTCAGCCGTTCTCCCAATCTCGCGGTAAGAATAATCACCTTAGTGTTTTAAATAATATACTAGTTGAAACCCGTCAAAAATGACGGTCAATAGAAAATATTTACTGAAGAATTTTCTTATGTAGGCCTACTGTATATTCTTTGTACGATTATTTTTTGGCTCTATTGAAACTATAAGGGCGTCAAAAGATTGCACTCTCAACATTGCAAAATACTGCTGGCCATGACTGAAAAATTGATGAGGCAAATTGAGACCTATACGTTCCAGAGTTTTCCCTTGAGCTTCATTGATTGTGACAGAGTATGCCAAATAAATTGGAAAATATTGCCTCTTAAAACAAAATGATAGTGTTTTATCGGATGCTGTTAAATCAAGTAGAAGGATTAGACCTCTCTGCCTAATTTTAACTGCACTTATTATTTCCAAATCCAAGCAATATAGTTGCATTTAGGAGCCCTTGGGAAACGTTCAGATTTCTAAGCAGCATAACGGTTCAAGCGTTTGGAATATGTGGAGGCAAGTCATTTAGTTCCAAGGAATTCAAGAACTCTGAGGAGTCTAATAAAACTGGCCGCAAACCGTCACATATAATTTTGGAATATAACGAAGAAATGCGATGATGTGCACCTCCATACATCTTAAAACAATGTGGACCGTATGGGTGTGGCACAGTAACATTGGCACCAAATGAAACGAAGGACATAGCATTGTATTGCCGATTAGTCTCTCTGAAATTCCTTGAGATATCTCCAGTGAAAAATAATTGTTGCAGCATGTCAAATATTTTATATTTAGTCAGATTAATTTTACCACTACAACAGCAAAGGTCAAAGTAACCAAGTGTAGATTTCTCTCAAGAGAAATACAGTGCAGAACAATGTTTACATTTGTTCGTCAAGGACCCTACACTGTAACGGTATAGTATCTGGAATTGTATCTGAAATGCCGTATTCATATTGGAGTTTAAAAGTGGCTTCGTATCTTTTTTTTAATTTATAGCAGCATTTCTCCCCAAATTAACGTCATATTAAATAATACTATAGTGGCCTGCATCAACGCAGCAGCCAAATATTAAATAGCAAACAATAACTTACTTCCATTGCCAAAATCAACTGCGTGGTTAGACTCATTGTTATGTACTCTAAAAAAAATAATCAATAAACAATAATATTCATTTATACAACTAAGTTCAGAGACTTCCATTCTCAAGTTGGTTGCTGATGAGAATGCGATGAGACTGATCGCCAATAATAAAATCCTTGCAATTTTTGCAATTTGCTTGCAAACGCAACTCAGGATGACGAACTTCATTTTGAAATAAACAGAATGAAACTGCTCTAAATAATCAATTTCCATCACCTGTTGAAGGTACAATACTTTGCATTTCCATGACAGTAAATTATGCAAGGGAGCATAGAATCACTTCGCCACTACTGGAATGAGCATGGACTCACTTCGCCAGCCACCGTAATGGAGGAAGTTTTAGAATTATATGTTCAGTGTTTTTCAAAGATCGTATTAACACAGGGAAGCCCAGTCTTAAGGCTACATTCTGAGCTATCGCCCCAGATTCCAGGTTCGATCCCTGCTCTGCCAAGAAATTTAATTCTGGTCTGAGGGCTGGAACGGGGCGCACTCTTGAGGCAAACCTAAGAAGAGCAAAATTTGATTCCCATCTCAAGAATCTTGGATGTGGTTTTCCGTGGTTTCCCACTTCCACTCCAGGCAAATACCGGGATAGTTCCTAACTTTAAGCCTCAGTCGTCAACTCTCCATTCCCCATACTAATTACAATTGCACACATCAATACAGCCATCACATTAACACAGGTTATCAGAGAAAGGTTTACACTCACACAACAAAGTAGACGGCGCTGAGTGACCACGATGTCTGAGTCCATCAAATGGATTATGTTCGACAATTTTCTCTCAAGGCGAAGCGATTGTGCCGATTTTTATTTAATAATTTAAAAGTATCTGGCAACGTAAATCATGGGGAATTCCTTACCTTACGGGAATAATAAACGTAACATATGTTTAGACAATGTAATACCAATTGCAAGATAGAATAATTGGGAAATAAAATTACATGTCTGAGGTGGGAATCAAACTCCTCCGACGATGCATAATCAATTTCGTTGTCCACAATGTTAGCCGCTGAGCCACCCAGACAACGAAATTAGAGTGCAATATTAAGTGACGTAAACAACAAACGCACTCAACTGCCAGTTATAGTTCATCAATATGTCCCTTATTTCATGATTCTATTCCAGTATATATCGGGATACAACATAAGCGATATTTCCCTTTTCAATTCTCATAAACAAAGATCACACTACGATACGGTGGATCGTTTATCCGCCATTTCTCTCATGAAGAAACGCCATTGTGGCAACGCGCAATAGCCACATATATTACATTTTTCTTTAAACATATAAAAATATACCGTAACATATATTTTCCTTTTAAAGACACACTGCAAATCTGCATGCCAAGAGCTTTCGTTAGAATGCCATACGAAGCCAATCGGTTAAGTCGTTTTCAAAATCTCGTGTGTACAAAAAATACCTTAGTGTTTTAAATATATACTAGTTGAAACCCGTCAAAAATGACGGTCAATAGAAAATATTTACTGAAGAATTTTCTTATGTAGGCCTACTGTATATTCTTTGTACGATTATTTTTTGGCTCTATTGAAACTATAAGGGCGTCAAAAGATTGCACTCTCAACATTGCAAAATACTGCTGGCCATGACTGAAAAATTGATGAGGCAAATTGAGACCTATACGTTCCAGAGTTTTCCCTTGAGCTTCATTGATTGTGACAGAGTATGCCAAATAAATTGGAAAATATTGCCTCTTAAAACAAAATGATAGTGTTTTATCGGATGCTGTTAAATCAAGTAGAAGGATTAGACCTCTCTGCCTAATTTTAACTGCACTTATTATTTCCAAATCCAAGCAATATAGTTGCATTTAGGAGCCCTTGGGAAACGTTCAGATTTCTAAGCAGCATAACGGTTCAAGCGTTTGGAATATGTGGAGGCAAGTCATTTAGTTCCAAGGAATTCAAGAACTCTGAGGAGTCTAATAAAACTGGCCGCAAACCGTCACATATAATTTTGGAATATAACGAAGAAATGCGATGATGTGCACCTCCATACATCTTAAAACAATGTGGACCGTATGGGTGTGGCACAGTAACATTGGCACCAAATGAAACGAAGGACATAGCATTGTATTGCCGATTAGTCTCTCTGAAATTCCTTGAGATATCATCTCCAGTGAAAAATAATTGTTGCAGCATGTCAAATATTTTATATTTAGTCAGATTAATTTTACCACTACAACAGCAAAGGTCAAAGTAACCAAGTGTAGATTTCTCTCAAGAGAAATACAGTGCAGAACAATGTTTACATTTGTTCGTCAAGGACCCTACACTGTAACGGTATAGTATCTGGAATTGTATCTGAAATGCCGTATTCATATTGGAGTTTAAAAGTGGCTTCGTATCTTTTTTTTTATTTATAGCAGCATTTCTCCCCAAATTAACGTCATATTAAATAATACTATAGTGGCCTGCATCAACGCAGCAGCCAAATATTAAATAGCAAACAATAACTTACTTCCATTGCCAAAATCAACTGCGTGGTTAGACTCATTGTTATGTACTCTAAAAAAAATAATCAATAAACAATAATATTCATTTATACAACTAAGTTCAGAGACTTCCATTCTCAAGTTGGTTGCTGATGAGAATGCGATGAGACTGATCGCCAATAATAAAATCCTTGCAATTTTTGCAATTTGCTTGCAAACGCAACTCAGGATGACGAACTTCATTTTGAAATAAACAGAATGAAACTGCTCTAAATAATCAATTTCCATCACCTGTTGAAGGTACAATACTTTGCATTTCCATGACAGTAAATTATGCAAGGGAGCATAGAATCACTTCGCCACTACTGGAATGAGCATGGACTCACTTCGCCAGCCACCGTAATGGAGGAAGTTTTAGAATTATATGTTCAGTGTTTTTCAAAGATCGTATTAACACAGGGAAGCCCAGTCTTAAGGCTACATTCTGAGCTATCGCCCCAGATTCCAGGTTCGATCCCTGCTCTGCCAAGAAATTTAATTCTGGTCTGAGGGCTGGAACGGGGCGCACTCTTGAGGCAAACCTAAGAAGAGCAAAATTTGATTCCCATCTCAAGAATCTTGGATGTGGTTTTCCGTGGTTTCCCACTTCCACTCCAGGCAAATACCGGGATAGTTCCTAACTTTAAGCCTCAGTCGTCAACTCTCCATTCCCCATACTAATTACAATTGCACACATCAATACAGCCATCACATTAACACAGGTTATCAGAGAAAGGTTTACACTCACACAACAAAGTAGACGGCGCTGAGTGACCACGATGTCTGAGTCCATCAAATGGATTATGTTCGACAATTTTCTCTCAAGGCGAAGCGATTGTGCCGATTTTTATTTAATAATTTAAAAGTATCTGGCAACGTAAATCATGGGGAATTCCTTACCTTACGGGAATAATAAACGTAACATATGTTTAGACAATGTAATACCAATTGCAAGATAGAATAATTGGGAAATAAAATTACATGTCTGAGGTGGGAATCAAACTCCTCCGACGATGCATAATCAATTTCGTTGTCCACAATGTTAGCCGCTGAGCCACCCAGACAACGAAATTAGAGTGCAATATTAAGTGACGTAAACAACAAACGCACTCAACTGCCAGTTATAGTTCATCAATATGTCCCTTATTTCATGATTCTATTCCAGTATATATCGGGATACAACATAAGCGATATTTCCCTTTTCAATTCTCATAAACAAAGATCACACTACGATACGGTGGATCGTTTATCCGCCATTTCTCTCATGAAGAAACGCCATTGTGGCAACGCGCAATAGCCACATATATTACATTTTTCTTTAAACATATAAAAATATACCGTAACATATATTTTCCTTTTAAAGACACACTGCAAATCTGCATGCCAAGAGCTTTCGTTAGAATGCCATACGAAGCCAATCGGTTAAGTCGTTTTCAAAATCTCGTGTGTACAAAAAATACCTTAGTGTTTTAAATATATACTAGTTGAAACCCGTCAAAAATGACGGTCAATAGAAAATATTTACTGAAGAATTTTCTTATGTAGGCCTACTGTATATTCTTTGTACGATTATTTTTTGGCTCTATTGAAACTATAAGGGCGTCAAAAGATTGCACTCTCAACATTGCAAAATACTGCTGGCCATGACTGAAAAATTGATGAGGCAAATTGAGACCTATACGTTCCAGAGTTTTCCCTTGAGCTTCATTGATTGTGACAGAGTATGCCAAATAAATTGGAAAATATTGCCTCTTAAAACAAAATGATAGTGTTTTATCGGATGCTGTTAAATCAAGTAGAAGGATTAGACCTCTCTGCCTAATTTTAACTGCACTTATTATTTCCAAATCCAAGCAATATAGTTGCATTTAGGAGCCCTTGGGAAACGTTCAGATTTCTAAGCAGCATAACGGTTCAAGCGTTTGGAATATGTGGAGGCAAGTCATTTAGTTCCAAGGAATTCAAGAACTCTGAGGAGTCTAATAAAACTGGCCGCAAACCGTCACATATAATTTTGGAATATAACGAAGAAATGCGATGATGTGCACCTCCATACATCTTAAAACAATGTGGACCGTATGGGTGTGGCACAGTAACATTGGCACCAAATGAAACGAAGGACATAGCATTGTATTGCCGATTAGTCTCTCTGAAATTCCTTGAGATATCATCTCCAGTGAAAAATAATTGTTGCAGCATGTCAAATATTTTATATTTAGTCAGATTAATTTTACCACTACAACAGCAAAGGTCAAAGTAACCAAGTGTAGATTTCTCTCAAGAGAAATACAGTGCAGAACAATGTTTACATTTGTTCGTCAAGGACCCTACACTGTAACGGTATAGTATCTGGAATTGTATCTGAAATGCCGTATTCATATTGGAGTTTAAAAGTGGCTTCGTATCTTTTTTTTTATTTATAGCAGCATTTCTCCCCAAATTAACGTCATATTAAATAATACTATAGTTGCCTGCATCAACGCAGCAGCCAAATATTAAATAGCAAACAATAACTTACTTCCATTGCCAAAATCAACTGCGTGGTTAGACTCATTGTTATGTACTCTAAAAAAAATAATCAATAAACAATAATATTCATTTATACAACTAAGTTCAGAGACTTCCATTCTCAAGTTGGTTGCTGATGAGAATGCGATGAGACTGATCGCCAATAATAAAATCCTTGCAATTTTTGCAATTTGCTTGCAAACGCAACTCAGGATGACGAACTTCATTTTGAAATAAACAGAATGAAACTGCTCTAAATAATCAATTTCCATCACCTGTTGAAGGTACAATACTTTGCATTTCCATGACAGTAAATTATGCAAGGGAGCATAGAATCACTTCGCCACTACTGGAATGAGCATGGACTCACTTCGCCAGCCACCGTAATGGAGGAAGTTTTAGAATTATATGTTCAGTGTTTTTCAAAGATCGTATTAACACAGGGAAGCCCAGTCTTAAGGCTACATTCTGAGCTATCGCCCCAGATTCCAGGTTCGATCCCTGCTCTGCCAAGAAATTTAATTCTGGTCTGAGGGCTGGAACGGGGCGCACTCTTGAGGCAAACCTAAGAAGAGCAAAATTTGATTCCCATCTCAAGAATCTTGGATGTGGTTTTCCGTGGTTTCCCACTTCCACTCCAGGCAAATACCGGGATAGTTCCTAACTTTAAGCCTCAGTCGTCAACTCTCCATTCCCCATACTAATTACAATTGCACACATCAATACAGCCATCACATTAACACAGGTTATCAGAGAAAGGTTTACACTCACACAACAAAGTAGACGGCGCTGAGTGACCACGATGTCTGAGTCCATCAAATGGATTATGTTCGACAATTTTCTCTCAAGGCGAAGCGATTGTGCCGATTTTTATTTAATAATTTAAAAGTATCTGGCAACGTAAATCATGGGGAATTCCTTACCTTACGGGAATAATAAACGTAACATATGTTTAGACAATGTAATACCAATTGCAAGATAGAATAATTGGGAAATAAAATTACATGTCTGAGGTGGGAATCAAACTCCTCCGACGATGCATAATCAATTTCGTTGTCCACAATGTTAGCCGCTGAGCCACCCAGACAACGAAATTAGAGTGCAATATTAAGTGACGTAAACAACAAACGCACTCAACTGCCAGTTATAGTTCATCAATATGTCCCTTATTTCATGATTCTATTCCAGTATATATCGGGATACAACATAAGCGATATTTCCCTTTTCAATTCTCATAAACAAAGATCACACTACGATACGGTGGATCGTTTATCCGCCATTTCTCTCATGAAGAAACGCCATTGTGGCAACGCGCAATAGCCACATATATTACATTTTTCTTTAAACATATAAAAATATACCGTAACATATATTTTCCTTTTAAAGACACACTGCAAATCTGCATGCCAAGAGCTTTCGTTAGAATGCCATACGAAGCCAATCGGTTAAGTCGTTTTCAAAATCTCGTGTGTACAAAAAATACCTTAGTGTTTTAAATATATACTAGTTGAAACCCGTCAAAAATGACGGTCAATAGAAAATATTTACTGAAGAATTTTCTTATGTAGGCCTACTGTATATTCTTTGTACGATTATTTTTTGGCTCTATTGAAACTATAAGGGCGTCAAAAGATTGCACTCTCAACATTGCAAAATACTGCTGGCCATGACTGAAAAATTGATGAGGCAAATTGAGACCTATACGTTCCAGAGTTTTCCCTTGAGCTTCATTGATTGTGACAGAGTATGCCAAATAAATTGGAAAATATTGCCTCTTAAAACAAAATGATAGTGTTTTATCGGATGCTGTTAAATCAAGTAGAAGGATTAGACCTCTCTGCCTAATTTTAACTGCACTTATTATTTCCAAATCCAAGCAATATAGTTGCATTTAGGAGCCCTTGGGAAACGTTCAGATTTCTAAGCAGCATAACGGTTCAAGCGTTTGGAATATGTGGAGGCAAGTCATTTAGTTCCAAGGAATTCAAGAACTCTGAGGAGTCTAATAAAACTGGCCGCAAACCGTCACATATAATTTTGGAATATAACGAAGAAATGCGATGATGTGCACCTCCATACATCTTAAAACAATGTGGACCGTATGGGTGTGGCACAGTAACATTGGCACCAAATGAAACGAAGGACATAGCATTGTATTGCCGATTAGTCTCTCTGAAATTCCTTGAGATATCATCTCCAGTGAAAAATAATTGTTGCAGCATGTCAAATATTTTATATTTAGTCAGATTAATTTTACCACTACAACAGCAAAGGTCAAAGTAACCAAGTGTAGATTTCTCTCAAGAGAAATACAGTGCAGAACAATGTTTACATTTGTTCGTCAAGGACCCTACACTGTAACGGTATAGTATCTGGAATTGTATCTGAAATGCCGTATTCATATTGGAGTTTAAAAGTGGCTTCGTATCTTTTTTTTTATTTATAGCAGCATTTCTCCCCAAATTAACGTCATATTAAATAATACTATAGTGGCCTGCATCAACGCAGCAGCCAAATATTAAATAGCAAACAATAACTTACTTCCATTGCCAAAATCAACTGCGTGGTTAGACTCATTGTTATGTACTCTAAAAAAAATAATCAATAAACAATAATATTCATTTATACAACTAAGTTCAGAGACTTCCATTCTCAAGTTGGTTGCTGATGAGAATGCGATGAGACTGATCGCCAATAATAAAATCCTTGCAATTTTTGCAATTTGCTTGCAAACGCAACTCAGGATGACGAACTTCATTTTGAAATAAACAGAATGAAACTGCTCTAAATAATCAATTTCCATCACCTGTTGAAGGTACAATACTTTGCATTTCCATGACAGTAAATTATGCAAGGGAGCATAGAATCACTTCGCCACTACTGGAATGAGCATGGACTCACTTCGCCAGCCACCGTAATGGAGGAAGTTTTAGAATTATATGTTCAGTGTTTTTCAAAGATCGTATTAACACAGGGAAGCCCAGTCTTAAGGCTACATTCTGAGCTATCGCCCCAGATTCCAGGTTCGATCCCTGCTCTGCCAAGAAATTTAATTCTGGTCTGAGGGCTGGAACGGGGCGCACTCTTGAGGCAAACCTAAGAAGAGCAAAATTTGATTCCCATCTCAAGAATCTTGGATGTGGTTTTCCGTGGTTTCCCACTTCCACTCCAGGCAAATACCGGGATAGTTCCTAACTTTAAGCCTCAGTCGTCAACTCTCCATTCCCCATACTAATTACAATTGCACACATCAATACAGCCATCACATTAACACAGGTTATCAGAGAAAGGTTTACACTCACACAACAAAGTAGACGGCGCTGAGTGACCACGATGTCTGAGTCCATCAAATGGATTATGTTCGACAATTTTCTCTCAAGGCGAAGCGATTGTGCCGATTTTTATTTAATAATTTAAAAGTATCTGGCAACGTAAATCATGGGGAATTCCTTACCTTACGGGAATAATAAACGTAACATATGTTTAGACAATGTAATACCAATTGCAAGATAGAATAATTGGGAAATAAAATTACATGTCTGAGGTGGGAATCAAACTCCTCCGACGATGCATAATCAATTTCGTTGTCCACAATGTTAGCCGCTGAGCCACCCAGACAACGAAATTAGAGTGCAATATTAAGTGACGTAAACAACAAACGCACTCAACTGCCAGTTATAGTTCATCAATATGTCCCTTATTTCATGATTCTATTCCAGTATATATCGGGATACAACATAAGCGATATTTCCCTTTTCAATTCTCATAAACAAAGATCACACTACGATACGGTGGATCGTTTATCCGCCATTTCTCTCATGAAGAAACGCCATTGTGGCAACGCGCAATAGCCACATATATTACATTTTTCTTTAAACATATAAAAATATACCGTAACATATATTTTCCTTTTAAAGACACACTGCAAATCTGCATGCCAAGAGCTTTCGTTAGAATGCCATACGAAGCCAATCGGTTAAGTCGTTTTCACAATCTCGTGTGTACAAAAAACAGCTTAGTGTTTTAAATATATAGATGGCAACAGAGAATTCGTTACTTTACGGGAATGATAAAAGTGAAATATGTCTCTACAATGTAATACCAACCGTAGGTGGGAAGAAAATGAAAATAAAAGAACGTATCCGAGGTGGGAACCGAACCCTCTCGACCATGCAAAGGATAGCAACAATGAATTCGTTACTTGACGGGAATGATAAAAGTGAAATATGTTTTTAAAATGTAATACCAATCGTAGGAAGGCAGAAAACGAAAATAAAAAAACATATCCGAGGTGGGAATCGAACCCTCTCGATCATGCACAATACATATTTCTAGGCAGTAACCTTATCCCCTTGACCATCCAGACAACTATGGGCCGCTTCAATATTAAGCTATATAACCAGTATACACGCTCAACCTGCAGTTTAAGTACTTCAATTCGTGGTTTATTTAATATAATTCTAATTCAATGCATATTGTAAAAACATAATTAACATTATTGGAGACCCTTTTTAATTCTCATAAACAAAGATCTCAGTTAGACGCGACCGGAATCGCCATTTTCCTTGTTGAGAAAGGCCATTGTGCGCATGCGCGGGAGTGTCAAATATTACATATTTCTTTAATCATTTAAAAATATACCGTAACATATATTTTCCTTTTAAAGAAACTCTGCAAATCTGCATGCCAAGAGCTTTCGTTAGAATGTCTTACGAAGCCAATCGGTTAAGTCGTTTTCACAATCTCGTGTGTACAAAAAACAGCTTAGTGTTTTAAATATATAGATGGCAACAGAGAATTCGTTACTTTACGGAAATGATAAAAGTGAAATACATTTCTACAATGTAATACCAATCGTAGGAAGGAAGAAAACAAAAAAAAAACATATCCGAGATGGGAATCGAACCCTCTCGACCATGCAAAGGATGGCAACAGAGAATTCGTTACTTTACGGGAATGAAAAAAGTGTAATATGTCTCTACAATATAATACCAATCGTAGGAAGGAAGAAAATGAAAATAAAAGAACGTATCCGAGGTGGGAATCGAACCCTCTCGACCATGCAAAGGATGGCAACAGAGAATTCGTTACTTTACGGGAATGAAAAAAGTGAAATATGTCTCTACAATGTAATACCAACCGTAGGTAGGAAGAAAATGAAAATAAAAGAACGTATCCGAGGTGGGAATCGAACCCTCTCGACCATGCAAAGGATGGCAACAATGAATTCGTTACTTGACGGGAATGATAAAAGTGAAATATGTTTTTAAAATGTAATACCAATCGTAGGAAGGCAGAAAACGAAAATAAAAAAACATATCCGAGGTGGGAATCGAACCCTCTCGATCATGCATAATACATATTTCTAGGCAGTAACCTTATCCCCTTGACCATCCAGACAACTATGGGCCGCTTCAATATTAAGCTATATAACCAGTATACACGCTCAACCTGCAGTTTAAGTACTTCAATTCGTGGTTTATTTAATATAATTCTAATTCAATGCATATTGTAAAAACATAATTAACATTATTGGAGACCCTTTTTAATTCTCATAAACAAAGATCTCAGTTAGACGCGACCGGAATCGCCATTTTCCTTGTTGAGAAAGGCCATTGTGCGCATGCGCGGGAGTGTCAAATATTACATATTTCTTTAATCATTTAAAAATATACCGTAACATATATTTTCCTTTTAAAGAAACTCTGCAAATCTGCATGCCAAGAGCTTTCGTTAGAATGTCTTACGAAGCCAATCGGTTAAGTCGTTTTCACAATCTCGTGTGTACAAAAAACAGCTTAGTGTTTTAAATATATAGATGGCAACAGAGAATTCGTTACTTTACGGGAATGATAAAAGTGAAATACATTTCTACAATGTAATACCAATCGTAGGAAGGAAGAAAACAAAAAAAAAACATATCCGAGATGGGAATCGAACCCTCTCGACCATGCAAAGGATGGCAACAGAGAATTCCTTACTTTACGGGAATGAAAAAAGTGTAATATGTCTCTACAATATAATACCAATCGTAGGAAGGAAGAAAATGAAAATAAAAGAACGTATCCGAGGTGGGAATCGAACCCTCTCGACCATGCAAAGGATGGCAACAGAGAATTCGTTACTTTACGGGAATGAAAAAAGTGAAATATGTCTCTACAATGTAATACCAACCGTAGGTAGGAAGAAAATGAAAATAAAAGAACGTATCCGAGGTGGGAATCGAACCCTCTCGACCATGCAAAGGATGGCAACAATGAATTCGTTACTTGACGGGAATGATAAAAGTGAAATATGTTTTTAAAATGTAATACCAATCGTAGGAAGGCAGAAAACGAAAATAAAAAAACATATCCGAGGTGGGAATCGAACCCTCTAGATCATGCACAATACATATTTCTAGGCAGTAACCTTATCCCCTTGACCATCCAGACAACTATGGGCCGCTTCAATATTAAGCTATATAACCAGTATACACGCTCAACCTGCAGTTTAAGTACTTCAATTCGTGGTTTATTTAATATAATTCTAATTCAATGCATATTGTAAAAACATAATTAACATTATTGGAGACCCTTTTTAATTCTCATAAACAAAGATCTCAGTTAGACGCGACCGGAATCGCCATTTTCCTTGTTGAGAAAGGCCATTGTGCGCATGCGCGGGAGTGTCAAATATTACATATTTCTTTAATCATTTAAAAATATACCGTAACATATATTTTCCTTTTAAAGAAACTCTGCAAATCTGCATGCCAAGAGCTTTCGTTAGAATGTCTTACGAAGCCAATCGGTTAAGTCGTTTTCACAATCTCGTGTGTACAAAAAACAGCTTAGTGTTTTAAATATATAGATATATAGATGGCAACAGAGAATTCGTTACTTTACGGGAATGATAAAAGTGAAATACATTTCTACAATGTAATACCAATCGTAGGAAGGAAGAAAACAAAAAAAAACATATCCGAGATGGGAATCGAACCCTCTCGACCATGCAAAGGATGGCAACAGAGAATTCGTTACTTTACGGGAATGAAAAAAGTGTAATATGTCTCTACAATATAATACCAATCGTAGGAAGGAAGAAAATGAAAATAAAAGAACGTATCCGAGGTGGGAATCGAACCCTCTCGACCATGCAAAGGATGGCAACAGAGAATTCGTTACTTTACGGGAATGAAAAAAGTGAAATATGTCTCTACAATGTAATACCAACCGTAGGTAGGAAGAAAATGAAAATAAAAGGACGTATCCGAGGTGGGAATCGAACCCTCTCGACCATGCAAAGGATGGCAACAATGAATTCGTTACTTGACGGGAATGATAAAAGTGAAATATGTTTTTAAAATGTAATACCAATCGTAGGAAGGCAGAAAACGAAAATAAAAAAACATATCCGAGGTGGGAATCGAACCCTCTCGATCATGCACAATACATATTTCTAGGAAGTAACCTTATCCCCTTGACCATCCAGACAACTAAGGGCCGCTTCAATATTAAGCTATATAACCAGTATACACGCTCAACCTGCAGTTTAAGTACTTCAATTCGTGGTTTATTTAATATAATTCTAATTCAATGCATATTGTAAAAACATAATTAACATTATTGGAGACCCTTTTTAATTCTCATAAACAAAGATCTCAGTTAGACGCGACCGGAATCGCCATTTTCCTTGTTGAGAAAGGCCATTGTGCGCATGCGCGGGAGTGTCAAATATTACATATTTCTTTAATCATTTAAAAATATACCGTAACATATATTTTCCTTTTAAAGAAACTCTGCAAATCTGCATGCCAAGAGCTTTCGTTAGAATGTCTTACGAAGCCAATCGGTTAAGTCGTTTTCACAATCTCGTGTGTACAAAAAACAGCTTAGTGTTTTAAATATATAGATGGCAACAGAGAATTCGTTACTTTACGGGAATGATAAAAGTGAAATACATTTCTACAATGTAATACCAATCGTAGGAAGGAAGAAAACAAAAAAAAACATATCCGAGATGGGAATCGAACCCTCTCGACCATGCAAAGGATGGCAACAGAGAATTCGTTACTTTACGGGAATGAAAAAAGTGTAATATGTCTCTACAATATAATACCAATCGTAGGAAGGAAGAAAATGAAAATAAAATAAAAGAACGTATCCGAGGTGGGAATCGAACCCTCTCGACCATGCAAAGGATGGCAACAGAGAATTCGTTACTTTACGGGAATGAAAAAAGTGAAATATGTCTCTACAATGTAATACCAACCGTAGGTAGGAAGAAAATGAAAATAAAAGAACGTATCCGAGGTGGGAATCGAACCCTCTCGACCATGCAAAGGATGGCAACAATGAATTCGTTACTTGACGGGAATGATAAAAGTGAAATATGTTTTTAAAATGTAATACCAATCGTAGGAAGGCAGAAAACGAAAATAAAAAAACATATCCGAGGTGGGAATCGAACCCTCTCGATCATGCATAATACATATTTCTAGGCAGTAACCTTATCCCCTTGACCATCCAGACAACTATGGGCCGCTTCAATATTAAGCTATATAACCAGTATACACGCTCAACCTGCAGTTTAAGTACTTCAATTCGTGGTTTATTTAATATAATTCTAATTCAATGCATATTGTAAAAACATAATTAACATTATTGGAGACCCTTTTTAATTCTCATAAACAAAGATCTCAGTTAGACGCGACCGGAATCGCCATTTTCCTTGTTGAGAAAGGCCATTGTGCGCATGCGCGGGAGTGTCAAATATTACATATTTCTTTAATCATTTAAAAATATACCGTAACATATATTTTCCTTTTAAAGAAACTCTGCAAATCTGCATGCCAAGAGCTTTCGTTAGAATGTCTTACGAAGCCAATCGGTTAAGTCGTTTTCACAATCTCGTGTGTACAAAAAACAGCTTAGTGTTTTAAATATATAGATAGATGGCAACAGAGAATTCGTTACTTTACGGGAATGATAAAAGTGAAATACATTTCTACAATGTAATACCAATCGTAGGAAGGAAGAAAACAAAAAAAAACATATCCGAGATGGGAATCGAACCCTCTCGACCATGCAAAGGATGGCAACAGAGAATTCCTTACTTTACGGGAATGAAAAAAGTGTAATATGTCTCTACAATATAATACCAATCGTAGGAAGGAAGAAAATGAAAATAAAAGAACGTATCCGAGGTGGGAATCGAACCCTCTCGACCATGCAAAGGATGGCAACAGAGAATTCGTTACTTTACGGGAATGAAAAAAGTGAAATATGTCTCTACAATGTAATACCAACCGTAGGTAGGAAGAAAATGAAAATAAAAGAACGTATCCGAGGTGGGAATCGAACCCTCTCGACCATGCAAAGGATGGCAACAATGAATTCGTTACTTGACGGGAATGATAAAAGTGAAATATGTTTTTAAAATGTAATACCAATCGTAGGAAGGCAGAAAACGAAAATAAAAAAACATATCCGAGGTGGGAATCGAACCCTCTAGATCATGCACAATACATATTTCTAGGCAGTAACCTTATCCCCTTGACCATCCAGACAACTATGGGCCGCTTCAATATTAAGCTATATAACCAGTATACACGCTCAACCTGCAGTTTAAGTACTTCAATTCGTGGTTTATTTAATATATTTCTAATTCAATGCATATTGTAAAAACATAATTAACATTATTGGAGACCCTTTTTAATTCTCATAAACAAAGATCTCAGTTAGACGCGACCGGAATCGCCATTTTCCTTGTTGAGAAAGGCCATTGTGCGCATGCGCGGGAGTGTCAAATATTACATATTTCTTTAATCATTTAAAAATATACCGTAACATATATTTTCCTTTTAAAGAAACTCTGCAAATCTGCATGCCAAGAGCTTTCGTTAGAATGTCTTACGAAGCCAATCGGTTAAGTCGTTTTCACAATCTCGTGTGTACAAAAAACAGCTTAGTGTTTTAAATATATAGATGGCAACAGAGAATTCGTTACTTTACGGGAATGATAAAAGTGAAATATATTTCTACAATGTAATACCAATCGTAGGAAGGAAGAAAACAAAAAAAAAACATATCCGAGATGGGAATCGAACCCTCTCGACCATGCAAAGGATGGCAACAGAGAATTCGTTACTTTACGGGAATGAAAAAAGTGTAATATGTCTCTACAATATAATACCAATCGTAGGAAGGAAGAAAATGAAAATAAAAGAACGTATCCGAGGTGGGAATCGAACCCTCTCGACCATGCAAAGGATGGCAACAGAGAATTCGTTACTTTACGGGAATGAAAAAAGTGAAATATGTCTCTACAATGTAATACCAACCGTAGGTAGGAAGAAAATGAAAATAAAAGAACGTATCCGAGGTGGGAACCGAAACCTCTCGACCATGCAAAGGATAGCAACAATGAGTTCGTTACTTGACGGGAATGATAAAAGTGAAATATGTTTTTAAAATGTAATACCAATCGTAGGAAGGCAGAAAACGAAAATAAAAAAACATATCCGAGGTGGGAATCGAACCCTCTCGATCATGCACAATACATATTTCTAGGCAGTAACCTTATCCCCTTGACCATCCAGACAACTATGGGCCGCTTCAATATTAAGCTATATAACCAGTATACACGCTCAACCTGCAGTTTAAGTACTTCAATTCGTGGTTTATTTAATATAATTCTAATTCAATGCATATTGTAAAAACATAATTAACATTATTGGAGACCCTTTTTAATTCTCATAAACAAAGATCTCAGTTAGACGCGACCGGAATCGCCATTTTCCTTGTTGAGAAAGGCCATTGTGCGCATGCGCGGGAGTGTCAAATATTACATATTTCTTTAATCATTTAAAAATATACCGTAACATATATTTTCCTTTTAAAGAAACTCTGCAAATCTGCATGCCAAGAGCTTTCGTTAGAATGTCTTACGAAGCCAATCGGTTAAGTCGTTTTCACAATCTCGTGTGTACAAAAAACAGCTTAGTGTTTTAAATATATAGATGGCAACAGAGAATTCGTTACTTTACGGGAATGATAAAAGTGAAATACATTTCTACAATGTAATACCAATCGTAGGAAGGAAGAAAACAAAAAAAAAAAACATATCCGAGATGGGAATCGAACCCTCTCGACCATGCAAAGGATGGCAACAGAGAATTCGTTACTTTACGGGAATGAAAAAAGTGTAATATGTCTCTACAATATAATACCAATCGTAGGAAGGAAGAAAATGAAAATAAAAGAACGTATCCGAGGTGGGAATCGAACCCTCTCGACCATGCAAAGGATGGCAACAGAGAATTCGTTACTTTACGGGAATGAAAAAAGTGAAATATGTCTCTACAATGTAATACCAACCGTAGGTAGGAAGAAAATGAAAATAAAAGAACGTATCCGAGGTGGGAATCGAACCCTCTCGACCATGCAAAGGATGGCAACAATGAATTCGTTACTTGACGGGAATGATAAAAGTGAAATATGTTTTTAAAATGTAATACCAATCGTAGGAAGGCAGAAAACGAAAATAAAAAAACATATCCGAGGTGGGAATCGAACCCTCTCGATCATGCATAATACATATTTCTAGGCAGTAACCTTATCCCCTTGACCATCCAGACAACTATGGGCCGCTTCAATATTAAGCTATATAACCAGTATACACGCTCAACCTGCAGTTTAAGTACTTCAATTCGTGGTTTATTTAATATAATTCTAATTCAATGCATATTGTAAAAACATAATTAACATTATTGGAGACCCTTTTTAATTCTCATAAACAAAGATCTCAGTTAGACGCGACCGGAATCGCCATTTTCCTTGTTGAGAAAGGCCATTGTGCGCATGCGCGGGAGTGTCAAATATTACATATTTCTTTAATCATTTAAAAATATACCGTAACATATATTTTCCTTTTAAAGAAACTCTGCAAATCTGCATGCCAAGAGCTTTCGTTAGAATGTCTTACGAAGCCAATCGGTTAAGTCGTTTTCACAATCTCGTGTGTACAAAAAACAGCTTAGTGTTTTAAATATATAGATAGATGGCAACAGAGAATTCGTTACTTTACGGGAATGATAAAAGTGAAATACATTTCTACAATGTAATACCAATCGTAGGAAGGAAGAAAACAAAAAAAAACATATCCGAGATGGGAATCGAACCCTCTCGACCATGCAAAGGATGGCAACAGAGAATTCCTTACTTTACGGGAATGAAAAAAGTGTAATATGTCTCTACAATATAATACCAATCGTAGGAAGGAAGAAAATGAAAATAAAAGAACGTATCCGAGGTGGGAATCGAACCCTCTCGACCATGCAAAGGATGGCAACAGAGAATTCGTTACTTTACGGGAATGAAAAAAGTGAAATATGTCTCTACAATGTAATACCAACCGTAGGTAGGAAGAAAATGAAAATAAAAGAACGTATCCGAGGTGGGAATCGAACCATCTCGACCATGCAAAGGATGGCAACAATGAATTCGTTACTTGACGGGAATGATAAAAGTGAAATATGTTTTTAAAATGTAATACCAATCGTAGGAAGGCAGAAAACGAAAATAAAAAAACATATCCGAGGTGGGAATCGAACCCTCTCGATCATGCATAATACATATTTCTAGGCAGTAACCTTATCCCCTTGACCATCCAGACAACTAAGGGCCGCTTCAATATTAAGCTATATAACCAGTATACACGCTCAACCTGCAGTTTAAGTACTTCAATTCGTGGTTTATTTAATATAATTCTAATTCAATGCATATTGTAAAAACATAATTAACATTATTGGAGACCCTTTTTAATTCTCATAAACAAAGATCTCAGTTAGACGCGACCGGAATCGCCATTTTCCTTGTTGAGAAAGGCCATTGTGCGCATGCGCGGGAGTGTCAAATATTACATATTTCTTTAATCATTTAAAAATATACCGTAACATATATTTTCCTTTTAAAGAAACTCTGCAAATCTGCATGCCAAGAGCTTTCGTTAGAATGTCTTACGAAGCCAATCGGTTAAGTCGTTTTCACAATCTCGTGTGTACAAAAAACAGCTTAGTGTTTTAAATATATAGATGGCAACAGAGAATTCGTTACTTTACGGGAATGATAAAAGTGAAATACATTTCTACAATGTAATACCAATCGTAGGAAGGAAGAAAACAAAAAAAACATATCCGAGATGGGAATCGAACCCTCTCGACCATGCAAAGGATGGCAACAGAGAATTCGTTACTTTACGGGAATGAAAAAAGTGTAATATGTCTCTACAATATAATACCAATCGTAGGAAGGAAGAAAATGAAAATAAAAGAACGTATCCGAGGTGGGAATCGAACCCTCTCGACCATGCAAAGGATGGCAACAGAGAATTCGTTACTTTACGGGAATGAAAAAAGTGAAATATGTCTCTACATTGTAATACCAACCGTAGGTAGGAAGAAAATGAAAATAAAAGGACGTATCCGAGGTGGGAATCGAACCCTCTCGACCATGCAAAGGATGGCAACAATGAATTCGTTACTTGACGGGAATGATAAAAGTGAAATATGTTTTTAAAATGTAATACCAATCGTAGGAAGGCAGAAAACGAAAATAAAAAAGCACATCCGAGGTGGGAATCGAACCCTCTCGATCATGCACAATACATATTTCTAGGCAGTAACCTTATCCCCTTGACCATCCAGACAACTAAGGGCCGCTTCAATATTAAGCTATATAACCAGTATACACGCTCAACCTGCAGTTTAAGTACTTCAATTCGTGGTTTATTTAATATAATTCTAATTCAATGCATATTGTAAAAACATAATTAACATTATTGGAGACCCTTTTTAATTCTCATAAACAAAGATCTCAGTTAGACGCGACCGGAATCGCCATTTTCCTTGTTGAGAAAGGCCATTGTGCGCATGCGCGGGAGTGTCAAATATTACATATTTCTTTAATCATTTAAAAATATACCGTAACATATATTTTCCTTTTAAAGAAACTCTGCAAATCTGCATGCCAAGAGCTTTCGTTAGAATGTCTTACGAAGCCAATCGGTTAAGTCGTTTTCACAATCTCGTGTGTACAAAAAACAGCTTAGTGTTTTAAATATATAGATATATAGATGGCAACAGAGAATTCGTTACTTTACGGGAATGATAAAAGTGAAATACATTTCTACAATGTAATACCAATCGTAGGAAGGAAGAAAACAAAAAAAAAACATATCCGAGATGGGAATCGAACCCTCTCGACCATGCAAAGGATGGCAACAGAGAATTCGTTACTTTACGGGAATGAAAAAAGTGTAATATGTCTCTACAATATAATACCAATCGTAGGAAGGAAGAAAATGAAAATAAAAGAACGTATCCGAGGTGGGAATCGAACCCTCTCGA
Source organism: Meconema thalassinum (assembly GCA_946902985.2). Taxonomy (NCBI): domain Eukaryota; kingdom Metazoa; phylum Arthropoda; class Insecta; order Orthoptera; family Tettigoniidae; genus Meconema; species Meconema thalassinum. The sequence goes on from OX336391.1 coordinate 479,753,843, forward strand.
CCATGCAAAGGATGGCAACAGAGAATTCGTTACTTTACGGGAATGAAAAAAGTGAAATATGTCTCTACAATGTAATACCAACCGTAGGTAGGAAGAAAATGAAAATAAAAGGACGTTATCCGAGGTGGGAATCGAACCCTCTCGACCATGCAAAGGATGGCAACAATGAATTCGTTACTTGACGGGAATGATAAAAGTGAAATATGTTTTTAAAATGTAATACCAATCGTAGGAAGGCAGAAAACGAAAATAAAAAAACATATCCGAGGTGGGAATCGAACCCTCTCGATCATGCACAATACATATTTCTAGGCAGTAACCTTATCCCCTTGACCATCCAGACAACTAAGGGCCGCTTCAATATTAAGCTATATAACCAGTATACACGCTCAACCTGCAGTTTAAGTACTTCAATTCGTGGTTTATTTAATATAATTCTAATTCAATGCATATTGTAAAAACATAATTAACATTATTGGAGACCCTTTTTAATTCTCATAAACAAAGATCTCAGTTAGACGCGACCGGAATCGCCATTTTCCTTGTTGAGAAAGGCCATTGTGCGCATGCGCGGGAGTGTCAAATATTACATATTTCTTTAATCATTTAAAAATATACCGTAACATATATTTTCCTTTTAAAGAAACTCTGCAAATCTGCATGCCAAGAGCTTTCGTTAGAATGTCTTACGAAGCCAATCGGTTAAGTCGTTTTCACAATCTCGTGTGTACAAAAAACAGCTTAGTGTTTTAAATATATAGATGGCAACAGAGAATTCGTTACTTTACGGGAATGATAAAAGTGAAATACATTTCTACAATGTAATACCAATCGTAGGAAGGAAGAAAACAAAAAAAAAACATATCCGAGATGGGAATCGAACCCTCTCGACCATGCAAAGGATGGCAACAGAGAATTCGTTACTTTACGGGAATGAAAAAAGTGTAATATGTCTCTACAATATAATACCAATCGTAGGAAGGAAGAAAATGAAAATAAAAGAACGTATCCGAGGTGGGAATCGAACCCTCTCGACCATGCAAAGGATGGCAACAGAGAATTCGTTACTTTACGGGAATGAAAAAAGTGAAATATGTCTCTACAATGTAATACCAACCGTAGGTAGGAAGAAAATGAAAATAAAAGAACGTATCCGAGGTGGGAATCGAACCCTCTCGACCATGCAAAGGATGGCAACAATGAATTCGTTACTTGACGGGAATGATAAAAGTGAAATATGTTTTTAAAATGTAATACCAATCGTAGGAAGGCAGAAAACGAAAATAAAAAAACATATCCGAGGTGGGAATCGAACCCTCTCGATCATGCATAATACATATTTCTAGGCAGTAACCTTATCCCCTTGACCATCCAGACAACTATGGGCCGCTTCAATATTAAGCTATATAACCAGTATACACGCTCAACCTGCAGTTTAAGTACTTCAATTCGTGGTTTATTTAATATAATTCTAATTCAATGCATATTGTAAAAACATAATTAACATTATTGGAGACCCTTTTTAATTCTCATAAACAAAGATCTCAGTTAGACGCGACCGGAATCGCCATTTTCCTTGTTGAGAAAGGCCATTTTGCGCATGCGCGGGAGTGTCAAATATTACATATTTCTTTAATCATTTAAAAATATACCGTAACATATATTTTCCTTTTAAAGAAACTCTGCAAATCTGCATGCCAAGAGCTTTCGTTAGAATGTCTTACGAAGCCAATCGGTTAAGTCGTTTTCACAATCTCGTGTGTACAAAAAACAGCTTAGTGTTTTAAATATATAGATAGATGGCAACAGAGAATTCGTTACTTTACGGGAATGATAAAAGTGAAATACATTTCTACAATGTAATACCAATCGTAGGAAGGAAGAAAACAAAAAAAAACATATCCGAGATGGGAATCGAACCCTCTCGACCATGCAAAGGATGGCAACAGAGAATTCCTTACTTTACGGGAATGAAAAAAGTGTAATATGTCTCTACAATATAATACCAATCGTAGGAAGGAAGAAAATGAAAATAAAAGAACGTATCCGAGGTGGGAATCGAACCCTCTCGACCATGCAAAGGATGGCAACAGAGAATTCGTTACTTTACGGGAATGAAAAAAGTGAAATATGTCTCTACAATGTAATACCAACCGTAGGTAGGAAGAAAATGAAAATAAAAGAACGTATCCGAGGTGGGAATCGAACCCTCTCGACCATGCAAAGGATGGCAACAATGAATTCGTTACTTGACGGGAATGATAAAAGTGAAATATGTTTTTAAAATGTAATACCAATCGTAGGAAGGCAGAAAACGAAAATAAAAAAACATATCCGAGGTGGGAATCGAACCCTCTAGATCATGCACAATACATATTTCTAGGCAGTAACCTTATCCCCTTGACCATCCAGACAACTATGGGCCGCTTCAATATTAAGCTATATAACCAGTATACACGCTCAACCTGCAGTTTAAGTACTTCAATTCGTGGTTTATTTAATATAATTCTAATTCAATGCATATTGTAAAAACATAATTAACATTATTGGAGACCCTTTTTAATTCTCATAAACAAAGATCTCAGTTAGACGCGACCGGAATCGCCATTTTCCTTGTTGAGAAAGGCCATTGTGCGCATGCGCGGGAGTGTCAAATATTACATATTTCTTTAATCATTTAAAAATATACCGTAACATATATTTTCCTTTTAAAGAAACTCTGCAAATCTGCATGCCAAGAGCTTTCGTTAGAATGTCTTACGAAGCCAATCGGTTAAGTCGTTTTCACAATCTCGTGTGTACAAAAAACAGCTTAGTGTTTTAAATATATAGATATATAGATGGCAACAGAGAATTCGTTACTTTACGGGAATGATAAAAGTGAAATACATTTCTACAATGTAATACCAATCGTAGGAAGGAAGAAAACAAAAAAAAACATATCCGAGATGGGAATCGAACCCTCTCGACCATGCAAAGGATGGCAACAGAGAATTCGTTACTTTACGGGAATGAAAAAAGTGTAATATGTCTCTACAATATAATACCAATCGTAGGAAGGAAGAAAATGAAAATAAAAGAACGTATCCGAGGTGGGAATCGAACCCTCTCGACCATGCAAAGGATGGCAACAGAGAATTCGTTACTTTACGGGAATGAAAAAAGTGAAATATGTCTCTACATTGTAATACCAACCGTAGGTAGGAAGAAAATGAAAATAAAAGGACGTATCCGAGGTGGGAATCGAACCCTCTCGACCATGCAAAGGATGGCAACAATGAATTCGTTACTTGACGGGAATGATAAAAGTGAAATATGTTTTTAAAATGTAATACCAATCGTAGGAAGGCAGAAAACGAAAATAAAAAAACACATCCGAGGTGGGAATCGAACCCTCTCGATCATGCACAATACATATTTCTAGGCAGTAACCTTATCCCCTTGACCATCCAGACAACTAAGGGCCGCTTCAATATTAAGCTATATAACCAGTATACACGCTCAACCTGCAGTTTAAGTACTTCAATTCGTGGTTTATTTAATATAATTCTAATTCAATGCATATTGTAAAAACATAATTAACATTATTGGAGACCCTTTTTAATTCTCATAAACAAAGATCTCAGTTAGACGCGACCGGAATCGCCATTTTCCTTGTTGAGAAAGGCCATTGTGCGCATGTGCGGGAGTGTCAAATATTACATATTTCTTTAATCATTTAAAAATATACCGTAACATATATTTTCCTTTTAAAGAAACTCTGCAAATCTGCATGCCAAGAGCTTTCGTTAGAATGTCTTACGAAGCCAATCGGTTAAGTCGTTTTCACAATCTCGTGTGTACAAAAAACAGCTTAGTGTTTTAAATATATAGATTGATATATTACGAAGCTACTCTTTTCAATCCTATCCCGCGGCGTAACCGAGGTCGATAAATCGTGCACCATGGCCGCGAAGGCATCTGCAGCATGTCTGGAGATTGTTGGTTTGAATTCTGGCGCTAACAGTGGCAATCCTGAGTCTGATTTTCCCCCGTTTTTCTATAACACTTCCTCCAGGCTTAAGTACCGGTGCACCTACCCCATCCTTGTCCCTAATACAGTTACATACACAACTGCAGTTATGACTTAAATGCAGGTTAGCAGACAAGTTCAGTGACGTTAAAGTTCTCGCCAGCTGTTCCCAAGGTTGCAAGATCGAATCCTGGCGCAGCCAGTTGGCATTTGAGGGTGCGCAATTGCGATGGAGCCGTGTCAGTAGATTTACTGGCACGTTAAAGATCCCTTTCGGGGCACACCAGCCTCTCTAAAAGCCGCATTAGTTAAAGGGGACGTGAAACCAATAACATTATTACTAGCCAATTTTCATTTATTAAAATATAGGCTTACGAAATCACCTTTTGTCCGTGTGTGCGTGTGTATTTATGTGTGCGTTTGTGTGTGTTTCCCCTAATAAAATCCAACGACTGGAGCTATTTCAATGAAACTCGGTAAGAACATAGTACTGATTTGTCCGACCCCACCGCGCCTTTCAAATTTTAAAACGTCTCACCAATACTTCACCGGCATTCTATATCTCCAATACTATTAGCGATATTTCCGTGAAATTTCGTACGGTAATAGAGAATACTCAGCTAAGCTCAGCTATGTGATGCTTAATATCATTGTTACTAAAAACCAACATTGCGGCCATGCGAAATTAAAATATTTAAATGGCATTTTCTCAAGTTTTAATCAACCGAGCGTAGTGAAACTTGGTACGATAAGTGTTTATACAAGATTCAATCCTCTGACATTTGATACAATTAAATGTTTCTAATAACAACAAGATGGCGGCTGTGCGATATTTTAAAATTATTTTAGCCTATTTTCAATTTTGAAAAAATAGGCTTATGAGATCACCTTTTGTCCGTGTGTGTGTACGTGTGTGTGTGTGTGTGTGAGGTGTGTGTGTGTGTCCCTAATAAATTCTAAACGGCTGGAGCAATTCCAATGAAACTCGGTAAGTTTATAGCACTATTCCCGGCGACCCCGACCGTGCCCTTCAAATTTTGTTACGACTCACCAATCCAACATGGCGGCTGTGCGAAATATTTCACCAGCATTCAATATCTCCGAAACTATTACCGATATTACACTGACATTTTGTATGGTGATAAAGGGAACACCTATAAGTTCACTTATGTGACCTTTGAAAACCTGTTAACTACAAAACCAACATGGCGGCCAAGCGAATTTGCGACTTTTAAATAGACGTTTCTCGCGATTTAACCAACCAAACGCAATGAAACTTGGTACAGTATATCTTTATATACATTGTGATGCATCGACATCTAACTTCGTTCAATTGTTTACATAACCTCAAGATGGCGGATGTGCGAAATATTTAACTGGCATTCTATATCTCTGTAACTATTAGCGGTATCTCCCTGAAATTTTGTACGGAGATAAAAGGCACTACTGGAAGTCCATCTATAAGACTTTCAGAAACCGGTTAACTACAAAACGAACATGGCCGCCAAGCGAATTTGAAAATTTTAAATAGATCTTTCTCGCGATTTAATGTTCCAAACGCACAGAAATCTGGTACAGGAAATATTTATACACATTGTAATGCACTGGTATCTAATTTAGTTCAATTGTTTACATAACCTGAAGATGACGGCTATGCGAATTTTAAAATTAAGTTTTTATTTCTTGTGATGTAGTCATGCGATCGAAGTGAAAGTTTGAATAATGAACCTACGTAATAATTTTCCTTTAATGGTACATGCCTCTATGGCCTATACATTTAACAATCCAACTTGGCGACCATCCGATATATTTAGACGGCTCTGAATATCTACGAATCTATTATAGCAATCAAACTGATTTTTTTACGGTTCATAGGGGCTATGAACTTAAGTTCACCTATAGGACTTTAAATAACCTGGTGATAACAAATCCAACATGGTGGCGACGCGAAGTATAAATATTCACATGGACGTTTCTCGCAATTTAACCATAGGAGTGCAGTGAAACTTGGTACAGTAAATCCTTATACGAATGGTAATCCACTGGCATCTAATTTCTTTCAATTGTTTCCATAACATCAAGATGGCAGCTGTGCAAAATTTTAAAATATCCTTGTTACTTCTTGTGTCCTAATTATGCGATTTAAGTTTTAATACTACACGTACACAATAATATGCATGTAACAGTACATAACTCTAGGACCTACATATATAAAATCCAACATGGCGTCCATCCGAAATATTTAGTCGGTTCTCAATATCTTCGAATCTATTACAGCAATCAAACTGAATTTGTGTATGTTGATAGTGGAAATTAACATAAGTAGGATATATGAAAATAGGCTGTATAGTTCTTCACGGAACTACTTGTTTTATTTTTGTGTCCTAATCATGCGAATGAAGTGAACGTTTGAACAATAAACCTATGTAATATTCTTCATCTAATGATACATATTACTATGGCCTACATATACAGAACAATCTAACATGGCGATCATCCTAAAAATTTCGACGGTTCTGAATATCTCCGAATCTATTACAGCAATCAAACTGAAATTTTGAATGTTGATAGAGGCTATTAACATAAATTCACCAATGTGCTTTTCAATAACCTGATGAACACAAATCCAACATGGTGGCAATGCGAAATTTAGTTATTTATATAGATGTCTCTTGGAGAATCTTTGTAATAGGCAGGAGAATTTTAATGGAAAAGACCAGTGGGATATATGAAAATAGGCTATTTAGTTCTTCACGGAACTACTTGTTTTTATTACAAGTTCAACACACACCCAAATGAACCGGGCTGATGTCTCAAGCCTCTAAGATGAATAAACAACAACAAAACGTTTTATTCCTTTGTATTTTCGCTCTGTGGATAACCACACACAAGAAAGAAAGATAGAAAGAAAGAAAGTTGTGCAGTAATCTAGGTTGTGCTCATTGTTTATTTGAACGTCTGTAAAGAGCCACGGTAGGGGATGTGGATGTATTATTTATACGCGCATGTCGGGATCTTGTTGTGTCACATTAATAATTGCACACGAGTGGTGTAGCTAGAACACCGCGCTCATGATTCCTTACGGGACCATTATGAGAACTAACACTAAGTGGGGTTCCTTGACTCCTTTCAGCTCTCCCATGTAGCTTGCAGCAACACCGATAACCGGTATTGATATTGTAATGAAATAAGTTGTGTTCCTCGAATATTCTCCGATTCGTTGAAGATATCTATATTCAACTTTAAATCCTGTGGGTGGCAATTACGAGGTTCATAAGCGGCCACGGTGGCCGAGTGTGCTTACTCGTGCCTCGGTGGTATTGTGACAGCGTGGGTTCGAACCCGTATCGGTTGTCCTGAAAATGGTTTTCGTGGTTTATCATTTCACAAGAGACAAATGTCGGGACGATTCCTTTTAACATGTCCACGGCCGATTTACATCCAAAATTCCTTCTCTGCCCCATCCTGAAAATAAAATAAATGTTTATTGGCCGCATTAATAACAATAGGATATTAATTAGTGGTTCTTACCACAACGTGAAGTGTCCCATCGTAGCATTAGCAACCTCTACAGTAATGATACCAACATTGGTTCTTCAAACGCAACTAACTTATATCCTGGTAATAATAATAATCATATCGTATGGCTTCGGGTGCCAGGTGCAAGCTTTAGTAATTAACGCCCAGAGTGCAGCTGGCATGTCAATTTTTTCTCTCCTTGGAGCGTTATGAAAGTCAAGGAGGTTAGATGTCCAAGCTCCTTGACACTATAGCGCTTTCTAGTAGAGGAAAGAGGAACTTTTTGTGTTGGCGATAAAAACCTGAGATTAATTTTACCATTATGAACATGGCCTACTGAATTAAAACGGGTTCTTTAACACGCCACCATCGTATGGCATGCGTCCCGTGACTTTTGTCGCCCTTCAAAAAAAAAAAGATCACAACACTTACCACGGCCAGGAGCGAACCTGCAAGCTTGGGGTTGGCAGTCCGACACGATAACCACTTACCCACCGTGGCAAGCATATCCTGGTAATGTTTTGTCACCAGCACAGCAGTTCTTAATCATACAAATTCAGCTGTGTAAGTATTTGAAAAATCAAAGCCTCCGTGGCTTAGGCGGCAGCACGCCGGCCTCTCACCGCTGGGGCCGTGGTTCAAATCCCGGTCACTCCATGTGAGATCTGTGCTGGACAAAACGGAGGCAGACAGGTTTTTCTCCGGGTACTCCGGTTTTCCCTGTCAAAATTTCATTCCAGCAACACTCTCCACTATCATTTCATTTCATCTGTCATTCATTTAATCATTGCCCCAGAGGAGTGCGTCAGGCTTCGGCAGCCGGCACAATTCATATCCTCGCCGCTAGTTCGGGGCTTCATTCATTCCATTCCTGACCCGGTCGGAGACTGGAAGCAGGCTGTGGATTTTCAAGTATTTGAAAAATCGGACGAGTACTCGGATCAGGTCACAATGTGACGAAGTGAAATACTTTCTAGCGCGTGGCCGATGTTTAGCAAGGAAGTGAGAGCCACATACGTGGAAGTTTCAGTCAGGAAAGCTTCATGAAAATAATTCAAGGGGAGAGGGTGGGTTCCAATATCACCTCAGCCATCCTGAAGATGGTTTATGTGGTATCTCATTTTCACCATCAGCCAAATGCCGGGACGGTTCCTTTGATTAGGTCCACTGCTAATCTCCTTCCAAAATTTAGTTTTTTTATATTAATGACATATTTTGGACTTTGACACAACCCAAAAACAAATAATAATAATAATAATAATTTGGGTGTTGTATAATTCCTGTTATGCTATTATTTTAATTTTAATTAACACCCATTAGGTATTTGGGAGTAGTACTATAGTAGCAATGCTTCTTAGGCATTTAACGCTCCGTCAATACTAGTAATACTAAATATTCTTAAAACTACACAAGCCTTGGTGTTTGAAGTCAAAAGATCTCTTTTCTGCAGAAAAGTTTTCGTTGCCTCTGCTATTCTACTTTTTATAAACTTATCTTCTTTGCTTCATCCATCACTCACTACTTCTGATATTTTCGTGAGCGTTTTTTTACCTTCGACTGACGACTTGTTCTTGTCCATTCAACAGTCAATGGCCGCCAATGTTGAAATAGGTTGAGCGTTTCCAGAGTCAATATGCTGTGAGAGGGAACTCTCGAAGAGACGGCGCTAGAGTCATTCTTCATTTTTAATGAAACATCCAAGAGAAGAAAATACATTAAAATCAGGAGATCGGTGTCGAGGACTTCTTTCATATAGGCTCTTGACATGGCACAAGAAAATATTGTTCTTATTAACATAGAACGCTCTATCAAAGTTCCAACGTTCACCACTAGGTATCATTGATATCTGGTGGCGAAAGTTGGAACTACTTGAAATTGAACGGAACTTGTAGCTCGCCCTTTAGGGTATCCGCTGGAAGCAGCTACAGACTCAGGCGAGCCGAACATGTCCTCGGACACTCCCGGCACTAAAAGCCATACGATAAATAAATAAATAAATAAATAAATTAACATAGTGTTTAACCAGCATGAAGTAACAACGTTTTGGTCTTTGGGGAATACTTATTGTCTCATGGTGAAAGTGGATTGAAAATAAACCGAAATATGTTTGGAGTAAAGTTTTAAGGGGAAATGATTACAACTCCAAGAGAGCTGATAACTTTGTCATCTTACAAGCAAACCTTCTTTTGGGGGCAGATAAAACTTGTACTTTTTTCTCTCTCGTTATGCTTAGGATGTCGAAATGTGTGCTTTCAGGAGGGTGATTATTGTTGGAGATAAATGGCAATGAATGAGGTGAGACGTTATGAGTATTTGTTGTTGTTGTTGAGTTGTTTGTGCGGGAAACAATATTCTTGAAATACGGTTAGTCTGGAACAAACAGTAGTCGCTGAAAGTGCGTAAAACATAACTTCTCTATACATCTATTGCTGCCACGCAAAATTTATTACATGGACCTCTCAAATTCTTGAAATAAAAAATCTGTAGTATTATGAAAATTGTGTGAGTTTCTTTCAGTTAATCCATCCATACTGAAGAGCGTGCTTAAAATGCTTAGAAAGTAACTGCTGGAATGCTACAGACTGCAGTTTCAGGATATTATCCCACTGCTGCATGATAGCAGATGACTGCCACTCGTTGAAATTAGCGTTGTGTGAGAGCTTGCTTATCATGCACTGTATTTACACATTCGGAACAAGAATCGACCTAGCGAGTGAAGTTCAAACATTGTGTCACCCTTTTTTTATTCTAGTATTTTTCTGACATTTATAAACCTTGTGGACGTCGTAGGACTCTAAACGGAGGAGGTTTCTTGCACATAAAAATGGTAGGAAAGCGTATTTTAAGAATGTAGTGAACAACTGTTTGGTAATTTTTTCTGACGAACTCCATTGCACAATTAAATTGTCTGACTTGTCACTTCCATACAGCAAGTTCGGTCTAATACTGAGCGATATAGGGAGAGTTTCGTCCCTACCCTGACTTATTTTTTGCAGAGATCACAACTGAGAACACTGCATTGGCTGTTCTGCATTTCAACTCAATTTCTTACCGCACAGAATACACAGCCTAAATACCTAAAATGGTCTACCTGCTACAATTTGTTTCCTCCTACCAGGCATTCTATTGGCTTGTGTTTATCCACTACCGATACTATCTTCGTTTCTGAACTGCTGATTTTCATACCATATTCCCTACATTTATGTTCAACTTCTAACAAAACTTTTACGACAGAGTGTGCCATTACAACCAGGTTATCAGCATAAGCCAGACTGCTCAACTGGTTTCCACCTAACTGAATCTCACCCCGCCAGTTTAAGACCTTTAGCAAATAAGCAAACACAGCCTAATACTATTAGCCTACTCTCTATTTTTGCAACAAAAAAAAAAAGAAAGCACACTTATGAAATCTACATGGGTCAAAAGTTGTATGTCTGTGTGTGTGTGAGTGTGTGTACTGTGTATCTGTCTTCCCCTATCAATTCAAACACGACGAAACCGCATTGAACGAAATTTAGTAATGAGGTAGCTCTAGCAAAGGACACCTCAGTGTCATATGTTATATCGCCGCCATCTTGACGGTAACGTAACGGTGGCCACCCAAATGTTCAAAGCTTAAATCAAATTACGACTAACCTAATCATCTGATCTCTATACAGACAGCAGTGGCTACGCTGGCTAAAGTTCAACGTTAGGTCATGGAGCCTGCTGACTCGGTTGACGCGTGGGTTCGATCCCCACCGTTGGCCGTCCTTGAAATGGTTTTCCGTGGTTTTCCCATTTTCAACACCAGGCAAATGCTGGGACGGTACATTCTGACAGGCCACGGCCTCTTCCTGCCACATCCTTGCCCAATTTCATTCATCTTTATTCATTCCATATCTTATCCATACGCGCAGGTCGCCCACGGGCGTCAACTAGAAAGACCAGCACTTGGCCTCTCAGGAGGTCACACGGCAAAAAAATAAATAAAACAATTTAAAAACTCATCTCTACCAAATATTGCAACAACATACCTTCATGTGGGAAGCATCTTTTGACCAAACTACGAGGTCATCAGCCAAATAGTTTCAAGATGGCGGATGTATGAATCATGCAAGTATTATAGCCTAACCGTTACTAACCATTCAACAAGGCCCGGCCTCACCAAATCTGTTTATCGTACAGAGGGTGGTTTAAATTCTCCTCAAGGAAGTGACCCGTAGGATATGAACATCTGATAATAAAATATTATATCATAGCACCGACTAAAAGTCCAGGCCGTCCGTGCTGTATCGTGCTGGGCCATGCCGTCCCGTAGGGTCAAAATGGAGGCTATTGTTTGCTCGCTAGTCCATAATTTAGTAGCTTAATAGTCTCCCAGGAATGTTCTGAACAAAATAATACAAATTTAGTACCAAATGGCTTGTAAACAAGATGTTCAGTAAAGAACATATAGCCTACTTTCTCCTAAATGCATGGGTATAGTTATAACTCTTTGACCTTTTCAAGGAGTATATTTGAATTTTGGTTGTAGTAGCAATACTGTCATCACAATCACACAGATTATCAGACAAAATTTAACACTCATCCAATAACACGGGGCTATATGACAATGCTGTTCATGCATCTCAAATGAAACAACAACAACAGCTTCCTACCCAAATCCTTTTTCGTATAAAAGTACACACACTAGTAAGCCTACACATATCGCACTGACACAGGTTATCAGACAACTTCTATACACACCCAAGTACACGGGCTACAAGACCATGATGCTGAAAAGCCTCTAATGAATCAACACTAAAAACCACAACAATAGTAGACTCTACCGCAGTTCAAGGACATCGAATTTTAATCACTGTAGTTGAGAGTGTTGAAATATGTGGTGTTAAAAGTCGATGCAAATACACACTATATATGCTTAACATTAAAACGTGTGAGTAGTTATAAATCAATAATTACAAAACAAATCAAATGAACAATTGTGAACCTGCTTGGATTCGAACCACGAACCTCTAGACTATGAGATTAGGACGCTACCACTACGCTATACATGCCACGTACAGGTTATCAACTGGTTTAGTATAACTGCATAACATATTTTATCTTGGAATCAAAGATTTCATTAGCGTTTTCTGCCGTTTTATAAACAATTTGATACTACGATATGTATTGTTTTCTTTTCAGTACACTTCTAAAAGGTTATGAACTTACAAAGTTACTGAAATATGGACTTGTAAGCCTTCATTTTGGCCCAACGGGACGGCACGGCCAGCCTGAACTGTTAGCACTGCCACGGTTACAATATTCTATTTCAAAATGCTAATATCCTACCGGTCACCTCCTTGAGGACAGTTTAAACCCCCCTATGTACGATAAGCGAATTTGTTGAATTGTAAGTTACGGTTAGGCTATAATACTTGCATGATTCATACATCTGCCATCTTGAACCTATTTGGCTGATGACCTTGTAGTTTGGGAAAAAGACGCTTCCCACAGTAAGGTATATTGTTGCAGAATTTGGTAGAGATCAAATGATTAGGTTAGTCGTAATGATTTAAGCTTTGAACATTTGGGTGGCCGCCATCACCTTTCCATTAAGATGGTGGCGATATTGTTACGGCTGTGAGTTTGTTTCGTTGCCTCACCGCATGAGTCACAGCTGCCCCAGGCTGTGGTCTGCCTCAGGGTATTACGTGCGCCTTACGCAACGGGCTGCGTGGACAAAGGGATGGTCCAGAATATTCGTGACCCAGCTAGTGATGGAAATCTCGAGAAGCCGTGAATCCTGGACGGGTCTAGAAGCATTCATTGAGTCACCAGCCTGCTATATAAGAGCGACCTGGCCAGCGAGGTGGACAGTGTTTTTTGAGCTAGTGCGTGCTTTTTTGAACGACAGTTGTTGGTGACGTGACTTGCGAAACCCTAGTGAAGCTGATTCTCTTGACAGCGAAGCGGAGTGTAGTGGTGAGTGACTGGCTATCGTTAATAACTGTGGCTTGTGCATTCAAGGAAGTGTTGCAGGCTCTGGCCCGCAATAAAACTAATACGTTTCTTTAAAGGAACAATTTGCTCTTGTGCTTCTACCCACCGTAATCCAGTTAACGGAAGTGCCACTAGGGGGTGGCACGTAACAATATAATACATGACACTGAGGTGTTCTTTGCTAGTGCTACATCTGTACCAAATTTGGTTCAATTAGGCTTCGTCGTGTTTGAATTGATAGGCGGAAGCGGGGGGGGGGGGGGGGGGGGGGACAGATATACACACTCGCACACACTCACTCACATACATACAGACCGACAACTTTTGGTCCGTGTAGACCTCATAAGTCTACTTTCATTTTTTGTAAAAATCGAAATTTGGCTAAAAACGGCAGAAAACGCTATTGAAGACAAAGAAATATCCTAGGCAGTTATACTAAAGCTGTTGTTAACGTTGCTAAGTGTAGTGGGCATGTGTAGCAGCGTGGTAGCGTGCAAGACTCCGAGTCTTAAGGTTTGAGCTTTTTACTTGATATTTTATATTTGCTGATTTATAACTACTGTTACGTTATAATCTTAAACATATACCTAAGTGTGTATTTGCAATTGAAAATATTATATTAGTATGCTTACACCATCACATATTTCAACACTGGACTACAGCGATTAAAATTCGTTGTCATTGATCCACGGTAGAGCCTGTTGTTGTTGATTAGGGGCCTCGCGGCATCATGACCATGTAGCCCCGTGTACTAGGGTGTGTGTAGAGGTTGTCTGATAACCTGTGTCACTGTGATGTGTGTACTAGTTTGTGTACTTGTTCAGTAAGTGAGGAAGGATTTGTGTAGGAAGCTGTCATTGATTCGCGGTAGAGTCTGTTGTTGATGAACTCGAAGTTCCGCCCCTTAAAACCTCAATTACTAACTAACTAAGTAGAGTCTGCTGTTCGTTGTTGTTGTTATTGTTTCTGTTGTTGATTCTTTAGTGGCTTTGGGGCATCGTGGTCATGTAACCCCGTATGCTTAGGTCTGTGTAGAAGTTGTCTGACAAACTGTGTCACTGTGATGTTTGTGTGTGTACTTTTTAAAGAGGAAGGATTTGCTTAGGAAGCTGTTGTTGTTTTGTTTTATTTAAGAGGTTTGGACGTCATGGTCATTTGGTGCCGTGTACTTTGGTGAGTGTTGAATTTTGTCTGCCAACCTGTGTCATTGAGATGGATGTACTAGTGTGTGTATTTATAATTCTGGTGAGAATTCAATCAATCAATATATAATATAGCACGTTGTTATTCAAGAAGCTACTACAACCAACATTCAATTATACTCCTTGAAAAAGACAATGAGTTATAACTAGAGCCCTGCGCGGATAAACAAAACGTTATCCGCATCCGCCCCGCATCCGCACGACTCTTATCCGCATCCGCACGACTCTTATCCGCATCCGCCCCGCATCCGCACGACTCTTATCCGCATCCGCCCCGCATCCGCACACCTGTTATCCGCATCCGCCCCGCATCCGCACGCCTGTTATCCGCATCCGCACCACATCCGCATGACTTATATTCGCATCCGCCCCACATCCGCATGAATTTTATCCAAATCCGCTGATATTTCAATATTTTGTTTAATTTATTAGATCAAGCATAACGTGTTAAACCAACACATTTAGACATTTGAGGAGAAAGTCGTTCCTGACAATTTGTTTCATTGCAAGGAACTTCAAGTTGGCATTCCAAGGGACTTCAAGTTGGATGACACTTCTGGTTCCTTGACCTCCGCTTTAGACAAAAAATTGGCTATACTCTTTTGGCTACTTTCGCACTTATCCTCAGTAAGTTTGATGTCCCCGATTTGTGTCCTGAGTATGAATACACTTTTTTTACAGGTAAAACATCACTATATCGTTCACCTTCTCGTTTCCATTGAAAACGTAACCAAATGTCTGCCATATCGTTGACTTGAGCTTTGTTTCACGCGCTATTGAATATTCACCTTGTTTTATTTTAATAGATAGTTTATCCATGTTGGTGAAATTATGTTCATACTCACGGTCGCGGTAACATTCACTACGTGAACTTCTCTTTACGCTTGGAGAATGGGATTGATATTTGGCCGGAAATTCCAAGTCAGTCATCATCCTTCTGCTTCTGGACCCATCCATGTTCGCATAGATGATGTCATAGTTGATGTTGCAATATCACAGCCAACGTGCTTCAGTGACAAGTTGGAAATAAATCTACAGATAAACCTAGATCCCGATCTTCTAGGATAGCTTAGATGGCGAAGTAGCTGACATGAGGAATGTTAATGATGTCACCACGATGAACTAACAAGCTTATTGACAGCATTATATCTCGTACGTATAGTAATAATGGCGGTGAGAATTGATGATGATGATATGTCAAGACCATCTACTACAAACAAATGGTACTTAATAAAATGTAGTTGAAAGCATCTGAGTAAAATGATCTTCTCGTGTATAAGTGCAATACGTGCCTGAATATTTCGAACGCAATAGGCTATAGGAGTATTCCTCTTTTAAGCACGAAGCTGTAGATTGGCATATCAAATATGTGATGTTAACGTAAGTTTGTATTCTGAAGACTATCCGCAAATTTAGTCGAAACATTATCCGCAGCGTATCCGCTATCCGCACAGCCATGCAAACTATATCCGCGCAGGGCTTTAGTTATAACTAGGGCTCGGATTCAAGCATATTTGCATATTTTTTTCCTTAATTGTACACATTGAAAGAAGCCTTTTGGTGGTATTTTCACATCTCCGGGAACAACTGAATTGATATTTATCGAGCATATAAATGCATAAAACCGCGGTTTTCAGAATAGAAGCATATAAATGCATATTCATGTGGTTTTCGTCGATATAGTTTGTTTTTCTTCGAATTTCCCCTATGAATTGGGGCCCTGGCGATCCTCAAGGTTATGGGCCGATAACCTCGATGTTAGGCCCCTTAAAACAACAATTATCATCATCATCATTATCCTCAAGGTTCGAAAACAGAAATAATTATTGAAAAGCCTATCTGGTGTGAATAATAGAACCGTAGGTTTTTAACCTTTAGTGAGGTCATTCACACAATCTAATTGGCCTGTGCCGGATTAGAGTGCGCAGATAAGCTCTCGAAGCCCCAAGCATCCTTTCACTTTGAAATGGGGTTGTGAGGTAATTTAGTGGTGTGCCTATTTTGGGAACCAGTATTGTTTAGGTGGAAGGTGGTGGAAGATCCGACCCCGTCAAGTAAAGTTTCTGCATTCTACTCTCAGTTCGTAATCGTATCCGTACGACTTTTCAATGTACGCGATGCCTAAAATTAAGGAATCTCTGAGAGGTTTACTCCGACGATGTACAAAGGAAGACCCTGACTAGTTTTCTACTGACGGGAGAATTCTTTTCTGCAAATTGTGCGAAAAAGAGATAAGTTCTTATTTACATTTTCACATCTACGTTCTGAGATATATTACTGGTCAGTGTATCATACATACAGTTAGAAAATAAAGCTCGTATATAAAGATATGTTTTGGTTTTTCGTTTCACTTTCTTTTCTATAGTTTTTAACGGTGTTTTTAGAGCATATTCTGCATATTTAACCGCATATAATGTTTTTTCTAGCATAGCCTATCTATCGAGCATATAATGGGTTTTTCGAGCATATCTATCGAGCATAAAACACATTGTTTTCGAGCATATCTGGAAATTTTATCGAGCATATCGATCCGAGCCCTAGTTATAACTATACCCATGCATTTAGGAGAGACTAGGCTATACGTTCTTTACTGAACATCTTGTTTTTAGCCTATTTTCATCATATGAGATAATAGGCTTATGAAATCATCTTTTGTCCATGTGTGTGTGTGTGTGTGTGCAGCTGCGTGTTTGTGTGTCCTCGTAATAAAATCTAAATAGCTGCAGCAATTGTAATGAAACTCGATAAGGACATAGCACTTGTTTGTCTGAGCCTGACTAACATGGTGGCTGTGCGAAATATTTCACCGGCATTCTACAGTATATCGCTGAAACTATTACTGGTATTACCGCGTATTTTTTTACCGACAGTAGTGGCTACGCTGGCTAACGCGCAGCATTAGGTCATGGGGCCAAGCTCTCTGCTGACTCGGTAGACGCGTGGGTTCGAGCCCCACCGCCGGCCGTCCTTGAAATGGTTTTCCGTGGTTTCCCATTTTCAACACCAGGCAAATGCTGGGAAGGTACCTTCTGACAGGCCACGGCCGCTTCCTTCCACATCCTTGCCCAGTTTCATTCACCATCATTCATTTCATCTCTCACTAACTCCTCTCATGAGGTTGGCATCAGGAAGGGCATCCGGCCTTAAAAACCATCGCCACAAAGACTTCCATCGCATCTCATCCCCGACCCCGTTGGAAAACGAGAATAATAAGGGGTAGACATACATACCGTGTATTTTTGTATGGTTATAGAGAATACTGAGGTACGTTTATCTATGTGATGATTAAAACATGTTAAGTACAAAACCAACAGCGGACAAGAGAAGTTAAAATATTTACATTTCATATTCTCGATATTTAACAAACCGGGGGCAGTGAAACTTGGTACGATAAATGTTTATACAGGATTTTAATCTTCTTTTTTTAAATTTATCGTATCTTAATCTTGTGATTGAAAATATGATTCGTATGCTGGGCCAGTAACAATCATTATTTAAAGGCACTAAATTCTGTAACTTACTTTTCGTGAATCACAGAAGCCAAGCATTTGACTTTCGTCAAAATTAAATCCCTCTGATCACTGATACTGAAACTTCTCATTGTAGAGCTATTTGTTCTTCCCCTGATTAAAGGAAGAATGCCAGGACACATGTCTACATTTCGATGTACTTTCTTCCCATGTGTGTTCCATTCCAAAGTGAAACATCCATCTCCTTCTGTTTACTTGTCAGTGACATTATAAGTGTCGCCGTGCGAGACTATGGACTAATGGAATCCCATCTGAGAAAACATAAACGTGGAGAAGAGATGGCTGGCAACTTCTTTCTGACGCTTAAAATGCTTTCATATCAACGTGTATTGTGGTGTTACAATACCACAATTCCTTAACAGTGTGGTAGAATGGAAGAGTATTCTTTGAGTTGTCATGCCTCTATTCTGGAGTGACATTTACATGCCGTAACATGGGATTCACCACACATTCACTGGGGCTGCGAGTGTGCCTCAGAGCTTGTGGCCACTATTCTTACTACCGTGCGTTAAATCTCCTAACACCACTACAACAAGTCCGGTGATCGGAGAATTGAATCTCGGTGTTGGCAGCTGCCATCCTGAATCTGGTTATCTCCGTGTTTTCCCACACACTCTTGGGTCAAACACCATAATGGTGCATTACTTGAAGCCCCAGTGTACGTACCTATATCACTCAATCTAAGCTACTCACACTACTACAGTCGCCACAGTAGCAGAGGTTATCAGTTATGCATTAACCGAAGTGCATTTGGCTTATAACCAAGGTGACACAAGTCCCTAAAACAACTATTACTAATATTCGTGCCTCGCTGGCGTCTGGAGAGCGTGGGATCAAATCCCACCTCAGCCGTCCTGGAAATGGTATTCGTAGTTTCCTATTTTCACCACCAGGCAAATGATAGGACAGTTCCTTTCAATAGGTCCATGGCCAATTTCTTTCCAAAATCCCATCCCTGACCCGTCCTGAAAATAAAATAAAAGGCTATTCGATGCATTAATAAAATTAAAAAATATTCCCGGCTCTGCCATAAATTAAATTTTTAATTCAATTCTGGTCTGAGGGCTGGAATGAGCTAGACTCAGCCTCGGGAGGCAAAGCAGAGAAGAAGTGGAAATCCACTTCTACTGCAGGTAAATGTCGGGATGGCACGTAAATTAGCGCCAGGGTCGTCTCCTTCCCCAATCCTCGTCTCAATTAAAAATGCACACTCTACTACAGCCGTCACAATAACACAGAAATATGCCACCTCAACGGGAGGAGTCACAATTAACCGGTACTAACATATTCTAGAACTAAACGTATTTAAAATTAAACAACCTCAATATTGTGCTAACATAGCGATCGAACGTGTGTCTCCTTCGAATCCAACCTTCAAGGAATTTCTTTCCTTCTGCTAATCGAGAAGTCAACAGGTAAGTTTATATTTGAATGAGAAGTGAATTATTGGAGAATGGTCAGTTGGCGCGCATTCAGTGGTACGGAAGAGCGAACGGGCCTGCAGGAATGCTGGCCAAGATTGAACTGGTAGCAAGTAAGCCACAGAACATGTGCCGAGCGTTCTGTGAAATGGGTCCTGAGGGAGTCTGGTTCTGGAGTCAAGGATACCATCAGTCATAGAGCGGGTGAGGGCGTTGCTGCTTCATGTTAGACGCTGGGGATGGGACTGCTACACAAAGCGTATTGGCGTCCTGTCCCGCTGCGTTCCTTCATTTCTTAAAAACAGATATGTTGACATAACTTCATTACATTCAGTGCATTTGTGTATTTTTGTATTTGTGTATTCACCACACGAGATATTACAATGCAATTAGGCCAACAGTTTTAATAGGAAGATGGTATATACCATCTTTTTGGAAGCCTTCATAGGGAGGTTGAGGCTGCTAGAGCTTTTAGTTCTCGCAGTCAAGTAGTGCAGTTGCACTCTATATAAAGGGAGGTAGCGCGCAGTTCGTTACTCCTGTGGGGGTCCGGGCGGCGACACCAAGAGCCCGCCGATGAGTCAACTTGGTGTCCTAGGTGAAATTCCACACAAGACACGGCACAAACCTAGAAGAATTGCGGAGTTTTAATTCGCCGGCCGTGAAAGCCAATATACCATCTTTTTAGGAACTGTTGAGTTAGAACAACAATAAGAAAATAGTGCAGACAACTTCACTACTGAAATTATTCATAGGCTAATAAATAACAATTCAATAGATCACAAGCTACATACTTAAACCACATGAATAATAATAATAATAATAATAATAATAATAATAATAATAATAATGCAACAACCATAGAAGTGTAATCTTCTGCCTGTAAATAGTTGACAGGTTACACAAGTTTTTAGAAACGTATGTAATATAAATATTGTTTATACTATATATTATTTGTGTTTAAGTGTAATTAATAAACATCGTACACAAATTAAGCATAAGTGAAAAGGATCAGAGGATGAACGCGTGACGTTGGAATCATGCCATCCAATGAATTAGGTATTTGTACATAAAAGCGTGTTAGTTTGTAGGGTATGTAAATACTTGTTTATCGCCTAACGTAGTTGGGCACAATTTGTGTAGACCGACTGAAAAGCTTTCTTAAACCTCTTTTTCTGGTTCTCTCTTTCTTATTAAATAACCGCACATTTAACATATTTTAAGACAAATTACTTATTTTAATAACCTATAACAAGAAGTTCCGTGACGAACTAAAGAGCCTACTTTTCTTAAAATTTAAGAATCATGCTAATGATTAATCTATATTATGGATCTATCTATAATAATGACGAAATTAAATTGGTAACATCGACATTTCTAATTAGTTTGAAATACTGTATACCTGGCATAACGTAGCCTAATAGAGAACTACAGTTGGCAGCCCTGGTGACTGAATATATTCTTAGTTCCATCTCTTAAGGTACAGAATACAAAATGTGGTTGAAGTCCAATGGATAGCATGGAGGTTACATGTAGTTAAACATTGGATCTGACAGCGCGCGTAAAATCATGTTGGCAACAATGACACACATATATTGGTCAGAAATAATCTGAAATAATATGATCTATTGTTGTGTCAATTTTGAATGAATTCCATTAGTTAGTATAGAAGTTACATGCATTTTAAAATCGAACCTATGAGCAGGCTTAAAATCATGTTGGCAGCGCTGGCGTAGGCCTATATTAGTTACTCCAAATTAATCCAGAATGCCAGGTACTATACGTGTGCAAAGTTTAGAGCTATTGGTTTGCATACTTTCTGATATATTGATATTAGGGTAACAAAAATAGAGACAGTATTTATTAACAGTTGGCAGCCCTGGTTACTCTTAAGAATCGGCATAGTCATATCTGTTATGGTACACATAACACACACTAAATTTGGTTGAAATCCAAATGATAGTATAGAAGTTACATGTATTTTAAGTTGGACCTCTCAGTAGGCTTAGAATCATGTTGGTAGCACTGACGTATATACGTTACTGCAAATTAATATAGAATGTCAGGTACTATACGTGTGCATAGTTTAAAGCTGTCGGCTTGCATACTTTCTGATATATGGGTATTTGGATTTAAAAAATTGAGAGCATTTTTTAACAGTTGGCAGCCCTGGTGGATCCTCAGAATACGCTCAGTAATATATGTTTATGTACACATAGCACATACGAAATTTGGTTGAAATCCAATTGATAGTGTAGAAGTTATATGCATTTAAAATTTGGACCTATCAGCAGGCTTATAATCATTTTGGCAACACTGACATGTATAGCCTCCTGGAAATATAACTGCAATATTATTATCTATATGTGTGCCAATTTTGAAATAGCTCCCATTCATACCTTCCAAGATATACAACATGGAGCTCAAATTTTAATTTGCAATTTTTCAGCATTTGGTAGCACTGACATCATTTACAAATATGGCCGTGAGATATTCAGGTATAGATCTTTATTCCTACCAAATTTTGTTTCGATTGCTGCAGCCGTTTAGGAGTTGATAGGGGGGGGACACACACACAGCCAGACAGACAGACAGACAGAAGGACAGACAGACAGACAGACAGACGGACAGACAGACAGACAGACAGACAGACAGACAGACAGACAGACAGACACACATTTTCCCGGATCGATCTCATAAGTCTACTTTTTCCTCATTTTTGCAAAATGTGAAAAGTAGGCTAAAAATTACACATCACAATTACCGACCGGCGTAATTACGAGCACCAAGTAGTGGCCATAGGGACCAGACAATCTCCAGACAGGAAAAACAAGGGGTTCAAATCCCTCAGTCAAACATTCTTGAAATGGTTTTCCGTGCTTTTCTTTTTCAAATCCGGGTGGAACTGGGGCAGTACCTTCTAGCAGGCCACGACCGCTTCCTTCCAACTTCTTGCCCAGTTTAATTCATGTACACTCATTTTTATCCCTCAGTAACACCCCTGAGGAGCTAGGTGTCGTGAAGGGCAACCGGCTGTGAAAAACATCCACAATCTCTCTTCACCCACTAACCCCATATAAATGAGAATAGTAAAGGGTAGAATTAGTTCAGAAATCACATGGTACCAATTTTTGCAGAGAAAATATATTAAAAAGTGAAGATGCACATATCCTAGGTCTGAAAGCAACACTGAAGAATGGCTTTTATCACTACAATGTTGGATAGAGACCGTTGAATTTAAGGGTACAATGACCTTCTTAGTTACTGCGGATTTAGAGACGCTGGGATGCCGGAATTATGGCCTCTTTAACATTCCTGTAAATCTATCGATACGGACACACCGTATTTGAGCACTGGGATTCGATCCCACAACGTTGGGCATAATAACCGAGAACCTTACCTCAGATTTACTCAACCAGCCACTGATGGGAGAGTCCATCTTCTGGTGTAGTAGCTAGCGTTCTTGGTTGTCGCCCCGGAGGTCCAGGTTCGGTTCTCGGCTCTCCCAAGAAATTTAATTCTGGTCTGAGGGCTTAAATGGGGTACTGTGCCCGTTTAGACCGGAGTCCGCACGACCACATATGCATTTTACCAATAATCAGTCAGCACGAGAATCAAAATATCCCGGGGCGCCAGATGGGTTAAAGCTAATCGCAAAAACGACATCAAATGAAAAACATGCTTTACTGATCTTTGGCTCAATGCAACAATAAGGATAGAAGGAGATTTAATTGGGTATGACACATCTGGTAAAATTATCTCAGTTTATTTTGAAGTTAAAATTGACTGCAAAGATGCTCAAAGCAGCATCACTCCCGTGTGGCGATCCACACACTTATTTACACACAATATACAGAAATTTTCCAAACACATTTGACAATCTTTTTGGAAACACAAGTCCGATTAATAGTCCTGTAGACTGTGTTCCAAAATTATTTAGGATTAATTCCAGTTCAAAGTTAATTGTCTCTACTGGAAATATCGTAGATCACTGTTTGAATATTTACATGATATTATCACTCGTAGAATAAATGTTCATAGAATTTTAAACTTTCACTTATTTTTCCAGTTTCAAAAATATATTGTCGAAAAATATTATTATCATTGAATCAACACACATTATTTACATATATTAATAACATCTGAAAAGTATTTGACCTTGAGCATAGGATCGAAGAACTGTGCGAAGCACAACAACAATTAATTGTTCTTCTGACATTAAACATTCGAGAAGTGACTCGATTATGAACTTCAAGTTCCTAACAAAATACATGATTTCTGAATCATCAACTTGATCACTAAATTGTTGAACCATTCAACTATTCAATTTTCCACTTGGAATCATTATTATGAAAAATATTTATATTTATGGCCATTATTAGTAATTTTCACAACTTGCAATTCTTCGACAGAATGCGGAAATAAGAATTGTAGATTCATAATAAATTCATTCAGTTCATGGCACTAGGATTGAAAATATCCTTCAAATTATTCGTGGTTAAAGAATTATTTTTAATTGGCAGTGGCCCATTCTATTATTTGTGTAAGAACACAATATTACATCAACAACGGCAAAGGTCTTCCTCTGAAGAAGAATAAACTACTATCATGACAAATCCGGGTTCTAGCAAAATCAAAGTCTAAATGGAATTCGTAAACTAGGTTGAAATAAGAACTGATGGTTTCAAAGAAATAACCTTCGGGTCATTCATACGACGAAATGTGTAGTTCCAATACTCCTACTATAAACCTGAGCCATCGAACCTGCTATTTGATTGATGCTCGAAAAAACCTCTTCATTCCTGCGACTTAAACATGCGCACCTGGGAATGGCATTTCAACTACTCCACACATATAAATTTTCTTCCCAAAATTTATACAATAAATCAAGCCTCTGCTTGTTATCAACACTGGAAGATTAATAAACTTACAAGTTTATTTTATTTTACCATTCAGTTCACCCGTGAATTTACCATATTTACGAAAATCTTTATTTCACTTTCGAGTGTATTTACGTCATGATTTTATATAAATACAAAAATATCCTATTTGATACAAATATCATTTGCTTCCCGTTTCATGACTCTCCGTGTTATCTGAAAAATATACTTTGCTCATTGCAAATATCAACTGTTCAACCAGAACTGAAATGTTGGTTGAATGCGGGCTTGCGTTAACCACTCTCCTTCGGAAAATATCCTGTTCCAGACTAGAAATGATTAAACTACTTCATAGGCTCTTTCTAAATACATATGATTATTATAAAATATAATATCCAAGAATTATTTAGAAAAATTATGAAAATTATTATTATTATAATTAGTGGATTATTATTATTATTATTATTTATATCATTTTAAATGTGTTTAATTATCATCTCATTATGTGAGAATCCACATGTTCGAATCTTCGAATATGGAAAAAATATCCATTCCTCAACAAAAATAATTTATTCATAATGTTGAATTTTGGGCTTATGCCGTGTTTTATTATACTAATATTCGACGCGTTTCGAAAGAAACCATGTCTTTCATCGTCAGGAATAATCTGGAATACGACAATGTTGCTAAGAGAAAGCAACGAAGAACATATAGAAGGTGCCCAAAGATGGACGCCATTATAGCCCCATGTTAGGGACAACGGAAAGCAGCAGTGAATTACTTTCTCATGGTTCTGATAATAGGTAGCCAGGATTCACTGAGATTGTAGCCGGTGTCGCGGTTGAAATTATCTGGGTGTTTACGTATTTCAACCGCCTCCCTGATGATTCTGGGACGATATTGCTTTATACGGGCAAGAACATCCACTCCTTGGAACATGACATCATGGCCAGGTGTTAAAGCATGATCGGCAACAGCTGATTTATCAGGTTGAATGAGCCTGATACATCTATTATGTTCCTTAATGCGAGTGCATATTGTTCTCGAAGTCTGCCCGATGTAAACCTTGCCACAAGTACGGGGAACTCTGTAGATACCCGGTTGTTGCAATTTAGGCAAACTGTCCTTAGTTGGTCGCAGGAGTTGCCTAATCTTAACAGAAGTTCCAAATACAGTCCGTATGTTGTACCGACGTAGGATTTTAGCAATACGATCCGTTGTGTTATGTATGTACGGAAGGTAAGCAGTTCCTCTTACATCTCTTTTCTCAACTGACGTCCTATTATTATTTGTTGGTTTCAGAACCGTAGAAATCAAAGCCTTGCTATAACCGTTGCTCTCAAAGGTGGTTCGCAGGGTGTTAATTTCTTCTTGTAAAGAAGACACTTCACAAATCCTCCTAACCCTGGTAGTTAGAGTTGTAAGGATTCCGTGTTTCTGGGCAGGGTGATGGTGAGAACTTGCGTGGAGATATCTATTGGTGTGTGTTGGCTTACGAAAAACGCTGTGTCCTAAAGATCCATCCTCTTTCTTGGTGACGAGAACATCTAAAAAAGGTATTTTGCCGTCAGATTCCTTTTCCATGGTGAAACAAATAGAAGGGTGCTGGAGATTAAGGTGATCCAGGAAATGGCTTAGATTTTCCTCACCTTCCGTCCAAACAACGAACGTGTCATCCACATAACGGTTTGAAAGGAGCCGACGACAAAGCTTTCTCTTCAAAGTTCTCCATGAAGAAATTAGCCACAACAGGAGAGAGAGGACTACCCATGGCCACACCATCAGTCTGCTCATAAAAATTCCCATTCCATAGAAAGTAGGAGGAGGTCATGCAGTGATAAAAAAGTCTTGTGATGTCTTCAGGAAAAAAGCCATTAATGAGAGACATAACACCATCAATAGGTACTCTCGTAAACAGAGACACCACGTCGAGACTCACTAGAATATCACCCGGCTGAAGTGTTATAGCTTTTAACTTTTCCACGAAGTGTGTGGAATCCTTAATGTACGAAGGCGTGTTACCCAGAAGCGGCTGAAGTAGTCTACCTAAGTATTTGGAAAGGGCATATGTAGGAGAACCAATCGTACTAACAATAGGTCTAAGAGGAACATCTTCCTTATGTATTTTAGGAAGACCATAGAGTCTCGGAGGAATAGCATCCCCTGGAAGGAGAGTCTTCGCTGCATCCGCTGGAATAGATGATTGCTTGATCAATTTGACGGTGACATTTGAGTAGCGAGTAGTAGGATCACGACTATTAATCCTATATACAGGATCTGATAACAAAGACGAGATCTTGGAATCATAATCAATCTTATCCAATACCACTGTCGCGTTACCCTTGTCAGCGGGGAGAACGATAATATCAGAATCGTCCCTTAGATCTTTAAGTGCCCGGCTTTCGCCTTGTTTTAAGTTGGTGTTAGGTGGCTTAGCGGTCTTGAGAACTCGGGAACATTCTTGCCTGGCTTCCTCGGCCTCTTCAGGTGTGAGGTGTTGTACCGAGGATTCTACGGATGTAATAAGTTCTTCAATAGGAATTCTTCTAGGCGCTACAGCAAAATTGAGACCTTTAGCGAGAACTGCCTGTTGGGTATCACTTAGGGGCCTGCTGGACAAATTTACGACAACCTTGTTAGCATCAAGTCTAATGGCTTGAGATTTCTGCAACTGATATAACCTATCATATTTGGAAATATGTCTGTCCCTCACCTGATCTAGAACGCTGTTAGCTTGCACTGAAGAAATACTATCAAAGATCTTCCATAATTCCTCACTTACTAAGTTTGAGAGGCGTAGATGTAGCTGTAGTAACTCCCTCGAAATAAAATCCAACTGCTTACGAGTATGCTGTAACCTCTCTATCAATAACGCCTTGCTTGCACGACGATAGATTCTCGTTGCCTTTGGTGTTCTGAAGGAATGCTTCAACATAACAAAACTCGGTAGAATATCATGATCCCGGCATCTTAGGAGAAAAGCGAGTGAAGAGATTAGACACACCTTCTTGCGTCGTAACCTACTAAATCTAGACATCAGTCGGAAAATATCCTCCCCATAGAGGTTTCTAATATTGTCATTCAGACTTTCACGGCCCGTGTTATTATTCATAATGTTGAATTTTGGGCTTATGCCGTGTTTTATTATACTAATATTCGACGCGTTTCGAAAGAAACCATGTCTTTCATCGTCAGGAATAATCTGGAATACGACAATGTTGCTAAGAGAAAGCAACGAAGAACATATAGAAGGTGCCCAAAGATGGACGCCATTATAGCCCCATGTTAGGGACAACGGAAAGCAGCAGTGAATTACTTTCTCAGGGTTCTGATAATAGGTAGCCAGGATTCACTGAGCTTGTAGCCGGTGTCGCGGTTGAAATTATCTGGGTGTTTACGTATTTCAACCGCCTCCCTGATGATTCTGGGACGATATTGCTTTATACGGGCAAGAACATCCACTCCTTGGAACATGACATCATGGCCAGGTGTTAAAGCATGATCGGCAACAGCTGATTTATCAGGTTGAATGAGCCTGATACATCTATTATGTTCCTTAATGCGAGTGCATATTGTTCTCGAAGTCTGCCCGATGTAAACCTTGCCACAAGTACAGGGAACTCTGTAGATACCCGGTTGTTGCAATTTAGGCGAACTGTCCTTAGTTGGTCGCAGGAGTTGCCTAATCTTAACAGAAGTTCCAAATACAGTCCGTATGTTGTACCGACGTAGGATTTTAGCAATACGATCCGTTGTGTTATGTATGTACGGAAGGTAAGCAGTTCCTCTTACATCTCTTTTCTCAACTGACGTCCTATTATTATTTGTTGGTTTCAGAACCGTAGAAATCAAAGCCTTGCTATAACCGTTGCTCTCAAAGGTGGTTCGCAGGGTGTTAATTTCTTCTTGTAAAGAAGACACTTCACAAATCCTCCTAGCCCTGGTAGTTAGAGTTGTAAGGATTCCATGTTTCTGGGCACGGTGCTGGTGAGAACTTGCGTGGAGATATCTATTGGTGTGTGTTGGCTTACGAAAAACGCTGTATCCTTAAGATCCATCCTCTTTCTTGTTGACGAGAACATCTAAAAAAGGTATTTTGCCGTCAGATTCCTTTTCCATGGTGAAACAAATAGAAGGGTGCTGGAGATTAAGGTGATCCAGGAAATGGCTAAGATTTTCCTCACCTTCCGTCCAAACAACGAACGTGTCATCCACATAACGCCACCAGATCTTCGGTTTGAAAGGAGCCGACGACAAAGCTTTCTCTTCAAAGTTCTCCATGAAGAAATTAGCCACAACAGGAGAGAGAGGACTACCCATGGCCACACCATCAGTCTGCTCATAAAAATTCCCATTCCATAGAAAGTAGGAGGAGGTCATGCAGTGATAAAAAAGTCTGTAGCGCCTAGTAGAATTCCTATTGAAGAACTTATTACATCCGTAGAATCCTCGGTACATCACCTCACACCTGAAGAGGCCGAGGAAGCCAGGCAAGAATGTTCCCGAGTTCTCAAGACCGCTAAGCCACCTAACACCAACTTAAAACAAGGCGAAAGCCGGGCACTTAAAGATCTAAGGGACGATTCTGATATTATCGTTCTCCCCGCTGACAAGGGTAACGCGACAGTGGTATTGGATAAGGTTGATTATGATTCCAAGATCTCGTCTTTGATATCAGATCCTGTATATAGGATTAATAGTCGTGATCCTACTACTCGCTACTCAAATGTCACCGTCAAATTGATCAAGCAATCATCTATTCCAGCGGATGCAGCGAAGACTCTCCTTCCAGGGGATGCTATTCCTCCGAGACTCTATGGTCTTCCTAACATACATAAGGAAGATGTTCCTCTTAGACCTATTGTTAGTACGATTGGTTCTCCTACATATGCCCTTTCCAAATACTTAGGTAGACTACTTCAGCCGCTTCTGGGTAACACGCCTTCGTACATTAAGGATTCCACACACTTCGTGGAAAAGTTAAAAGCTATAACACTTCAGCCGGGTGATATTCTAGTGAGTCTCGACGTGGTGTCTCTGTTTACGAGAGTACCTATTGATGGTGTTATGTCTCTCATTAATGGGTTTTTTCCTGAAGACATCACAATACTTTTTTATCACTGCATGACCTCCTCCTACTTTCTATGGAATGGGAATTTTTATGAGCAGACTGATGGTGTGGCCATGGGTAGTCCTCTCTCTCCTGTTGTGGCTAATTTCTTCATGGAGAACTTTGAAGAGAAAGCTTTGTCGTCGGCTCCTTTCAAACCGAAGATCTGGTGGCGTTATGTGGATGACACGTTCGTTGTTTGGACGGAAGGTGAGGAAAATCTTAGCCATTTCCTGGATCACCTTAATCTCCAGCACCCTTCTATTTGTTTCACCATGGAAAAGGAATCTGACGGCAAAATACCTTTTTTAGATGTTCTCGTCACCAAGAAAGAGGATGGATCTTTAGGACACAGCGTTTTTCGTAAGCCAACACACACCAATAGATATCTCCACGCAAGTTCTCACCAGCACCGTGCCCAGAAACATGGAATCCTTACAACTCTAACTACCAGGGCTAGGAGGATTTGTGAAGTGTCTTCTTTACAAGAAGAAATTAACACCCTGCGAACCACCTTTGAGAGCAACGGTTATAGCAAGGCTTTGATTTCTACGGTTCTGAAACCAACAAATAATAATAGGACGTCAGTTGAGAAAAGAGATGTAAGAGGAACTGCTTACCTTCCGTACATACATAACACAACGGATCGTATTGCTAAGATCCTACGTCGGTACAACATACGGACTGTATTTGGAACTTCTGTTAAGATTAGGCAACTCCTGCGACCAACTAAGGACGGTTTGCCTAAATTGCAACAACCGGGTATCTACAGAGTTCCCTGTACTTGTGGCAAGGTTTACATCGGGCAGACTTCGAGAACAATATGCACTCGCATTAAGGAACATAATAGATGTATCAGGCTCATTCAACCTGATAAATCAGCTGTTGCCGATCATGCTTTAACACCTGGCCATGATGTCATGTTCCAAGGAGTGGATGTTCTTGCCCGTATAACGCAATATCGTCCCAGAATTATCAGGGAGGCGGTTGAAATACGTAACACCCAGATAATTTCAACCGCGACACCGGCTACAATCTCAGTGAATCCTGGCTACCTATTATCAGAACCCTGAGAAAGTAATTCACTGCTGCTTTCCGTTGTCCCTAACATGGGGCTATAATGGCGTCCATCTTTGGGCACCTTCTATATGTTCTTCGTTGCTTTCTCTTAGCAACATTGTTTTATTCCAGATTATTCCTGACGATGAAAGACATGGTTTCGTTCGAAACGCGTCGAATATTAGTATAATAAAACACGGCATAAGCCCAAAATTCAACATTATGAATAATAACACGGGCCGTGAAAGTCTAAATGACAATATTAGAAACCTCTATGGGGAGGATATTTTCCGACTGATGTCTAGATTTAGTAGGTTACGACGCAAGAAGGTGTGTCTAATCTCTTCACTCGCTTTTCTCCTAAGATGCCGGGATCATGATATTCTACCGAGTTTTGTTATGTTGAAGCATTCCTTCAGAACACCTAAGGCAACGAGAATCTATCGTCGTGCAAGCAAGGCGTTATTGATAGAGAGGTTACAGCATACTCGTAAGCAGTTGGATTTTATTTCGAGGGAGTTACTACAGCTACATCTACGCCTCTCAAACTTAGTAAGTGAGGAATTATGGAAGATCTTTGATCGTATTTCTTCAATGCAAGCTAACAGCGTTCTAGATCAGGTGAGGGACAGACATATTTCCAAATATGATAGGTTATATCAGTTGCAGAAATCTCAAGCCTTTAGACTTGATGCTAACAAGGTTGTCGTAAATTTGTCCAGCAGGCCCCTAAGTGATACCCAACAGGCAGTTCTCGCTAAAGGTCTCAATTTTGCTGTAGCGCCTAGAATAATTCCTATTGAAGAACTTATTACATCCGTAGAATCCTCGGTACATCACCTCACACCTGAAGAGGCCGAGGAAGCCAGGCAAGAATGTTCCCGAGTTCTCAAGACCGCTAAGCCACCTAACACCAACTTAAAACAAGGCGAAAGCCGGGCACTTAAAGATCTAAGGGACGATTCTGATATTATCGTTCTCCCCGCTGACAAGGGTAACGCGACAGTGGTATTGGATAAGGTTGATTATGATTCCAAGATCTCGTCTTTGTTATCAGATCCTGTATATAGGATTAATAGTCGTGATCCTACTACTCGCTACTCAAATGTCACCGTCAAATTGATCAAGCAATCATCTATTCCAGCGGATGCAGCGAAGACTCTCCTTCCAGGGGATGCTATTCCTCCGAGACTCTATGGTCTTCCTAACATACATAAGGAAGATGTTCCTCTTAGACCTATTGTTAGTACGATTGGTTCTCCTACATATGCCCTTTCCAAATACTTAGGTAGACTACTTCAGCCGCTTCTGGGTAACACGCCTTCGTACATTAAGGATTCCACACACTTCGTGGAAAAGTTAAAAGCTATAACACTTCAGCCGGGTGATATTCTAGTGAGTCTCGACGTGGTGTCTCTGTTTACGAGAGTACCTATTGATGGTGTTATGTCTCTCATTAATGGGTTTTTTCCTGAAGACATCACAATACTTTTTTATCACTGCATGACCTCCTCCTACTTTCTATGGAATGGGAATTTTTATGAGCAGACTGATGGTGTGGCCATGGGTAGTCCTCTCTCTCCTGTTGTGGCTAATTTCTTCATGGAGAACTTTGAAGAGAAAGCTTTGTCGTCGGCTCCTTTCAAACCGAAGATCTGGTGGCGTTATGTGGATGACACGTTCGTTGTTTGGACGGAAGGTGAGGAAAATCTTAGCCATTTCCTGGATCACCTTAATCTCCAGCACCCTTCTATTTGTTTCACCATGGAAAAGGAATCTGACGGCAAAATACCTTTTTTAGATGTTCTCGTCACCAAGAAAGAGGATGGATCTTTAGGACACAGCGTTTTTCGTAAGCCAACACACACCAATAGATATCTCCACGCAAGTTCTCACCAGCACCGTGCCCAGAAACATGGAATCCTTACAACTCTAACTACCAGGGCTAGGAGGATTTGTGAAGTGTCTTCTTTACAAGAAGAAATTAACACCCTGCGAACCACCTTTGAGAGCAACGGTTATAGCAAGGCTTTGATTTCTACGGTTCTGAAACCAACAAATAATAATAGGACGTCAGTTGAGAAAAGAGATGTAAGAGGAACTGCTTACCTTCCGTACATACATAACACAACGGATCGTATTGCTAAAATCCTACGTCGGTACAACATACGGACTGTATTTGGAACTTCTGTTAAGATTAGGCAACTCCTGCGACCAACTAAGGACGGTTTGCCTAAATTGCAACAACCGGGTATCTACAGAGTTCCCTGTACTTGTGGCAAGGTTTACATCGGGCAGACTTCGAGAACAATATGCACTCGCATTAAGGAACATAATAGATGTATCAGGCTCATTCAACCTGATAAATCAGCTGTTGCCGATCATGCTTTAACACCTGGCCATGATGTCATGTTCCAAGGAGTGGATGTTCTTGCCCGTATAACGCAATATCGTCCCAGAATTATCAGGGAGGCGGTTGAAATACGTAACACCCAGATAATTTCAACCGCGACACCGGCTACAATCTCAGTGAATCCTGGCTACCTATTATCAGAACCCTGAGAAAGTAATTCACTGCTGCTTTCCGTTGTCCCCAACATGGGGCTATAATGGCGTCCATCTTTGGGCACCTTCTATATGTTCTTCGTTGCTTTCTCTTAGCAACATTGTTTTATTCCAGATTATTCCTGACGATGAAAGACATGGTTTCGTTCGAAACGCGTCGAATATTAGTATAATAAAACACGGCATAAGCCCAAAATTCAACATTATGAATAATAACACGGGCCGTGAAAGTCTAAATGACAATATTAGAAACCTCTATGGGGAGGATATTTTCCGACTGATGTCTAGATTTAGTAGGTTACGACGCAAGAAGGTGTGTCTAATCTCTTCACTCGCTTTTCTCCTAAGATGCCGGGATCATGATATTCTACCGAGTTTTGTTATGTTGAAGCATTCCTTCAGAACACCTAAGGCAACGAGAATCTATCGTCGTGCAAGCAAGGCGTTATTGATAGAGAGGTTACAGCATACTCGTAAGCAGTTGGATTTTATTTCGAGGGAGTTACTACAGCTACATCTACGCCTCTCAAACTTAGTAAGTGAGGAATTATGGAAGATCTTTGATCGTATTTCTTCAATGCAAGCTAACAGCGTTCTAGATCAGGTGAGGGACAGACATATTTCCAAATATGATAGGTTATATCAGTTGCAGAAATCTCAAGCCTTTAGACTTGATGCTAACAAGGTTGTCGTAAATTTGTCCAGCAGGCCCCTAAGTGATACCCAACAGGCAGTTCTCGCTAAAGGTCTCAATTTTGCTGTAGCGCCTAGAATAATTCCTATTGAAGAACTTATTACATCCGTAGAATCCTCGGTACATCACCTCACACCTGAAGAGGCCGAGGAAGCCAGGCAAGAATGTTCCCGAGTTCTCAAGACCGCTAAGCCACCTAACACCAACTTAAAACAAGGCGAAAGCCGGGCACTTAAAGATCTAAGGGACGATTCTGATATTATCGTTCTCCCCGCTGACAAGGGTAACGCGACAGTGGTATTGGATAAGGTTGATTATGATTCCAAGATCTCGTCTTTGTTATCAGATCCTGTATATAGGATTAATAGTCGTGATCCTACTACTCGCTACTCAAATGTCACCGTCAAATTGATCAAGCAATCATCTATTCCAGCGGATGCAGCGAAGACTCTCCTTCCAGGGGATGCTATTCCTCCGAGACTCTATGGTCTTCCTAAAATACATAAGGAAGATGTTCCTCTTAGACCTATTGTTAGTACGATTGGTTCTCCTACATATGCCCTTTCCAAATACTTAGGTAGACTACTTCAGCCGCTTCTGGGTAACACGCCTTCGTACATTAAGGATTCCACACACTTCGTGGAAAAGTTAAAAGCTATAACACTTCAGCCGGGTGATATTCTAGTGAGTCTCGACGTGGTGTCTCTGTTTACGAGAGTACCTATTGATGGTGTTATGTCTCTCATTAATGGCTTTTTTCCTGAAGACATCACAAGACTTTTTTATCACTGCATGACCTCCTCCTACTTTCTATGGAATGGGAATTTTTATGAGCAGACTGATGGTGTGGCCATGGGTAGTCCTCTCTCTCCTGTTGTGGCTAATTTCCTCATGGAGAACTTTGAAGAGAAAGCTTTGTCGTCGGCTCCTTTCAAACCGAAGATCTGGTGGCGTTATGTGGATGACACGTTCGTTGTTTGGACGGAAGGTGAGGAAAATCTTAGCCATTTCCTGGATCACCTTAATCTCCAGCACCCTTCTATTTGTTTCACCATGGAAAAGGAATCTGACGGCAAAATACCTTTTTTAGATGTTCTCGTCACCAAGAAAGAGGATGGATTTTTAGGACACAGCGTTTTTCGTAAGCCAACACACACCAATAGATATCTCCACGCAAGTTCTCACCAGCACCCTGCCCAGAAACATGGAATCCTTACAACTCTAACTACCAGGGCTAGGAGGATTTGTGAAGTGTCTTCTTTACAAGAAGAAATTAACACCCTGCGAACCACCTTTGAGAGCAACGGTTATAGCAAGGCTTTGATTTCTACGTTTCTGAAACCAACAAATAATAATAGGACGTCAGTAGAGAAAAGAGATGTAAGAGGAACTGCTTACCTTCCGTACATACATAACACAACGGATCGTATTGCTAAAATCCTACGTCGGTACAACATACGGACTGTATTTGGAACTTCTGTTAAGATTAGGCAACTCCTGCGACCAACTAAGGACGGTTTGCCTAAATTGCAACAACCGGGTATCTACAGAGTTCCCTGTACTTGTGGCAAGGTTTACATCGGGCAGACTTCGAGAACAATATGCACTCGCATTAAGGAACATAATAGATGTATCAGGCTCATTCAACCTGATAAATCAGCTGTTGCCGATCATGCTTTAACAGCTGGCCATGATGTCATGTTCCAAGGAGTGGATGTTCTTGCCCGTATAAAGCAATATCGTCCCAGAATCATCAGGGAGGCGGTTGAAATACGTAAACACCCAGATAATTTCAACCGCGACACCGGCTACAATCTCAGTGAATCCTGGCTACCTATTATCAGAACCATGAGAAAGTAATTCACTGCTGCTTTCCGTTGTCCCTAACATGGGGCTATAATGGCGTCCATCTTTGGGCACCTTCTATATGTTCTTCGTTGCTTTCTCTTAGCAACATTGTTTTATTCCAGATTATTCCTGACGATGAAAGACATGGTTTCGTTCGAAACGCGTCGAATATTAGTATAATAAAACACGGCATAAGCCCAAAATTCAACATTATGAATAATAACACGGGCCGTGAAAGTCTAAATGACAATATTAGAAACCTCTATGGGGAGGATATTTTCCGACTGATGTCTAGATTTAGTAGGTTACGACGCAAGAAGGTGTGTCTAATCTCTTCACTCGCTTTTCTCCTAAGATGCCGGGATCATGATATTCTACCGAGTTTTGTTATGTTGAAGCATTCCTTCAGAACACCTAAGGCAACGAGAATCTATCGTCGTGCAAGCAAGGCGTTATTGATAGAGAGGTTACAGCATACTCGTAAGCAGTTGGATTTTATTTCGAGGGAGTTACTACAGCTACATCTACGCCTCTCAAACTTAGTAAGTGAGGAATTATGGAAGATCTTTGATCGTATTTCTTCAGTGCAAGCTAACAGCGTTCTAGATCAGGTGAGGGACGGACATATTTCCAAATATGATAGGTTATATCAGTTGCAGAAATCTCAAGCCATTAGACTTGATGCTAACAAGGTTGTCGTAAATTTGTCCAGCAGGCCCCTAAGTGATACCCAACAGGCAGTTCTCGCTAAAGGTCTCAATTTTGCTGTAGCGCCTAGAAGAATTCCTATTGAAGAACTTATTACATCCGTAGAATCCTCGGTACATCACCTCACACCTGAAGAGGCCGAGGAAGCCAGGCAAGAATGTTCCTGAGTTCTCAAGACCGCTAAGCCACCTAACACCAACTTAAAACAAGGCGAAAACCGGGCACTTAAAGATCTAAGGGACGATTCTGATATTATCGTTCTCCCCGCTGACAAGGG
Organism: Meconema thalassinum; assembly: GCA_946902985.2. NCBI lineage: Eukaryota > Metazoa > Arthropoda > Insecta > Orthoptera > Tettigoniidae > Meconema > Meconema thalassinum. Next base: position 479,790,635 of record OX336391.1, read on the forward strand.
TAACGCGACAGTGGTATTGGATAAGGTTGATTATGATTCCAAGATCTCGTCTTTGTTATCAGATCCTGTATATAGGATTAATAGTCGTGATCCTACTACTCGCTACTCAAATGTCACCGTCAAATTGATCAAGCAATCATCTATTCCAGCGGATGCAGCGAAGACTCTCCTTCCAGGGGATGCTATTCCTCCGAGACTCTATGGTCTTCCTAACATACATAAGGAAGATGTTCCTCTTAGACCTATTGTTAGTACGATTGGTTCTCCTACATATGCCCTTTCCAAATACTTAGGTAGACTACTTCAGCCGCTTCTGGGTAACACGCCTTCGTACATTAAGGATTCCACACACTTCGTGGAAAAGTTAAAAGCTATAACACTTCAGCCGGGTGATATTCTAGTGAGTCTCGACGTGGTGTCTCTGTTTACGAGAGTACCTATTGATGGTGTTATGTCTCTCATTAATGGCTTTTTTCCTGAAGACATCACAAGACTTTTTTATCACTGCATGACCTCCTCCTACTTTCTATGGAATGGGAATTTTTATGAGCAGACTGATGGTGTGGCCATGGGTAGTCCTCTCTCTCCTGTTGTGGCTAATTTCTTCATGGAGAACTTTGAAGGGAAAGCTTTGTCGTCGGCTCCTTTCAAACCGAAGATCTGGTGGCGTTATGTGGATGACACGTTCGTTGTTTGGACGGAAGGTGAGGAAAATCTTAGCCATTTCCTGGATCACCTTAATCTCCAGCACCCTTCTATTTGTTTCACCATGGAAAAGGAATCTGACGGCAAAATACCTTTTTTAGATGTTCTCGTCACCAAGAAAGAGGATGGATCTTTAGGACACAGCGTTTTTCGTAAACCAACACACACCAATAGATATCTCCACGCAAGTTCTCACCAGCACCGTGCCCAGAAACATGGAATCCTTACAACTCTAACTACCAGGGCTAGGAGGATTTGTGAAGTGTCTTCTTTACAAGAAGAAATTAACACCCTGCGAACCACCTTTGAGAGCAACGGTTATAGCAAGGCTTTGATTTCTACAGTTCTGAAACCAACAAATAATAATAGGACGTCAGTTGAGAAAAGAGATGTAAGTGGAACTGCTTACCTTCCGTACATACATAACACAACGGATCGTATTGCTAAAATCCTACGTCGGTACAACATACGGACTGTATTTGGAACTTCTGTTAAGATTAGGCAACTCCTGCGACCAACTAAGGACGGTTTGCCTAAATTGCAACAACCGGGTATCTACAGAGTTCCCTGTACTTGTGGCAAGGTTTACATCGGGCAGACTTCGAGAACAATATGCACTCGCATTAAGGAACATAATAGATGTATCAGGCTCATTCAACCTGATAAATCAGCTGTTGCCGATCATGCTTTAACACCTGGCCATGATGTCATGTTCCAAGGAGTGGATGTTCTTGCCCGTATAAAGCAATATCGTCCCAGAATCATCAGGGAGGCGGTTGAAATACGTAAACACCCAGATAATTTCAACCGCGACACCGGCTACAATCTCAGTGAATCCTGGCTACCTAATATCAGAACCCTGAGAAAGTAATTCACTGCTGCTTTCCGTTGTCCCTAACATGGGGCTATAATGGCGTCCATCTTTGGGCACCTTCTATATGTTCTTCGTTGCTTTCTCTTAGCAACATTGTTTTATTCCAGATTATTCCTGACGATGAAAGACATGGTTTCGTTCGAAACGCGTCGAATATTAGTATAATAAAACACGGCATAAGCCCAAAATTCAACATTATGAATAATAACACGGGCCGTGAAAGTCTAAATGACAATATTAGAAACCTCTATGGGGAGGATATTTTCCGACTGATGTCTAGATTTAGTAGGTTACGACGCAAGAAGGTGTGTCTAATCTCTTCACTCGCTTTTCTCCTAAGATGCCGGGATCATGATATTCTACCGAGTTTTGTTATGTTGAAGCATTCCTTCAGAACACCTAAGGCAACGAGAATCTATCGTCGTGCAAGCAAGGCGTTATTGATAGAGAGGTTACAGCATACTCGTAAGCAGTTGGATTTTATTTCGAGGGAGTTACTACAGCTACATCTACGCCTCTCAAACTTAGTAAGTGAGGAATTATGGAAGATCTTTGTTCGTATTTCTTCAGTGCAAGCTAACAGCGTTCTAGATCAGGTGAGGGACGGACATATTTCCAAATATGATAGGTTATATCAGTTGCAGAAATCTCAAGCCATTAGACTTGATGCTAACAAGGTTGTCGTAAATTTGTCCAGCAGGCCCCTAAGTGATACCCAACAGGCAGTTCTCGCTAAAGGTCTCAATTTTGCTGTAGCGCCTAGAAGAATTCTATTGAAGAACTTATTACATCCGTAGAATCCTCGGTACATCACCTCACACCTGAAGAGGCCGAGGAAGCCAGGCAAGAATGTTCCCGAGTTCTCAAGACCGCTAAGCCACCTAACACCAACTTAAAACAAGGCGAAAACCGGGCACTTAAAGATCTAAGGGACGATTCTGATATTATCGTTCTCCCCGCTGACAAGGGTAACGCGACAGTGGTATTGGATAAGGTTGATTATGATTCCAAGATCTCGTCTTTGTTATCAGATCCTGTATATAGGATTAATAGTCGTGATCCTACTACTCGCTACTCAAATGTCACCGTCAAATTGATCAAGCAATCATCTATTCCAGCGGATGCAGCGAAGACTCTCCTTCCAGGGGATGCTATTCCTCCGAGACTCTATGGTCTTCCTAACATACATAAGGAAGATGTTCCTCTTAGACCTATTGTTAGTACGATTGGTTCTCCTACATATGCCCTTTCCAAATACTTAGGTAGACTACTTCAGCCGCTTCTGGGTAACACGCCTTCGTACATTAAGGATTCCACACACTTCGTGGAAAAGTTAAAAGCTATAACACTTCAGCCGGGTGATATTCTAGTGAGTCTCGACGTGGTGTCTCTGTTTACGAGAGTACCTATTGATGGTGTTATGTCTCTCATTAATGGGTTTTTTCCTGAAGACATCACAATACTTTTTTATCACTGCATGACCTCCTCCTACTTTCTATGGAATGAGAATTTTTATGAGCAGACTGATGGTGTGGCCATGGGTAGTCCTCTCTCTCCTGTTGTGGCTAATTTCTTCATGGAGAACTTTGAAGAGAAAGCTTTGTCGTCGGCTCCTTTCAAACCGAAGATCTGGTGGCGTTATGTGGATGACACGTTCGTTGTTTGGACGGAAGGTGAGGAAAATCTTAGCCATTTCCTGGATCACCTTAATCTCCAGCACCCTTCTATTTGTTTCACCATGGAGAAGGAATCTGACGGCAAAATACCTTTTTTAGATGTTCTCGTCACCAAGAAAGAGGATGGATCTTTAGGACACAGCGTTTTTCGTAAGCCAACACACACCAATAGATATCTCCACGCAAGTTCTCACCATCGCCCTGCCCAGAAACATGGAATCCTTACAACTCTAACTACCAGGGCTAGGAGGATTTGTGAAGTGTCTTCTTTACAAGAAGAAATTAACACCCTGCGAACCACCTTTGAGAGCAACGGTTATAGCAAGGCTTTGATTTCTACGGTTCTGAAACCAACAAATAATAATAGGACGTCAGTTGAGAAAAGAGATGTAAGAGGAACTGCTTACCTTCCGTACATACATAACACAACGGATCGTATTGCTAAAATCCTACGTCGGTACAACATACGGACTGTATTTGGAACTTCTGTTAAGATTAGGCAACTCCTGCGACCAACTAAGGACAGTTTGCCTAAATTGCAACAACCGGGTATCTACAGAGTTCCCTGTACTTGTGGCAAGGTTTACATCGGGCAGACTTCGAGAACAATATGCACTCGCATTAAGGAACATAATAGATGTATCAGGCTCATTCAACCTGATAAATCAGCTGTTGCCGATCATGCTTTAACAGCTGGCCATGATGTCATGTTCCAAGGAGTGGATGTTCTTGCCCGTATAAAGCAATATCGTCCCAGAATCATCAGGGAGGCGGTTGAAATACGTAAACACCCAGATAATTTCAACCGCGACACCGGCTACAATCTCAGTGAATCCTGGCTACCTATTATCAGAACCCTGAGAAAGTAATTCACTGCTGCTTTCCGTTGTCCCTAACATGGGGCTATAATGGCGTCCATCTTTGGGCACCTTCTATATGTTCTTCGTTGCTTTCTCTTAGCAACATTGTCGTATTCCAGATTATTCCTGACGATGAAAGACATGGTTTCTTTCGAAACGCGTCGAATATTAGTATAATAAAACACGGCATAAGCCCAAAATTCAACATTATGAATAATAACACGGGCCGTGAAAGTCTAAATGACAAAAATAATTTAACTCATCCTTTACATCGACGGTTTTCCGTGGTTTCCCTAAAATATGAAAAATTCAAATAAATCTTCGAAATGCTCGGTCATCGATCCTAAACTGTTCTGAGTGCTGAAAATGCTCAGAATAACTCTAACAAGTCTTGCGTAAATCATTGCGAGATTTAAATACGACGAAAAATAAATGTGTTGGTCATCTGCAGAAAAAATAGTTTGTTCCAATTAGCTAGGCATAATATAATTCAAATGTGGCTTATATTTCTTGATGGTCTTGAAGTGTAGTAAACCTGGTCTGTACCATATTTATCCATAGACATGCCCTATTGGACAAGCACGTATAATCCTTGTATCCGCCGCCATTATATACCCACAATCCGTCTAGTCAGACATAGTGGTAGTATCTTTTGACGTTTGAATTAACTGTTGTTCCATTTTAATATGGGCTTCTATCAAAGCCATAACAGTTTGTTTAAAATGGGGTCAGATCTAAGTGATCTATTCTTAGATATGTCAGTTGTAACATAACTCACGGTAATCTTATCAGTACAAGAAAAACACTGACAGTCTAACCAATCAACGGCTGTTCTGAAGATCGTTCCCTGGGCATGGTTTATTATATCACCATCTACCATGCGCTAAGCAACTTGTAGTTTCCCTTGCGTAGACTAATGAACACTACCGTTATAGACAAGTCTTCAGTGTACTGACAGATCGAAGTGGTTAACTAGTTACAAAAATGAAAACTGACTGAAATGGATTTAAACATCCAAGTATTAAGTTATTACTGGACTGTGACAAAGTACTAAATTCTAGACAAAGTCTAGCATATGTCCATGTAGAAATATAAATATTTCCACCAATGTCTGTAGAAAAATCAATCACCTCAGTGATTCTCCTCGCCGTAAACTTACTAAGTTCCACCTCGTAGCGCAGCACTTTCGTGACTATCACGACTTTGAAAAGAACTTCTGCGTAGATCCGGCAACCATGTGCCTTGGCTCAGCGTCGTAGCAACTTGCTAGGCAATTGCTTGTGTTAGAATGAGCTGAAGTTGCTTCGGCCAGCCGGCTTTTATTCAAAACTTTCAGGGTCACGCCGCATCAGCTGATATCTAGAAATCCTCATATCTCTTGAATCCCTGGTCCGATTTACTTGATACTAATTGCATTCTCTTTCATTTGGCCGTGCCAGTAATCGGATCCCAGTCTCAAGTCTCTACTCCATAGTTAACTCTTTAATCAATAAATAGCCTCCACCTCTGCTATTACTCGCTACGTCACTTGACATCCAAGTATCGGTAAATTCTTTCCAATTGCTTCGAGAAGCAATGTAGCGCGGTATTCAAATATCTCAACTTTCAAAAGCGGCTACAGCCTTTCCCTTGATATCTAGGTGTCTGAATCTTGGAATACCCATTCCTAGAGTTGGGCACAGTACGGAGTAGAGGAGGGTTCGATTCCGACATCAGCCAACCTGGAATTGGTTCTCCGTGGTTTCCCCCACTTCTACTCCAGGCAAATGCAGGGATGGTTCCTAACTCAAAACCACGGCCGCCTCCTTCCCCATCCTCACCTGAATTAAAAATACACACAGTAATACAACCAACACAATATCACAGGTTATCAGATATGTTTCCCACACACATGTGCATGGGGTTACATGACTGCGATGATGCAAAGCCCCCAAATCAAGTAAAAACAACAAAAAAATATTTTGTGTCACTTCAAAACAACAATAACTTCTTTGGTTGGTTGGTTCCTCGTTTAGGGGCTGCGACAACGTGGTCATGTAGTCCCGTGTACATTGGGTGTGTGTAGAATCTGTCTGATAACCGGTGTTAAGTGTGATGGCTGTATTAGTGTGTGTTATCTGTAATTCAGGTAAGGACTGCAGACGATCGATTTCAAGTAGTTCCTACAACGACACCTAGCTGAAAACTTGGCTACTAGATGCCACCGCAACCGGCACCTGGTGGCGAACGTTGGAACTTAATAGAGCGTTAATAAAATCTAACCTACACATTTTAATTTCACACAATTGTAGTTAGTGGAAGGCACTGTTAAATGCTAAGAATCTATGACATGGGACCACCTGCTTTACTTCCCTACCGAAAGAAGGCATATTGAGGGATTTTTAACGCTGTTAAAAATCCTACGACTTCGGCTGGGTTTGAACCCGCGATCTTGGGCATATAAGCTCAATATGCTACCAACTACGCCACCGAAGCCGCCCAATAACATCTTTTTAGAGTACCCTTTATGCTCGCGTGCCCCTGTTTGTGTCTTCTAACTTCTGATTCGACGATTTCAGTTCCACCAATGTAGAGCAGCTGAAATATTTCCCCGCTACTCACAATTACACCATTGCTATCAACTGCAAATATGCCACCATAGATATTTTGGCCCTAGACACCGAAATACGGATTTTTTTACCTTAGATCAGTCACGTCATTGTTACCAATATTGCATGCGGCGCGCTTCTGTGTTCTTAGGAAAATGAGTGCCACACACCATTGAATTACACTTCAGAGAAAGAGATCTCCTAAACGTTTTTGTTTTTGTTTTGTTTTAGCACATGGCTTTTAGTGCCGAGAGTGTCCGAGAACATGTTCGGCTCGCCAGTTTGTAGCTGCTCCTATGCGGACACCCATGGGGTGAGCTACATGTACCGTCGCGTGTGGAGTGTTGTCTGGGGAGGAAAGTTTGAGTGTAAGGGCGAGGAGTTGGAATGTAGCGGCTGTGGCCTATAGTTAGGGACCAACCCTGGCATTTGCCTGGAAGGAAGATGGGAAACCACAGAAGACCATCTTCAAGGTTGCCGGTGGGGGGATTCGAACCTCCTCGCCTTCCGGGTGTGAACGACTGCCTGCAGCCTCGCCGTAACGACCACGGCTAACTCACCGGTCTGAATGTTTGTATTATGTCTCCTGAACGTTGATATAAGACGACGACCGCTTAATTTCCTAGCGGAATTAATGTCGCTGTATTTCAGCTATTCAACTAGTACTTTATCATTGAGAATTGGCATCAGAGGCATAATATCACGCGTACCTTATTTTCATTCGAAAGAGATTATAGTCTTCATTAAAGTCAGAATGTGGCGATATACTTAAATTATATGAAGCAGGAAGGCACTATTTATCTAGATTAAAGTGCACAATAACGCAATGCTAGCTCAGTCGCAGGCACTAAGAACGTAATCGAGAGATTTCGCTGAGCAATCTGCATTCTAATGAAGCGAATGTTTGTATTATGTCTTCTCTTAGAACTAATCCATCCCCAGCGAGACTGTCGGTGAGAATTGCTAGACTTCATCTTGGAATGATTCTCAACTGTGCCGTGAGCTCTAGTGTATTTCTCCAGTAACATTTTAACGTGGTTGAGTTGTTTCATTTTAAGGGGAGGTGAACGACATTTCAGGGGAAATCCCGTTAAATATGACAGATATTAAACTAAACTATCTCGCTCAATGTTCGTGGTACAACTACTAAACCAGCGATTCTCCTTAATTTTAAGTGTATTTAAAATCACATATATTTCTAGAAAATAAAGTTATTCTATTTAAAAAATAGTATATATCATGAAATTCAGGTGCATTTTTTCAGTAAAGGCTGTGGTTTAGGAAATACAAATTTAGATCTGTTTTTAAAAGGTTTGCTTTGATATAATTGACTTATGGTGGCGATAAGTAAATAGTGAAAAAAAAAAAACGTTCCAAATCTTAATATAATCCTACCACACAAGGTGAAAAAAAAATCCACAGCCTGTTTCCAGTCTCTGACCGAGTCAGGAATGGAATGAATGACGCCCCTATCTAGTGGCGAGGATATGGACTGTGTCGGCTGCCGAGGCCTGACGCACTCCTCTGGGGCAATGATTAAATGAATGACAGATGAAATGAAATGATAGTGGAGAGTGTTGCTGGAATGAAATTTTGACATGGAAAACCGGAGTACCTGGAGAAAAACCTGTCTGCCTCCGTTTTGTCCAGCACAGATCTCACATGGAGTGACCGGAATTTGAACCACGGACCCAGCGGTGAGAGGCCGGTGTGCTGCCGCCTAAGCCACGGAGGCTTTCTCTACCACACAAAGTACTGAATCAATAAAATAGTTAAGATACTGAAAATACCAAATCATTCACAATTACCAACGGTACAAATAATCAATTCTTAAAAACAAAATATTAAGCAACAGGTACATTTATGACCTTACTATTGAAGTTAAAGAAGATTTCATGGCTTGCAATCCAACTTAGGATCATGGTTCTAGTTCTTTAAACTTGAAATGAAAATCCACAGCCTGTTTCCAGTCTCCGACCGGGTCAGGAATGGAATGAATGAAGCCCCCATCTAGCGGCGAGGATATGGACTGTGCCGGCTGCCGAGGCCTGACGCACTCCTCTGGGGCAATGATTAAATGAATGACAGATGAAATGAAATGATAGTGGAGAGTGTTGCTGGAATGAAATTGTGACAGGGAAAACCGGAGTACCCGGAGAAAAACCTGTCTGCCTCCGTTTTGTCCAGCACAGATCTCACATGGAGTGACCGGGATTTGAACCACGGACCCAGCGGTGAGAGGCCGGCGTGCTGCCGCCTAAGCCACGGAGGCTCTTCTTTAAGCTTATTGTTTCTAATTTTTTCGTCGATACGTTTAAAAAGAGATTTGGTTTTGAAGCAATACATAAATACTGCAGCCATTATTCTAGGTCAGAGTATTGCACATATACCTATAAATATACTGTGAACATTTTAAGTAGATTGGTGCGGTACGTTCTGAGATAATGTATCTTATTAGCATACAAATAGTAGTTGTAAAGAACAGCTGGCAAAGAAACGTCTGCAAAGGGAGATGGATAAAGATTTAGTACATACTTGCCAAAGTTGACAAACTTCAAAAACTCTTATCTCGGAAACAGATTAACCTTTTTGCTCCAAATTAACTTCCTGTGGTATTTCAATATGCTGAAAACACAAAACATCAACAGAGGAAATTGATTTTTTCCACCAAAACCCAGGTTAAAGATAAGCTTCATTATATTGAAAAAGATGGTATATTGGTTTTCACGGCCAGTGAATTAAAACTCAGCAATTATTCTAGGTTTGTGCCGTGTCTTGTGTGGGGCTTCGCTTAGGACACCAAGCTGGTTCATCAGCGGGCTCTAGGTGTTCCAACCCGGACCCCCACAGGAGTAGTGAACTGCGCGCCACCTCCCCTTGGATGAGTTTTAATTCACAGGCCGTGAAAACCAATATACCATCTTTTTGGAAGCCTTCGTAGGGAGGTTAAGGCTGATTGAGCTTTTAGTTCTCGCAGTAAAAAGGTGCAGTTGCACTTTATGCAAAGGGAGGTGGCGCGCAGTTCGCTGCTCCTGTGGGGGTCCGGCGGGGACGCCAAGAGCCCACTGATGAACCAGCTTGGTGTCCTAGGCGAAGCCCCACACAAGACAAGGCCAAGGCACAAACCTAGAAGAATTGCTGAGTTTCATATACTGAATTGCTCGTGTGTTTTTACGTCCATTTTATATTCTGATCTCTGAAAATTCAATACTTTTTGTCACATTTTCATCCCCCATGTGTCACTAAATGACTAATATTCTTCTTGTTAATCTATTCTACAGATAAACATTCACACATAAGGTGGTATATTGGCGTTCACGGCCAGTGAATTAAAACTGGGCAATTTCTTTCTAGGTTTATGCTGCGTCTAATGTGGGGTTTCGCCTAGAAACACCAAGCTGGTCATCAGTGGGCTCTTGGTTTCCGTCCCTGAACCCCCACAAGAGTAGCAAACAGCGTGCAATCTCCCTTTTTGGTAAGTGCACCTACGCTTCTTTACTGCAAGAGCTGAAAGCTCAAGCTGCGTTCACTTCCCTATAAAGGCTTCCAAAAGATGGTAGACTATATTGGCTTTCACGGCCAGTGAATTAAAACTCAGCGAATTTTCTAGGTTTATGCCGTGCCTTGTGTGGGGTTTCGCTTAGGTACACCAAGCTGCCTCATCAGTGAGCTCTTGAAGCGCGTGCCTGGACCCCCACAGGAGTAGCGAACTGCACGCTACCTCCCTATTTATGAAGCGCACCTACACTCCTTTACTGCGAGAGATAAAAGCTCATGCAGCCTTTACTTCCCTAAAGAAGCGCAGGCGCGCTTCATAAAAAGGGAGGTAGCGTGCAGTTCGCGACTTCTATTCGTGTCCGGGCACGGATACCAAGAGCTCACTGATAGCCAGCTTGGTGCACCTAAGTGAAACCCAACACAAGACTTGGCATAAACCTAGAAAAATTGCTGAGTTTTAAGTCCGACATAACATACAACGCATTTCAGAATCAATGTACAAGTTTAGACTGGGTAATGTCATAAGCGAACAGTGCGCCTACACATGACCATGGTGTTGAAACACCCCTTAAAGAATCAACAACAACAAAAACATGATAATGATGCATTGATAGACATTTTAAAAGGAGTATCATAATAAGAAAATGCGAAGTTTTAATACATTGCATTCACTTTAGATATATCCATTTTAGTAATCATTTTTATTTGGTTCCCCTTCCACAAGGAATCAGCCAACACGCCGCCATCATTATCAGGAGTCTAATGAAAGGATACACCATGGTAAATGCAGTAATACATTCTATGTTCATGAGCCTTTCTATTTGGCGATGCAATTCGTTCTACCATGTGGCCTAATCTAAAATGGACTTCCCCTCGACAATTACGGAAGGAAATTCTTAATGAATATAAAGTAGCGTTTCCAAAATACCATTTTTAGTAATCAAAATTTAGTAGAGACCTACTCTTTCGACACGTTGGGATTCACTGAAAGTGTAACATTACACTTCTAAACCATTGTGATACATCGACTCTCAAATATCGACACAACAACGGCCATTTACCCTTTTATTGGCGGAATATCACATTACCAATGTTATTGAATGTTGCAAGCAAATAGTACGGAATTACGCTTCAGATTTCAGTGATTCACCGTCAGATTAAAAGTATCTATATATTTTGTGTATGTGAAATGCATTACAAACACAGCAGTTCAAATACGACTTGGGATATTTACCCTGGGGTAATATAATAGATCATATTAGATCGGTTTACACTACAACAATGTAGTTGCTACCTGTTGATTTGTATACTTGTGGATAATGGAACCAGATCCCTCCCTATATTTGTTTGTCGCTATATTTGTGACTTTATCCGGTCGCTGGGACAATATAATTGTGTGATAGCCTAGCGGAGCGTATCGCAACTCGACCCGATACGACACAGTTCAAAGCTGTTAGCATTTAGCAGAGCAGAAAGAATCAATTTATCAATCTATCACTCACACGGTGAAGCTTATTCATGTTTAGCGTGCCGGGCTGAATATTTGGAATATGGAACAGACAGGTGGATTATATTCAGAGCTGCGTAATACATACTGGAACATAAGAGTTTGTTCAATATATTTGAATCCATTTGCATGAATCACCTGTGAGGGATATCGCACTGTGGCCTTCCCTGTTGAATATGGCAGGCTGATATAAAACACCGAAGTAAACAAATGCATGAATTTTAATTCTCGAACAAACGTAGTTCCATCTGCACCATCTAGATAGCCTATTTGAAACGTCTCAAATATTTCTAACGACTGTTTCTGACCTAGCCGACCGATTCTTGCTGCAATCAAAGGCTTTTGTCGCGTACGATTTGTGGATAATGTCTAAAGTGACTGTTTATTGGGCCTTCTTGTTTTAGCCTATTTTAAATATTAATCCATTTAAAGAAGAGACTATTTCTGACAATTCAGCCAATCGATTTATTGAATCTTGCAGCGTTTCAATCCTTCTCGACTGTACTTAGCGAATATTTATAAATAAGCTAAGGCAAGGTTTCTGTATGAACATTTTAAATTTCCGGCTAAAACTTCATATATCTCTCGGATGAGGTGTATAATGATCAAATACGCCTTCCATATAAGTTATATTTATTGTCGGTTTGTTTGTTTGTTTGTTTGTTTTTGGGTTGGCGTCAACTCCACTGGAAAGAAAAACGAAAATGTGAATTTGCCACTTAAGAGGATAGTGGTTTATATACCAATCGCCTATCAATTTGGACGATTAACATTATTATTTACGTGCCGACGAACAATCAATCTTTCAGTCTTATTTTAACGAAATTTCCTGTGGAAGTCTTAATATTTCTGAAAACCAAGTTAATTTTGCACCTAATTTAATTACGATGGTGGATAAAATTGAAAAATTAAATTTAACAAGTAGTTCCGTGAAGAACTATATGGCCTTTTTTCATATATCCTACTTATGTTAATTGCCTATATCAAAATACAATATTTCAGTTGTAATAGATTCGTAGATATTGTGAACCGTATAAATATTTCGGATGGTCGCCATGTTGGATTTTTATATAATTATGTAGACCATAGAGTTATGTACCATTAGATGACGATTATGGAGTAGGTCTTCGAGTTATGTACTATTACATTAAGATTATTTTGTAGGTGTAGTATTCAAACTTCGATCGCAAGATTAGGACACAAGAAATAAAATCGCGATTTTAAAATTTCACACAGCTGCCATCTTTTGGTTATGAAAACAATTGAAATAAATTTGATGCCGGTGGATTAAAATTTGTATAAGCATTTACCGTACCAAATTTATCTGCGCTTGGATGGTTAAGTCGTGAGAAATATCTATTTAAATATTTATTTATCTGGTCGCCGCCATGTTGGATTTGTGTTCACCAGGTTATCAAAAGTCCCATAGGTGTAATTATGTTCATAGATGCTATCAGCATACAAAATTTCAGTTTGATTGCTATCATAGATTAATGGACATTGAGAACCGTCAAAATATTTCAGATGGTCACCATGTTGGATTTTTATATAATTATGTAGACCATAGAGTTATCTACTATTAGATGACGATTATTGAGTAGGTTAATTATTCAAACGTTCACTTTGATCGCATGATTAATACACAAGAATAAAAACCTAATTTTAAAATTTAGCACGGCCGCCATGTTGAGGTTATATAAACAATTGAACCAATTTATTTGCCAGTGCATTACAATGTGTACAAGCATTTACTGTACAAAGTTTTACTGCGTTTGGATGGTTAAATCGCGAGAAAAGTCTATTTAATTGTATCAACTTCGCATGGCCACCATGTTCGGTTAGTAGTTAACAGGTTTTTGAAAGTATCATAGGTGATCTTCTAGTAGTGCCCTATATCACCGTAGGAAATTTCAGGGTGATACCAGCAATAGTTTCGGAGATATTGAATGCCGGTGAAATATTTCACATAGCCGCCATGTTAGATTGGTGAGACGTAAAAGAAGGGCATGGTCGGGGTCAGCCAATATAGTGCTATGACCTCACCGAGTTTCATTGAAATCGCTCCAGCCGTTTAGATTTAATTAGAGGGGGCGGGGCGACAGACACACACATACGCACACACACAACATACGGACAAAAGGTTATCTCATCATAAGCCTATTTTTTCATAAATGAAAATAGGCTAAAATAAAAATAAAAGGTTTTTAAATATAACGTTTTAAGATCAATTGGGTCCGTGGTTCAAATCCCGGTCACTCCATGTGAGATCTGTGCTGGACAAAACGGAGGCAGACAGGTTTTTCTCCGGGTACTCCGGTTTTCCCTGTCAAAATTTCATTCCAGCAACACTCCCCTCTATCATTTCATTTCATCTCTCATTCATCTAATCATTGCCCCTGAGGAGTGCGTCAGGACTCGGCAGCCGGCACAGTTCATATCCTCGCCGCTAGATGGGGGCTTCATTCATTCCATTCCTGACACGGTCGGAGACTGGACGCAGGCTGTGGATTTTCATTTTTTTTCAGATGAAAAGAAAAGTAGTTCCGTGAAGAACTATACAGCCTATTGTCATATATCCTACTTATGTTAATTGCCTCTATCTACTTACAAAATCTGAGTTTGATTGTTGTCACAGATTAATTGATATTGAGAACCGTTTAAATATTTCGGATGGTCGCCATGTTGGATTTTAATATATGTAGACGGTAGGGTTACGTACTATTATATGACGATTATTGCGTAGGTTCATTATTCAAACGTTCACTAATGATTGAATTATTAATACACAAGATTTAGAAACTTAATTTTAAAATTTCGCACAGTCGCCATCTTGAGGTTATATAAACAATTGAACAAAATCAGATGCCAGTGCATTACATTGTGTATAAACATTTAGTTACACTGCGCTCGGATGATTAAATCGCAAGAGGGTTAAAAGGAGGCCACAAATCCTGCCGGTAAGGCAATCGTGCCATTCATAACCATCACTTGGCATGAAGTTGTGGGTATAGAAATGAATTCATGGAACGCGCACGGAGGCGGCTGGATATGACTCATCAATCACCGTGATAGAACGAGAAGTAAATCGTTATGACGTGGATGTGTCCCAATCAAGCAGGCGTGGAGTGAGTCCATACACACGCTACGTTATCTCTGATCATCTGCCAGGATCAGGGACTATAGATAGAGCCCTGCGCGGTTAGACAAAACGTTATCCGCATCCGCCCCGCATCCGCACGGCTGTTATCTGCATCCGCCCCGCATCCGCACGACTGTTATCCGCATCCGCCCCGCATCCGCACGACTGTTATCCGCATCCGCCCCGCATCCCCGCGGCTGTTATCTGCATCCGCCCCGCATCCGCACGGCTGTTATCTGCATCCGCCCCGCATCCGCACGACTGTTATCCGCATCCGCCCCGCATCCGCACGACTTTTATCCGCATCCGTCCCGCATCCACGCGACTTCTACTCACACGTTTGTTATCCGAATCTACTGGTATTACAATAACTTTTCAATGTGTTGCTTTGTACTTTATCTTTTAGACATTTGAGCAGCTAGTCGAACCCTTAGGCTATGTACTGTACAGTATGTCATGTGAACTTGAATCGAACCGTCTGACAAGCTTTGTGGGCGTTAAGCCATAAAATAATTTTACCAATGTTAAAAGGTATTCGGATAATTATGACCCCATTTCGTTGGTAAAACAGCTTTACGGACTAGACGAGGTAGAGCAAAACAATTTTGCAGCAACTGCTTTGGTAGGAATGACTGGGGAATATTGAAACTTCTCCCCACTTCCCTTATTTTCCTCCCATCATCCCTATTTGCACATCGAGATTTCTGCACATTTTCTTCTGGGTAGGAGTTTTTCTCCGTTTTCCGCGTATAATTTCTTGGCATCTGGAGAAAATACACGAAATATTTAGCCATTAACGTCGCGTTGTATTTGTATTTGTAGTAGGCCTACTTGTATGATATATGATCTGCGCACCTTACCCCACTCTGCTTTTAAAACGTAACTCACTGAATCCCGGTAAACTAATCTATTATATTGAAAAATAAATACATGCAAAACCACTGTACACACTGGCATTTATAACTCCATTTAATTTTAAATAATTGAATCACAACTGTAGGCTTACCTTCTTATTTGCTGGCTACAGATAATAACATGCAACGTGTTAAGTTTCTTCATCCAAGCCTCCGGTTATCACATAGCGACTGGCATCATGCTGACTGTCCCTATCTGATAGGTACGATGACAGCTTAAGGGTAGCAGGGAACTGAGTTGATAGTTGTACTACCAACTCGAAAAACATAGTTGCGCACAATTACCCAACTTTCCCCAAGATATTCAACAAGTTCGGATTGTATTCTAAAAACTATCCGCAAATTTACTCCAAACATTATCTGCAGCTTATCCACTATCCGCACAGCCATGCAAAATATATCCACATGGCGAAAAATGTTGCGGATATCCGCGGGTTTATCCGCGGATATCCGCATCCGCGCAGGGCTTTAACTATAGATTCTTTTTACAGATGCTTTATGTTTATTGCTGTTTCACCCCGACTCCGTTGGTTTCTTTTTTCTCCACAAACGATATGCTATCATTGATTTCTTGCAATAGATTCCAATGTTAGTCATGTTAACTAACCTCAGTTAGTTCTTCTAGTACTGTAACATCGTGTTAGTGAAATTTACATGACTATGAACGATTTAGAGTCCTTGTCTGTCCTTCATTTTTCTTCGTTACCACCTTCCTTTACTACGTATATGGAATCTGACAACGACGGGTAATGAATGCTACAGTTTTTTTTAGGTCGCTCCGGGTATCAGGGGAACATGCACGGAAGGCGATAGCCCGGCCGGGTGACTGATTTGCCGAGAGACATATCCCGTCATGACGGCTAAGATGACCTAATGCAGTACTGTTGCGATAAGCAAGCGCGCATTATACGGCTAGGGACGGAGTGTCATTGCGCCAGCCGTGCCGTGCTTGTGGTGCTGCGGAGCGACCTTAAAAAAGACCCTGTAGTAGGCCTACTTTCTTAAGTTCAGATTTATTCTGAATTAGCCCCTATTTTTACCAAGTAGCTAACGATTATTGCCTCAAGGACAGCGTGTTTTCTGATAATCACATTGCGCATGCCCCAGCAAGCGCTTTCATTGTAACATCGAATTGTGTATTTATACCACAATTATTAGTGATTTTTATGTCACAGAACTTTTCTTCCTTTTGTTCAGTGGCAGGGACATATTAAGTTATATGACCTAAAGGTTTCCCTCATTATTTGGCTTTCATTACTCTACTATCTATCTATATATCGTATGGCTTTTAGTGCCGGGAGTGCCTAAGGACATGTTCGGCTCGCCAGTGGCAGTAGCTGCTTCAAGCGGACACCCATAGGATGAGCTACACATTCCGTTCAAATTCAAGTAGTTCCAACTTTCGCTACCAGATGCCAAGGATATCTAGTGGTGAACGTTGGAACTTTTGATAGAGCGTTCTAACGAAATCTAACCTAGAAATTTAGCTTCACACAAGTTTAGTCTGTGGAAGGATCTTTTACTTGCTATAAATCTATAACATGGGACCGCCGGCTTTACTTTCCCTATTACTCTTCCGTATGTCTACAGTAGCCTACCTCGTGATGTAGCGGTTAGCGTTCTTGGCTGTCGCCCCGGAGGTCTGGGTCCTATTCCCGGCTCTGCTAAGCAATTGTAATTCTGGTTTGAGAACTGGAACGTGATACACTCAGCCCTGAGGATAAACAGGGAAGTGGAGGGTTCGATTACCCCCTGAGACATCCTAGGAGTAGTTTTCTGAGGTTTCCCCCACTACTACTCCATGCTTCTACAGTACTCCTACAGCCACGGCCGCCTCCTACCAAATCCTATCCCCAATTTACAAATACACAAACTAGTACAGCCATCACAATAACAAATGTTATCACACAAATTCTACACATACTAAAGTAAACGGGGATACATGTCCACGTTGTCACAACGCCCCTAGAATAACCAACTGCAACTATATGAATCCGTCGACGAATGTTAACCAAAACTAGTATATTGTAACTCAGCAATTCTTCTAGGTTTGTGCCGCGTCTTGTGTGGGGTTTCGCCTAGGACACCAAGCTGGCTCATGAGCGGGCTCTTGGTGTCCCCGCCCGAACCCCCACTGGAGTAGCGAACTGCGCACTACCTCCCTTCTTATGAAGCGCACCTGCGCCACTTTACTGCCACAACTAAAACCTCAAGCAGCCATAACCTCCCTATGAAGGCTTCCAAAAAGATGGTATATTGGCTTTCACGGCCAGTGAATTAAAACTCGGCAATTCTTCTAGGTTTTTGCCGTGTCTTGTGTGTGGTTTCGCCTAGGAACCAAGATGGCTCATCAGCAGGCTCTTGGTGTCTCCGCCTGGACCCCCACTGGAGAAGCGAACTGCGGTCTACCTCCCTTCTTATGAAGCGCACCTGCGCCACTTTACAGCGAGAACTAAAAGCTCAAGCAGCCATATCCTCCCTATGAAGGCTTCATAAAAGATGAGCCAGCTTGTTGTCCTAGGCGAAAACCCCCACAAGACACGGCACAAACCTAGAAGAATTGCGGAGTTTTAATTCACTGACCGTGAAAGCCAATATACCACCTTTCTTGTATATTGTGTTTATTATCACTTCTGGAGCAACTCTCATTGCTATGTCACACAATACCTAACATAGGCTACATGTAATCTCAAATACAAATGAAGCTATGATTAAAGTGATGAGTACAAATTATTTACCATTTTGTGGTTAAGATTAATTAAGTGAACTGGTACGTATCAAACTAGGACTAATGCAACCACTGTAAAGTACCATTATGTCCATTATGAGCAGCATATTTAATTAAAGGTAGCATGCTTGGCGCTATAAACATTTAACCCTTTTTAGGTCACGTACTACAGTATAAGGACATCTTTTATTGTCCGCGATGCTAATGGTTGAATCTTTCAGCCATTTATCAATGATTTCTTGTATAATTTGGAGGTATTAATATTTATAAAAATCAAATAATAGACCTAAGGTGCTTGATAATTTTTTTAAATAACAATTACAAAAGAGTGAAAAAATTAAAATTAATAAAAGAGATAGAAATAAGAATAAATATATATGTTAAAATTAACAATCAAGACGATCATAAAATTAACATTATGCAAATTTTATAATCTTAATTTTGAGATTATAAAAATTATATTAGAATTAAAATTATCAAAAAAATATGAACATTAAAATGTCAAGAACCCCAGCCTCTCACCGCTGGGTCCATGGTTCAAATCCTGGTCACTCCATGTGAGATTTGTGTTGGACAAAGCGGAGGCAGACAGGGTTTTCTCCGGGTACTCCGATTTTCCCTGCCACAATTTAATTCCAGCAACACTCTCCACTATCATGTCATTTCATTCGTCATTCATTTAATCCTTGCCCCAGGGGAGTGCGACTGGCTTCGGCAGTCGGCACAGTTCATATCTCGCCGCTAGATGGTGGCTTCATTCATCCATTTCCTGACCCAGTCATCGACTAGAAGCAGGCTGTGGATTTACATTTTCATTAAGATGTCAAAGAAAATTAAAATTAATAATAATTACAACTAGGCTAAAATAATTCAAATGAAATTAAAATATCTATATATATATATAAATCAATGTAACGTGATAGTTTGTCTGTGGGTGTGTGTGTATGTCTCCTATGCATTCATATACCACTCAACCGATTGCGATGAAACTTGGGTGAGATGTTGAGTACACTCTAAGGAAAGTTTCTGACTTAGTAAATCCATTTTACAATAGGTAGCGCACGCGTAGATTCAACAAATGAGTGACGATGCGCGAAGCGTTTCAAACAAGTCCCGTATGTGTTCATATACCATTCGTCCGATAGCGATGAAACTTGGGTGAGATGTTGTATACACTTACGCGAAGGTTTCCAAATTAGTGAGTACATTTCACAGTAGATAGCGCACGAGTAGATTCAACAAATGAGCGACGACACGCAAAGTGTTTCAAAAATGTCCCGTATGCATTCATATACCATTCGTCCGATAGCTATGAAACTTGCGTAAAATGTTGTGTACACTTCAGGGAAATTTTCTGGCTTAGTAAATCCACTTTATAATAGGCAGCGCACGAGTAGATTCAAGAAATGAGCTACGACGCGCGAAGCATTTCAACAAAGTCAGTTTCAAAAAAGTCCCGTATGCATTCATATACCATTCGTCCGATAGCTATGAAACTTGCGTAAAATGTTGTGTACACTTCAGGGAAATTTTCTGGCTTATTAAATCCACTTTACAATAGGCAGCGCACGAGTAGATTCAACAAATGAGCTACGACGCGTGAAGCATTTCAACAAAGTCACGTATGCGTTCATATACCATTCGTCCGATAGCGATGAAACTAGGCTGAGATGTGTGCACTCCAGGGAAGGTTTCTGGCTTAGTAAATCCCTTTAAAAATAGGAAGAGCAGGAGCAGAATCAACAAATGAGCGACGACGCGCGAAGTTTTTCATCAAAGTCCCATATAAGGTCATATACCATTCATCCGATAGCGATGAAACTTGGGTGAGCTGTTGTGTACACTCCAGGGAAGGTTTCTGGCTTAGTACATCCATTTTACAATAGGTAGCGCAGCAGTAGATTCAACAAATGAGCGATGACACGCGAAGCGTTTCAACAAAGTCCCGTATAAGGTCATATACTATTCGTCTGACAGTGATAAATGTTTGGTGAATTGTTGTGTACACTACAGGAAAGGTTTCTGGCTTAGTTAATCCATTTTACAATACGAAGCGCACGTTTAGGTTCAACAAATGAGTGACTACGCGCGAAGCGTTTCGACAACGTCCCGTATACGTTCACATACCATTCATCCGATTGCGATGAAACTTGGGTGAGATGTTGTGTACACTCCAGGGAAGGTTTCTGGCTGAGTACATCCATATTACAATAAGTAGCGCAAGTAGAATCAACAAATGAGCGACGACACGCGAAGCGTTTCAACCAAGTCCCGTATGCATGCATGTACCATTCGTCCGTAGCTATGAAACTTGGGTGAGATGTTGTGTACACTTCATGGAAGGTTTCTGGCTTAGTAAATCCACTGTACAACAGGCAGCGAACAAGTAGATTCAACAAATGAGGGACGACGCGCGAAGCGTTTCAACAAAGTCCCGTATAAGGTCATATACCATTCTGCCGTTAGCGGTGAAACTTGGGTGAAATATGGTGGACACTCCAAGGAAGGTTTCTGGCTTAGTAAATATATTTCACAGTAGGTAGCACACGAGTAGATTCGACAAATGAACGACGACACGCGGAGCGTTTCAATACACTCCCCTATGTCTTCATATCCCATTAGTCCGATAGCGATGAAACTTGGGTGAGATGTTGTGGACACTTACGTGACGGTTTCTAACTTGGTAAATACATTTTACAGCAGGTAGCGCACGAGTAGATTCAACACATGAGTGACGGAGCGTGAATCGTTTAAACAAAATCCGGTATGCGTTCATATACTATTCATCCGATTGCGATGAAACATTGATCAGATATTGTGTACACGCCAGGGAAGGGTTTCGACTTAGTAAATCCATTTCACAATAAGTAGCGCAAGAGTAGATGCAACAAATGGGTGCCGACGTGCGAAGCGTTTCAACAAAATCCCATATTGGGTTCATATAACCTTCTTCGATTTTGATGAAACCTTGATGAGTTATTGTGTACACGCCAGGGTAGGGTTTCGACTTAGCAAATTCATTTCTCAATAGGTAGCGTACGAGTAGAATCAACAAATGAGTGACAGCGCACGAATCGTTCAAACAAAATCTCGTATACGTTCATATACCATTCATCCGATTGCGATGAAACTTTTGAAAGTTGTTGTGCACGCTCCCACGATTGATTCTAAATTAGAAAATCCATTTTACGATAGCATAGGGGCAGTTAACGGAAATTGAAAAACATGTTGTGTATCCAAAAGCACTTCAAAAAACAGAATTTCAACGCCAACACTTTCTTTGATTGGCATTGCAACGCATGCCGGGTACAGCTTGTCTATATACAGTGTGGTCCAACCGCCCCTTATTATTTAGTTTTATGAAACCCAACTAACATAGCATTTCTCCCGATGGTCGATATTGCTCTGCGCTCTGACTGTGTGACAGCAATGTAATTGGGTCATGGGTCTAGCAAAGGAAAACCGACCTTAAACTTTTCCCCGCCAAATACTACGGCCCATTCTACTAACATATGACTTTCTGCTCCTTGAAATAACACACATACACGTAATACGATCGAAATAATAGCTTACGCCACGTGATCTGTAATAGTAGAAAGTTAAATCAACACCACAAACCGTGATTGAAGACTTTGAGATGGACTTAAACGTTTGAGGTGGGACGGCTACAGTATCTAAAGCACGTTTAGCGTGCGGTATTTACCATGTCTTGGTGGCTGCGAGGTTTAAAGCCTGACCGTACTTGGTGGGCGCGAGTTGGTAGAATGCTGCTTCGAATCCCGTAGTAGGCATACTTTTTTTGAACGAAAGCCCACATTCCATTTTAGTCGGGATGTAACTACATTGCCACATTTATTGCCTTACGACGAATTTTTGTGAAGAGTTCGTTGAATTTTGATGATTTATAAAGAGAACACGATCGAATTGGTACGTTATGCCACGTGACCTGTTATGGCAGAAAATTTAAAAAACTGGCATGAATATTAACATAACATCTCGAAGTGTTGCTCCGGAAGTCCGGGTTCGATTCCAAGCTCTGCCAAGAAATGTAATACTTGTCTGAGGGCTGAAATTGGGCACACGTAGCCTCGTGGAGCAAATATGAGAAGAAGTGGGTTCGATTCCCACCTCAGCCACCCTGGAAATGGTTTTCCGTGGTTTCCAAATTCCGGGACGGATTCTATCTTAAGGCCACGGCCGCCTCCTTCCCAATCCTTAATTGCAAATACACACATCATTACAAGCCCGCAATAACTCAGGTTATCAGACAAATTCTACACACACACCCAAGTAAACATGGCTAAATGTTCTAGGCCCTCAAATGAAACAAAACAACAACATATCGAAGGATATTCTGATCGCCAGTGCTTGCATCGAAGTATACGTATTCCGTAGAAATTCCCGTTGTATTATTAGCAAAAAATCGTGTGTCTATCTGTGTGTGTGACGTTGTGTGTGTGTGAGTGTGTGTACTCTGAATGTCTGCCCCTCCCTCCCTCCCCCCCCCTATCAATTCGAACACGGTGAAACCGAATTGAACGAAATTTGTTACAGAGGTAGAACTAGCAAAGGGCACCTCAGTGTCATGTTTTATATCGCAGCCATCTTGACGGAAACGTAATGGCGGCCACACAAATGTTCAAAGATTAAATCAAATTACGGATAACCTAATCATACGATCTCTACCAAATTTTGCAACAACATATATTTATAAGGCGAGCGTCTTTTGACTACACTAAAAGGTAATCAGACCAATAGTTTGCAGATGGCGGCCATGTATGTGCGCAAATCGATTCCCCCTATCAATTCAAACACGGTGATACCGAATTGAACGATATTTGGTACAGAGGTAGCAGTAGTAAAGGACACCTCAGTGTAATGTTTTATATCGCCGCCATCTTGACGAAAACGTAATGGCGGCCTTCCTATTGTTAAGAGCTTGAATCAAATCACGACCAACCTAATAATTTGATCTCTACCAAATCTTGCAACCAGACACCTTTAGGTGGGAAGCATATTTTGACCAAACTACAAGATCATCAGCCCAACAGTTCGCATTAGGCGGCCAAGTATGTATGCAAATCGATTCCCCCTATCAATTCAAACACGGTGAAACCGAATTGAACGAAATTTGGTACAGAGGTAGCACTAGCGCAGAACACCTCAGTGTCATGTTTTATATTGCCACCATCTTGACGGAAACGTAATGGTGGCCACCCAAATGTTCAAAGCTTAAATCAAATTACGACTAACTTAATCATCCTATCTCTACCAAATTTTGCAACAACGTATACTTTTATAGCGAGCATCGTTTGACTGAACTACAAGGTCATCAGCCCATAAGTTTGCAGATGGCGGTCACGTATGTGTGCAAATTGATTCCCCCTATCAATTAAACACGGTGTAACCGAATTGAACGAAATTTGGAACAGAGGTAGCACTAGCAAAGGTCACTCCACTGTCATGTTTTATATCGCCGCCATATTGACGGAAACGTAATGGCAGCCATCCTAATGTTAAGAGCTTGAATCAAGTTATGACCAACCTAATAATCTGATCCCTACCAAATTTTGCAACGACATACCTTTATGTATAGAGAATCTGTTGACCACACTACAAGGTCATCAGACCAATAATGTGCAGATAGCAGCCATGTTTGTGTGCAAATCGATTCCCCCTATCAATTCAAGCACGGTGAAACCGAATTGAATGTTTTTTTTACAGAGGTAGCACTAGCAAAGGGCACATCATATTCATGTATAATATCCGTAAACCACGTTGTATTTCAAGAAGCTACTACAACCAACATTCAATTATACTCCTTGAAAAGGATAAAGGGTTATAACCATACCCATGTATTTAGGAGAAAGTAGGCTATACGTTCTTTACCGAATATCTTGTTTTGTTATTCAATTTTAACAAAAAGTCTTAGCATATCTTTAGGCCCGTATCACACGACACGCTGGCAAGGAAGCTGGTGTGATCACTGGTACAAAATCCTGTATAATTCTGTTCTCTTCGTCAGTACACCTGCTTGTATGACCGAAGTGTATCACACGCTAGCATTTTGGACGCTAAGTTGTATGAAATAAAACCGAAGGGCTGTCGTTTGAGGGCATTAGTTGCTGTTCTTTCGCCTTATTAACGCAAAGCGGTCGCGAAAATTGCTTTAAGTAAATTAGAAAACCTGCCAGGTACTGAACGAATGCATTCCAATCAATATTTAAGATCTAACTGTAATAATTGAATATTTTACCATACGCGTTAATAAGAAGCGCAACAAAAACCTCTAGAGTGTGTTGGAAATGTGTGCAAGTGTTATTGCGCCCGCTCGCTCTTTCGAAGATCCCGGGTTCAAGACCATCCAACGGCAGATTTTTAAAATTCTTTTTAACTATTTTATTATACCCTCCCTACCTCGTACAGCAAGATTTCAACTTGGTTTTGTTCACATTATCTACGAAGACGATAGGGAAAGTTATTTTCTTGTCTCATTTAAATGGTTATTTTCCCTAAATACTGTTCTAAACCATGTCGCCTCCGTAGCGTAGCGGTCAGCATGGTAGGCTGCCGCCCCGGAGGTCCTGGGTTCGATTCCCGGCTCTGCCACGAAATTTGAAAAGTGGTATGAGGACTGGAACGGGGTCTACTCAGCCTCGGGTGGCCCAAATGAGTAGAGGGGGTTCGATTCCCACCTCTGCCATCCTCGAAGTGGTTTTCCGTGGTTTCCCACTTCGTCTTCGGGCAAATGCCGGGATGGTACCTACTGTAAGGCCACGGCCGCCTCCTTCCCTCTTCCTAGCCTATCCATACCAATCTTCCATCCCTTCCAATCCCTCATGAGACCCCTGTTCGCTTTGCAGGTGAGGCCGCCTGGGCGAAATGCTAATCACACCTCCCCAGTTGTATCCCTCCCGACCAGATGTTCCAAGCTCCAGGACACTGCCCATAGAGGCGGTAGTGGTGAGTTCCCTCGCTGATTCCGTGGGAACCACCAACCTAGAGGGTAAATTGACTAAATAAAATAAAAACTGTTCTAAACCATGTCGCCTCCGTAGCGTAGCGATCAGCATGGTTAGCTGCCACCCCGGAGGTCCTGGGTTCGATTCCCGGCTCTGCCACGAAATTTGAAAAGTGGTATGAGGACTGGAACGGGGTCTACTCAGCCTCGGGTGGCCCAAATGAGTAGAGGGTGTTCGATTCCCACCTCAGCCATCCTCGAAGTGTTTTTCCGTGGTTTCCCACTTCGTCTTCGGGCAATTGCCGGGATGGTACCTACTGTAAGGCCACGGCCACCTCCTTCCCTCTTCCTAACCTATCCATCCCAATCTTCCATCCCTTCCCATCCCTCATGAGGCCTCTGTTCGCTTTGCAGGTGAGGCCGCCTGAGCGAAGTGCTGATCACACCTCCCCAGTTGTATCCCTCCCGACCAGATG
Source organism: Meconema thalassinum (assembly GCA_946902985.2). NCBI lineage: Eukaryota > Metazoa > Arthropoda > Insecta > Orthoptera > Tettigoniidae > Meconema > Meconema thalassinum. The sequence continues at coordinate 479,816,561 of OX336391.1, forward strand.
TTCCAAGCTCCAGGACACTGCCCATCGAGGCGGTAGTGGTGAGTTCCCTCGCTGAGTCCGTGGGAACCACCAACCTAGAGGGTAAATTGACTAAATAAAATTTTAAAAAAACCTGTTCTAAACCATGGATGGATACTATTCGTTATAATTAATATTTTTTTAGTCGATTTTACCCTCCAGGTTAGGTTTTCCCACGGACTCAGCGAGGGATCCCATCATTACCGCCTCTACGGGCAGTGACCTGGAGCTTGAAACATCTCGACTGGGGATACAACTGGGGAGGTGGGATCAGCACCTCGCCCAGGTGGCCTCACCTGCAAAGCGAACAGGGACATCTTGAGGGATGGGAAAGGTGGGGAGGATAGGGAGGGATAGGCAAGGAAGAGGTAATGAGGCAGCCGTGGCCGTACGGTAGGTAACATCCCGGCATTTGCCCGAAGGCGAAGTGGGAAACCACGGAAAACCACTTTGAGGATGGCTGAGGTGGGAATCGAACCCCCTCTATTTATTTGGACCACCCGAGACTGAGTAGACCCCGTCCCAGTCCTCATACCACTTTTCAAATTTCATGACAAAGCCGGGAATCGAACCCAGGACGACCGGGGTGGCAGCTAATCACGCTGACTACTACGCAACGGAGGCGACTCTATTCGTGATAATTAGAATTTTAATAGTTCAATATTTATAATAATATGACACGTTCTGTAATTACTGGCTTGCTGCGAGGCTCAGCTGGCTGTGCCTAAGGTTGCAGGTTGCAGGTTCGTATCCTGGTGCAGTCAGCTGGCGTTTGAGGGTGCGCAAATGCGAGGGAGCCGTGTCAGTAGATTTACTGGCACGTTGAAGATCCCCTTCCGAGGCGAAGTGGGAAACCACGGAAAACCACTTTGAGGATGGCTGAGGTGGGAATCGAACCCCCTCTATTTATTTGGACCACCCGAGACTGAGTAGACCCCGTCCCAGTCCTCATACCACTTTTCAAATTTCATGGCATAGCCGGGAATCGAACCCAGGACGTCCGGCGTGTCAGCTAATCACGCTGATTACTACGCAACGGAAGCGACTCTATTCGTGATAATTAGAATTTTAATAGTTCAATATTTATAATAATATGACACGTTCTGTAATTACTGGCTTGCTGCGAGGCTCAGCTTGCTGTGCCTAAGGTTGCAGGTTGCAGGTTCGTATCCTGGTGCGGTCAGCTGGCATTTGAGGGTGCGCAAATGCGAGGGAGCCGTGTCAGTAGATTTACTGGCATGTTGAAGATCCCCTTCCGAGCAAAATTCCAGCACCCCGGCGTATCTAAAAGCCAGAGCAGTTAAAAGGGACGTAAAACCAATAATGTCATAATTATCTGTATTTACTTTAGGTTTGGGGCAGATGACCTTGTAGTTCTGCCCCTTAAAACCTCACTAACTAACTATTACTGTAAGTGTATATAGCAAGCGCTTTTCGCACAGACGCCGTTGAAAGGAATTATAGTTTCGGTCTGATGTATTTATTATTTGTTATGTGGGTCGTCTGAGTGAGTCGGAGTTTTCCTTTAAACAAAGGTAGTAAAAATTTCGAACACTTGCTACCTTGAATATACAGGATACCTTGCTTTCGTTCTACAGATCATTATGTCGTCATCCAATCTGGCTGCGTACCATCGGATAAGTACGGTCCTTTTGAGGACCAAATAAAAAATCACTCGTTGGAACAGATAGATATGCGTCCATAATACATCCACAATAAACGACATTAAGCAAAAAAAAAAGTACTAGTTCAAGATTCGAACCTACTACAATGCGACTTCGTTGACGCTACTCTTGATTTAGCCACCATAGCTACCGAGAACCATGGTATATTGCTGGCACGCATTGAATCTATTCGTAGACACTTCCTGTCAAAACGTAAGCATGTGTTATTCGGAGGTCTAATCGTTTCAATCATGCATTATATTTGAGGTCATTGAAAGAAAACTGCCACTATTAATTTCTACTATATTCGCGAGGATGTACTCAACGGTAAAGTTGTACAATGGACGTAAAGGAACAGGTACTAATGTTTTTAGGATGACTGTGATATACGCGTTAGTTGGGTTGCCTTCCTCCAAAAAAAATAAGGGGCATGCGGACCACACTGTATATAAAAATCAATGTTACGTGATAGTTTGTCTGTCTGTGGGTATGTCTCCTATGCGTTCATATACCATTCGTCCGATTGCGATGAAACTTGGGTGAGATGTTGAGTACTCTCCAAGGAAGGTTTCTGACTTAGTAAATCCATTTTACAATAGGTAGCGCACGCGTAGATTCAACAAATGAGCGACGATGCGCGAAGCATTTCAACAAAGTCCCGTATGTGTTCATATACCATTCGTCCGATAGCGATGAAACTTGGGTGAGATGTTGTGTACACTTACGTGAAGGTTTCAAAATTAGTGAATACATTTCACAGTAGATAGCGCACGAGTAGATTCAACAAATGAGCGACGACACGCAAAGCGTTTCAACAAAGTCCCGTATGCATTCATATACCATTCGTCCGATAGCTATGAAACTTGCGTAAAATGTAGTGTACACTGCAGGGAAAATTTCTGGCTTAGTACATCCACTTTACAATAGGCAGCGCACGAGAAGATTCAACAAATGAGCTACGACGCGCGAAGCATTTCAACAAAGTCACGTTTGCGTTCATGTACCATTCGTCCGATAGCGATGAAACTAGGCTGAGATTTTGTACGCACTCCAGGGAAGGTTTCTAGCTTAGTAAATCCCTTTAAAAATAGGTAGAGCACGAGTAGAATCAACAAATGAGCGACGACGCGCGAAGCGTTTCAACAAAGTCCCATATAATTTCATATACCATTCATCCGATAGCGATGAAACTTGGGTGAGATGTTGTGTACACTCCAGGGAAGGTTTCTGGCTTAGTACATCCATTTTACAATAGGAAGCGCACCAGTAGATTCAACAAATGAGCGATGACACGCGAAGCGTTTCAACAAAGTCCCGTATAAAGTCATATACCATTCGTCTGATAGTGATAAATGTTTGGTGAATTGCTGTGTACACTCCAGGAAAGGTTTCTGGCTAAGTAAATCCATTTTACAATACGAAGCGCACGTTTATGTTCAATAAATGAGTGACTACGCGCGAAGCGTTTCGACAGCGTCCCGTATACGTTCACATACCATTCATCTGATTGCGATGAAACTTGGGTGAGATGTTGTGTACACTCCAGGGAAGGTTTCTGGCTGAGTACATCCATATTACAATATGTAGCGCAAGAGTAGAATCAACAAATGAGCGACGACACGCGAAGCGTTTCAACCAAGTCCCGTATGCATGCATGTACCATTCGTCCGTAGCTATGAAACTTGGGTGAGATGTTGTGTACACGTCATGGAAAATTTCTGGCTTAGTAAATCCCCTATACAATATGCAGCGCACAAGTTGATTCAACAAATGAGGGCCGACGCGCGAAGCGTTTCAACAAAGTCCCGTATAAGGTCATATACCATTCTGCCGTTAGCGGTGAAACTTGGGTGAAATATGGTGGACACTCCAAGGAAGGTTTCTGGCTCAGTAAATACATTTCACAGTAGGTAGCACACGAGTAGATTCGACAAATGAACGACGACATGCGGAGCGTTTCAATACAGTCCCCTATGTCTTTATATCCCATTAGTCCGATAGCGTTGAAACTTGGGTGAGATGTTGTGGACACTTACGTGACGGTTTCTAACTTAGTAAATATATTTTACAGTAGGTAGCGCACGAGTAGATTCAACAAATGAGTGACGGAGCGCGAATCGTTTATACAAAATCAGGTATGCGTTCATATACTATTCATCCGATTGCGATGAAACATTGATCAGTTATTGTGTACCCGCCAGGGAAGGGGACTTAGTAAATCCATTTCACAATAAGTAGCGCAAGAGTAGATGCAACAAATGGGTGACGACGCGCGAAGCGTTTCAACAAAATCCCCTATTGTGTTCATATAACATTCATCGATTGCGATGAAACCTTGATGAGTTATTGTGTACACGCCAGGGAAGGGCTTCGACTTAGTAATACATTTCTCTATAGGTAGCGCACGAGTAGATTCAACAAATGAGTGACAGCGCACGAATCGTTTAAACAAAAACCCCTATACATGCATATACCATTCATCCGATTGCGATGAATCATTGATGAGTTATTGTGAACACGCCAGGGAAGGGTTTCGACTTAGTAAATCCATTTGACAATAGGGAGCGTACGAGTAGATTAAACAAATGAGTGACAGCGATGAAACTTTTGAAAGTTGTTGTGCACGCTCCCACGAATGGTTCTAAATTAGAAAATCCATTTTAGGATAGCTTAGAGGCAGTTAACATGTTGTGTATCCAAAAGCACTTCAAGAAACAGAATTTCAACGCCAACACTTTCTTTGATTGGCATTGCAACGCAAGCCGGGTACAGCTTGTTACAAATAAAATATATTCAATACTATTCTGCCTTATAAAGAGTTAAATGGTTAATATTGACGAAAATTGCTTCGTAGCATCTCTTCTCGGTAGATGGAACCCTGACTCATTAAGTCACGATACGAAACTGCAATAGGAATCAACCGCAAGGTCGAAGATCCAAGGTTCGAGTCCCGGCGTAGACAGTGACCATACTGATTGTGATTTTCCCCGCTTTCTACCACACTTGTTCCAGGTTGTTGTTGTTGTTGTGTTGTTGTTTCATTTGAACATACGTCAGCTCCTTGAGCTAATGGCTTGAGCGTGGAAAGAGCAGCTGACGTTTAATAGTTTGCGTTGTAAATACTAGATGGCGACAAGTCGAGTGACACCGCAATCAAGGTCTCCGCAATGTACTTAGCTGAGTAGATGCTTACGCGATACCATCATACAGTACAGATAGCGGCGTCTAGCTGTGCACTTGACCTTTAGAGCTCAGTGGTAGGAGCGGGGTGTAGAGCGGTGCGGGGAGCGGATCGAATACTTTCCTAACTGAGAACATTGACGCGCGTGACAGTAGGTTCTCACAATAAGATACAGACACGCTCAGCGTGGCAAATGTTTTATGCTGCGGTAGTATACCGGGGTAGTGGGATGGGGAAGTGCAGAGCTAGCTGCCGGCTACTGTACGTGATATATTTAAGGTGACTGGGCAAAGCCTGCGGTAAAGGTGCATTCAATTGTACAGTTCAATTCGGGTTGGGAGTATCATTGCTTTTTCACCAAAATTGAAGGTGGAGCCCAGTGTTTGGTATGTTGCAAGATATTGACCATCAATACTCAATTTAGAACGTCACTACGGAACACATCACTTCCACCAACATGGAAGTGTACAGGGTAAAATGCGACTTACTCTCCTCAATAATCTACGCGGGGAGTATTAAGGTATCATATGTTACAATAATTTTGCTTTCTAGGCATTATTATAATTATTATTATAATTAGCCGTTGGTAAATCCCTTCAAGGGCAAAGGTCTCTTGCTAGCAGGGCAGCTCTGAGATATAACATCAGGTGAGCTAGGCTGATGAAGATTTACCTTCATAGTAATTTAGAACTAGTAGTACTGAACTATTTACACTCCTATGTATCTTCCTAACATATGATCGGATTGTGTTAAACACTATTTGCACTAGTAGAACTTAGAGCTAGTTCATATTAGCCTGAAGATTTAACTACGCTGACGATGAACCTAAAGATGTTGCAAACAGACTGTTTTGACGACAGTCCTCCACGTATTTCGTTGACTTACCACTCTCATTCATCGCATCACGATCGTCGATTGGAACTTGTCCTACCTACGCATAACCTAATGAAATCAGTATAATTATACACATTTACTTAGCACATGCCATTTGTATGCAAAAATAGTACATTATGCAACGAGCCTATAATGGCTATAATTAAGACACGAGTATTTTTTATAAAACGAGCGTATGCGAGTTTTATAATTTCCATACGAGTGTCTTAATTACCATTATAGGCGAGTTGCATACGACTGTTTATGTTCGACGATAATTATAACTTTATTATATGTTTTAACATAAATATTCATAAATATCTGTTGAGAGTCAGCTACTGGAATTTTGTGATCGCAGAGCGAGCGTTGGGTGTTATATCTCTGCCTTTCAAGAGCTTTGAACGACCGACGCATGCGCTCTGTGTTTGCAATGCCATATGTAAACCATATGTTTACATCTGCCGTCCCTCAGTAATATTGTCACCGGTGTCAGTTGAAGACAATGCGCTGTGTAGAAATTAGTGTTGGTGATTTTAAGGTACAGTGCTAATTCTTGTCTCATATTCGCCAGTTTATTTACGTGAACATATGGACGGTGGGTATTCCATGTCGGCAATTTATTATAGTTCGATGTTGTGTTTATGTCCGACATGTTGGATTTTGAGCGCATGCGCGAAGTTATCGTTACCTAATTGGTCAATGAACGAGCTCTGATTGGCTGGAGAAACTGTATCATAATGGAAAACAGTGTTATAATGACCATCATTATGATACAGTTATCTGACACATAATAGTGAGGGTCGAACATAAAATTATTTATCTCCTCATCGTCATCCAATGCACTGAATAGAACGATACTTTAGGTTCAATAAAACTGTTAAGGTTTTGATGGAGAAAATCAATTTTCTGTTTTTTTTTTTTTTAATGTTTCGAGTTCTTAGCATATTGAAATATCAGTGGCAGTTTGTTTGGAGCAAAAATGATAATCTATTTCCGAGATAAGAGATAGTGAAGTTAGTCAACTTGGACAATCCTCTATCATTTCCTTATTAATCTATTTGCAGACATTTCTTTGGCAGCCATTTCTTACAATCTTCATTTTTATGAAAATAATCTTATTATCACAGAAATTACTGTATCGATCTACTTGAAAATTTCACATTATCTTTATGCGCAAATGTGCAAAAATCTGATCTAAAATAGTGGCTGCAGTATTTATTCATTGCTTCAAAAACAAAGCTCTTTTTAAACTCCCCAAAGAAAAATTTGCAAACAGTAAATTTGAAGAACTAGAACTATGATTCTAACAATGGAAGTATCAGGTGAGACTGTTCGAAACTTATCTTGAAATTTTGTGGACGCAATCGTTGTACTATAAGAGGACAACGTGCGGAAAATCAGCCGCCAGATTGAACTGCAAAGCTCCGAAATCATACTTGACATCCTGGAACGCAGGCATGACGGCTGGAGGAGCTGGACATCCCTGCGGCAATCGGAATAGTACCGAGGTGGGGCGTGTATGCTGACTGGAACGTGCTGCTCCTTCCCACCGGCCTTGAGTGCTTGGGCGGTCAGGGCTGTCCATTTCAACATGTATGGAACTTGCTACCTCCGATTGATTTATATGAGAGATTCCCCACATGATTACGGATCCTGGCAGTTCAATCTGGCAGCTGATATTTCGCACGTTGTCCTCTTCTAGTACACCAACTGCGTCCAAAAGGTTTCAAGATAGGTTTCGACCTCTCTTTCCTGATAATTCCCTTGTAAATTGGATTGCTTGCCATGATAACTTCTTCAAGTGTATCTAATTTCAAATCTTTATCTTCAATAGTAAGGACATAAATGCACCTTTTGCTTAATATTTTGCTTTTAAGAATTGATTATTTTTAAAGTTGGCAACAGTGAATGATATTGCCTTTCCAGTAACTTAACTATTTTATCTTATAAAGGTAAATGCTGATAAATTTTCATAACAATTGATTCAGTTTATTTATTTTATATTGATCGTGTGGCTTCTAGTGCCGGGAGAGTCCGAGGACATGTTCGGCTCGCTAGAGGCTGTAGATGCTTCTAGCGGACACCCATAGGGTGAGCTACAAGTTCCATTCAATTTTAAGTAGTTCCAACTTTCACTACCAGATGTCAATGATACCTAGTGGTGAACGTTGGAATTTTGATAGAGCGTTCCAACGAAATCTAACCAAGTAACTTAGCTTCACACAAGTTAAGTCTATGGAAGGATCTTTTACAAGCCATAAATCTATGACATAGGGCCGCCGGCTTTACTTCCCTTCCGAAGGAAGGCATACTGAAGGATTTTAACGCTCTTAAAAAATCAGACTGCTTCGGCCGGGTTTGAACCCGCTATCTTGGGCACAGCAGTTCAGCATGTTATCAAGTACGCCACCGAAGCAGCTATAGTGATTCAGTAGTTTGTGTGTTAGGATCATATTAAGAAACGGAACTGTTTTGTTCAACTATTCAGATAGAAGGTTGCTCTATGAACTTGCGGGATGAAGGCCAGAGGCAGTGTAGGAGCAGGCGAGAATTGAGAAGCCTGTCGACAACCCGCCGTGTTACCTGACATTCTCGTCTATTCCAATACTGCTAACATGGGTCTTTTCTGAAACCAGTGTGGCGTTGGGAATGAGTGACTGAGTCACCGACTAATGTATTTGCTTCTGTTACTACGCAAGGACCGCGAAACCGCATCACTCGTCACCACCACTACTCATAGTCTGCGATGCACATTCCTCTCAGGTCCACGCAGCTTAGACTCGAGCAGTACATCTGTTTGATACACGACCATTCCCGCCGTGTAAGAATCTAGCAGGCTGTACTTTCCGTCAGAGCACACGCTCTGCTCCTTTATCCTGCCTGAGCTGGAGCGTTGCTCTTTGGGCCGAATCGTGCCTGCCTGTAGGGGTTTGGATATTGAGGTCATCAGCCCTGTGGTAGTGAATGCATTTGTAAATTAGACTAAGAATGAACTTTATACTCAACTAATATGATTAGCAACTCAACGCCAGGATAGTTTTCATCCACCTACAAGGCAAAGTTTAAAGTGTTCTTTTAAACTGCTCTTTCGACAGCCAGCCAGAACTGCACTTCTACTATAACAATAAGTTAAGTAACCAACCAATGAACTTTTGAACCAATTTTGAATATTTACACAAACGTGTGATGTCAACAGTGAAATAGGACATAACATTAAAGCATACTTATCACTTTCTTTCTTCTAGGCTCTGTACAGTACAAACTTAATTGGGTCAATCCTACGTTGCATAAACAAGAAGATACTTAGTATTTCTCTTACTTTCATAAGGCCGTGATGGCCGAGAGCACTAATGCGATACCTCGTGTCTCGCTGGCACCGGGAGAACGTGGGTTCAAATCCCACCTCTGCCGTCCTGAATATGGTTTTCGTGGTTTCCCAGGCAAATGTCGGGACGGTACCTTTCAATAGGTCCACGGCCAATTTCCTTCCAAAATCCTTTTCCTGACCCGTCCTGAAAAGAAAATACATGGCCTTTGGCTGCATTAATAAAATTTATAAGGGAGCCTCCCTACTTTATCCAGTTGCCTTATTTAAATTCAGCTCTCTATTATCTTCGTTTATTACATTCATTTACCTTATTATATTTACATTTATAATACACTAGTTGAAGTACCCGTTCTTCGAACGGCTTTTAGTACTTGCTGGCCTAAATCATTAATATATATAATCACACATTCCTAATGTAGTTATGTTATTTCCATGTTACCAACTACATGTGTATACTACATGCATTTTCACTCACCAAATTATTAATCAGAGGTAGGAAAGTGAAAATCCTTAGCCTGCTTTCAGTCGACCGACCTGGTCAGGGAATGGAATGAATGAAATCCCCATCTAACAGCAAGGATATGAACTGTGCCGGCTGCCGAAGCCTGTCGCACTCCCCTGGGGCAATGATTAAATGAATGACGAATGAAATGAAATGATAGTGGAGATTGTTACTGGAGTGAAATTGTGACAGGGAAAACCAGAATACCCGGAGAAAAGCTTGTCTGTCTGTCTCCGTCGAGTTTCGGACCCCACAAACTACCTCTATAAATAAAACAGTTCATGTAGAGACAACCATAGAATAACATCGCTCGGCGTTGACCGTGTTTTAAAATACATATTTAGGTTTTACTCGCTAACCGTTGGAGATACACGAAAAGTGATAAGGACCGTTCGGATATAAAATTACATTCTAAAGCTCGTAGTGCCATCACAAGCTTGCTATTTCTTCTTTTTATTAGAAATGGAAATATGAAAATATTAGCCATTTTTAAATTGTGCAAAATATCGAAATCAAAAGTAGCCTATATGTAAGCCTGGTAAATCAGCTACATTCATGCAAAATTTCATTTAAATCGGACCAATGGTTCTTGCGTGATTGAGTAACAGACAGACACACAGACACACAGACAAACACCATCTCATTTTTAGCCTACTTTTCACATTTTGCAAAAATGAGGAAAAAGTAGACTTATGAGATCGGGCAAATGTGTGTCTGTCTGTCTGTCTTTCTGTCTGTCTGTCTGGCTGGCTGGCTGGCTGTGTGTGTCCCCCCCTATCAACTCCTAAACGGCTGCAGCAATCGAAACAAAATTTGGTAGGAGTAAAGATCTATACCTGAATATCTCACGGCCATATTTGAAAATTATGTCAGTGCTACCATTACTGAAAAATCGCAATTGAAATTTGAGCTCCATGTTGGATATCTTGGAAGGTATGAATGGGAGCTATTTCAAAATTGGCACACGTATAGATAATAATATTGCAGTTTAATTTCCAGGAGGCCATACATGGCATTGTTGCCAAAATGATTAAAAGCCTGCTGATAGATCCAAATTTTAAATTCATATAACTTCTACACTATCAATTGGATTTCAACCAAATTTCGTATGTGCTATGTGCACATAAACAGATATGACTGAGCGTATTCTTAAGAGCCACCAGGGCTGCCAACTGTTAATAAATGCTCTCATTTTTTAAATCCAAATACCCATACATCAGAAAGTATGCAAGCCTAAAGCTTTAAACTATCCACACGTATAGCACCTGACATTCTATATTAATTTGGAGTAACTTATATACGTCAGTGCTACCAACATGATTCTAAGCCTGCTGAGAGGTCCAACTTTAAATACATGTAACTTCTATACTATCATATGGATTTCAACCAAATTTCATGTGTGCTATGTGTACCATAACAGATATCACTATGCCGATTCTTAAGGGTAACCAGAGCTATCTCTATTTTTGTTACCCTAATATCAATATATCAGAAAGTATGCAAGCCAATAGCTCTAAATTTTGCACACGTATAGTACCTGGCATTCTAGATTAATTTGGAGTAACTAATATACGTCAGTGTTGCCAAATTGATTCTAAGCCTGCTGATAGGTCCAATTTTAAAATGCATGTAACTTCTATACTAACTAATGGATTTCATTCAAAATTGGCACATCCATAGATCATAATATTTCAGATTATTTCTGACCAATACATGCATGACATTGTTGCCAACATGATTTTACGCGCGCTGTTAGATTCAATGTTTAACTACATGTAACGTCCATGCTATCCATTGGACTTCAACCAAATGTTGTATTCTGTACCCTAAGAGATGGAACTAAGCATATATTCAGTCACCAGGGCTGCCAACTTTAGTGCTCTATTAGGCTACATTAGGCCAGGTATACAGTATTTCGAACTAATTAGAAATGTCGATATTACCAACTTAATTTCGTCATTATTCTAGATAGATCCATATACAGTAGATTAATCATTGATATGAATTTTAAATTTTAAGAAAAGTAGGCTCTTTAGTTCGTCACGGAACTTCTTGTTATATATTAGTATGATTGTGCAATTGGCTAATTGTACATTGTACTGTGACTTGTTCTCTGGCATCCTTCCAGTTTTCCTTTGTAAAATCACATGCTTCCTTTGCTTGCATTACCACCAACCCATTTTAGAGCTTGGACTTCTCCTTGCTCCTTCTGCCCTACTGTATTGTTCCCAATACAAACACGCACATATGTGTCGAAAGAATGTCGACCTTTGTGTGGATTACTCAGATAGCCTAAATTTGGGGACCAAATAGCATGGGAGATATTTTTATTGCAATCTGAACAAACCCAATTTCCAGCGAGATCGGGAGATTCAGGTTCGCGAAAGGGTAAATGGGTTGTGCTAAGTTCCCTGCGTGCTTCCCTGATGCTATGCCGCTGGACGTCACACACGGTTGCTGCGATTATTGTGGATAAGACAAAGACGATACTATGCCATTCGTTGGCCCACACCGATGTTTCTCAGCAATGCACACGTACACCCTTCATGCATCCCCAGGAATGCTCTCCACAATATCACTAGCTTACAATGGCCTGCCAGATCCCCGGACCTCAGTCCTATTGACTCTTTGTGGGACACGACGGGTGGCCAACAAGCCAACTTACCTCAGCCGCAACTCTGGAATTACTTACTCGTGGAGTGCAACAAGCACGGGGGAGATATCGAGGACTAATTGGCTGCACTGTACAGTATTGCAGCTTGTGCTATACCCATCCTGAATCTAAATTGCATTTTTTCAAGTATTTTGAATGTAAATTGCTTTTTTGTGGGTATTTTGAATGTTAATTGCATTTTGTAAATATTTTCAACCTAAATTGCATTTTGTAAGTGTTCTCAACATAAATTGCATTTTGTAAGTATTTTGAATCTAAATTGCATTTTGTATTTTGAATCTAACTTGCCTTTTGGTGAGTATTTTGAATCTAAATTCCATTTGAAAAGCACTAAACTCTTCTTAAATTCCATTTTTTGCGCACTTTCACTCTAAATTCCATTTTGTAAGTGTTGTTCCATCTAAATTTACCTTTTGTGACTATTTTCAATCTAAATTGCATTTTGTGACTATTTTCAATCTAAATTGCATTTTGTAAGCATTTTCGATCTTACTTGCATTTTGTAAGTATTTTCAATCTACATTGCATTTTGTAAGTATATTGCATCACAGGCATCAACATTTTGTGAGTGTTTGAATTTCAATTGCATTTTGTAAGTATTTTCAACCTCAATCACTTTTTGCAAGTATTTTAAATCTTGGGTGGTATTTTGAATCTAAATTGCATTTTGTGAGTATTTTGAATTTCCATTGCATTTTGTAAGTATTTTCAACCTCAATAGCATTCTGTAAGTATGGTCAATCTTCATAGCAATTTGTAAGTCTTTTGAATCTACATTGCATTTTGTAGGTATTGAGACCGCTTAATCTCATGCTGGTGATGATTTTTAATTGGTAACATAAGAATACTCCAACTGAGAAACATTGAACGCACTCCGGAAGCTTGTATCATCGTCAGGAGAACTTTTGACTTCGTTTTAAAGAGTAAAAAGAATTAATAATGATCGCAGATTTTTATCTACGATGTGCATTCTTAAGAAATATTATAATTAGAAATTCTGCATTATTAGCCACGTCAATATGATACTCATATGGGTAATTTAAGGTATTTGCATCGCAGAAACGCGAGGAAGAAGGTAAAGGCTAAATGACTTCGGCAGTATTCGAAGCCGGAACACGCCATGCAGAGAGGAAGGACAATCCCATATGCGTCTGAGCCGCATGAATGTGTACTTGACTAAGTCCGGCCGAGTGACCGATGAACATTTTGTTGGTGGAAAGACTAAGGAAGTCGTATCTAAGGATTGACCAAACATCCTACGTTGTATCAGCACCGCAGTGCTTGTGAAATTGTTTTCTACAGAATTATAATCACGATAAAGTGACATTTTCAAAGTACGAGTGATTTAGTGATTTTTCCTGTACGCCTCGTACATGTGCTATCACCACATGGTGGAATGTGGGTCGCAAAATTTCCACCAAAGTGAAAAATTATAGTGCTATTTAACAGCATTGAGTGCTGTGAAAATTATGTTTATGATAAAGAAATACGCCGTGTCTAGGCGAATCTCATTTAAATATTCAAAGTGATTGTGCTAATAACGTGCTATTAGAATCTGTGAAAGATAGCTTCAGTGTAGCAGGCACATGACCATTTCTATTCTATAAAGCCTGTACCGTTTAAAGCCAGTGTTGCTAAATCAATCATCAGCAGTGATAAAACGGTGTTTTTCAACATATTTCATTCTTTCAACGAGAACGTCAAAATGTTTGACGGTGACGACATTCTGATTTACACCTGTACCACGAGAAACGAGATGATGCCGTAAATATCACAATGGAAGAGCCATTGACCATCTAACATCAGCAATATGGAAGCCGCCACTAGAATTGCGCAAACCATGGCCGAGGAAATATTATTACCACCTGGGAACACAAGGATTGATCCATGAATTTGAAGCCTGGGATGTTTCTCTGTGAGAAACATGCTGCAGTGAGTTTACGTTAATTTCTACTTGTATTTGGTTCTGGTCTCGGGGGTGGATTAGTTGTAGTCAACCGTTTTATAACAGTCATTTAGGTAGGTCTAGTATTTTTGTAGATGCCGCTGACGGCATACTTACATTTCCATAAGCTTCCGCATTTTTGGCAGATAGTTTATGCCTTGGAGTTAGACACCTCAGAGGGGTGCAAATATGTGTCATAATTTTGTATAGTCCTTAGAATGGACATCAGCTGAGAAGGAGCAATGTTTTGTTTGATTTAACCAACTCAAAGTAAGGTTATTTTCTTTTGATAACTTTGAGGCCCCTTCTATTGCAGGAATAAATACGCCACTGTCGGTCGTATCATTTCGATGTCGTAAAGGTTACGCATCTACCATTTTTGTAAAATACATTTTTAAGGTCTCAGAACCTTGATTCAAGGTGAATCAATTTAGAGAATGGGAGTGACTATGGTTAAAGCACTTGTAACCGAACATTCAACATTAAATTGTATCATTTGCAATAATAAGCCAGGAAAATGGCGTTTGTAAGAACATTTAATTACGTTGAGTGAATTGCGCACGTTCTTTTGTGAACAATTCTTTTCTTTGTGACAGTGGAGTATCTTTTCAATCTCTTTGAAAAGTGACATATCTTTATTTTCGTATGCTTTGCCAAGCTGCGATGCAGCTTATGTTTAGACCTCATTTTTCAAGGCAAGTTTCGAGGCCTTGTTATCCCAATGATAATGACATTGTATTAGTTTGTGCACAAATTGAAATAATATACATTTTTAGTGCATTACACCAGTTTGTTCTACATGTTGATAGACTTTGACACGCAGTGAAGCGTGCAAGTTAACACTTGAGCTCCGTTAGGATGACAGCTTTCGACGCTCAAGGTTATCTTCTTTCACCTGCAGAGCAGCACACTAGATTTCTCAAGCGGGACAGTTGACGCATGACCGCATACTTGGTTTCTGCTAGACAGATTTTTTTATCGAGCCGTTCATAGAGCTCAGTCACAAATGTAAATTGCTTCATTGTTATTATTAGGTATAGGGTGTTTAATAAGTTGCATTCCCACTATTTAATTAAATTCGCAAATGTTGTAAGCGAATAGACATGATATTTGTATACTATCAGAGTATTCCTTAAAGAATGGAGCCACACTTTTGCTAGTTTGGAAGGCTTATTTTCTCACTTAAGGTGATTGATTGTTTCCGTGTTTTGACACGTTGTTTTATTGGGGTGGTTTCCCGTTAAGATTTTATGCTAGCAGACTCATGGAGATGACTGCTAAGGTGAATTCTTGCGTGATCCCGTGGAGGACACGTTTAGATATTTGGGAATGGTATTTAGATGGAACTTTGCTTGTCCATCTGGAGATGAGTTATTGTGAACTAAATCATATTTTTATGATATTGGAGCCGCTTAGTGCTCAATGTTGCCATGATTATTCGAATCATGCATCTCGTAAGGAAATGTAAAAGACTTACGATTAGGAATTATAACTTGTGTTATTGTTGACAAACAGGTGCCACGTGCATTCTGTTGTGTTTAGTTTTCAGTCCATTAACCTTGCATTGTTGGTCATTCAATAATACTCTTAAACAATGATAGTTATAATCAGAAACCTAAATCAGGAAATATAATTTTTATTAAATCGACGTGGATTAAAACTTCAATTAAATCTTAATCAACTGTTTAACTTTGATCATGATTGTTTTCATTTTGGACCAATGCAACGTGCTTGAGATAAAATATCCCTAGGAGGGGAATTCTAGAGAAATACATGGCTAAATTTGACAGGAATCGGTTGCTGACCTAAGGGTAGTCAACTAGTGGATCGTGTACCACATGTTTGTTTTGACATGCTTCAAAAGCATGCCTTGTCTGAATTCGCATACACTTTAGATGACGGATGGAACGAACAGTCTCCATTTCGAAGTAGGCAGGGTAATAAGAAGAATTATTGTGTGTTCTGAATTTATTTCAGTGTATTTTCCCTATGTGAACCCTACTGTTATTTTTTGTAGTGTTGTTGTATCACTATTTTGTTATGTGTATGATTGTAGTGAAATAACTGTTATACTAGTTTTGTTTAATTTATACACGGACATTTGGATCCGATGTTGCTGTAATTCAAGGTTTAGCTCAGACAGATAAATATTAAATGTAAATGCGGGATGGTCTTTAGCATCATTTAGATTTTTGCAGTCATATGTGACTAGTTATTTATGGTTATTTAGGGTTTGTACCATTTTCCCCAGTTTTGCCCAACCTTTGTTTGTAATTAGAGCTGATCGCGAGGGTTTAATTTTATAGTTTAGGGCTTAGTTTTTTCTTTGTTTGTTTTTGATTAGATAGCGGATTAGCCGATTTTATGCCCTCGGATCCTAGGCTAGGGGTTGGATTTTATAAATAAACAATTCCAACGATCTTTATTTAAGACTGGACTATTTTCTTTCGAAGCTTTTTTTTTGGGGGGGGGGGGGAGTCTATGACTTTGCAAATCATGATGGGAACCTGATCCTTGGGACAGGGGAGTCTCACAGCCGGAGAGCCCTTATGGTTTGCACTCCAATCCTCTTCGCCGGCATGTGTTCGGAGGAAGAGGTCATCTGGGAGGCCATACACGGTTGGTGGTGACCAGATGATCTCCTCAAACGGGCACAGTATTTCGAATCTAACTTGCATTTTGTAAGTATTTTGAATCTAAACTCCATTTTGTGCGCCTTTTTCACCTAAATTCCACTTTGTCATTGTTTTCCCTTTAACTTGTATTTTGTGAGTGCTTTGAGTCTAAGTTACATTTAGTACGTGTTTTCAGTCTACCTTGGTTTTGGTTATGGTTTCCATTTCATTGTCATTTTCGCTGTCACGCCGATAACCTCAGTGTTAGGCCCCCTAAAATAAGAATTATCATCATCAAACTCATCCTGTATAGATTTTTGTTAACATTTGATATCGGAGGGACCTGAAGCTCTAATCATCGTATGACAGTCAAACACTCATTCTGTATGTTCAACCAATAATAATAATGTTATTGGTTTTACGTCCCTTCCAACTAATGCGACTTTTATAGATGCTTGGGTACCAGAATTTTGCCCCGAAGGGGATCATTAACGTGCCAGTTGAACCACTGACACGGCTCCCTCGCATTTGCGCACCCTAAATTTCATTATGACAGCGCCAGGATTCAATCCTGCAACCTTGGGTACAGCAAGCGATTACGTTACTTCTGAACCACGCAACCAGTCGTATGTTCCAATGCAGCAGTGCAGCACCTCTCTTTGTGGTGTTACAATTTCCATTTTCATGGATGTATATCAGTAGCTTCCATATGATTACAGTCATAAAGAAATTGAGAAGTTTGTGAAAATCTGTATCTTATTCTGGCCTGTGCCAGCAGATAAATATACAACATATTGTATTCATCGAAAGAGAGTACAGGCAATTACCATTGGCATGATCGCCAGGGGCGTATATACAATTTTTTCGGGAGGGGGGGGGGGGGGGGGAGGGACTGACTCTCCTGGAAAATTGTGAGTATTTTCAGGGGCTTGTCACCGCAAAATACCCAGAAATATCAACCTATATCTTAGAGCATATAACTTTGTGTAATTATTTTAGATACAATTCAAAGTTTATATTGCCTACAATTATTACGCAATACAAAAAAGTTGTAAAATACAACACAACACACAAATAAAATTTTATACTTAATGAATTTTCTATTATGATCTATGGAGTATAAATAGCAAATATCGATATATTTGTAAATTTACTAAGCAGAAAGGTAAACATTTTTTTTTACAAGTTAATAATTTATTTCTCAAAAGTACCGTACTGTGGAATTCACAGTTTTGCCTCACAAGGCAGAGTTTACCCCGTTCCAGCCCTCAGACTAGAATTAAAATTTCTTGGTAGAGCCGGGAATCGAATTCGGACCTCCGGGGCGGTAGCCAAGAATGCTAGCCACTACACCACGAGGTAGCCTAATTTCAATATTAATATTGTTTATAACTTAGCCAATAAGTTAAGATTAGGGTACAACCAAATTTACAATTATTTTATGCTCTTATGCTCTTAACAAAGCGACACTTTTTTCATTTTTATTGGCTTTTTTCGTGGGGGGGGGGGGGGCTGGAGCCCCCTCAGCACCCCCCTTATATACGCCCCTGATGATCGCAACAATACTGTAATTCCAGTAGTGAGTACACATTTTGGACATTCTGAACTAACTCTTTTAATTGACTACATCTTACTTATGGCGTGTTTGGCAGCACTGCCTAGACCAATCTTATGTTTTCTGTTGATTTGATGGTGAATAATCAAATCATCTGTATATAACACTGCTTGTGTATCCTGTAGCCAGTGTAATGAATTATTCTTTAATGTGTGGAGATATGCGGCAGTTCTTTCCTACGTGACTCTATTTCTTCCCTCCTGTCATACCGTACCTTACAACTCCTCGACCAATTGTGGTTCACCACGCTGCCCTGCTCGTATGAATCTGAAATTTACTTCCTGTCTAAATTATTCAACATGTTCTTTATTCTTTCTAAGCATCCTGCTCACGTAAGTGTCTTGTATGGTATTAAAGAGGATACTGCCGAGCTTGCATTGGCTCGTTTATATACACAGAACTCCGGCACTCAACTTCTTTACGCAACAACACACTATCGTCTAATTTGAAAGAGTCCACTTCCTGGTGTAGCGGCTAGCATTCTTGGCTGTTGACCCGGAGGCCCGGGTTCGATTCCAGGCTCTGTATACGGTTTTCCTTGACGCGTTTTTCAACTGCACGAACCAAGTCTTCATTAGCAAACGAACGATGTCATCGTGCACTTCATCACATCCTTCATTGAACTGTCTGACTCATCTCATGATTACCCTTTCACGAATTAATTGCCGGCGGTAAAGATGGGAACTATTCTTTATTTACTTGCGTCACACGTCAGCCTGCCTTGTTGACAGGTACAGTTGCGCTAATAGGATATGACTCAAATCCAGTACCCTGGTCATCGTTTAACAACTGTCCGTGGTGACATGAGCTCCTGTGACGCTTATCTGACGCAATGCTGCTTGACTTATGTGCAGAACTCATTCTGTCATCACTGTGTCCTCCGCTGTACCGCGCGGGGCTCCTGCTACAATAATCAACAAACACTGGCGCAGCCACGCTCAGCGGCAATCAAATGTTAAATGGGTAATACGTACATCATCGCATTTTCTCCGTGCACCTCGCAAATATCTTTTGTATGTCAAATGGCCTAGTGATCTTTGTACTCAGGAAACGAATGCCAGATCTAATCTCACAAGTGGCGGCATTTTCAATCAACTTCACAATTCTAACCAAGCACTAAAATAAGGCGCAAACAAAAGACGATCTCAAGTAGACGTCATCTCCTCCTCCTTGAGTCAGAGTAATTACCGCGCAAGCTCAAGCGCCAAGCTGTGATTGAAGCAATCGGGGCAGCATATAAAAACGAAACTTAGTTTCTGGACATGCCTAGTATACATTTATCATGAATCTTTAGAAGCTTCATGAATGATTATGCAGTCACCATGCACTTGGCGTTTGATGAACTAAGTTTAATGCCACATCTCTCCATAGTTGTTGCAATCCCTGACATAATTTCTTGAAATTAAGTTAATCAGTTTGTAAAAATTTTCTGGTGATAAATAAATTCTATTACCCTGATCAACTTTCCAATCACTTTTACACCTCTCTTAGGGTCAACTAAAGCCTCGTTTATCATCAGTTCTATAAAATAATTCAAGAGGATTGATGAGAGAGGGAAATTAATTTTACGATCATTGTTTCGTTGATAGTCTTCTGGCCTTTAACGGGGGTTGGTCGAACTGGGGGTATGAGGTCGAGTGTAGAGGGTGGTGTTTAATCAGAGTGAGTTTTAACGGAGGTGTTGAAACTCCGAATGTGTGTCGGAGATCGTGTTGGATGATCGGGAGGAGATCTATGCGATCAGGGTTGTAAATCAAATGGACGCACTTTTAATGTGGAAGCTATCAGTTTGCAGAGCAACTACTGCTATGAATAATCCAAGTATCCGCTGACCGTGCAACGTTATGCTCTGCAGGCGCGTGACCAAGAATCAAGGCTACTGGCAATGAAAAGATTTCTGGTGCTGTCACAGCGGTTTTAGAAACAATGCACTGGCAGGTCAAGGTGTAAGGTGGGGAGGTAAGCGGTAAAAACAGTGTTAATGAATAAAGGCTGCAATGGATCTGTAGTAATTGTGGTCACTTGTTTATTGGACCCAAAAGTGTTCTAAATGTTTCCCTCTATTCAGGGACAGTGTAACAAGTATAAATGGTAGAATCAATGTGTCAAAAGGAAGGAGTACAACTTGTGAGTGTTAGGAATCTGAGAAACACTCTTACCAGAGTTATGCTGTCGTGATACAGTCGGACAGAGCCTTCGGCGTAGACGGATCCCCTCTCCCAGAATGGGGGTCCTTATAAATGTTCCTCAAGTGCTGACTCTGCAATGTTGCTGAATACTTGTTTCTGTAGCAGCCTCTGTGTATGTGTGTCAAGCTTGGGCAAGAACCATTTCATATCTCTGCCGGCTTGGTGTAATAGAAGTGTGTGGCGACTGTTGTTGTTGGTTCCAGCCTGAGGGTAGTTCTGGGGTGAAATCAGTGTAGTAGGCTGGACAGATGCGTGTGTTTAGGGGTGATTATAGATGTATAGCTGTCTAGCGTGTAGTAGATTTGAGGGCGTATGCAAACATCCCCCCCCCTGGGGGTGTGTAGGGTCCCTAAAGGGACACTAACAATAGGATCGGTAAGAACCGATTTAAGACAAATACTCTATCAGCATAAGTTCTTGCGACTTTTTACTTATTAAGGACTTGGTATATATAACTAGAATAATAATACATATTTGTCTCCATTTGTATTCACCGTTTTGATTTTTGAATTTTTGTCTTGAATTTTTGACTTTATTACCACCACCCATGCTCGGAATTTTTGTTCTAGGACTAAGTGGAATGTAACGTTGTCCCTTGTAAGGTTATTGGAGATGTATTATTACATATATTATGTTCGACAATGTCGAAATATAAATATTATATGTCACAAAACTGTATCATAATGGGGGTCATTAAAGTACTACTTTTCATTATGTTACAGTTTCTCTAACCAAACAGAGCTCAAAATTTTCATTCATTGATCAATTAGGTAAGGATAGCTTCACACATGCGCTCAAAATCCAACATGTCGGACATAAATTTCATGATTTAAAAGTTGGCAATATAAAGGATATCTGATCAACCCATTGTAGTTACAATCCCAAACAGACAAAATCAGTACGAACCTTTACGCTAACAAGAAAATACTAGGAAATATGCAAGAAATCTACATCCAGAAGTTTGCAACACACCATCTTCTACCCTAGCCTATATTAATTGCTGACATGGTAAGTGTGCATCATCCCTAATGATTGCATAAAGAAACTGGGCAATATTGCAAAATAAATAGCACTGTACGTTAATATCCGAAACTCCAATCTCTACACAGGGCATTGCATTCGTATGATTTCGCCGACAATTTTAATGAATGCTGTTGTTGACATAAGCACACCAGAACGTCATGGAGGAAGCAGGTATATGACATTATATCCACGGAAGTCAATAACCCAGCTCTGTTCAGTAAAGGGATTTCTTATGCGAAACTTTTCCGCCAGATGTCATGACTATTCCATTTGGGACTCCATTGATTTGCCTTCCGTTGACATTCCATACGCATTGAATTTGAAGAATAACTAATAGATAGTACGATACATTTTAATTTTAAAATGTTTGAAACAGCCTATTGTGTGTTATTTGCCCAAAATAACAACATGATCCAACATTGTACCTCTGCGCTAGCTGTTGGTGCTAGTTCAGGATAAACAATGTTTCAATGCTTTCGAATTTGTTATTGGGTAGAGAGCAAATGTTGAGCCAACACAATTTCCAAGAAAGAACAGAACAATGCTTTGAAAGGACTTTGCTCCGTAGTGCAAATCTACCGCATGCGCTCTTCACTTAAGTCAGCTGACAGAATCTCGACAGATATTTATGAATATTTATGCTAGAACATATAGTAAAAGTATAATTATCGTCGAACATAAACAGTCGTATGAAACCCGCCTATAATGGTAATCAGGACACTCGTATGGAAATTATAGAACTCGTTTTGCTCGTTTTATAAACATACTCGTGTCTTAATTATTGCCGTTATAGTCTCGTTGCATAATGTACTATATAGAAAAATAACTCAGTGCTAGAAAATTTGGCAATCAGTCCCTTTCTGAATTCCGCCATACAGGTATTATTCTCAGTGTACGCATTCAATCCCATGAGTATTCTAGTCCTCGGAGGAATACCAGTCAAAACGAAATCTGTTTGTGTTCTTCCAGAACACCTTTGAGATTTCATTTCCTCTTCGTTTTCTTGCCATTAGGAAGTAAAAGCAATTTCCTTATTTCTCTCTGAAATGCTTTGAAGCTGACATTCTTGCCTGCTATCGAGTGGGAGTTGATCTGAAGCTTGTGAAATGCAGCAGCGAGGAAATCATTGAGAGTTGATACATGGACAGTCCTTTATAACGAATGTAAAAAATATATAATTATACATTAAATTGCATTCCCCATAGGTATATTATCGAAGCTAAGAAATTAAAGATATTGTTAAACCCAATTTACCTTAATCAACATTCGGGCAAACATGTACAACAATCACTAAACATTTCATGTCAACAGTGTTACGAATTGAAGTTGTATTCATTGGTCCTCCTTTGTTATACACGGATGATTATTGATTTCCAAGGATCCTGGGTTCGCTCCTAGGTGGGCATCAGTAGACTCGAGTGTTCCTCTACTTTTACTTAGGCAACCTAAACTGCATTTGCAGTTCAGCGGGTGGCCTTCACTAGGCGCGAGCTTCGAACTTCACGGCCTCTCAAGAACTTAGGGGGACGCCCTTCTACACTTTGAGGACCTCGCAAAACCAGACAGTTGCTTCATCGCAAACGTTCATTGAAAGAGTCCAAGTGCCTCTACACCGGAGTTGAGTTGGCTCCTTCAATTTTAGATCCAGAATATTTTTTTAAAATGAAATTTCATTTTAATTTATAAATCAAAATAACCTGCTAACTTGTATCATGTGTTACAAATTAGCATGCAAAGTAAGTGAGTTTAATTTTCTTAAGAGTAGAATGTGCAGACCTGTTTCTAATGATTACGATTTAATACCGCGAGTATTGAAAATTCCACATATTCCTCAATGTTTTTCTTTGCTACAATTACACACAAATAATTTTGATGAACAACATTGTGTCTTTTTTTTTTCAAAATAATGTTATTGTTGTTGCTTATTTTAGGGGAATTGCGACATCGTGGTCATTCAGCCTCATGTACTTGGGTGTGTGTGTGTGTGTAATTTTGTCTGAATTCCTGTGTCATTGTGATGGCTGTACTAGTGTGTGTATTTGCAAATTGGGAATAGAAAGGAGGCAGCCGTGGTCTTAAGTTAGAAATCATCCCGGTATTTACCTGGAGTAGAAGTGGGAAACCACAGAAAACCACTTCCAGGATGGCTGATGTGGGAATCGAACCCTCCTCTTCTCAGTTTCGCGTCACGAGGCTGAGTGTATCCCATTCCAGCCCTCACACTAGAATTAAAATTTATTTATTGGCAGAGCCAGGTAATCGAACCTGGACCTCCCGGGCAACATCCGAAAACGCTAGCCGCTACACCATAAGGTGATCTTTACAAAATAGATTCCCGTTCTTTGTACTGCACTGTAACTATCGCACAATAACATTGATGGGTCGTGTAGGAGCGTGGCTAAGGTCGCTTCGTGACGAACGTGTGACGTCATAGTTCGAGATTCGCACCACAAGTAAAGAACCATCTGTTTTCATTTTTAACCCTTTATAGGACAGTAGTTTTCATAGCAGCCACCTATCATAGTTTATGTTATCAACGATCAATCTTTAAGCATCATTTCAAAATATTCTTTTGGAAGTGTTAATATTTCTAAAAACCAAATAATACTTCTTGACCTAAGACCCTTGATAATTTATTTAATAAAAACAATTAGAATTAAAATATATAATATGACGAAAGAAAATAAAATTAAAAATAAATATGGTTGTAAAATTCAAAATAAATAAGCTTATAAAACTAAAATTATATAGAAAATAAGATCATGAATAATATAATTTTTATTTTTTATTTTTTTATTTTTATTTAGTCAATTTACCCTCTAGGTTGATGGATCCCACGGGTTCAGCGAGGGAACTCACCACTACCGCCTCTATGGGCAGTGTCCTGGAGCTTGGAACATCTGGTCGGGATGGATACAACTGGGGAGGTGTGATCAGCACTTCGCCCAGGCGGCCTCACCTGCAAAGCGAACAGTGGCCTCATGAGGGATGGGAAGGGATGGAAGATTGGGATGGATAGGCTAGGAAGAGGGAAAGAGGTGGCCGTGGCCTTACAGTAGGTACCATCCAGGCATTTGCCCGAAGACGAAGTGGGAAACCACGGAAAACCACTTCGAGGATGGCTGAGGTGGGAATCGAACCCCCTCTACTCATTTGGACCACCCGAGGCTGAGTAGACCCCGTTCCAGTCCTCATACCACTTTTCAAATTTCGTGGCAGAGCCGGGAATCGAACCCAGGACCTCCGGGGCGGTAGCTAACCGTGCTGACCGCTACGCTACGGAGGCGACATAATATAAAAATACAATTATAAAAATAAATATAAATATTAAAATCAAATAGATAACACAAAATAAAATTAGGTTAAAATAACTAATTTTAAATACAAATAAAATTCTGTAGTGCCGTGGAAAAGTGGCACAAGTCGGAAAAATAAATTTTACGAGTGAGTTCAACAACTGTCTTAACGAATAAATTACTGATATTTTTTTGAATACTTCAGTTTCTCCTTTGTGATTACCAAAACACTTGTGCCTCTATTCTCAAGTTGGATATTATTCAGATGCCCGCTAGAACTGAATAACTAGCTATCTAACTGTATATCTACTCCTTTAATATTCTTTTTTTAACGGGTTTGGGGATGACATGCGATGAAAGTCTACGTAGCGAATGCATTTTACGGCCGGATACCCTGCCTGACGCCAACATCATGAGAGAAGTTAACGAGAGATGAAATGCATGAAGATGAATAAAACTGGCCAGTTAGAATAACCGTCCCAGCATTTGCCTGGAGGTGAAAATGGGAAACCACAGAAAACCATTTCAAGGACGGCCAACGGTGGGGCTAGAACCCAGGTCTACCGAGTTCACAGATAGCTTGGCTCTATGACCTAACACTGCGCGTTAGCTAGCGTAGCTACCGGTGTCGGTTAACTATCATACTGACTAATGAATATTGACTTATGCCACTTTTCCTCGTCACTACAGAATTCTAGTCTCAGACTTGGAATGGAGAGCATTCAGTTCTTTGAGGACAACTGAGAGTCAAAAGAGGAAATACCTCCTGATTAATCCTGCAAGTCATTTTTAATGCTGTACCTCTTTTACTCCTGGTAAACTGAATGAAAAAATAAAAAAATAAATAAAAAAAAATTATAAAGAATTTCTCATTGCTATGATTGTTATTACTGTATAAGGTTCTTCCCTTGCGCAGTCCTTGTACCGGTTGTAGTATTATCAGTTTACAGTTTACTTCAGTTCTGATTGCTGCGGTTCCTTTTTAACTGACAGTACTTCTGTCATTGATCGATCACAACTGAAGTACAAAAGGCAGAAAACAAAACAATGGCAATTAAGTAGCTCATCTAATGTATTTGTTGGCTGGTGGGACAGAGGCAACACTGAACACTTTGAAAATGAGCAGCGAGTAAGCTACTGTTTGGAGTCAAGTCCCGCACATGAAAGTGAGTGTATTTTATTTAATTGTGAGTCCTGATTGAATATAATAATAATAATAATAATAATAATAATAATAATAATAATAATAATAATAATAATAATAATAACTCCGCTATACCGG
The DNA here is from genome assembly GCA_946902985.2 of Meconema thalassinum. Classification (NCBI taxonomy): domain Eukaryota; kingdom Metazoa; phylum Arthropoda; class Insecta; order Orthoptera; family Tettigoniidae; genus Meconema; species Meconema thalassinum. The sequence continues at coordinate 479,842,766 of OX336391.1, forward strand.
TCGCAAGCCCGGGGCCTCTTCTTGCAAGAGTCGAGGAAGGAGGAGCGGGAGGAGTAACAACCTCGTTAAAAAAACGGGGTTCAGCTGGCCCGGCTGATAGCACCCTGTAAGGGCCCCTGCCTAGGGTACAGGTGAAAACTCGACAACGGCTTCTGAGGCGGATGAAGATGGTTGGCATCATCTCAACGGTAAGGAAGGCGGAAGAACCAATATGGGGAAGATTGGTCTCCTCAGCCTTGGAAGGCAACCAATCTACGGGAGACAACCCTAATTCAAACCTACTGGAGCTCACAACCTCAGTAGTAACTTGATCAGGGGGTTAAACCTCTGATCCCCCTAACCAATCTTCAACTAAAGCATGGAAAGTAAACGCACGGAATTAACTACCCCAGGTGGTATCAAATCCACCTCCGCTGTCGGCGGTGTTAGTGGGCCTTTGGAGTCTGGGGAGCCCACACCAACATGCTTTAAGGACGGGTCGGAGCGTCCTGGAACCACTCACAACAAGATCAGACATACACAACAGAACTACTTCGCCACACTGAACATCAACTCGCTACTTAAGATAGGCAAACTGAAGCATTTAACAGACACTTGGACTAATCACAAGATACTGCTCACAGCAATACAGGAAACCAGATATACTGATGAACATGCCTTTGACTCCCAAGGCTACCGTATTTTCAAAGGAAAGGTAGGACGTAGGAGAATGAAGAACGTACCACACCTGGGGACTGGTTTTATTGTAAGCCATAAGATACTGGATTCAGTTATTGACTTCAGCTCTCTCAATAGTCGAGTGTCTTTAATAACCTTCCGGTGCACAAACAAGGTCTACACTGTAGTAAATGTCCATGCACCCATCAATGAGGACAATAAGCGTAACCCTGAAAATACTGACAAGTTTTGGGAAGAACTAGAGGACATCATATGCAAGGTCCCAGAGCGTCATACAATCATCTTACTCGGTGACTTCAACGCCCAGCTAGGGAAAGAACGCAAGTTCAGAGACATTGTGGGAGATTTCCCGGCCCACACAAGGACAAATAGGAATGGAGAGCGCCTAGTAGGACTTTGTAAGGCCTTCAACTTGGTAATGAAATCAACGGCTTTCAAGAGACTGCCAAGGAAGCAAAAGACTTGGACATCACCTAACTGTCTCTTGGGAGAATTCCAAATAGACCATGTTGCCATCTCAAAGAAGTCCCATCGAGAGATCCAGAATGTTCGAGTGTTAAGAGGAGCAAATTTGGACTCCGACCACTATCTCTCCAAGGTCAAGCTAAGATTTCTACCTCGGAATACTAAAAAAACAAAGTCACACAAACTTACTAAGTTTGATTTAGAAAAACTTTCAAATTGCAACCAGTTCACGGAGAAAATGGAAACCCTGGAATGTAAAACCTGGGATGAAGTGAGGGAGAACCTAGTGAAAGTTGCCACGGAAATTGCGCCATTACTGAAGCAGAAGAAGCATGCCTGGTGGACGACTACCTGTGATGAAGCGGTGACACAGAGAGAAGCAGCCTGGCTTAAGTGGAACTCACAGAAGACACAAAACAACAGGGATAAGTTCATAGAGCAACGAAAGTTAACTGCCAGGATCATCCGACAAGTAAAACGGCAGTTCACAAAGGACCAACTAACTCAGTTGGATGACGATTTCAAGAAGAACAACACCAGAAATTTCTACAGAGGCTTTAAACGGAACCTCAGCCGTTATAATCCTCCCAGCCTCCACTTCAGAGGACCGGATGGACAGATAGCCTATAATGATATGGACAATTGCCACCTTCTGGCCAAGTACTTCGAGAATCTCCTTAACTGTGAATCACTTGACACATTCTTCACTTATCAAGACACCATCAGGCAACCAAACTCTCAACCACCAACCAAAGAAGAAGTGATAGACATCATCAAGTCCTTGAAAAACAACAAAGCATCAGGTGAAGACTCAATTGTAGCGGAACTATGGAAACAAGCTGGGAATAGGACTATAGGCAAGTTGACAGAAATCTTCCATGACATTTGGGAGACTGAAACATTGCCTAGTGACTGGACCTCTGCTTTGATTCATCCCCTACATAAAAAAGGAGACTTGACCGACATCAACAACTATCGAGGAATCTCGTTAGTACCTGTGACATACAAGATCTTTTCTAAGGCCTTATTAAACAGAGCTGAACCCCAGCTAGACCCTCGACTAGGAGAATGCCAGGCAGGATTTAGAAAAGGACGCTCTTGTACGGAACAGATACTGAACTTGAAATCAGTGCTACGGCAAGCAAAAATGGCTAGTAAGAAATATGTCATCATTTTTGTTGATTTTAAGAAGGCGTATGATTCGGTTGACAGACCTACTCTCATGAAGATCCTGCAAGAACTAGGACTAGACGAGAAGACACATAACCTTATCCAACAGACTTTAAAGAACACCATGTCACGAGTGAAGTTCAGAGGAACCCTCTCTGAAAGTTTTGAAATTAAGTCAGGAGTAAGACAGGGAGACGGTCTCTCACCTCTCCTCTTTAACTGTGCCCTGGAAAAGGTGATAAGGGAGTAGCGAAAGGAGCTAACTAGTCAGGGGGTACCAAGTGGTATCACTTTGGGACACAAGTGCAATGGGCTCAGTGTTGATTGCCTGGCATTTGCCGACGACCTGGCACTTCTATCTCATTCAATAAAAACGTCTGTGAAACAACTTAATGTTCTCATGCAACAAGCAGCTAAGGTAGGACTATATGTGTCACTTGAAAAAACACAGTACATCACAAACATCAGTGAATCTCCTTGTACACTGCATTTGGACCAGGGAGAGATCAAGAAAACTGACAGATATAAGTACCTAGGAGAATGGCTTGAACCGAATCTCTCGGAAGTAAGGGCATTATCAACCCGAGTTAACAAGTTAGAAATGGCTTATCAACTAACCAAGAACACATATAATAAGAAGTGTCTCTCCCGAAAGACTAAAATGAGACACTACCAGACAGTTATACGTCCTGAAGCCTTATATGCATCAGAATGTCTAGTATTCAACCGGAAGGGACTCACGGACAAACTCGAAGTACAGGAGAGAAAGATAATGAGGAAGATATTGGGACCTGTTAAGGAAGGTAATGAATACAGAAGGCGGCCTAATCAAGAGCTCTACACGTACTGTGAAAGAATCACGGATGTTGTTAGAAAACGACGTCTAGCATTTTATGGACACGTCTACAGGATGCATCCTACCAGGTTGACCAATCAGCTCCTCGGTTACTGGCAAAAGCGGAAGACCAAGTCACCATGGTTGTGGGAAGTGAGCAAAGATCTGCAAGAACTTGGAGGGACGGAAAGAGTCTTAAAAGACCGGACATCTCTCAGGAAGATGCTTCAGCAATTGAGGTTCCAGGACAAACCGCCAAGAAAGAAAACAGGTGCCCTCTGGACCCAAGAGAGGAGGGAACAACACAGTCAGAGGATGCGTAACTACTGGGCAAACATCAAAGCCCACTCCAAATGTAACAGTTGAACGTCATGGTCCATAGATGGCCTATACGAAACAAGAAGAAAGAATAATAATAATAATAATATGTCATCAATGAGAATGTCAAGGAGCCATCCTGGTTGATGTTCCTAATAGCAACACTTTAAAAACAAAGCAAGACGAAAAGGTCTCCAAATATAAAGACTTAGTGGAGCCTATCAGGAAGCAATGGCAGATTGGAAAGGTGAAGATCATATCAATTGTCACATCAAGCACTGGCGTTGTACCAAGGAGTTTACTGCATGGGTTGAACGAACTTGATGTAGACACAAATTTATACAATTCAATGCAGAAAGCAGTCATCATTTTGACAACCAAATTAGTTAGAATATTCATGAATTTAGTGAACACTGTTTCCTAAAGCGGGTGATCATGCCTCGATTCTTTGTAATCTATTTAGTTGACATATATTTACCGGATAATGGTCTGAGTATAATAATACTACTAATAATAATAGAAATAATGGCTGACAGATGTCCAGACGGACGTAAAACAGATCAACATAGAAAATATCGAGGATCGCACTAAGTGCCGGAATAAAATCAAAAATGTTTGATCAAAGAACATCACAATAACGTAAAAAAAAAGTCCTCTCGGCACGCCGGAAGGCGGATGTAGATTTCACCGGACAAACTTGGGGATAGGCGAAAATAGGCAGAATATGCAGGTTTTCGTAGAAGGATCAGACCTCATTTATTGCGAGAAAGTATTTTATAATTGGAGCTTAATTAACTTTGTTTTTCGTCATTTTAAGCATATTTTAAACATTTTATTGTCTTATGATGACGGTAACCTTCTTGTCATTTGGAGTCCATTTTAGCCTACTTTCGATTTTTGCAAAAAATGAAAGTAGACTTATGAGATCACTACAGGGCCAAAAATTGTGTGTCTGTGTGTGTGTATATGTGTGTGTGAGTCTGTGTGTGTGTGTGAGTGTGTGTACTCTGAATGTATGTCCCCCCCTATCAATTCGAACACGGTGAAACCGAATTGAACGAAATTTGGTACAGAGGTAGAACAAGCAAAGGGCACCTCAGTGTCATGTTTTATATCGCCGCCATCTTTACCAAATCTGAATGGCGGCCACTCAAACGTTCAAAACGTAAAATCAAATAGCGACTAACCAAATTATCCGATCTCTACCAAATTTGGTAGTAACATACATTCATATAGGACGCGTCTTGTGACCAAACTACAAGGTCATCCGCCGTACCATTTCAGGATGGCGGCCGTGCGAAGTATGCAAACTTTATAATCCATATCATGTGACCCACCAGTTCCGATTATCGAGCCGAGAATCGATTTAACTGTTCTAAAGGAAGAGGCACGTTAGAAATTAAAAGTTTATTTTGTAATACTATAGTGCAGAAGTGATTTTAAAAAGCTGAGCCGTCTCGGTAAGAAGACAAGATGGCAGCGGATATCTTGTGCCTGACTTATATTTCACTAATTTGAGTATTGCATGCAATATAGCGTACTGATACAAAATAAATAAACGTAGTATGAAATGCTTTATACATAAATAATATACTCCACTGATGAAATCGTTAGGTATAAATCATTATTTGCCAACAAGTTCTATATAAGTCATTTTATATAGAACGATATTCGTTGGCACAAATGGCTCCGTGGTAAAGCGTTAGTCTGTCATTCATATGCCTATGGTTCAAACCCCATCAGAGTTTGGTTTTTTGCTTGAAATTTTACATATTTGTTGCTTTGTAATGACTCAGACATTTTAAAATTAAGCCTTATATTGTGCATATTACGGTGCAAAACATATATTTAATTAAAACATAATTCGCCAGCAGATTTGCTCGAGACATCTAGCAGCCAAAAAGGTAACTGCACGCCGGCCTACTTATTAACTTCCAGATTTTATTGAAAAGTTTCTTCTTATGGCCGCTAGAATGCACTCGCCCTGTTAGGATTATATTGTTCGATATTTCTCCACTAGATTTGACGACTGGTCTACATCGGACTCCATTGATAGTATACCATTGGCATTCTATGCGCATCGAATTTGAAGAATGACAGGATGATACTATGATACATTTTTATTTCTTATTTTAAAGGGTTTGTTACAGCCTATTGTGCGTTATTTGAAAATGTTATTTGAAGTAAAGAACAAAACGATTTCACATAGTAACTGAATTCTAGCCGCTGGTAAGTTCAGGTTATTATTACTTTTATTTCAGGCAAATAGCAATCGAAAATATCCACATAGTTTGTATACACACGTCTCTGTAGGGACACGGAAAGATTTGTTAATTCAATTAGGGTTGTGAAAGCCATGCACTACCAGACGTGTAAAGACATGCCTCAACTCAAAGTTGGATGTTGCCCACGGCAGGTCGAATATGTAATAATAACAATAATAATAATGTTATTTGTTTTACGACCCTTTTAACTACTGCTGCTTTTAGATACGCCGGGGTGCCGGAATTTTGGCCCTAAGGGGATCTTTAACGTGCCAGTAAATCTACTGACACGGCTCCCTCGCATTTGTGCACCCTCAAATGCCAGCTGACTGCGCCAGGATACGAACCTGCAACCTAGGGCCCAGCAAGCGAAAACGTTACCGCAGAGCTACGCAGCCAGTCCGGTCGATTATGTCTCCAGATCCATAACATTCTTGAGATACTTCTTATCTATCTTTCTTCAATGATGGTAGTAGTTTTTTTCTAGGTTGTGGCGTTTGGTAGAGGTAAATAGTTTCTAAGGTCTTCAACCAAGAAATGATTCTATTATACTCTTTGATAATAACAACGAGTTATAACTATACTCATACATTTAGGAGAAAGTAGGCTATATGTTCTTTACTGAACATCTTGTTTATACATGCGGTCACACTGTCCTTATGCAAGGTTTCGACACTGATGTGTAACTATGTAACGGTCTGTTACTTCTTCACGCAAAATTATATCTCCCGCAGAGATTTTGGTTGGTTCCTCAGTTTAGGGGCTGCGATAACGCGGTCATGTAACCCCGTGTACTTTGGGTGAGTGTAGAATCTGTCTGATAAACGGTGTGAATTGTGATGGCTGTATTAGTCTGTAATTCAGGTAAGGACTGCAGACGGTCAATTTCAAGCCGTAGTTCCTAATGTCGCTACCAGATACTACCGTCAACGACACCTAGCTCTGAACTTGGCTACTAGATGCCACCGCAACCAGCAACTCACAACGAACGTTGGAACTT